>JAGQAX010000014.1:34514527-35714527 GCA_019142605.1 Cephalopholis sonnerati | reverse complement strand
GGTTAAAAAAAGGCAAGTCATTTTGGACAAAACTGTCTGCCGAAAGAATCTAACATAACACTCTTTGTTTTGCATTTTGTGTTTGGGGTGTGGGGGTGTGGAGTCTAATAATCTGTCCATAGCTGTAAGCTATTTAAAGGTACAAATGGCAGCTATTTGTTTGTATATAACTTCATATTAGGATACTTAAAGTTGTTTATTTGGCATTAAGTCACTACAGTGAATAATGTGTTGGGAACTCACAGGGTGAAAAAGCATTAAAATAATCAACGAAATAATCTATGATAATCAGTAATCAGGAATAATGATTGATTATCAAAAAATGTTATTAGTTATATCAAACAACATGATTTAATTTACATTAAATGACCTCTCCAACCTTTAAAAAGGGAAACTGATGGCCACTTAGTCGTATTAAAAAAACTACACTATCAGTTTTGGAACTTTGATTAATAACAATTTACCATACCAGTAGTTAAAGTTAAAGGTTTTGGAGTCCTGATTAGGGGTGTATCAATCCATCGATCTGGATCAATATATCGATTCAATGATTAATGAGCGAATGTCATCGATGCGAAGTGAAAACATCGATCCAAATCGTCATCTTTAGGTTACTCTTTTATTTTGAAAGTCCGTGTCACCGTCAGGCAGACAGCAAACAGCCAAGAGAAAGATGATGAGGAATAAATCAGCAGTGTGGACATAACTTAAATTTCATAGAAAATGGAGGTAAACAGACAGAGCAGGATCTGTTGGGAGATGCAGTGACTTAAACCACCAGTGAGTAAGAAAAATAATACCAATACATGTCACTTGTTAACCGAGGGGTAGAGGACCAAAAGTCCGCCAGCCGCTAGGCTAATTTATGTAATGTAAACATGCCAAAGCTAATAATGGGTGATTAGCAAAAAACTATTGTTTTGTCTCTGAACCTTGACAGTTACAGTTATTACTGAGCTGAATGTTACACTTTTGTTAACTGATGTTGTTGTCAATCTGTGTTTTATGGCTGTTTGGAGAAGTTTCTCTTCATGGCTTTGAGCCAGACAGTCCTGAAGTTTTATAAAAAAGACGATGGTTTGGGTTAAAATGAAAAGATTTATTCCAGACAGGTCTCTTTGACAGAAAGCCCTGACAGCTAACTTATCCCATGTCCTGTTAAATGTGTGTTAGTGAAGTCAGTTTAAAGTAAACTTCACTGCACTTAAGCAGTTACAATTATTTACATTATTTATGTGTTGTTTTTATGGATAATATTGTCTCATATTGATCACAGGCCCCCAAATCACATTGAATTGTAATCCGTATCGTATTGTATCATGATGAAACTAGTGATTTACACCCCTACTTCTGATGTAGTAGAGGTTGGCAACATTTACTTCAGTACAATTTTAAACATAAGCATGTATGTTCCGTACAGTAGTAGCTTAGCATTATTAGAAAATTTAGAAAAGCAAGAGTAAAAACACATAATGGGTCCTAAATTAAATAAACCTACCTGGAGAATGAAAGAAGTATGTGTGATAGACATTTTACAGTAAAAGTCCAGAGTTCATCAGTGGAGTTCCACTGGTCCCAACAAATGTACAATTTACTGGTGCCAGGAACCAAAGCTTCAAATCTGAGTCACTTTCCCACTCATTTCCCAAAGTTCCTAAACCTGCCCACGCAACAGTGTTCATGTGATAAGAAAAATCAAGAAATCACACATACCACTAATCTCTCTCACTCTCAAACCTAAATTTACATATTCATATTCATATATTTACAAACTGACTGAGGACACTTTTTACAGGGCTGCTTCAGCGGCACTGATATTTTCAGAGGTTTAGAAAATGAGATTCCTAAGTGTTGTTCTTCATTAAAGCAGTCACTAATAAAGTGAAATTTCCTGCTTGGATCATTTCTGTTTTTCTCAGTTGCTTTGGCTCAATTATCACATGACAGTTGAAGTCGTCAAAACAAAATGTGAAATCTCTCACAATATTTTGTTATTTATACACAACAGAAGGAACATTTCTCATTCGTTGTTTCCATTTGCAAATGTTTTAGCACATTGTGGCAAATGACTAAGGGCACATCACCAGAATAGTCCTGGGGACTATTGGGAGTTTCGATTGGGCGGGGAATACCGAAAAATTTCACACCTTCATTTGGTTCGGTTCACTTTCACACTGCACTTTTTAAAGCGGACCAAACCACCTGGACAACGTCACAAAGTTACAACAGCTGCTCATTTGGGGGCGGCCACTGACCAGGAAGAAAAAAAGCATGAGGAAGAAAAAAACCCAGCTCATCGATTGGGCAGGACCGAAAAAGGAAATCCATCCCCTTCAGAGCAACACCAAATTTATGCAGTCTCGGGTTTCTGTTTCTTTTTTTACTACTGCTTCCCCCGTTCATGCTGTCTACATTACTTCCTCTCTTTGGTTTGCTGGATAGTCCGTTTGCATTTCCCACTGTGAGCGAACCGCACCAGGGTTCACTTCCAAGTGAACCGAGACCCCCAGTTTTCAAACTGACCAGGGTTCGCTCATTTGGTCCACACCAGATTTCGAATGAGTGTTCACACCACTCCAAACGAACCGAACTATCCATGGAAGGGGACCAGGGTCCGTTTAAAGCCAACCAAATAGTACCAGTGTGAATGTGTCCTAGGTGTAATTCTCAGCCAGCTCTCACCAAGAGTTACGACACATACTATTGTAAGGTAGCACCCTCTTGTAGTCGTAATTACTGCAAGAACCGAGAGGAAGTGACATGATGTAGCATTAAAAGCAGCAAAGTCTGTGCGATGTTGTACGAATATAGAAGACACCCATACACAGGACTCTCACCCAGCAGACAGTTGTTCATGTCATGAAGTCAACGCCGACTTCTTCTAATAACAAAGTAGCCTAGTATGCTAGTATCCAGTAGGATAGTAACATGTCGTATGTGACATGTCACTTGACACATTGGTGACTAAAGTACTTTAATGCTAAACCATGACGTTCTTCCTAAAACTAACCATATAGTTTTGTACCAGTTTTCAAGTGGTGCCGTGACCATTTCATGAGGTTAAGAACGTGTTTAAAACTGTGACCCTTAGAACGGTCATATATGTCATTTTAGGGCTGGTCACATAAGTCATTTTGAAAGTCAGTGGAAATTGTTTCCTGTCGCTCAGGCATGAGAGACAATGTTGACAATTCTCTACAATTCAAACAATCGCTGACTGTATGTCTTTGTTATTAAGTTAGATTATGTTTCTTCTCAATTGAACAGTTTTACTCTTCACAATTTGTTAATAATTCTCGATATAATAATCAACAATTCTTTCACTGGGTAAGTCATCACATACAGAATAGTCCATCTACAAGTCAAAATGTGCCGAGTCTACATTTCATAAATTGCACTGATATGCAGAGGCCGTAAAGTCTGCTAAATTGCGGAGTTTGTTGTCAGGTAAACCCAAACTTTGCTAACCAACAGGGAATTTCTCACATCTTGGATAAACCAATGACACACTAATTACCATACAGATTGTCGTGAGTCATGAGTATGAGTATAGTAAAACACATTTATAGAGCTTGAGTGCTGAGTGTAGCAAGGAGAAGATACAGAGGAGGCCATACTCATGACTTGGGAGAGAGTTACTGACCCAAGCGAAGGAGTTCAAGTATCTTGGGGTCTTGTTCACGAGTGAGTGTAAAATGGAGCGTGAGACGGACAGGCAATTTGGCGTGGCATCAGCAGGCAGTGATGCAGTCATTGCACCGGACTGTTATTGTGAAGAGGGAGCTATGCTGGAATTTGCAGGTTCATCTACGTTGGGATGCTCACCTATGGCCACTAGTTTTGGGTGGTGACTGACAGAAAGAGAACCACAGATACAAGTGGCGGAAATTAGTTTCCTTTATAGGGTAATTCAGAGTAGAGCCACTGCTCCTCCGTGTTGCAAGGGGCCAGTTGATGTGGTTCGGGCATCCAACAGGAATCCTCCTGGGTGCCTGTCATTAGAGGTTTTCAAGACATGTCCAACTGATAGGAGGCTGCAGGGCAGACCCAGAACACGCTGGGGGATGATAAATTGCACTTCACGTGGGAATGCTTCGGGGTCCCTTAGGAGGAGCTGGAAAGTGTTCCTGGGGAGAGGGACATCTGGAATACCTGCTTAGCCTGCTGCCCCTGCCACAGCCCCAGATAAGCCTATGAAAATGTATGGACTTCTGGACCATGCAACCATGGTCTTACAATGGCAGAGGCTTGTTGCCAGATATGGCCAAATGTAGGCCTGTCCATAGTGTCATCAATCATCCAAACATTTCACAAGGGACACAGGTAGGTAATTATTTAATACTATATTTCTTGATGCTATTCCAAATACTGTGATGCTACAGTATGACAGATGGAATACGCTCTATTTGTGAATGTCAATGGATGTGACTACACAAGAACCTTATAGTTATGCCTAAAAAGCACTCTTCAGGCTTCAGCAGGAACAGAAGATCTGCAACATGGTCATTGCGAAAATATGCCACAGGACTCAGAAACATCCAGACTGCAATTTTAGACGACAATGGCAGCTGTGCAGGTATCACAACTGTTAGCGTGTCTTTGACAGATAGAGAGCTGAAAAGACATCAGATGACAATGAAGCAACTCTACAATGTACCATTTGAAAAGAACCATGACAGAGTGGAGCTGCAGTATGTAAAGGTACAGAATTGTGCTCTGTACAAATCACCCACTATATATTGTATAGTGTTATTTCTTTTCCTTTCACTATGGCCTCTGTAATTGAAGAGGAGAACATAGAGCATGTGTAGTTTGCTGTATCTAAGACTGTTTTTTATTTGTTTTTGTTGTTGCTGCTGCTCCTGTTTATTGTTGAGAATAATGGATCTGGAAGGAAATGAAATCCTTCATCATCTTGTATTTGTTGATGAGGCTGGTTTCAATTTGGCAAAAGACAGGAAACACGGCTGAAACATCACAGGCCAGCGAGCCAAAGTGGATGTAGCAGGCCAGCATGGCAAGAGTATCATGCTGTGTGCTGCAATTTCTGAAAATGTTGTGAGTTCATTTATTCCCATCACTGGGCCATACAACACCCAACACCTGCTGACTCTCCTGGACACCTTCTACAGGGATCTCAACCCTGAGAACGACAGAGATTTGGTGAGAAAAGCTTGCAAATATTTGCCATTGCCTGGTATAATGTCAGCTTCCACTGTTGTAATATTGTCAGATAATGGTTTGGGGCTCGTTCTTGAATGCTATTGAGAAATTATTTTCTGCATGGCGGTGGATGATATATGATCATCGACCACAAAATCAATGCTTGATGGAAAGGATGCTGCTTTTTATGACATGACAGCAGGTGCAAAGGATGGTTGCAACATGCACATGATCATTCCCCTGCTGAACTGCAAAGGAGAGCATTAGGTGTGAGGTCAGTGTGAATCTATGTCCAAACAGACAGGAGTGACAGGATGTCGAGTGATTCCCAGCACTGTAACTTCACTTTGTTACTGTCATACATTACTGCATATAGTAGGCCTGTTTTGTTTTCACAATATGTGTTTTTGTATTGATCGGTTTAATCTGTTTACTGTATTGTGTGACCATTGCGGAAAAAATAATAATATTGTTTTTCCTCACATTATTTGGAAATCTAAGTGCTCTTTTGCTTTGCAAAGTAAAATGTGAAACCCTGTACTCTTGAAACAGCATCTGAAGAGGGTTCTTTGATACACAATAGCACTCAGCTAGCTTCAGTAAAATAACATGCTGGGACAGCAGGCATTCAGTGTCAGTGAAAACATGTAGGACGAGCAGGGGTACACCATTGGGAGAGGTAAACAAGTCAAATGTTTGGACGTGCCTTACAAAATATGAAAACAGGGGCCGTGATGTTCACTAATATTGGCACATTTTGCAATGACAACTATAAAGCCATTAAACCTCACATAAAGGCACTATATAGTGCATCACTGTTGCCCCAAAACCACCCTCAGTGGGGCCCCTTCCTGCTACTGTACGAATAATTGTGTGAAATTGTGTGTGTGTGCGCATGGTTTATTTTATTTTTAAACTAGAACTGTCACCTCACGGTTGTATGCCTCTTCCGCCCAGCAGCACAGAAGATCTATACAGTCACCACAGTTTTAGGATTAGTGTCACCAATTCAGTATCTGACCAAATGTTTCCCCTTTTTTCCTGAGTTATGGTGTTTAATAATGGTCAGAAGTCTTTTTGCAGAACATTATGATGTCACAGTTATGCTGACCTTTGACCTTTTGGATATATAATATCAACACTGTATTATTTCATCCTATTAGACATTTGTGTGAGGTTTTGTCATAATTAGCATATGAATACTTGGGTTATGGCCAAAACAAATTTGTGAGGTCACAGTGACCTTAGCCCACAAAATTCTAGTCAGTTCATTCTTGAGTCCAAGTGGACATTTGTGCCAAATCTGAGGAAATTCCCTCAAGGCCTTCTTGAGATATCCTGTTCACACGAAATAGATAGATGCAAGGTCACAGTGACCTTGACCTTTGACTTCCAAATCTAATCAGCCCATGGTTGAGTCCAAGTGGACATTTATCCCAAATTTGAAGAAATTCCCTCAAGGTATTCTTGAAATATCTCATTAGCGAGAATGGGACGGAGATACAGATGAACATGCCATCGTGGTTAATATTTTGACCACGTCAAAATACATGTCAAAAGGGTGTCCTTATATTGGCAAAGACTTATTTAATTAGCAAATTAACTCCATTCTTACACATGAATTAAAGTTTTTTGCAGCCTTTAGCAGGTTAACTACATTGTTTTGCTGCATGTATGAGCTGTTTGGGAAATCAGTCAGTCAGTGCTGAGAATTCTAAAAATGTTTTTAAAAAATGTGCTTAAGCAATAAAGAAGAACTAAACAAGGTACGTATCTATACAACCACTTTTTATAATAATATATGAAGTAATAATGACACATTTTGCATGGTGGAAGGATAGAGGTATCTGCCAAACAGAGGCAGACGTGCTGGCTGGATCATCTCTTGGAAAGGTATTTGTCCAGCTGACATATTGAACGCCTGGGAATGAAGCAGTATTGATGTCAGCTCTCCGTTCCTTCATGGGCATCGAAGGGACCATTGATGGGATTGATTCGCAGGGAAGGAGACTCAGAGTAGGAAATTACAGGGTCAGAAGATCCAAGGGCGTTACTGCTGATGTTTTTTTTTTTTCAGTGTGGATCTTTATCAATAAATGGAGCAATCTGTGTTTATCGTCATTGCTTTGAGTGTTGTATTACCAATAAAAGAGTTCACAAGGTTAAAGCTATTAGGAAAGATGTCTAGAGTATATAAAACACACCTGCCTCATCAGCTGAAATACCAATGAGGGGATGCATAAAGAGTACTTCACTGACACTGAATGAGACGCTGCGCATTATTACTGAAAATTAAATTCTGGTATAGAGAAAAAAACCTTTGTATGACCTGAATGTGAAGAATGAGATAGGATGTTAAGATTTCAAAACCACATAATCAGAATTCTTCGATGAAATAAGATGCATATGTATTACAGCAGTGTGGTGTGTGTGTTGACCTTTGCAGTTCTTTGGGGAAACTTTGCCAACGAAGATTTTATTATGGGTAACTGTAATAAAATTCACAATCACAAACTTCCTGAACTCTGTGAAAACCAAAACTGAGACTGGAACTTTTCAGAGAACTTGAAAATCACTGGAGCATTGTCAGTGAGCATCTTTGATTATGTGGCCGTAAGGTTCAATAATGCATGCAATCAGATTGGGCTGTCGTAAAGAAAGGACAGAGACAGAGGTTAAAGACGTGAAGTGAAATGTTTAATAAAACACTGTGAAATCAGACTTTGTGGGCTGCTGCTGTTAGCACACTAGCCATGCTTGTCCCAGCAGGTTATATTTACAGCCCTGGCCACCCTATTTCCTGTCTCCTCCTGCTACACGTCACCAGGAGCATTTTGGTCTAACTGCACCATAAGACTGAAGGGTGGGCGGGGCCGCAATTAGGACCAAGTCAGACTCTAGAGGCGTATTGGGAAGGAGTGTCGCAGCATCTGGGTGGGGACATATCACTAAAGCAGCTTCACAGATGTTCGCCCGCCAGGCAAAACCCTACTTGCACATCACATACCTCATTTTCCACTTCTATTACCACCTCACCTAACTGAGGGTTTGCTCCAGCTAGGTTTTAAACCCACTTCACCCAGTCCCCAAGCTGTGATAACACCCCTGCACTATCCAGCTGCTGCCACGGCCATCTCATAACATCACTCCAGCCAAAGTGTTGATTTACTGAACTACTGCCCGTTAGCCTGCTCAAAATATGCCTGTTCGGTACGGGGCGATTGCTTGGCATGTGGTATTGCTGCTTGCAGCTTTCTCATGAACCACTCATACAAACAACTTCACAGTCAACACTACACTTCTCTGAGTCCTGAGCAACACACCTGGGCCCCAAAACAGCTATAGAGTTATTATGATGATAAGATATCAAAAACATTGAGTTGTGTTGCTATTTAATTCATTGTACACTGAAATATCGTACAAAAGGCCTCTCAGCGTACGACTACCTACTTACTATGTACTTCTACTTAAGAGGAAAACACTGTAGCCTACGACTACGTTTGGCAGAGATATTAAATACATTTGAGGACATTGTGCTAACAATCCCTTGATGGTTAATAGTTTTGTTTCAGCAAACTAGAATTACCACCTCGCCCTTAAATGCCTCCACGAACCAATCAGTTGAACTCATAGTTACATTCATGTCTGTGAATATGTGAATGCTTCACACACATCAGTTCAGTGTCTGACCAAAAGTCTCCCCTTCTGTTCCTGAGATATGACTTCAGGTAATGGCCAGAACATTATGATGTCATAGTGGAGCTGACCTTTGACCTTTTGGATATAAAATGTCATCACTTTCACAAATTTGTGTGAAATCTTATCATAAGTAGCTCTTGTGTTATGGCCAAAATCCTGTTTTTCAAGGTCACAGTGACCTTTGACTTTCAACCACCATTTTCTATTCAGTTTGGTTGAGCCCAAGGGAACCTGTGTGCCAAATTTAAAGAGATTCCCTTAAAGTTTTCCCAAGATATCACGTTTACAAGAATGACACAGATGTAAGGGCACAGTAACCTTGACCTTTGACCTATTACCACCAAAATCTAATCAGCTGGGTCCAAGTGGACACTTCTGCCCAGTTTGAAGAAATTCCCTCAAGGCGTTCACAAGAATGGGATGGATGGACAGACGGAAAAATGGACATCCTGGAAACACAATACTTTCAGCCATGGCTGATGTCTGCGTGGAGGCATAAAAAAGTTTTGAATACTTCTTCTACCACTGCCAGTACCACCATTCCCAGTTAGACAAAGGGTGAAAAGTCAAGCATGAAAGAGTTTGCCTGGGTCCCCAAAGCTGAAATAGTCAAATGTTCAAAACTAAATCCACTGCTGAAAAGCACGCTCACGTTGCAGCTACTTGTAGTCAGAAACACCAGTGAAATAAACTTAGTGGATATATTAACTCCAAGGAGGTGCATTAGTTTGCTTACTTTGACGTAACCACTGAGATTATAAAGATGAGCATGGATTTCATTAGTGGAGATATTTTTGCAGCAGCAGTCTTTTATGTTACTATGGCAAGCTTAAACAATGTATGTAGGTGAAGACATGCTCGACTCTGTCTGCACTATGTCAGATATAAATAACATCATGGATTTAATTCTCCAGGGTATTTTGCCAGCAGCAAAGTTGTCTTTTTTCCATATATAAGTACCTCAGTATGGCCAAAGTTGTGGGTACTTGCAGTCAGAAACTCAGACGTGCACTACTCAGCAGAGCCCTGAAATCCCGTCCCTGCTGCTGCAGAGAGTGCTGCTCGCTTGTTTACTCAAAGTTTATCGATACCAAATGATCATCATGCGATACCACTATACCGGTAGAGTAGTGCTGGGCAATATGAAGACATTATATAGTTATAAAGATATAAGACTATATATCGTCTTAGACTGTGGATATCGTTGTATCTTGATATGGCATAAAGGGTGTTTTTCCCTTGTTTTAAAAGCTACATTACAGTAAAGTGATGTAAATGTATCAACTTAGCAGACTTGCTATTTGTTTTAACGCTTGCCTTAACCCACTTAGTCACTCTTGAGGTGATATTTTCTAAAAAAAAAAAAAAAAACCCATAACAGCATCAGAGAGGGTATTTGGTCAGTAATATTTTTAGGTTCTATTTGTCGCGAGGCGCAGCCAAGGGGAGAAAGGGGTTTGGTTTGGGGACCTCAGAATTGCATCTCTGTTTTTTTGCAGATGATGTGGTGCTGTTGGCTTCATCACACTGTGACCTCCAGCATGCAGTGGGGCAGTTTGCAGGTGAGTGTGAAGCGAACAAGATGAGAATCAGCACCTCCAAATCTGAGGCCATGGTTCTCTGCCAGAAATCGGTGGATTGCCCTCTCTGGGTTTGAGGAGAGTTACTGCCTCATGCGAGGGAGTTCAAGTATCTCAAGGTCTTGTTCACAAGTGAGGGTGAATGGAGCATGAGATGGATCAGCAGTTTGGTGCGGCGCCGAGGGAGCTGAGCTGGAAGGCAAAGCTTTCGATTTTGTGGTCCATCTACGTCCCAGCCCTCACCTATGGTCATGAGCTCTGGGTAGTGACTGAAAAAATGAGACTGCGGCTACAGGCGGCAGAGTTTCCTCCATGGGGTGTCTGGGCTCAGCCTTAGAGATAGGGTGAGGAGCTCAGACATCCGGAAGGAGCTCGGAGTAGAGCCGCTGCTCCTTCGCGTCAAAAGGGGTCAGTTGAGGTAGTTCTGGCATCTGATCAGGATCTTCCTGGGCATTTCCAGCTGGAGGTGTTTCAGGCATTTCCCACTGGTAGGAGGCCCCGGGGCAGACCCAGAACACGCTGGAGGGATTACATATCTCCTCTGGCCTGGGAACGCCTTGGGGTCCTCCAGGAGCTGGAAAGTGTTGCTGGAGAGAGGGATGTCTGGGGTGCTTTTCTTGGCCTGCTGCAAGCGGATGAAAATAGATGGATGGATTGCCCAACCCAACAGTGGAGGCAAGAAAATTCCAGCAAATGCCATGCTTTCACAGCTTTGAGACATGAAATTCCAACAACACATTTTTAGAAGCTTTTTTTTAACTTATTATTTCAGTAGTATTTTGGATTGCACAGTTCATCTCTGTCCAGTGAAAACTATCTGTCTCATATTTGGTCATTCCTTTATTGTTAAATGCTTGTTTAACCAAAAGTCTCCTCTTCTGCTGAGAAAACGATCCTATATCTCAAGTTAAAAATATACAACACGCTGTCTAAAATACAACATCACAAGCTTAAAACATAGACGCTTTATTTTTCTGTGGTAAGTTGACATTTTGGAGATACATGGTTTTCACTGGACAGCACAGATATATTATTACCTCCCCCCCGTACTCCAGAACACAGCCATCACCTCTCTCCCTTGACTCAATTTCAGAGGCATTTCAGTGGTGCATCGTGCCAGCTGAAGAATAGAGGGCTTATCGTTTTCCACATTTCAAGTTGGGGTTACGGTAAATAGTTGAAGTGTCTCAGTACTTAACATAAATAAAGCCACGCCAAAGAGTGGCTATATTTGCCAGAGTTTTTTTTTTTTTGTTGTTGTGGCCTGGGGTTCTCTGTGGACAGTCGACCAGCAGCTGAGCCTCTCAGATAAGCTCCCAGCCAGAGAGAAAAGAGAGGGAACAAAAAAAAGACGAGTGAAATAAAGAGCAGGCCAACAGCACTGTGTGATTGAGAAGGGCTCCATTTCACAGTAAAAAGCAGGCGAAAGAGGGAGGAGGTCGCAGTCAACACAATGGGAATGGGAGAGCGGTGGTGGGGGGGCGGGGATAAAAGGCACAACATAGTATTAGGATACGGCCTGTGGGAGCTTTTTGGGGGGGGTGAGATGGGAGAAAGTTGCGAGAGCATGTCGGTGACTGCACCCTTCAGTGCCGCACTGCAGGGAAGGCAAGTTTGGTTGGTCTCACACTAATGGTGGTGACAGCAAGCACTGAATGCTGAGATGCACTTTGTCTCTCTGTCTGATGTTTTTGTCCGTCTGTCTGTCTGTGAAGCACTCTGAGCCTCCCTCCCCCTTTCTGTTTGCTCATGTGTTGATGGTGCTCAAAGGATATCATTTAAAAGATCCCATTTCTCTTTGGAAGTAGCAGAGTACAGTACATCTTTGTAGGTCTCACCAATCTGTTTTCAAATATGGTCATTTTAAATGTGCCGTTTATGCATTTTATTTCCTGAGCACACACACACACACACACACACACACACAAACTACTTTATTTATCCTCTTACATAGGGCAGGGCAACATGGCTTCAAAATAAAGTCTCAATATTTTTAGGCTATATCTCGATATTTTGAAATCTCCCCTAAACTACTGCAAACCACTCAAATACAAAACTATTAAATGTACTTCAGTTACAATAAAATGAAATAACGTACTGTAAATACTGTTACAATAAAGTTTTTTTTTAATTAAACAAATCAAAGCAGAACTACTGGTGCTTTTATTTTGAAGCACCCCATGTTTTGAGGGGAAGTGTTGATGTTTTTGCCATGAACCTGAAGCTTCTGGTCAACAGTTACATGTAAGCAGACAGCAGAAGGTTAAACTGTTGATTGATGATTTATTCACTGGAAGCTGGAAACAAACAAACAAACTCTCCAACATATAATATTTGAAGTCCCACTGGTGCTCCATGGTCACAAAATGTGACTCAATAGCAGTGGACTGGAGCCCTGCAGATACAAAAACACATGCCTCGCCTCACACACTATCGCTCAGGAGAGAGTGGTCTGGATGGGCAGAGTGAATGTGACGTATCATGTTATTGAGTCTTTCCTTTTGTGTGTGTGTCCGTAAGAGGGAGAGTGGAAGAGAACTGAAATGACAACACAAGGCTCATGCTGCTGGCTTTAAAAAATTATGTAACAATTTATACACAATGTTCTAAATCTAGTCATTTAAGACAACTCACGTGGAACAAGCCGCAATACATCAAGGGTAATCAATACATCACCCACCCCTACTCTTACAAAACCTGTCGTCCTAGCCTAGTCTCACGAAAAAAAAATGCTGCCATTGTGAATATCTTCAAATCACAAATACATTACAATGCTCCGTATGTATCATATCAACGTTTCTAAAATGACGTAGTATATGAGCTGCTCTCAAAAGCTTGCTATTTAAAGTTTATTTATATTGAACGTATCACAGATCCACATTGCACCAAATCCAACAATGCAAATCCTTGTGTCCCCAGCACAGACTCTTTATAAAGATGGTCCACGCGTCTCCACTTCCCCCCACTGTACAGAAGAGAAACTAAAATGGCTGCTTCCATCTAGCTCTGGTAACATCATTAGGAGTCTGTGCAGTAGCGATCTTCGCAGTATCAAGTTTCCAACCCATATATCCGTGGAACAATCACAAGCAGCGCCCACCGACTGGCTCACATGGTTGTCAATCATGTTGTGAAATCTCCGATTTATAGCATTAAATAATGGATTAAAACCAACCTTATAAGAAAAAAATCAACACAGCAAACAGCAGCGTGATACAAACTACTAAAAATAAGAGAAACCATCTTTGGTAAAAATATATTTGACATGTACTTTGAATTTTTAGTGTATCCTGGGTGAGCTTTATGACCTATGCTACAGCCAGCCACCAGGGGGAAAGTCTATGGTCCCCAGCAGCACACCTGCTGAATGTGAAGTAGATCGGATGGTTTTGAGATATGCAAGGATGGACACACAGAGAGACAGATGAACAGAAATCCCTGGCTTTATAGTTAGCTAATAAATAAAATATGATTTTGATTATTTCAGCAAGCAGTTAGCTAAAACATATGGAGACCTAAAGCATTCAACATTACATAAATACATAAATAAAGGCAAGACATGGTGACAACTGTCATGACACTGTCATGCAAAATTGGTGGTATGAGAACCTGCATACATTGTAAAGTAAAATGTGACATGGAGGTAAAGTGTAATTTGAAAACTTCCATTACGGCACAGTGAATACAGACTTTTCAGAAATTGCATTTCTCTCTTTTTACTTCGAAGTGGCTCCAAGTTTTCTCGTGTTAAAACTAGCAAACTGCAAATGAAAAGCAAATTTGGACTGTAGGTTTGTCAGTGTAACAAAACATGTTGATTCAACTTAATATCTTGAGTTTACTGAACTAGTTTTCATAAGTCAAACAAGTTTTCGCTTTTAAAGCAGGAGGGGAAGTTAATGTGATCAAGTTGAAGCAGTTTAAAAAAGATTTACAGTGTATATTTTGCACAATTTGTTTACAGAATAACTTCATATTGTCTTATTCATTTATCTAAAAGACTTCAGGGCTCTGTGAATCTAAATTCACTTTTCTGTTAATCATCATGAGCATTAGTCGCACACCACATGAAAGTTAATTTAAGTCTTTTGAAAAGCACAAAGACGCTCACACGGTGTGTAAAGAAGTTCAACAGTTATTATATTTTCTTAAATTTACATCACGCATCATAAGATATGGGGAGCTGATCACTGTCGCTGCTCCAGTCCTTTGAGAGCGGTTTATATTCTCATTAACCTTGAATTCTGTCTTATTTGTTGCAGATCAATACGTTATTTCTCTTGAAAGACCAAACAACTTGCAGAGAGTTGAAGCAATCAAGACAGAGAGTATCCGGAGACAGTTTGCCTGCAGGCATGTCGACTGAATAATAATGGAAACCTCTGCTGCTTCATTACACAATCTTAGCAAAACTAATAAGGTACTGGTATGTGGATAGTTTACAGGGACAAGACCTGTATAAATTATATAGAAAGACCATTGTGTGTAAATGAACAGATGGGATCTAATGCGCGCTCAGATGTGTGCATAGCCGAGGCAAATGAGGGAGGCAGAGGGTGGTTATTCTGCTTTTCAAAGAGAGAAAGTGCCTCTGCTTTTTTTCCCAGTTCTTTCTTGGCTTTGACGGGGAAGTTGGGGAATTGTTGGTGCACAGAAGGATTATGAATCTGCTGCAAAGCAAACACATTTCTCATGAGTTGCTGTGTGGATTTGAATGTAAATTAGTAGCCCTGTGTGCATCCTGAAATATACTGTCACCTGTGATATCAGTTTTGTAGCTCTCGTTCATCCGACCTCTGTCCCAAAAGTGTTTCCAAATTAAATATTCAGCATGAACAAATGTGAGAACAAATGGTGCATCACTTCAAGCCTTTAGATCCAAGTTTAACAATAAGAGCCCTGTGAATTTTAAGCTGCTGTTTGTTTTATTTATTTGTTTGTCTGCAGGAGGAAAAAAAGACTTGCTACTAATGGATTTTGGCATGAGCATTAACCTGTTTATCTTCAATTACACAGTCAGTTATCTCTCTGTCACTCATTAAAATATTCCAAAGTAAAAACAAAACTGGAAGGAGCAGCCATAACATTGTGTTCACCATGAAATAAAAGTCCAAACCCACTTTATCTCCAAATGTGAATTAGTTTTGCATCTAACAAAAGATGTAATCATCAGCTGTTGGTTGCAGATAAATATAGAGACATGGGTATATTTTTCACAGCCCAGGCAAATTTGCTGCAATGTTTCACACAAACAATGGCAACTTTAATTATCTGTTATCAGCTGTTAATTGCGCGAAGAATTTGTGTTGGAGCCACTTTGCGGTCGTAAGATACTGCAGAGCCAAGCAAATTAGAGTCTTTTACACAAGCGAGCCAGGAAAATGTTGAAGCTTGCAGGGACACAAAGTAATACACTCTGATATCTTATCAAAAGATAATAACATGTGAGATGAAAATGTAACAAATCCACTATAATAAACAGGACTTAATGACAGCTTAGTAAAGACATGCTGTAGTTGATGTTTGTTTGTTTTACACACATAATGATCAGTGAGATGACGAATAAATGAAGGATAAAAGTCAATTCATCACTTTGCTTTAAATTTTTTTGCTGTTTTCCTAAAAGAGGACGTCTCATCAAACAGATATTCAGCAGATAAAATATTGATTGTTATACTGCTGGCTGCTCTTTGATCAGTTCATCAGTATGTATGGGAGTTATAGTAAAGTCTCTTTTGATACTTTTTCTGATTTAGTCTATCACTGAATATTCTACTACGTTTCTATTTTGTCCCTTGTGCGGGAAAATGATGAATATTTATGAAGGTCATATATCTGAGCTGTGGCCATAGAGCGTGTAACCATGAAATACAGATATGCCTACTATATACAGAATCTGTACAACAAAGTGAGGAATGAATATTAAGTGTGCTCTTGGTGTTGAGGTCATGGTAACAGAAGAATGACAAGCAAATCACTAAGCAATACCAGCCACTTGATTCAGCCTGAGCCAAAGTCTCCTGCTGGCCAGATCACCTCAGTTCACCGGCCGACACATTGAATCTCCATCTACTCTGCCATCATCCTTCAGAAGGCTTACATTCACTCCTTTGAAGAGTTATTTAAAGCAGGTTAGCCGCGCTGCTACAGACATCCAATTTAATTAACATTCAGGGATATAAAAAGTCCAAAGATCATTTGCCAGAGCTATTAGGTTTCCTGCATGAAAATGGCGTTCAATTTTTGACCCGCAGAGCCCGGGGGGCAGATTCCCTCGCGCACTAAATCCCAACGCGTCAATTAACAGGGGAGACATCCATCAAACGCGGTCCTCCCGAGCTGCAGCTACAGCACTGCCAAATGTTAATGAACACCCCGCAATTATCAACATGAAGACAGATTCAGCAAAAGTCTATAAACATGCTATGAAGATGGAGATCACGATCAAACAAGCCCTATATTGCATGTATGCAGTGTGTATTGTGCTGGTAATGCCTGGAGTTATGAAATTAATTCATGAAAATGCCCCTGAAAAAAAGCCAAGTGGAAAATTAATATATTTGCTACGGCTGTCAGGAAATGTGGGGTTGTATTGTTATCATCTCTGCTTCATATCCGAGATGTGAGTGTATATGTGCGTGTGTGTGTGTGTGTGAGTGAGTGTGTGCTGGGCGTGCATGTGGAAAATTATTTCAGAGCTCCTGCCGACATTGTGCAGGGGCCATAAAAAAAGCTCATGGAAAATAGATTTTTCCTCTTTTTTTTTCAACTTTTTGTTCTTGGCAGAGTGTGATCTTTATTCATTCTATAGCATTAAAGTGGCCTGACATGACCAGACTCATTTGCATTTGCAAATTAGTGTGGAACTTCTTAGTTCATTTTCGATTTCCAGGGGGCATCGTCAAGGGCCATAGGTTAAAATGCCTCTGGACGCAATTGGATGGACCTACAATCAATCAAAACGTAACGCAGCACTGAACAACGGACAAATGTAAACAGACTAAAGCCTGCAGAGATGAGCTGTGATGGTGTAGCACAAGACCCCAGGAACAGTGCCAGGCTTTGAAGCCAATTTGACATGGTCCCCAAACAGTGGAATTACACCTTCTGGGTCCGTCACATACTGCCATTGAAAAAGACTTCTTCCCATAGACTTACACTGGGAAAAAGACATCTGAAAATCAGAGGGTACATTTTTTTTGAGCACCACAACCCCCACATAATGACTTGTTCAGTATCAGGATTTGATCTATTCAGTCTGATAATATTTTGAAAGTCTAGCAGAGCCACACGATTAAATCATTTTATCCACATTCAAGTTTGCGATAGGCTAAACCAGAAGTTAGCAGCACCGCCAGCAGGAGTCGGCCGCTCAGCCACTGAAAGTCTCCAGTGCCCAACGATGCAGAAGATCTGGGTATATGTACACCCGAAAAGTAAGGCTCAGGCAATATCAAGTTGTTACGGTAAATCATGATATATAGAAATCCCAAAGGTATGTTTTTCTCTCACTATTAAATCCATATGGAGTTGTTGTATTGAGAGGATGTAGTACAAGGTACCCACCACCAGAGGTCAGTCTCTACTGTTGGAACTGGCAGCTGAGCTAGGAAAGATGGCGACTGTGATTGGTGGGGATCGCACCATGTTACAGGGCTAGCAAAAGAGAAAAATGTCTCTGTCTTTGTTTTGGAATACTGTTATATTTGACTTTATAGTAAGATCACATTTTCTAACAACAAAAGCAGTTTATGAGCCACATGATTTTATTCAAAACATTATCTCCGTTAAGCCCGCTGATGTGTCAGTACCCACAGCAGCAACAAGTGTCGGGTCCGCCAGCGAGAAGCGCGTTAAATTCCTATTTATTCGTTATTCTACAGGCCAGAAGTATTCTCATCCAGCAAGACTTGTCTGAAGGGGCAAACTGCATATCAGAAACATCACTGCAGGCTAGACAGCAGGGCTGGGAGATATAACGACTATGTACAATATATCAATATACTTTCAAGCAAGATATAGATTAAGACAACACTGTTTATATCGATATAGGGTCAAGTTGCTTTACATAACGCATTCCAATGTTCATCTCTCCTCTCTCACACTCTCTGCACAGCTTCCCCCTGCTCACTCACTCAAAAGTTCTCCAGCAACACTCAGAAAGACACAGAGCTGCTCCTCTGTTTATTCTGTCTGTTAATTACTTTACAGTGCGACGTTGGTCTGTAAGTTGCTTTTGGCCGTGCTGAGCCATGCCGCGCCGATTTGCGTTTCCATTCAGTTGAGACCAGTACCACACCGAGCTGTGCCAGAGATGGACCGAAGCCGGGTCGTCCATCCTCAAGCTGGTAGCGGTGACGTCACACTGACCACAGCAAACACCCCATGACCTCGCTTTTCCCCCTCAAACAAGCACGTGTTGTGAGACTCTCCTCACCTCTGTCTGCAGGAGACCAGAGAGGAAGGTGTTTTAGAAGTGTCTGTGTGTTCAGCTCACGGGGACTTTTATTGTGAAGAATCTACAGGAAATTAAATGTGTTTATCACCAAATTAGCGGAACTTTGTTAGAAGCTTTTCTCCAATTAAGGCAAGTCTAATAATACTGCAGGGAGGGAAGTGAAAGCAGAAACAGCCACAGTAAGGTGTTGATGAAGAGCTGCAGACAACAGGCTCTTACTGCACCAAACAGCTCACCTCCAACAGGTAAACTTCTAAACAGGGAGGTAAACAGGGAGCTTTAGCCGTGGATCAGCTTGCAACTGAACATGTAGCCTATCCATAGTAAAAAAAACAAGATATATATTGTGTATCATTCTGATTCACAAATACGGTCATATACTGTTTAACCCCAATGGAATGTCAGGAAGATATGAAAAAATAGACACCACCCAAGTCCATGGAAAGTTGAATTTTTTCGCCTCATGCAGCATCACTAAGCAAATGTTATAGTAAAGAACAGGACCCCACCTCCAAAGCCGTGTGCTCTTTGGTGTAAAAATAGTGCTTCAACAGAAAGTTCCACGACACTTGCAGCCATCTTGGTTGTTTCCGAAAATGCCCCTGTGACGCTCCTCTTTAAAGCTAGGTTTATACTTGCCGTAGTTTTCGCAGCACAAGGGGGACAAAATGACATCATCAGATATTTCGCACAAAGGCTCTGCAAGTTGTTAGCCACTGTATCACACCCACCCTTAGATAAACGGTTGCAATTGGCCAGAAGCCGATCTGAGGGGATGGAAGTCTGTTTGAACGGGAGGCAAACTGACCCACCCTGCACTGTCTTAATCCGCCTCTGATCAGCTTACCCTGACATTTCCTCCTCACGAATATTAGCCAATCAAAGGGACTGTAGGGTGGGTTATGCTTTTGCCATCCAGGGAAAAGAGAATTTGCGATCAGGACAGAAAGCAGACGCATCTGCCAGAGCAAATAAAACATGAGCTCGTAGAATTGTCTGGTTTCCAGGCTAACATATTAGAGCTGGATCTGAGGAAACTTTAGGAAGTTTAGGGTAGCTAAAGAAGGTTTACAAATGTAAGAAGTTTGTGTAAAATAGCAAGTGAGGACACTCGATGGCATTCCATTGAAATCCCACGAAGTGGATTTGGTGTAAATGTCAAAGAAATGACTTTGTTTTGACATTTTCAGAGCTCTCCATTTCATTCACCCATTGTTTTGCTGTGTGAACGTCCTTTTACAATGACATGCAATTTTTGTTTCTTCCTCTCAAGGGACATTTTTTTTTTATCTAGTCATACAAAGTTGCAGACAAAAGACAGACCTCAGACATCTATAAATGCACAGTGCTGAAACTTGCCAAAAAGGACCCCCACTTTTCTTAAATTGTATATCAAAATGTTTAAAAAATAGCTCTGCGTCAGTAATGACAGCTTCCTCTGTATCTGCTGTCTCACACTTAAAATAACAGCAGTCTGCAAACACTGCCCATCTCCTCACTGTCTTCTCAGCTGTCATCCAGGACATCTTCAATAAAGTTAATAAACAGTAATTGTTTATAGTCGCTCTGTTTACCCAGCCATCACATCAGGCTGGCTCTACGGGCTGCTCCCAACTTCAATCTGCTTCCAGGAGCTGCAGAGCTTCAGTGGACACACAAAGACACATTTACTGAAAGCCAGAGAATCTATCAAGCAATGACAGACTGTCTGATGTGTCATTATTGCTGATGGCTGAGAAAAGGCCTGTCTTTGAAAGGAGAGGTAAGTTTTGGAGGGATGTCTGGATGCTTCTGGGATCAGTAACAGCACTGTTCCATGCTTGTGCGACACATTTCAGGTGTTACTGACAGTCTGGTGATTTGTAATATGTTGTGTATTTCATATAGCATAACGCAAAGTATCAGGCTGTCTACAATATCAGACACTTAAAAGTTAATACTTTTTAAAGACCTTTTCAAGACATTTTTTAACCAAATTTTGGACAGACTTTTGGAAAAATCCCCCTTTTCTTATTCTAGCATTGCAGGAACGTATAAAGCTAAGCAGTATAAATGTAGTTCTGTGTACAGGTAGGTTTAATGCAGGGATATGGTGCTCAGAGTGGGTTAAGTTGATCTACATTTTGCCAATAGGTACGTGCATGTATAAAGTAAAAAGACTGAATAAGATTCAGTTTCAGGTTTAAAGATTTGCAACATCAGAAATGTGGACTTTCACAAGCTTGACTCTTTGTAACAGAAAGAAATTAAAATGTGATATTTGATGATGTATTAGGCCTAATATTTATAAAATTGAATTGGTGACATTTTAACACTTGTTACAACCTGCCTTTTGTATTGAAGTAAAGTATTTATATGATCAATGATCCAATATCAATGATGCAAAGTGAAAACATTGATCTATATCATCATCTTTAGGTTACGCTCTCATTTGTGAGATGTGTTATGACTGTTGGGAGAACTTGGCTTTCAGGGCTTTACACCAGATAACCCTTAAGTTTTAAAAAGATGATGGTTTGGATTAAAATGAAAAGATTTCTTCCAGAAAGAAATCTGTCAGAAAGCTCTGAAAGTTAACTAATCCCATGTGCTGTTTCATGTGCACCAGCAGTCAATTAAAGTAAACTTTACTGCACATACTATCTATGTGTTGTATTTATCTTTTATGGCTAAAGGCATATAAGACAGGGCGGCAGCTTCTCCTGTAACAGACTGTATTAAATGGTCATACAGTATCATCTCATATCGATCGCAGGCCCCTGAATTGCATCAAATTGAAATCATACCATGACCGACTCTGTAATACCCACAAATATCACATCATTGTCAAAGGACTGAATGTAATATCATATCGTGATCAAACTGACTTATGTTTGTTGTTTTTGTCTCTGGTGATTACCTGTTCTCTAAATGCCATGTATTCAAACAGCCTATAAATGGACAAAATTGTTCAAAAACACTGGTATAGTCCTTGAATTGTCCTTAAATCAGCAGTGGTCTAATGGTGGCATTACACATGACAGGAGTGGGCGACATGCCCAAAATCTCCTACCATGATATATCATGGTGACAGTATACATTGTGGTAATTGTTCTTTTAATTTAATGAGGTAATGGTTTTAAATAACCACACCAAACTTGATCAAAATTGATTATTTTCAGTGGCGAGGGCACCTGTTTAGACTCTTAACTAATTCCAATGTAAACCCACCCATGGCAAAATTTGGCGCTTAGAGCAACTGATGTAGTACAAAGAGCGAGAAAGTCCATGTAGGGCGGGAGATGGATGGGTCACACAAACGCAGGTGTCCCATGTGAAACCAAACGTCAGTACTGTTTTAACCCAAAGTCCATCCATCAAGTACTGGCGTCACTCACTCACTTGTGACATGACTCATTAACGTCATGTTGCATATTTATTTTAGCCCTAATATTGTTTTTTCTAAACCTAACCAAGTAGTTTTGTTGCCTTAATCTAACTGTGACCATTTGATACCTTTAATCACGTGTTACACCAAGTTTAACCCAAAACACATCTGTGCCTCACATACATATGTTAAAGGGTGTGTCTCATTAGGAGACACCAAAGGGCAACTTGGGTGTTGGTATCGATCTTATGACGGGAATACTTTGACTTGAAACAACTGAACCACACTTTATCCGTCAAAGGAATTTTCTCTGCAGTCCTATAAGAAGCACGTGGCCCTGAGAGCCCAACACACATGTAAGACCTGGCAAATTAAGATATCTAAAACAGTTTGACATCACTGCTGACTTTAACCAGCCCCGATGCCCTGTCGAAACTCTGCGTCATCAAATTTGTGAGATGACTTTATAATGACTTGGGTCAATATCAATGATTCCTTCTCGGGATGTTTATATGAACATATAATAGCATGCTAAATGGGCCTCTATCCTCTGGACCCAACAGCAGGAGGAACAATAATAGAGCAGAGTAGGGGGCCATCTATAATGCAATCACAAACAACACAGAGCTTCATTTTCTAGACAACCCCAAGGGACACGACTGCACTGGATGCACATTCTCTCATTAAGCTTTCTCACTAGCATAACCTCAATATCATCTGCCTCAGCTGAGCAGCCTCCCTCCTTTGGGTTGGTGTTGAATGTTTTCTTGCACATTTATAATTATTACTTCCTGGGATCATGTCACTGATCCTCCCAGGAAACAGGCATCTCTCGCCATGACACAAATTTGAATTTAAACCCAGAAACCATGGACCATTAATCAGCATCTTTATTGCCATTCATTCATAAAGAGTGTTGGATCATATTTCTGAACTAAAGTGTTAGAAACTAAAGACAATATAACTTGTTCAATTCGTGTATGGTTTTATCTTACAGCTGATTAATGCGCATTGGTCACTCAGGTAGCTTTAGCTATGGGAGCAATGTTCCAAGTGGTTTTGTTGCTGTCGTCCTCTGCACTGGGTGCTTGACCTGTTTAATGACCATTTGGCAGCTTACACTCAAGTTTGGGGGATGTTTTTCTGAAGCAGCACTGTTGATGCTTTGAAGACAACATAAGGGTCAGCACATTGCAACCCTGAAAAATGTGTGCACTTGACACGGACTGCAGTAAGACCGACATGAGCACTTCATATAAGAATGCAGCCTTCTGGTTCATCCAGTATGGCACTGCGTTTGAGGCCAAAATACACTGAACTAGAATGGAAATGCAACACTTTAGCATGTTTTTCATGAGTATAAATTAAAGATAGTAGCTTTTTATGCTCATAAAAAACAATTCTCTCAAATAGTGGTTGCAAATTTGTGTAACATCTGTTAGTGAGCACATCTCCTCTTCCAAGATACTCCATCCCCCAGACAGGTGTGACATATCAAGATGCTGATTAAGGTGTGCCTTGGGCTGGTCACTATAAAAGGCCATAATAAAATAAGCAGTTTTGTCACGCAACACAATGCCAAAGATGTCTAATGTTTTCACGCTGATGCAGGAATGTCCACCAGGGCTGCTGCCTGTAAACTGAATGTTCATTTCACCACTATAAGCCATGTCCAGTGTTGTATCTGAGAATTTGGCAGTACACCCGACCAGCCTTCGAACTGCAGACCACGTGTAACCACACCAGCCCAGCATCTTCACCTGCAAGAACGTCTGAGACCAGCCACCCAGCTGATGGAACCACTGCGACACCACTTATCACCCACCTACAATGCAGTCTTGGGATCCCTCCCCACAGGCCCGGCGGCAAAACTGGTAGATGCAGGGGGCGAGCGAGTTGCAAGGAGGGGGCGGCGGTGTCTAAAATAAAAAGTCTGGCAAGAGGTGCGTGCGGTGCACGCTCGCCACCCAGTTGCTAAATACGAGGCTGTAGCTGGCATCGCAGAGCCTCGTCACTACATGCAGAGTGAAGTGACGGCTCGGTCGGTGGCTCCGATGAATTTGTTTGTGCCTGTGTCTGGTGGTGGTGCTGATGTGCTAGATCCAGGGTCTTCAGAGACAGAAGGAGGCGGCCCACTACTCTTAATCCACTTTCAGATATCCATTTCAAAATCATTCACATAGCCACTTAGTTAGCTTAACAACAATTGTCTCTGATGACTGGCCGTAACTGTCATGCCAACTGAGGGAGCGGGACTGTCGATCTGAGGGGGCGAAGCCTCGTGCCACCGGGTGTCCCCAGACGACTTCACACCCATTAACACCTGGTCCCATCTAACCCTTAGGACATACATGATGGCCAGGTGGGTCAACGACTCATATTGTGACCTTAACGACTCAAACTAAGAGCTCCACGACTCTGTAAGGGTTTAGACCCACACAGAGTTTAAAGCCTGTGACTCTGCATCAGTCCTTTAGAGCTGAAGAAACTTCTTGGATGAGAGGCGAAGCGTCTTCAAGAAACGCAAGCAAGTCTAGTTACCTATGTTATAGCACTTATGACTGTCAGAAACTGTCTCAGGGAACCGCTGTTTGTGGCTGTACTCTACTTCAGTGGGCAACTGCCCACCTTTGATGCCATATGGCTCTTTGGAGAAGTGTTGTGTTCACAGATAAAGCCCAGTTTACACTGTACTGGGCAAACAGCAGACAGCATGTATGGCATCCTGCAGGCAAGCAGTTTGCTTGGAAAGCGTGCCCAATGGTTACAGACAGTTATGGTATGGGCTAAGATAAGCTATGGACAAGGAACACAGGAACAATTTCCTAGTGAGAGTAATATGCCTAATATAGTATGTCCAATATCAGTTCTCATATCTTAGAAGCAGTTACCACATAGATAAATACTGATGGGCCCATTTGACCCTCTCCCAAACAACATGGCCCAAAGCACTGAGACTTTCTGATCAATCTATTGATCTGAAGTCTTGCTGACCTCTTTGAAAGATGCCAGCCTAGTCCCTCTTGTCATTGTTAATTTTTGTAGTTAGCAGTTGGTAGCTGGACTTGTTAGTTAGTCCCTCCATGGTGTTAGTAGGCCTTTGTTGTGAGTATCTGGCAGTCTCTCAAAAACTCTGTTGCAAAGCTCCTCTGAGGCTCCTCAGCATCTCTTCAACAAACAGCTGAAAGCCACTCTGCCAGATTAAAGGAGAGTCTGTCGCTTTCCAACTGATTACAGCATCTCCACCCTCAAATCAGAGTCTTTAACTTACCCTTCACACACCTGACACCCACTCCTATCTCAGCCTAAATGCCCATCTAAACACATGATAGGAGTCAAAGGCGCCACAGAAGTAGTCTGAAAGCAAGTACTACAGCCCTGGATGACAATTTGAGTTTTATTGTGAAATGATTGCGGTGGCATAAAGCGATGCTTCTCAAACTTTATGGCTTGTGAACTCTTTAAATGAAGCAATGCGTTCTCGCAGTCCCCCATCGAGGCGTGCATAATGGTGAAGTTCAATCAAAGGAGGGTTTCCCTTTATAGATTGTTTCATTCAGTTAATTATCAGCGGAAGGCCTAGAGGCTGAAAACTATTAAGTTTTTCACACAGTGATGATAATATATTTCTATTGAAAATGCATGTCTTTTCCTATGCCATAAATGATCTAGCAGCTCCTCCTAAAACAGTCCTCCAGCTTCCTAGGAGGACCTAATGTCCAGGCTGAGAACCCTGACCCCAAAGCACCACAGCTTTTTCAGTGACACTGGCCTACCTTCTTAATAATATCACAGTTTTTGTCACAACATTTATATAATACTATTCATGTAAAATAGGGGTGTGCCATCTTAGGCACCACACGATTCGATTTGATTACGATTCAGGGTGCTACAATTTGATTATTAAACGATTTTAACAATTAAAACGATTATTACAATTATCACCATTATCGATGCATCTTTTTCCCCATACAGGATTTCTTTAAAACAAGGTATATTTGTCAGCATCCATTAAATAAAGTAAACAAACAAATTTACCTCCATTATCTTTTATTTATATCAGACCAAACGATCCAACACATTTCCCACAGCATAAAGCTGCTCTTATTACATAAAGTGTAATCCATAAAGTGCCTTTAGAAATAAGACTTCTTTTAACCAAAATTCTCTGCTGTTTTCACAGATTTCGGTACTAGCAAGTTTAATAGAAAACAAATAGCTTATTCTGCTTATTCAGAAATAATAAGTAAAGACTTCCAAACAAAATCCTTTACAAATAACTTATTCTAACTAAAATGCTCAGCTTACACACGGAGTAGCTTTTGTCAATGCTCTTTCTGTCTTCATGTTCATAAAAACCGAAATGCCTCCACACGCTGGATTTCAACCCTGAAGAGTGAACCTCACGCTCAGTGACAGTAGCCAGCGAATTAGCTGCCGCCATGTTGGCTAACACTCTGTTATGAGTCAGTCCCTTAAAACTGTCCGCGCGGCTTTTTTCATTACGGCCAACTTCCGGGTGCTGCGGTTGTGTTTCTGTGATTTCGCTATCATGGAAAATAACTGATTTTTGAACATTTGTTAATCGTTATCGATCGTCACGTGTCGCATCGCGATGCATCTAAGAATCGATGTATTGCCACACCCCTAATGTAAAACTATACACGATACATTTTTACATGTCACCCTGACAGTTCGCCTTCAAATATTCAGTCAAAACTAAAATGATCTCTCATGTCTTTAGTTTACAACAGTAACTCAGAGCGAGATTCAGATTCTGTATACAATATTAATAGTTCAACAAATAAAATCTACCACTAATTACACGTTTAAACAGCTCCCAAATACAAAAAATGTCCCCTGGGATCTATATATATATATATATATATCAACAGGTGATTTGTCCTCTAATCATCACGCTGTAACCTAACAGGCTCTTACGATACCACAACTATCACACACTCACATATATGGAGTTTTTTGTCGAGTCACAAGCGTCATGTAGGTTTACATTATCAAAGGTTTAATCACTTGACGACACCGACTCCCGTGTGCACACACTGTGAGAGAGGAGAGGGAGAGACGCTGTGCTGCTGCCAGAGGAGCCGCTGACTGAGTTCCCTCTGAGCGGTAAGTCACTGAGAAAGTCTCTGAGAAATCCAAAGCTGTTCATAAAACATTCAGGACGCCACAATTTCATTTTCAGCTATGCTTGTTGTTGCCGTGGGTAACAGTATGACATCATATGTCCACAAGTCAAAATATCGCCCGTATCACGATATGAATTTTTCATATCATATTACAAATATACCGTTATTATCGTGAATGAGGTGTTATGCTGACTTTACATAGACTAAAATGAGACTGGTGGCTTTGTCAATGATGATTTTTGGGCTGTTCCTAATTAAACAAAAGGTCTGTATATCTATAGGATCCTTTCCATAATGTTGTTGGATGCTTAGAATAACAATCTCAGCCTGTCAGGGGCAAAAACAATTTTAGTGAACGTAAAGTGAAGGTGCCAAATGTCCTGGGTGGTTACCCTGCAGTTAGTTTCACAGCTGCCCACCACTCAATACTGGACTAAACTAAAAAAATGTTAGTGCTCAGATCTCCCACATAAACGGGAGGAATACTGAGTTATCAAAATACCACAGTCACGTAAAGCCAATTTGAAGGCTGCGAAAACACATAATGGTCTTAGCACTGCTCGAGCTGGTTGTTGTGCTGCAAAAACATAGAGCCATTCATGTTTATCTTTTCACGCACCCTATAACTGTAATTTGATAGGCCTACTCCATGAGTGTGTACTATTTATTTACATGTATAAAGTACCAAGTGAGTTTTTATTTCATACTAACTTTGGTTGCGGTGTTTATTACCCTGAGTGGGTTTGATGGTTATGTTTAATGATGTTTATTTCATAAACGCCTGCTTTGGAGTCTGTCTGCGCTGCAGTCATCACTCTTTTCATCTATGATTTCACCAACATGTGATGTGCATATAAATACAATTCTTCCATCTGTGGTGTCAAAATGACTCAGGAACAGTGTCCATTATTATCTGGTTACTGTGGGATCACCCCATTGTCGATGGCAGCTCATCAATGCATGTGCATGAAGGATTTATTGATGCCACTCACGCTGCACACTTTGAAAATATTGCCTCAAGTCAGAGCATTATATTCAGGCCAGAACAGTTTTTTAATCATATCTGCGAGGCATATCACAAAAAATGATGCCTGCATGCGAGCAATCAGTGCAACTTAATTCGTTAGCCCAGTGGACAAGATTATTTTGTGCATTGTTTATAAGCACTGCTGTAACGGATTTTCACAAATCACGAATTGATTGGAAAAACATGCACCAGATAAATGGGTAAAAAAGTTTTAGACTAATAGCGTGCAGAAAATGAGATTTTAAATTGCCTGCATACGTAGGCATAGATTCATGTGGGACAAATACTTCAAGTACCACTAAGTGATTTAAAGTTGATTGGAACTGTCCCTGCTGTGATAAATGATGCTGGTAATGAATTGATCTTCGTCCTGGGATCAAACTGCATGCAACGCTGGGTGTAGACAACAGTTGGGCGTCCTACTGTAATCCCATACTGCCTGTGCATCCATCTGATAAAGTGTAAAGTGATTGGTTGCCCCGTGCAGTCTTGTTCCATCAATCATGCCTGGGTCAAGTGAGGCACCAGAGGGTAAACCTGAGAGAGTCTCCAGGGGTGTTAATGTGAAACAGGCGAGGCTGTGATGGAATCTGGGCATACTAAACACAGCGAGGGCCTCCTTTACCCCTCTGAGCTACTGTCATTGCATGTGCACCATGGACTGTCTTTATGTGACCTCACAGCCTGAGCTAACAACTGGGTTTGTTTGTGCTGTGTTTTTTTTTCCTCCTTTCTCAAATCTGCCGCTGGCCATTTTTTCAAACTCTGACCAGAATGGGAATAAATTGAAAGTCGCCTGAGTCACCGAGGCTCATGCTGAAAAATGAAAGTTCTTAGTTCACTTCAGCCATGACAAATGTTGAGACTGTTGCTCTGTGACCTGAGTTTGTCACATCAACTTGACCCTCTTTATGTTTGTGTACACACAGTGACCCGTTCTGTTGTGGTCAGAAGTGATCTGGGGTCAGCAGTCTTTTCAGTACCTTCATATTCAACCTCTCACCTCACCTCAGTCACCCAGTGGAGCATGGAGAATACAGCTTTGAAGACCTAAAACTAACTTTGAACTGAATCTCTGAAACTGAAGCTGACAATTTTCTAAATATGCACTTGATTTAAACCTAGATATCTGTACGCAATACCTACTGAAATAACCCAATACCAAGCAGTACAGAAACACCTCCTGTCATTTGATCCTTTTTACACCAGGGGGCTGATCCTGGACCGTCCTAACTCTCCAGCGAATCAGCAGACTTTCTGTTGCTGCTGTCTCTGGAGCCGCCAGTTCAATGTCTGCCCTGTCAGCAAAAGTTAACGCAGCAGCAGCAGCAGCTAACGTCCAACACTGACTCTTAAACCGTCCCAACATACTCACGCTGACACTAGGGCTGGTTGATATCTTGGTATTTTCAGGCTGATTAGTGATACAAGATATATCTATAAACAGCAGGGCTGCACGGTAACTTTTTGCACATCGCACTACAGAGGTTTAAAGTTTTACAGCACAGGACACACAACTATAACATAAGTATAAAAGCATTAAGTCGGCCCAAATCCATTGTAGGTTGGTACAATTAAAAACCTTTGTGTCAGCATGTGTGTTAAAAAGTCGCTTTCCATCTGTTGGCCTTTCAGATGAATTTAGTGCTGGAAAATGATTTAATCGATGTGAGATATTTTTGCCATTTTAATTGTATTGTATTGTTATTATTTATTGTTTTTAATTTAAATTGTTTTGTTTTAATGTTGATTTTAATGGAAAGCACTTTGGTCACCTTGTGTGTTGTAAAGGGCTCTACAAATAAAAGTTGATTGATTGATTGATTAACTAATTTTATTTATCTGGGCTATTAATAATGGTATTTATGCATGGAGCATCAACGGAGAGGCCGGGGGAGGGAACACTTTGTCCGTGTTATATACGTCTTGTATATGAAACATCTGTGTTATCGCTGCATTTTTTTTAAACACATCTGTCGCCTGCATCCAGGCGCTGTCTCACTGTCACACAATAGACTACAACTACCAAGAAGAACGACGACGCAGTGTGATCCACCTCACACACAAACTGGCAGCAGCACTGTACTGTAAGTTAGCTCAGCATAGCTTAGTGTGGCCAAAAGTGACGGTGGATAAGGCCCACAGTGTTGTACGAGTGCTACTACGGTGATTTCATTCATCTCACAGACTGATTTAGTGTAGCAAGTGCAACATATTGACCAGTGTCACACTGTAGACTAATGAACGGAGTAAACAGAGGAGCAGCTCTGTGTCTCTCTGAGTGTTGCCAGAGACCTTGTGAGTGAATTAGTGGGGCGGAGCTGTGTGGACAGTGTGAGAGAGAGGAGAGATGTGCATGTTACGTAATGCAACTTGACCTTATATCAACATAAACGGTGCTGTCTAAATCTATATCTTGCCTGAAAATATAGTGATATATCATGCAAAGATGCTATATCATCCAGCTCTAACTGACTCAGAAACAGCTCGGCTCATTTGTTCAACCTGTTTATAATCGTTGGGTAACATTAGCCGTGTGATGCTAACAGTTAGCCCTGTTTCTGTGTGTGTGTGCGGATGGGCAGACTATCACAACTTTGCCCAACATGGAGCTCACTCTCCCGCAGCAGCAGCTACAACCTGTTAGTCTGCAGTGTGGTGACGTCAAGTGCGGTGTATTTGATGAAATATTCAAAAGCATAGCTGTACTACACACCACTACATTCGCATTATAGGTATCGTCACTTTGAGGGTGCTGGTATATACAATATCTAAATGATACTCAGCTGTAATTTGTTTCTATCTTGCGACCTTACCTTACTGATGATTTTTATTGTTTGTATTCTGTTATATCTGAACTCTCTCTCACTTTATATTACAACGGCTGCACAGCAGTTTCCCTCCGTTTCATCTGATCCATTTGCGACATTATTAGACTGAGTTAAACACACATTAAAGCAAACCATTACATGCATACACATGATGATGCATGCTGCGATGATGACTATTTACAGCACATCAAAAGAGAAGATGCACCCACATCTTTTTCGAGTAAATAGTGCAGCACCTTGGCAGCGCAGTGGTTACAGCACGTGCCTTATAATCACAAGGTCCAATTTCACCCTTGGGACCTTTGTTGCGTGTCATACTCCCCCCCCTCTTCCTCTCCACCATTTCCACACTGTAAAGGCAAAAATGAAAAAAAAAAAAAAATGTATTTCAAGTGAGTGGTCTGACTTCCATTTCTAGGAAATATTTTGCTAACAACCTTGGAGCAGATGGTACAGATGCTGGAATGCAAATAACTGGAGATTATTTTTGTATTGCAGCATTAAACATAATCAGAATTTACATTTCATTATGCATTCGAGAAATGCATAATAGAGGAACCCCGCAAAGGCAATTACTATCACTGCTGGTGTTCCTTGTACTTAAAGCTACAGTAGGTAACTTTTACAGCAGAGGGTTTTTTTTATAGCTGTCACTACATCCCGACAGCAGTATATGAGGCAGATAATCTGTAAAGGATGTGCTCCTCTGCCTCTCCCAAAAGTAGTCCTTTTGGCATTTGCAAGAATCATAAGATCACGAGAAAATGCTCCGGCCGATGGTTGGTGCTTGATTTCAGTTCGACAGTTTTCAGCATGGGTGCTGGGTCACAGACCTTCTCATTTTACAGCTAAACAGTTCACTAAAACATGTTCCTGAAAACATTTGATGGAAAAATAGGCAGTGCTGTAACAAAATCTTGATTCATTGTTGATCAGCGCTGCCTAGTTTGACAGTTTGACCACAGTTCATGATTGACATGACTGACAGGTGCTTTCTGAAGACGACATGTGATTGGCCAAAGTCTCCTGTAACAGGCAAGCTTTTCTAAAACCTGGAAACAGAGCCAAGCGGAGGTGCAGAAGTTTCCTGTTTTCTCAGACCACTTGAATTACAATATGCTCAAAGGTTAATGTGGGATTTTTTTTGCTCAATGATGCTAAAATTAACCATAGTGGTAAAATTAAAAAGACAACAAAGCACGCAGCTATGACCCCAGCATGGATCTGACCCAGGGACACTGAGATGAATGAGCTAAAGAGCAGGGTTGTCTTATTGATAATAAAAACCGAGAGCTACAATTATTTTTTCTTTTAACAATAAATCAAATAACTGTATTATTAACAGTGTTGCTCGTAGTTAAAAACCCACTTAATTTTTCCCTGAGTGCTGCTGTTCTTCTCAGCTAAACAGAGTGTTTTAGATTCTTTTAGCTCATTGTTTTGGTTTCAGGGAACCCAGATTTATCGTTTCGGTACCGTCCTGCCTTTCAAAGTCCCCAGAGTAGAATCTAGGGGGATGAATTGGCAGAAATGTTATATAATATTAATATTCATAACTCTGTTTACATGAGTTTATAATCACCAGAAACTAAGAACTGAGGTGTTTTTGTTACCCCAGAATGAGGCATTTATACCTACGCAGGGCAGAGCAGGTCCTCTTCCACAGAGTCTGCCAATTTGTTTCTACAGTCGCCCGCAAAAGACAAACCAAACACTGGCTCTAGAAAGGAACATTTGCGCTTTTGCATCGGCCACCGTAGTTCTCTTACATGCTCGGCACAAGGGGCAAGTTTCGGATAATTTTAATCACCACTAGATGTCACTGAATCCTACACACTAGACCTTTTTCAGCCACATCAAGCAGCTGTTTTGGATAAAAAATCTCTGATAAACCCTCTGCATGCTGCCTGCCTAGCACCAAACATTGGACAGATGATGTTCAAGAGCCAGATATTTTCATTTTTGTATGCACCTCAGTGTTTCATACATCAGGTGGCCAGAAACACAACTCAAAATAAATGATAACGTTGCTCTGTGTTGCTGCAGCTGTTCGTGAACACCTTCACCACTACTGGATTGTTTACAGCTTGTTGCACTGCACACTGTGCCTGTGGCCAAAGAAAATAATAATGCAGCTTTAAATGACATTCACGGTTATTAGTGTTAACAGCAAGTGTTTTTAATAATACAGACCTCCATCAAAACCTGACACATGTATCGACCACTGGGGCTGGCAACGATGCCTTCAACTGCCACTCGTTCAGAAAGAACAGAAAAAGAGCACTGGCTGTATCAGTTCACGGCTGGGCCGAACAAACTGCAGGCTGACAGGATTCATCATGTCACATTGTTTTATTTAAGTCAACAGTTACTATGCTTACTCTTCCAAACGCCTGACGCAGGCTTTTGTTATCTACATGACGTCCAGTCATGCAAGCGTAGCTTCCTGTGAATCCCTTGTGTGGAGGGTCATAATCTGGATCTTGGGAGGGAAAGGCGGACTCCGCCAGTAATGATCAAAACTACTGTATAGAGGGGAAATACACTGTCACTGAATGGCCATTGCTGAACACAAGCCAGCTGTAAATAGTCTCAAAAATGGGGGATATGATAATTCTATGCATAGGGGCTTTAAAGGGACTGTTTGTGAAAATTAGTGTGTGAGTTGTCTAGACACGGCTCTCAATTTGGAGGTGTCTGAGCCAGTAACTAGTAGCTAATGGTGCTAACTGTGTGAACAGCACTAAAAAAACGTCAACAGCGCTAACAGAGCTAACAGTAGGGCTGCAGCTATCCATTCTTTTACAATTCAAGTATTCTATCGATTATTCTGGCAATTAATCGAGTAATCAGATAATAAATACTGCGTGTTGTCATTAAATTACTTAAGCTTCATTTAAGCTTGGCTAATCACATGATACATCGCCAGCTAACGTTAGCCACCGCATTGATCTCTGTTATTAATCAGCCATTGTAAAGCCATAATACACTTACGTTCTTTACACGCGTTATGAATCTCAGCTAGCAATCAGTGATTAAGGTTAAATGCAATTAAACCTGATGTTAACATTACCCTGTTGTGTCGGGTCTGCTGGGCGAACTCAATCCATACACTGAGTGTTTTCTACTTAGATGCTGTGGCATTGAGGACGTGCTATTGTGGTATGCTAACTCTGTTTTGCAATACACACTAAGCGTTTTTCAGTTTAACTTGATCCCACACCCTTGACACTTTGTCTCTGGGGTGTCTCTCGCTCTTGTCTTGTCCCTCTTCCTCCATAGTTTTACAATCTGCGCTTCACATCCACATTACAGCTGTGCAGGCTATTAAAAACGAAGGTAACAAGCACGATGTGTGCACTGAGTTTAACTGTGCAAAGCAGCAAAGAACTTGAAGATGGCTGCTACGCTTCTGCAATGACGCCGTCCTAATATCATTGACAACTACCATATGAGATGAGCAAAGTGCAAAGCAGCAGCGATGAGCTCATCAGTGGGATACACACCAGATTTGCTACTACAACAAATCACAGGGAAGCTCTAACTACAACACACAGATTTGTAGTGTGACCTCACTGCCTGCTCAGGATGCCATTACTCCTCTACATCTTTAATTATCACATAGTTGTTGGCTGCTATATTAATGCTGTGAATGACAATGAACCTTTGAAAGCTATGATTTTAAACTCATTAATTTATGGGTTAGACTGAGAGGGAGTGAGATCTGGAATGTTTTACTTCGGCCTAAAAAAGGATCTTAAGCGCAAGAAGAGGATGATGAATACTAACTGAGTTCACCCACCTTTCCATTCATCACATCATGACTGGTTGCCTGCTCAGAAACATTTTCCTGAGCTCCCCTTCACATCCTTCTCATTACCTGGTTTAGTGCGAGTCATACAGGGAAAACCTCTGCACCCTGCAAATGCTTATTTGAATGCAAAGCTGAATGCTAAAAATGTACTCCAGCACTCAGTGCCTGAAATAATTACCCTGTGCCAGATCTCTTTTCTTCTGTGAATGATTTCATCATTTTTGAGTTTCGTAGATATTCCTTTTATTCACATGCTCAGTTAAAAAGGCAATGATTCATATTTTCTGAGAACATAAGGAAGCATATAGCGTTCTATCTGCCCATAAAATCTGATATTTTTTGTCTTTAAAACGGCACTTGAGCCACACTTTTTGGACACTTTTCCGAGCATATCACTTGATAGCTGAATAGCTACCATCAACTTTTAATTAAAGAGACGAGGGAAACTATGATGTATATTTTAGACCTAATTAGCGTGCCGACTCAGGGGAGTGAATTGATTAGATGAGTAAAGACTCCCCGTGGATGCTGCAGACGAGCACACATACAAATGCACACACACACACACACTTGCATTCTGAGGGCGTTTGCACTTGGACTCCCAGCCTTGCAGCACTTAAAGCGATGTTTCACTTTGGTGTGACATTTTCATTTTCCACTGTGCAGTGCTCGCTCTGTATTCACCTTCAGTGTTTCAGGCTTTTTCAGGCTTTCTTTATCAGCGATTGGAGTCGAGCACAATTACCTATTGAAAGAAGACAGAAAACATACATGATGATGTTACTGTTATTGATGGTGCTGCAGCACTATCAGTAACAATAACATCAAAGAGCTGTTACTGCTGTAGCTTTCAGAGCTGCTATCAGTAAAGTAGTCACACGGTGAATAAAAGAGGGATAAAGGCATGTTTGCCATTTGCTAAAGTCTTAGTAATCCAAACTGAAAGACAGACAACGCGCAGTTAAAATGCTGTATTCATGGCTAAAATGAGAATTCTGAGGTCATGTGCAAAGTCGTGAAACCCCTGAAACTGTAAACAACACAAGCAGTGCAGCAACACTGCTGTCCGTATCAGGCGAGCAAAGAAAGTCAGTGTTAGAGAACATTTTCTTCTTCTTCTTCACAGAGACAGTGACAGAAGGCAAACACTTTCAGTCTCTTCAGGTAATCATCTAACTCTCCTTAATGTTCTTCTGTCTTACTGTGCCACACACTCCAGTATATTATTTCAGTCATTACATTAACCTGTGCAAAACCTCTGTGAAAGTCTTTCCCCTGAGTGGTGCTCTCACTGTCGAAATCTGAGAGAGCCTGTGATGTTAGCCGCTTACAGTACCTATTGGAATAATTCTAACACCTCAGACAGTAGTAGAGTTACTTACTAATCTAGATTGATTTGGTGCGGGTCGCCAGCTGTTGGAGATGCCTGCAAAGAGATGTCTGCCTTCTCTCATGTATAATGGAAGTAGATGGCACATGCCAAAAAAAGGAAAAAAACAAAAAACATAATCAAATAGTGATCATGACCTGGTTACTCAAGATAATCCACAAACGTTGTTGTGAGCAGTTACATGTGGGAAGTTTTTTCTTTCTGCACACGCCTCACCACCCACATATACAACCAATTAGCTCTGCAACATGACCTGTAAACAGAAGATCTGCGGCCCCACCCAAAAACTCAAATCCTATAGTCATGCAATGTTCAAATTATTTGGTAAGATGGCATATTTTAGGTGATCTTTTTGGGACAATCCATACATTTGTAACTAAGATAATATATTTCTAAATGAAGGTAATTCAGCAAATATTTAAAAGTCTTGCTTAACCAAAGTCCTTCTAAGGCAAGTTGAAACACTCCGACGCCATCTTTAAAACACACCAGGGCAGCTATTTGAACTTAACTCCCTTCGCCCATTCAAAGTCAATGGGTGAAGGTCTGGTTCTCTACTTCCAGAGCTCGCTGGGACATAAAAACTATATGAATGGCATCAGCAAAAAAGACTGATCCAAATCAATGAGAAGTTATGTTCCTTAATAAGGTTTAGAACCGCTTTTTTCTTCTCAGGTTATTCAACTGCGCACGCGCGAAGCTTCACGACACCGTTTCAAAATACGACTCCAACAACGTAAGACGTCACCGGAGCGTGAGCTTTGTTATGAGGGGTGGGGAACCCTGGAGCGCGGCGTATTTAATAATCATGAGGAAGCAAGCGAGCGCACACCCAGATACCTGTGGCTTCTACAGGTGGTGCAAAGGATCTTTGCAGCGGAGCGGCCGAGATGACATGTAAACAGAGGAAAACAACTTATATTTTCAACTGTGTCTGTTTGTAATTTCATCCCGACTATATCCAAGAACGTTTGTTGTCTGGAAATTATTTTCACTTCTTCCATAAGCCAAAGATTGTAGACAGGCTCTGATTGAAGGCATATTGTACAGGCGGAGCGAGGTGGCGAGGCCCTCCCTACTACTGTCAATGGTCCCTCCCTCCGGAGTCCTCTATGCAGCAACTTGACCAAACTGTCGTTAAGGTGGTTAGGCAGGCTCACGTCACTACAACATGATTGACAAAAAAAATCACCAAACAATTCTCTTTGTGAGTGGCGGAAGAGGCGGGACAGGTGCGTACGACCGCCATACTGCGGTTATGAACTACCCTCATTCATTTATATGGAAGTGATCAGTCTCCTCATAATAAAGTCTCTGGCTTAACTTCCTAATACTGAGCAGCACATGTCGACAGTTAACCTGCCCTTTAGTAACACAAGTGGCTCTCATAACACAGGTGGCACAGATGACAGAGCTAAAACACAAAATCAGCAGTCAGAGGATTAATGTGTTAAAAATTAAATTATCATTATTATTATTTTAATCTATTGTATTTACTATCCAAAACCCAGGATCCAAACCACATGCTGAATCAGTGAACTTAAGGGTGTGACATCACTGCTGGGTGTGGTTACAAGAGTGAAAAAGCACAAGAAACACCTAAACTAAGAATAAAAAGTTTTGAGCATTCCCTGTTTGTGTTTCTGCCACATTTGAAGAACTACCGTCTCTTCCAGATATCTTCAACTGGTCACCTTCCATGTTTGGCTTCTTACCAGTTACCACCCTGTCAGCAGGATGAAATGTTATCATGGTATGTTTCTGCAAACCCTGGATACATAACTTGTGTATGTTTCATATGTATCACGTCAGAGTTTCTTCTGTGACGTAATATCTGAGTCAACTTTGTCAGGGGACCGGGGATGGCGTGACATCTGCCATACAGCAGACCACTGTTTGAGACCAACACACAACAAAACAAATTGTGAGTCAGTTTAGTGAGTCATTGCTGCATTTCGAACAGCTTCTTAGCGACGGATTGCTGTTTTTCCGCTGAGTGTAGTGCCACTAAAAGCAGTTGCTTTATACTGAGACATTACTGCGTTTTCCGCTGTGATGTGCCACCAAATTCAGGTCTTTTAAGCCCAGACATGATTTTTCCCCGACCGTAACCAAGTGTTTCTTGTGCCTGAATCTTACCCACAACATAATAACATACAAATGTGACCACAGTATTTGTGATTTGTAGAATCATATGATGCCAACATGTGTTCTGGTGATTGGTTTAAAAGCTCCTTGGTGTATGGATTGTGTATATCATTAGTGGCGGAGCTTTTATCAGCCACCGGTAGTGTTTCTTTGCAGCTTCACACTTTTCTAATACCTCTAAGCAGAGTTTTTAATCCAAGCTGGCTTTGGTCTATCTATAATGTACCAGCTGTATGCATTTTAAGAAAGAGGCTCCTTCTACAAACACTGTTTTTACTGAGCTCATGGCTCTGATAAAACAGTGCCCTGTGCTACTCAGCTGGTCGCCATAAACCTATAATGAGTTGCAAGAGAACTTTCCAGCATCATCACCGGTCTATGGATCAAGCCAGGCCCCTTCATCAGGGTGAACTTTAATGCTGGTGAGTTCTCATCTCTTAATTATCACGCTGGCTTTCATTTCCCAGGCATATCATTTAATTTAGCTGCCCTTTAATGCACAACTCTGTCTTTTATAATTGTCTTGCTGTTGCATCGCTACCGGGCTCAAGTGTTTTGCTCTAACTCAACAACATCATTCTGTGGGAATGTGATTGCACTGTTCATTCTTGGATGCATTCCTTAGCATCTCAGAGCCCCAAAGACTCACTGTAGTCAAATACCACTGTTATAAAGTCACACATATGTCTTCTATATCTGTTTTATGGAATGGATTTAGAGTTGTGTGTTTTCAGGAAATTGCTTATGAAGCCTGAATGCTCTTTATCATGTGAGACATTCTAACAGATCCCCGATTTTAGTCCTGCTTTGAAAGTAGTGGTGCAGCAATGACACGAGAGCACCTGCTCTCATCTGCTCACCTCCTGCTGAACACTGACAGGGTGCTTTTGGTTGCTGTGTGCAAAATAAAACTCTCATTCTTTCCCAGAGGAGTGTTATGTTGGCTGGAGATGGCTCAATGCTGTATGTGAGTCTGACTTCAACTCTTCAACTCCACCAGACCTACCACTGTGCCCATCAATACAAATGCATGCTGTATGGCTAACACTTGTGGTAACCCACACAGCTTTACTTGAAATTCTTGTCAAGATCTCAAAGTTTCCAAAGAAGCTCAATAAGTTCGACTGACTCTGGAATCTGGGGCAAAAACTAGGAAAGATCTTGACAAGTAGCCTCTATTCTGAATTTACAATATACTGTATGTGATGCAGTCATTATTCTCTCATATAAGCTTGATATCCTAATTATCCTAAAAACAATCAGCAGAATAACTAAAGCAGTTCAGCCTTTCTGCACAAGCAAAATTTAGTCAGTCAAATGTCATTAAGAGAAAAACCTGACTGTCAATGCTTTGGTTACACAAAGGTTGAGGACTTAAAGAGTAGCAACACAGTGACAGGGAAGAGCTGACCTAGAAGGACATTACACAGAAGTAGAAATCTGATGAATTAGACTACAAAGTGGTTCTGAAATCATTGAGCTGAATGTTAGAACACCAATGTCAGGTGATTAACTGTAGATGTCACGTAACCTGTGATGTAATCACATTATTATATGTCCAGTTTTTCTTTCTTTACACTGTAGAGGAGTGGAGTGTGTGATCAAATACATGGTATGTGCCATAAAACAATGGGCATAGCCACAGTGATGTCACCCACTGGTTTGTGTACTGTCATTTTGAAGACTTGGCATTTCAGCCATCGCCATCTTGGATTTTTAGCACAAGAAGTGGCCGTAACTGGAAGAGAGAGTGGAGCCAGCTCTGATGCAGCTGCTACCTTGGTCAGCGCTGTGCATTTACAGCTATGGTTAACTGTGCTAATTGTTGCCGCACAGAAACAGGCTTACAACCATTAAAACAAAATGTAACATTACTTAACAACAAAACTGAACATCTAATTTCTTAAAGGGTCTTTTTGAACAGTCAAAGGCTGAAAGAGACTTTTTTAGGCATCCAAAGTTAACTTTCATGAAGTGAAAACACACTGAAATAGCTACAGCTACACCTACACCTATACTCTGTGAATCTGGGGTTACCTAACAAACATCAACGGACTCTACCCATGTCACTTAAAGTGGCCACGCCCTCAATTATGCACATGTGTTTTGTACTGGGCTGTGAACATGTTTATTTCTGCTGTAAAGTTGGACATTTTAACATAAGGGTCTAAAAGGACTGACATTCTACCAGGAGGTTGCCACTCGGTATCTGCTCTTACATAACTGATATTATGATAATATTTCATAACACTGAACACAATAAACTGTTTTGGTCTCAAATCTAAATCTTAAAATCCACTCTCAGATTGACCTACTGCATGCCCTGTTGACCTCTCAGTAAACCAAGCTTGTAGGTACACTTAAACAACACGAGGAGCAAAGCTGTCCTGATCAGATAATCACTACTCTACACAAGAATTTGAGAATCAGACTGTGGAAGTATTTTGGGTTCTACAAATTCATACAGGCCAAAATGACCAACGAAGATACATTTGTTCATCTGTGCAAAAAGCAGCTGCCTTACTCTAAAACTTGACTTTGGAAGTAAATGGAACACAGCAATTGTGTATGAAAACGCTAACATCTGCAAATGATCACTAATGACAACGTACTGCTGAAGCAGGGGGGACAGGAGTGACATTAGTTTTGTGGTACTTGGTAACAAACCTACATATTGGAAAAACACTACAGCATAGTGGTACAGTAGTTAGTATTGTCGCCTCACAGCAAGAGGCTTCCTGGTTCGAACCTAGGGTGGGAGATTCAAACCGTTTGCGTGTTCTCCTCGTGTGTCAGTGTGGGTTTTCTCTGCGTACTCCAGCTTCCTCCCACAGTCCAAAGACATGCAGGTTAATTGGTGACTCTAAATTGTCCGTAGGTGTGAATGTGAGTGTGAATGGTTGTCTGTCTCTATGCGTCAGCCCTGTAATAGTCTGGTGACCTGTCCAGGGTGTACCCTGCCTCTCGCCCAGTGTCAGCTGGGATAGGCTCCAGCCCCCCATGACCCCAAACAGGATAAGCAGTTACAGAAAACGGAAAAATGAATTAATTTTTGACCTGCAGGTGGCACTAGATAAGAAGTGAGAGGATTACTAAAGAGGGCTGCATGCCGAAATCAGTGCTTTAAGGATACCAACCAAATTACACCAGTTCTGCTGAGTACCCATTCACATGAATGAAATCAATGCCAAATTTCAGCACCTTTAAGTGCACCTGGGTGAAAACACTGGGTCATTGTGTGAGGGTTATTGTTTAGCTTTGCTATAAATAAATATTGTTTGTTTATATTGATTCTTGCCTTTTGATGATCACTGCATTGTGGACCATAGTTTTATCCACCTGTTCTTTACCTTGTATAATCCTGCACCGTCCAGCACACAGCACACAATGTGTACAGCCACTCATTTGAACTAAGTTCATGTTTTCTTCAGCATGTTTCTCTGTGCCTTTGTTTGCTTTCATTTATCTAATTCAGCTCTATGTGTACAAAAAGACGGACTGAAATGTTTATAGATTGCATACTCTGTTCCTGAGATGAGATTCTTGATTAGACTTTCCACTGGATTCTTTCGTTTCACTTTTCTATTGTAACAGGGAACAAAGAGACATCAATCTTTTAATCATTTAACACTTAGATCTTTTCACACTTTATCTCTGTGTGAATTTGTTTTATTTATGTGTTTGTGTGTGTGACTGTGACTCCTGAGCACATTCCACGAACGGTTTAAATACAGTTTAAGAGGCTTTTCAATAATCCAAAAGGGAGAACACTACTTGTAAATGCTCATGTTTTGGCACAAAATCCCAAGATTAAAGCTCTATGTAATGACTTTCTTTCATGTTATAACTGCTTTTACAAGCACTGTAGCTGATTCCAGCAGGATTAAACAAAGGTTAGACGTACCCTGTGGAGTTCTGGACCACATGTAGCATAGAGCAATGCTTTTATGAGTCGGTCCGTGTTTTGTTAGTATCTTAAGCACGCACACAAGAATGCACAGAAGGCGATCCACAGTCCTGCTTTATGCTTTTTCACTGATTGACAGCTTGTGGTGGGAACTTGCCAAAAAAAAGTGCCAACAAGCCCAAACAAAGTCGAGAAGGAAAAGAAGCAAACATGAATGCAAACAATGACGGTTTCAAATTATTCCAAAAATCCCTTTGCAAATGTTATATGGGGGAGAAATTCATTTTATAAGTCAATGAATGTAAACATGACTTTGTTTATTAAAACAAAAACTCTGCAGGGTATATTTCAGACTCAAGGCCTGGACACAGGATTTAAAATAGTAAAATAGCAAAATTTCACAGCAAAATCAATAAATTCCAATGGAACTGCAGCAATAAGAGGGTCTGCTAGACGAGGCAAAATTAATCTGCGCTAATCAGCACAGAATTTTAGTTTGGTGCGCCACTAACCAATAGCAAGCTGTCTCGACAGCACTGACCTTTAAGAGGATGGAAAGCCAAAGAGTCCAAGACACAGGGCCGTATCTTACACCCAGAGCAAAGCAGCGCAAAGTGCAGCATAACTGTTACTGCTAGTTTCAGACTGACACAGCTGTCATTTTCATGGCCAGCACATGTGCCCATCCGTGCACCCATGGACATGCGGGTCTTAAGACAAAGAGTTGTCAGGTACATTTTTATTCTGAGGTATCAGAAAGCGACCGCACCATTGACCAACAAAAACCTAGTCTTCAATCAGAACTTCACAGTATTTTCCTGCTATTTAAAGGGCGCAATATTCAGGTAATAAGACGCACCTACTGTACAAAGGCGGGTTTACATCACATGAACACTCTGCTTGCTACACACAGGGACATGCAGAATGGTTGCAGCTGAGTGAAATGAGACATTATTCATCGGGAAAATAGCATCCTCTAAATTGTGAACATAGCAGAGAGCAGAGCAGAGCCATTAAGAGAGATGTTGTGCACATTTCTTCACGGGGAGCAGCGTGACTTAATGATATCAGAAGCTAAAAGTTAAGTTTTGTTACCTATGTCAAATTTATAACTAGTTTTAATTTTGCTGCTTAAACGTCCCACGGTACATGCTACAGTGACATCACTGCTCTCATCAGAAACCATCCGCTTCTCCAATTTGCCAAATCTGCCACGTAAACAGCAGTGCGCCAAGTGCAGGCACACCTGGCTTTTTAAGTGAATGGGATGAAACGCTGGTTGATTGATTGAATTCATGGTTAACATTAATTATAGGACTTAATACAATCTCTTTGCCCCTTATACCTTTGCATCCAGATTATGCGCCATTTAACTATCAATTATTCTAATAGTGCCCAGAAAAAGCTATCGTAGCTTATTAGCACAGAATAACAGCTAATGGCAGCTCCACTGTGTGGATGTGAGGGTTTGATTCAGTCTTTTGTGTCCCTGAGACACAAACTAAGACTTGGTCTGAAAGCTACACATTCAAATGTCGTACATTTAGCTCTCACAAATAGGAGCTAGAGCTCCCACTAAAAATGTTGCTCATTTTCATTTAATATTATTGATGTTTTCTTGATGATTAGATAACTTGGTCTACACTAAATGCCAGAAAACAGACCACAAGTTATGTCCATCATAATTTTACAGAGCCCAAGGCGACATATTTAAATGACCAATATTTAATTTACTATCATAGTAGACTAAACAAACCAGTAAAAATTCACAGTTGAGCAGCCGGAGTCGGTGATTTTATTCTTTCTATTAAAAAAACTAGAAAGTGACTAATTGCCAATTAGCTTTTGGTCATTTGACAAATCAATTAATCTACTAATCTTTTCTGTCCTAATAGCAGGTTTCCTTTGCCACCTGAGGTGACAAGAAAAATGTAAAAAAAAAAAAAAAAAAAAAATGTGTATGCTTGTATAATAATTAAAAAAATACATATTCCTTTAATTCTACCAAAAATGTTATGTTTTTTTTTTTTCTTAAAATTTATTAAATGTACTTACAATACTGCATATGTATTTACAGTATGGTATTCCTTATCATCTATTTCCTTTTGTACCCATTTCCCTATTTTATTCATAGATTATTTTATTTATTTATGCTATGGTGTATATGTTTTTGTTGTTTTTTTGGTTTGCTTGGTTTTTGTTTTTGTTTTTTGTTTTTGATTTCTTCATTTTTACCCCTGGGTCACAATTCCTTGAAGGAACTATAATATCTATTTGTAAATAACATATTGTTTGAATCAATGACTTCTTTTAATAATGATTAAAAGAAAAAAAAAACCTTGTTTTATCCAAATTGTGATTCCATTCCCAAAATCAAAGAAGTCAAGTGTTGCTCAGGCCGTGTGCTGTGAAGCCTGATATGAAGCTGATGTGACAGGGCATGGTAAACATTTACCCAGAATAAATGGTGAGAATGAGCAATAAAGGCCTGACATTTTTTCAGCAGTGTATAAAAGAACACAGCCTTCCTGTTTGGCATTGAACAAATGTTTGTATATTTGCGTGGCTTTAGGACAAAAATGAACATACTGTCACACCAACCTCCAGCAACATGACTGGAGATGGGCCCATGCAAATGAATGCTATCAGAGACAAAGTGTGATAAATGTGCTGTCAATAGAGATAGTGCGGTGCCACATCACACTACCCATCACAGCCCAGCAGAGCCAAAAGAAATCTCAGCGGCGCTCACAGGCAGCATCAAACATCATCTAAAGAGTGCATGAAATGCTGCCTTGCTGCAGCTCTCTGATAAACTGTATCATTTCTCATATTTGCCTGTTGGTTTTTGACTAGATTTTTCTACAATTTGGCCTTGTGCCTTTGTGGTCACTCAGATGGAACATCAACAAGAGACCCACTTTAAAAATGTTCCTAACCTTCCTTTCTAAAGAGAAAAGTACAAAGGCTGATGGCAGACTCCTGAACTTTCCAGTCTATTATCATCTGAATAAGCTGTGACCGCAGACAATAACATACCTACAACTCAAATGTTACAATGAGCTTTTAATTTTCTTGCCAGATAAATCCCACTTGCACAATGTCCTGTGTGTCTGTGGAGATCTAAGGAAAATATGGAGCATTGCACTGCACATGCCCATCGGGAATTATCTGTTGATCCTTTTGCTATTCTCCCCTGTTTCCCATCATGCCAGCATGTATAAGATCAGTCAAATGGTCCATACCTGCAGAGCCGATCACCATGCTGCCCCCCTAGTCACTGACACAACATGGCCACCTGACTGCTGACATCCCAAGGGCTGCCATGACAGTAAGGACCTGCTGTTGCAGAAATGAGAAAACATATTTATGTGGTTTTAAGGCTGCAATGTTTTTTTTAAATGTTTTGAGAAAAGAATAGGTAATGACAAATGCTGAGAGCTGGGAACACAAACTACACTGATCCCAATCTCATCTCAGGTTGTCAAAAACCAACCTTTGCCACATCCCTTGGCGCATAATAACGCCAAAGCCACCCTTTAGCGTCTTTATATGACACACCAGGCTTTCAACTAACTCCAGTTTAAATCCATCCACTGCAATACTTTACACTGAGACAAAATAATGTAGAATAAAGAATGAGAAAGTCTGTGTAGGGTGGAGGGGTCAAACAAAACAAGACTGTCACAGAGGAGACCGCAGTCTATGTCCCGTGTAAAACCAAAGGTCATTGTTTGTTTTAATGCAACAATATGTCATTTATGTACAGCTGTCTTAAACTGATGTCACTCACATGACATAACTGTGTCATGTTATGTTAATACTATGTAACAAACATACTAATTTTAACCAAAAACATTTTTTTCTTAACCACACCAAGTAGTTTTGTTGCCTGAACCTCACTGCAACCATTTCACAACATTAACCACATGATACAATATGTTTCAGCTGTGCACCACACACATTCACTAAAGGTTTCCTCGTGCATCGCTATCAGACGCCGAGGGGCATGACAAAGCGTTGGTGGGTTGGGACTAATTGTGGGTCAGACAGTGGCCAGGTTTTCATTCAGATCTTCAACAAAATAAAAATAAAAAACAAATAAATACAATTTTTAAAAAATGGGCAAAAGAAATTGTGAATATATGCAAGTTTCCATCTTCTACTCGGATGTGAATATTAGGAGTTTGGAGCATCGAGACAAATAGTAGTTGCATTAATTCTCCAGTCAGGTGACATTAAACTATCGCTGTAGAAGAGATCCCAACCAGATGATGTTGTTAAAAGAGCACCAGTGAAACCTAAAATGGTGGAAAACAATGTGGAAAATATGATGGAAAAATGTCATATCATGTTTTAATTTGAGGAAGATTACAGTGTCTTTATCGCTCCACACAGATCTGATGTTTCATCCGCTTCTTTTTTTCATCTCCTCAGTGGAATGGAGGCTTTAGCTGAGGTATGAATCACATGCCCCATGTACGTCATGATATATTCGCTCATCTGTTTCTAATTTTACAAACTTGTAATTTAACTTGTTAAAACCTTAAGAAGACCCCGAACAGACAGAGAGGAAGAGATACAAAAACGAAAAAACATTGTCACTCCTTGTGTCGCAGGAGTATCTGAGACACTGAGGAGGATCTTCAACAAGCACCACATCCCTGTGCACTTTAAACCCAGCAACACACCGACACAGAAGCTTGTCCACCCCAAGGACAAAACACCCAGACATAAGCGGAGTAATGCAGTGCATGCAGTTCAGTGCAGCCAGGAATGTACAGATTTGTTGACTGGTGAAACAAAACAACCACTCCACAAGCCCATGGCACAGCACAGGAGAGCCAGCTCCTCAGGTCAAAACTCAGGTGTCCACTTACATCTAAAGTAGAAGGGACACAACTTTAAGGACAGCAATGTTCACGTCTTGGCCAGAGAAGAAAGACAGAAAGAAGCCATCTACGTCAAACTGGAACGACCATCCTTAAACAGAGGAGATAGCCTATGACACCACTTATCACCTACCTACAATGCAGTCTTGGGATCCCTCCCCAGACGACTTCACAACCATTCAAACCTGGACCCACTTCACCCTAACGACACACATGATGGGCCAGGTGGGTCAATGACTCACATGTGATCTCAACGATTCTGCCAGGGTTCACACCCACACAGAGTCTAAAGCCTGCCCCAGTCATTTAGAACTGAAGAAGCTTTTTGGATGAGAGGCGAAACGTCTTCAAGAAACGCAAGCAATACCAGTCGCCTACGATTTCACACTTCAGGTTACCATGATCTGGATGATTGAGAATCTTCAGCCAACATGTTAACGTGTAAAACTTGCACTCAGCAAGTAAAATACATAAAAAAGGCATGAGTGAACACATAAGATTGGTTTCTAATACATCATACATTCTATACATGTCCTGTATTTACAAAGAGTGAAAATCCTTTTTTGATACCGTATCAGAAGGGTCTCAGTTCCTGTAGTGACAGCTTCTTACAAAGAGAAGAAAAGATTTTCATATGTTGTTTAAACCATTGTATTTTCAATGGGCTCCATAAAGAGGAACAAGTCAGTCTAGAACAATTGTGAAAGGACAGTTGAGACAGAATTTAGACAGCATCTCATCATCCCCAGCATGAACAAAAGACAGAAGCTTAAAGGCAGTTTTCAAGCAATTGCAGCACTTTAGGAGGTGTGGTACAACTGCAAACTGTTGCTCAAATAGAGGCAAATTGACCAATTTTTTTTACCCTAAAGCAGATGTGTTGGTACTGCTGGCCGGCACGCAGTGTCTCCTTCGATACCATCACTGAAACTGTTGACCTAGGTGTGCTTTTTCATGTTTTTCACTCTTGCAATGGAAATGGTGTTTTCCCCACATGGCAGCAAGAGGACACTGAAAGCTTTTAACTTGGGTACCCAGAAAGCTGATGCCAAAAGGATAACAGGATAACAGGATGAAGGATAAAACTCTGAGGTTGGTGAGTGTGGCTCTCTGTAGCCCCATCACTGCTGACTGTGGTGGAAGACACATTTTGGGTTTTACTTTATAAAAATCCATTGAAATCAAAATGAAAAATTATTTAGCAGAGTATTTAATCTCGGCAAAAAGAAACATTTTATTTATTTGGTGGCAGTGGCACCTACATTAGGTGTTCTTTGTACAGCTTAAATTTTTGTGTATGAATGACAATGGCAATGTGATTGGTGCCATGTCCCTGTAGGTCGGCCCGAAAGACCGTTTGTAGTATCACTTCAGTTTCACTGGCCGCACAAGAAGCTAGAGGGCCAAAATTGTTAGCTGTTGCTAGATTATTATCTTAATAGATTTCTTGAGAGCTCCTCACTGGGGGTGTGCCATATCATCTTGTTCACGATTACATCAGTATAATTTTTAGTATCAAATGACAAATTCATACCATGATATTCAAAATATTCAGACTTGTTGATATTGACGTCATACTGTTACCCACAGCAACAACAAGCATGGCTGAGGGCGAAGTTATCACTGACTCCGCAATGGTTCCAAAAAGAGGAGCAGCTTCAGTAGTGTCGAATAAACTGTGGCGTCCTGAATGTTTTATGAACAGCCCCGGACTTCTCAGACTCTTTTACCGATTTACTGCTCAAAGGGAACTCAAACATGATCTTTCCTTACCATAATCAAGTGGTGTTTGTGCCTAAACCTAACCCCACATTAACCACAGTGATGTTGAAACGTTTCAACTTATCCACTCCATAATAACATACAAACGTGACGTATCTGTGGTTTGCAGAAAAGTTCAATGCCAATATTTTTCCTGGTGACTGGGTTGATCAGATTTAACTGCAAGGTCGCCATATCAACCTGCAAGTGTCAGGGACGTGTTCACAGCTTGTTTCTGCTGCACCCAAATGGACAAAAAACCTTTTTGCTGGTTAAAGTTTGGCTTCAGGAAGTGGTGCAGACGTGACTGTGCCCAACACCAGGATTGTAAACTGGTTAAATCGACCGTGTGCTCCCAGAATATGAGAGTTATGAGTATTACACTGGCGTGCTTTTTAATGAAAATCTTGCCTAATGCAGCTTTAAAGTGACATTCTTGTTAATCCGTATAGGTTTTGTAGGCCATTTGAGCCCAACAGTCACTGCCTGAGAAAGCAGAACACTATTTCCAGTCTGACCCAGTAAATTATTTCTCCATCACCTCCTTTATGAGTTTTCTTTCTTACTGTAGTTGCTGAACACTGTCTGGAGCCTTAATTCCTCAAGTCAGCAAGGGAAATCGGCGATGCAGGGCACTCGTGGCACTTCTTGACTAGTGAAGGGAATTATATGTAAATCACTTGACATATTACCTCCCTTCTCACCTTCACAATGCAGAGCACATTTCTGCAATCCAAATGCAATGGGCAAAGGATTTGTCACACAGCAGATTGGAGCACAGAGTTTTTTTTTTTAAAGCAAGTGGCTGCATTTCTGAGTGAAATGCTTATTGGTGTGAACAATATAGGCTCAGTGATTTGACTGATAATGCGTGTCTGTGAACGCGGGGGGGTCAATTGAAAGAAAGACCTCAGTGTGTCAGGCAATCCGCTCGCTCAAACTGTTTATGTTAATCTTTCCCCTGCCAACTGAGAGATGTAAGTCATTACTTTAGATTGCTGAGAGGATCCTGAGGAGAGAAGGAAGTGCTGGTTAACGATCTGAAGAGGGGGGAGGATAACAGTTATGACAGGACAGAGAGGACGTGACCATGACTTGATAGCCCACTGTTGAGATGTTTCATTAAAGACGCGTAATTGTGCCTTTAAGATTTTGCTGTCAGATCTTGAGCACAAAATTCCCTATTGTTTTCCAACAAGTGGCTTTCCTCAAGATTAGCATCCAATAGTTTCCTGTCCCATTTGTCCACCGTGCCGTCATGAAGTATTAAACTGGAACAATTTAGCCCACCTCTATTAGAAGAGGTCAATCCTGCTAAATGATTCCCTTCCAATTGACTCATTCTCTCTCTCTCGGCATACCCATTTCGGCTAAACTCAACAGAGCACTTTCCATTTCAAGAAATCTCACTTTCAGCTGTTGGCTACCGCTGCGATGTGTCTGACTGGTGGCTGGCCTTCTGTGTCACTGAGCAGTGTCTGAGGCCAATTGTCACACTTCAAAAAGCTTTCATTCCAGCATCTTCTCACATCACCTCAGTAACCACAGCCAGTGCTCTGTCTATCTGCTTTCTATTTGTGGATCGAGAGGCATAGGAAGCAACTGATGGGGAAATGTTGTCTGCACAAAGACACACAAACTGAGACTCATAAACTCGAGTCTGGAAAGGAATCTGTCTAGATTACAAAGGGCTAAGATATCTATATAAACCTAATGGATACAACAGGAAGCTATATTTTTGCCACTAGCAGCCAGGGCACGCCGTTTGTCCTTCAAACACTTCAGTTCACACCAAGACATCTCAAATTTTCATTTCCATGAAATCGAACGGGCTACTCGTGTTTCTTTGAGGATGATTCTGAACCTTGTTTGTCCCCTGACATTAAAGGCTATTGCACACCAAGTCCATATTGTTAATCCAGAATTGTCACACATTTACACATGAATACTCCATAACATTGTGTCAGTCACTTTTACACACCGACTTCCAAACGTGTCTGTCATTAAAGTTTCCAGAACATGTTCTTCTGCGTTTACCGCAACCATCAACAGCATTTACAGAGTTGTGTGACCAAGAAGCAGTAAAGAAAATGTGGCATAATCTGCAGGACACATACAGCTGCAACAAGAGAGAGGAACAGTGGAGCAGCAGATAAGAAGCAGAAATATATGGAAGCAATATCCTTCTCGAATGTCCATCTCGTCTCTCAAAGAAAAGGTATCCTTAGCCTTTCCAGACATGCACAATGCTAATGATGATGCTTATAGCAGGGTGCAATTTATTACCTGCACAGTATCATTTCACAACTAGCTGTGGTGCAAAATACAAGATGGAGGCAAAGAGTGGCGACAGCGAAAGGCAAGGGAGCAAGTGTGTTACAATTTCCCTCATATTTGCAAATTTTTGCAACTAATAGAACAATAAATTGCATCAGACTTGTTCTGTGCATAACATTTTTTTTCATATGGCAAATTAAAAACCCATCCAAGAGACACATACAAGACAAAAGGTCTGATCATACCCGCATTTTAAATGGCAAGATCAATGTCAATGGAACTACCGCAACCAGTTGATTCAGTCATAGGGTAAGTAAATAGCACAAACCATTTGCGTCAACTTCAACATGCAAATCTGTGTCATTGACAAATGGCAAACAGTCTTAAATTTACTGACATTTAAAAAAAAGAGTTATAAACAGCAGAGGGTTAGGGCATTTATAGCTGTGTTGCTACATCCACTTTTATTTAACCTCCTCTAATGAGTGTCAACAGCTCCATGGTTTGCAGACAGCATCTCCTCACTACATCTGCGAGGTCATTTCTATTAATGACCAAACAAGTTAGCTCGGAAAGCAAATGTGACAGACTTAAGCTAACATGTTTCAAGCTGGCAACTTTGTTAGCAGATAGTAATAGTTCAACTGATACCCTTGCAAGCTGTCAAGACTTCGAATTTTCACCTTCACCCATTTCACAAGGACACATGGATTCACTTTGCCGTGCCCCTTTTTAGTCAAAACCATCCTTGACACTGCCCAAATTAAAAAAAAACTGGCTGCTGACTTACAAATAGTTTTCTGCTTTGGATATTTCAGAGTTCTAGAGTACAAACCCTGATGTTGTTTTGACACAACAACCTCTCCTACAGCACAACTATCTGGACAAAATTGTGAGCAACACATATAAAAGATTCAAGGGTAGACTGCTATTAAGTTTACAGAGAAAATAAAGCTGCCAAGGAGGATGAGCCTTGATTCTGATCACACTGTGGTCTCTTCTGTAGCTCTGTACATGTGTATTTTGCAAACCTGTGAACAAGTTACAACTTCGATCTTTCTTTTTAAAGTTAGAAGCATTTAAAGAAATGTTGGCAGTTTCTGCATACAGATCATTGCCACTCAACTTAACACTGGTTTACATGCTTGTACACACTTGTTTTCACTGTAGGGGCTCTATGCCCAATTTATTGTCTCAGCTTTTGGTCAAGCAGACCTTCATCATCACAAGAAGAGTATGCCAGAAATATGCCAGAAGGGGGGCAGAACACAACACAGAGAGGCTCTGGGAAATCAGAAAATTCTATCAGAAATAAATACGATGTTGAAAATTGTCTCAGAAAACACTGGGCACAATTTCCAGGCTCGTGTACGGTGCCCTGTGCCCCTTACACAGGTGGTACATGGAGAGTGTCTCCGCACAAGAGCCTGACAATTGTTTTGTATTGAAAACCTGTTCTGCATGAGTTGGATAGGACAACACAATTTTGTTCTACTGAATAAAAAATATCAAATATCATTAATTATTCATTGAACTTGTTTTATTTTCAGTATGAACACTGCAGTGAGTGTGTGTGTGTGTGTGTGTGTGTGTGTGTGTGTGTGTTCTTTTGCAGCAAATCAGGCAGCGACTGACAGAGCTCTGATTCAATGAATTCGGAGGGGGTGTCACATTTCAGGGACACCCCTGCACAGAACAAACAGTCTCCTTCAAGCAGAGAAGGACTTGTCAATTATCGATTAATATGTTAAATATAAAATCATGCTTTAAAAAGCTCGCGTACAGGTTTGAGTTGTGATGGGCAAAAAGAGGAGCCCGTGGCCGTGCCCTCAGGGAGTAAAATGTATCTTTGTTCTACTTAAATTTGTTATTGTGTTTGAGCCCTGACAAGATTAAAGGTTATACTTCTGTGCTGTGTTTTTGTCTGAGTGAAGTCCTGTGCTTTATGAGTTGTTTTGTTTTTCTCTGACATTAACGGTCATATAAAAAGGTAAGAAATATCTAACAAGGGTGCATTTTTTATCTGATACTTCATATTATTCTTAGGTGTGTGCTCTAAACAAAACTTTATTGTCATCTGCCACCTCAGCTGTGTTAACTGACTTACTGACTTTTGACTTTATTCTGTCACTTTTTGGTCTGATGAATGTCGGCTAAATAAAAAGCATACTGCTGCTGTTCCAAAGAGAAGTGTTATCTACAGTATATGTGTGAAAAACATAATCTGTGCATGTGAGAAAAAAACAGGAGACAGTTCAGGTGTACAGGTAGTTATTTATATCAAAGATTTATGGAATGTTTATTTTATCTTTTTCAAGGATAATTATGCTGAGATAAATATCACTGTTGCCCAGCCCCACTTAAGCTGACTTCAGCTGGTGCATTGAGCTCAGTAACATTAGTCAACAGCATGATCACCTCACTGATCAGCCACCAGTCAGCAAGACTAATGCGTCTGCAATAACATTAACATTAGCATGCTAACATTTACTGCCAACCTGCTGACACTGTTGGCTAACGCACCAGAAAAAAAAAAAAGTCAAAGTGTCTAGCATTAGCGTTAACACCATCTACCACACGTAAACAACAATGCTCTCTTGTTTGTTTACTTTTTCACCTGTTCACTTCCTGTAACAAAGTCATGCTTAGCGTTTATCTATCCAATGATATGTTTGGGTGGGTGAGCCCTGCATGCTTTGCAGAAAAGGACAGTCAACTTATTCACCTCTTCAACACCCAAGTCATATATTCTAGGGCTGCCCCCTAATAGTCGACCAAAAAGGTTATTAGTCTGCAAGATTGCATTGCTCGCTTAATGACAGGAAAAAAAAGATGAAAAAAAACGAAACTCTATTTGAAACTGCACCTTGTCAAAAAAAACCCTAAACATATATGACTGGACGATGTGGGAATTTAATTTGAAAGGACAGACACAGGAATAGGCCACGCTCAGCAGTCAGACAGGAGTCAGGTTTCGACAGATATCTTTCCCTTCTTCTGTAAATATTCAGTCTGATAAACACGGAGAAGTTGATCATGTTAGTGCAGGGCTACCCAGAGCTTTACATCTGTCCCATGGACGATAAGCCTACACACTTATAAACAGCTCCTGGAAGAAGATCAGCTCTGCACTCAGGATTTCACGTAAATAGGCTATATGATGCTTGTTAAGGTTGCTTAGACGCAACCTGCAGCCATGCTCTTGAAAGCTGGCACAAAAAAAGTTACAAGAGTAGCACCCAGCATTAAACCTCATGTTTTACAGGTGGTTAAAGACACAGCATGTGTACGGCCTCTAATCTCCAGGGCTGGTACCTGTGGTTATTCCACAGGCTAGTTAATAACATGTGGGGCAGGAAATCCAAAGTGTGGGATCATTTTGAGAAGGTGAAGGACCAACCCAAGGTGATATGTAAACTCATCTTCATTGGTCCACTACAAACATGACGTATCATGTGAAACATGGAAGTAGCTACATGCCCATTAGCCCACAGCGTCATTAACAGGCGGCTCGCTCAGTGTGTGATGTGCACTTGTAGATAAAATATAGGCCTATATTAATGAAGGTTCATTAGTACGGTTTGTATTTCTCTGTAATGTAGCATAGTGTTAACAATGTTACTGACACTATTCTTTCTCACACCTTCAACTCAAACCATTGTGTTGCCCCGTTTAAAATATATAATCTAATAATTAAATTAATATCATAAACATGAGGGTGACTAGTCGACTAATGGCCCTAAATGATGACTATAGGTCTATAGGTAACGTTACTGGTCTATTGCAGCAGCCAACTTCACTGCAGGTGCAGGACAGCCTGGGTCTGCCAGGAATCATACCAGCAGTCTAGTTTGATCAACAGCGCTGTTTGTGTGAGTTCGAGACAGAAAGAGATACCAAATATCATTGAATGATATTAAATGAACTGAATGTAAATAAAATGATGGCTGATTAGGACATATTTTTTTGTGGCTAAATCCAGGGGTGAATTTTTGCCCCTTGATCTCAGCTTTTCCAGGCATTCTGAGATTACTCAGTAATTTCCAATGCTGCTCAGGATGCTCCAATTTCTTTCCCCGAAGTTACAAGTTGAATAATATGCATTTTATTTCACAAATATGACTGATATTGGCAACTCAGAGAGATCTATTTTTCCAAAGATTGTTTGTAGGTGGTGCTGTTTAAGTAGCCTACTCATTGCCGTGCTAACTACCTGAAGTGGTTCTACTATTTACAACAATAAACATTATACATCATACACTGTGCAGCAGCAGCATTTTAGTTTCTGTAACTGGCTATGGGCTGAGTCATGTGTCGGCTGGGGATAAAGAGAAAACAGAGCTATACTGTATTTACATGCAAATGTTTGATTGTTGCTGTAGATGACTCACGCAGTTTACAGGATTGGGATTCATTCTCCTGCCCATAATAGGACAAGACGGCAGATACTGCACCAAACATCCAAACACTGACTGTTTACCTGACTTAAAAATGTGCCTGTGTACACACACACACAAAAAAAACACACACACAGCAGCAATATAAAAAAAATATAAAAAACAGAACAAATGCATAGTCCGCATTCGCTGTCATATTTGGTCTTTTTTGGCCTCAATATAACATTATCAAATCCATTCACATTGAGCCTACAAGTTAAAAAGAGTGCTGATGGAAGCACATGAAATACATGTTGATAGGCCCGAGGGAGGGCTTTTTTTTTACTCCTCTGAACAACACAAGACACCCTCAGCAGAAAGAAACGATAAGGGACAGATGAGTGGGTAGGAGCTGGGGGTGGCATAAAATGATTCATCATGGCCTAATTCACTCCTTGGTCACTCTCAGTCCTAATGTTTCAGAGCGATTTTACACCCTTCCTTGATATGCTGGCAGTCGGCCTCAGCTTCACTCTCGGGAGTCAAAAAGGCAAAGGCACCACTGGCTCCCTCTCTGAACACACGCTGCAGCCCAGTATTTCCACAGAGATGCCTCGCCGTCACTGCAGGCTCAGACAAACATGTGCCCAGCAGAATCAGTACAACAGATGAGTCTGAAATCGTGCCTCGAGGCGGGCTTTCATGTACTAACTCAAACCCGGTCTTGCCAGATGACTACCGGCTGCTCCAACTGAGAGTCTGCGCTTTGATAAAGTGATGTAGAGCTGAGGGATGTCTGCAGATATGGGTTCCGCAGTCTGATAAATATTAAAGGTAAGAGTTCAGCCAGGTTCACTGCCTAGTGGTGATGGCTGGTTCATATCGGGTTTGTTTGGGTTGGATGTCCGCCGGCTCATTCCACCTGGCCAGAAATGAAAAATCCAAGAGAAGTCTATAGCAGTCGGCTACTTAATATTGCACACTTCTACCTCAATGTTGGTTTCCACAGAAACTGATATAGCACTTATCTATCATCCGTGCTCCTCAGTTTATCCACATGTCCGTATGTTATGAGCTCTGCTTTCCTCACACTCTACCATATCATGTGTCAACACAATGAGATGAACCTGCTGGTGTTTCAGAGAAAAAAAAAAAAAAACCACTTAACTCCTCCATCATTTCACTGTGACCAAATTGCCAAACGCTGTTTGACAGAATGAGGCTGGAGAGTTGCCTATAGCACCATTGAGAGATGTCAAAAGGCTGTGTAGAGAGAGGTTTTCATCTGACAGTCACTGAAGCCTGGGCTTCTATTCTCCTTGACTTCTTCGTACTGTATGGCTTAAACAGCACATTAAAAAGAGGTCGGCTTGCTCTGGCTGAATAGATCACAGGACAGGAGGACTGCTCAATATCCCCAATTAGGAAAAAAAAAACTAGTTAGTTGAGAGGGCTGCTGCTCTGCACGGACCCTTGGCTTTGCAATCAAGGAGAGTTATCCTGTTGAGTTTCGTGTGCAGAGGGCCAGAAGTCCGATGGAAAGCAGTGGAAAGTAACAGAGCTCAACAGTGAAATGAGGCCCCTCTGGGTAAATAGGTTCTGTAGAAAGAAGCAAGATGAAAACCTTCCACCTGCACCAACTTGCATCCTGGGTGATCACATTGTAATTGAATGGAGGAAAGAGCAGATAAAATGTTGTGTGTGAATGCACCAAAGAGGCTCTAAAGTCCAAATGATTCCCAAACCAATTGATCTTAGCCAGAAGCAAATTTCCAGCAAATCGTAAATACAAATTTGAGTGCAACCCCATGCAAGGTATAATCGGTTACAAGGAGCTGTCTCTATGTCCAGTCCAAGTGGCAACCTCTGGGGCTGAAAAAGGAAGGCAACACACAGGTGCCAAACACTGTAGTTCCTTAACTGGCCACTGGAGGCTGGCTCCAGAAGCCAGTGAATCCCCATAGACCCCCATGTTAAAACGTCAAACTGTAATGTTAAGCATAATTAAGGCCAAACTACTTTGAATGACAGGCTATCTGCTGATAGTGTCCTAACCGAGATGGCGATGGCCGTAATGCCGAACGTGAAGCTTCAAAACGCAATTCCACAAACCAGTGGGTGACATCACGGTAGCTTCTTCCATCATTTGTACAGTCTATAGTCCAGATAGGCTCAATTTATGTGTCAATTAAGATCACAGTTTGTTCTCACTGATTGGCTATCTTGTTTAAATTTACACTGCCTCTCCTCTGCCAATCAAATCTATTTGCATTTTTCTAAGCAGTCTGCCAATCCCGTGACCAGCTGACCATTCCAAGGTGTGTGGCCTTACTGTCAGACAAGAAAGCCTTTAAATGCTGGAAATTCAACAATGTTTTCCCTCAGAAATCAGAAAGGGGCTCTAACATTACTGCACAGTGTGACGTTTATTAACCAGCAGTCAAAATGCTGCCAACATTATTCGTGTCAAACCTGAGGAAACACCCACAGGTAACTAAATGCAACCGTTACATTACGTATTACATTTAAACAGGGTAACCTGGGTAAAAACATTTTAAAAGTAACCTTCAACACTGCTATTTAACTTGTTAATATCACACTAAATTTACTACTTTGAAGAGTTGCAGCAGCGTCTCTGCTCACGCTACAACTTTACTAACTTGGCTTTAATCAAACATTGTCAGAGATGTTCATTCAGTGCAGGATTTTGGTAAAATGGGAGAGAAAACCGCCACTAACTGGTGACAGAAGAGGCTCTTGTGTATTGATGAATATTCAATATCACATTCTGGCACTTCAGTGAAAGTTGCTCTCAGCAGCTTTGTGAGTAGATTCTGAGAGAAAACTCTCCAGCTGGGCAGACACTGTGCATTTCATTGATCCTGTACGTTGTGTTAACTCACACTCTACATTTTTATCAGCCACAACTTACTACTTGGCCAGAGACAATTCCGATAAAGTTTACCCAACCAAAATTGCCATTTCCTCAAAAGAAAGTAAGAGGCAAGAAATTTGAAGTGGCTGGAAAATCCAGAAAATAGGGTTGGTCTGCTCTGCAGCAAAGTTCAGTTTCATATCACAGCTGTCTCTGCTGTCAAAACTGATCTTTTGACAGCAGCCGTGTGGAAAATCAGACCGTGGAACTGCTCAAACTGCACACAGCTGACCACAATTTCAGACACGCCTGAAATCCATCCAATCGTTTGCAAGCCAAATCATTGATTGCTCAGGCAGTTAACCAGGCGTTGAGACCCTCAAACTGCACGTCAGACAACAATTGATCTGGAAGAAATTCTGAATTCATAGCGCTATTTAAGAGGGCTCTGAGAGTTAAGATAAGATCCTCTGGGCCCTAACGATTTCTTTCACTTAAAATGTTTGAGCATCAAAAAATAACTATGATATCATTTAATAGAGTTGTGTTCTTCTTATACATACGGGGCTGGTGAAGCATCCCTCAATCCAGCCATCACTACACAGCATGTTTTATTTTAAAATGTGAGGTGAGTTTCCTGAATGCTCATCTTAAACCACAGATATTTCCAGTGTGAAGATTTAGGATGTCTATATTTGTCTATAATTTGTATTGTCTATATATGTAATCTTACATGAACAGAGTATTGATTTTAAATGTATGTGTCAGATCCCTTTACCAGTGATGAAGGATAATTCCTACACACTGTCCTATTACCTGCATTAAACTTAATTAAGCACACACTGTTTTAGTCCTCGGATTTTGCAGGCTGATTAAGGTCTGAACACCATGTGTGGGCATTCTCTTTTCTTTACCTATGGACAGTTTCCTCCACAGTCTAGTTTTCCAAACCCTTTACTGAAATCTGACCACAGTTTTCAAATGTGCACAGAACTTTTTATAATTTAGGATGATACAACAGTGTACTGTGCATAAACAAACAGGAAAGAAACATTCTGTGCCGACAGGATATTACAGTACAAGCTGAGAAAACTAAAATATATTGGCATAATTTCTGGAAGCTGTTTACATTTTTCATAAAATGTCATGCTGTTTGTAAGCATGCAGGCGTACTTGCACTTGCATTAGCCACTGTAGCCAAAGGCTGCACTGTTTTGCATGAACATACAGTAGCTTTGCTACTGCTTGCAACCAAGTGAAACTTCAAACATGAAAAAAAATACCCAACGTTGGTTCTCCTCAAAGAGGAAGATACACACACAAGATGTTTTAGTTTGTAGGAGCTTAATATTAGTACTATATTACTATTACTATATTACTATATTAATATAGTAGAGTGGTTAGCATTGTCTCACAGCAAGAGAGGTAGGGGGTTCAAACCCCTGAGTGAAGGAGCCCTTGTGTCCAGAGTTCTCCTTGTACATGTTCTCTAAATATCAGCGCGGGTTTCTTTGGATACTCCAGCTTCCTCCAACAGTCCAAAGACATGCAGGTTAATTGGTGACTCTAAATTGCCCGTAGGTGTGAATGGTTGTCTGTCTCTATGTGTCAGCCCTGTGATAGTCTGGTGACCTGTCCAGGATGTACCCCGCCTCTCTCCCAATGTCAGCTGTGATAGACTCCAGCCCCCCTGTGACCCCTAACAGGATAAGCAGTTACGGAAAAGGAATGAATGATCATCTCTTAAGGCAAAAGGGCTATCTGATGTTAAGAAATCAAGAGACACTATACATGCTTACAGAAAAACATTGATGCTAAAAAACCAGTTCATTTGGTTCACGTGAAAGCTCTTTCCCGTCATGATTCTGGGTGTAGCAGAAGTTTCTATGTTGCTGGTAGTGAGGAAGCTCTTTGAGGCAAATTGTGATTTGTGATATTAGGCTTATGAGTAAAACTGAGGAAAAAATAAATAAATAAATATCCACACATGCATAGTGACATCTGGTTGACCAGAGGTGAAATATCTAACTAAATGAAAACTGAGAATTCGAATATAAAATGCTTGTTAATTTTTTGTGTGAAGTGGTCCCAGGTGTCTGATTCCTGAACATGCCTTGAGTTACATAAGAAATATAATAGCTACTGTATTATGAGCAGAAGGATGTTTGTCCCGCTGTATCACTCCTGTTTATTGTCCTACTGTGTGTCCAAACTTCAGATCTTTGCTAACAGCCTCAGGCTCTTCAGGAAGACTGTAACTAGCCAAAACAGAAACTAATTGGTGTTGCCGAGGGCAAGTCTGTAGTGAATGACTCATTAAGTTTAGTTTTAATGAACTAGTGTAGTGCATGATTAGGGGAGCAGGACAAAGACCCCATGCCCTGGCACATTAGTGTGCTTTATAGTCTGACAAGTTGGGTCCCGGAGAGTCCGGGGAGCTGGTAAGTGCTTTCTGATGCCACACATTTATTTTTGGAGAATCAGTACAAAATCTTTCCAGGTGACAGGAGGAGGGCTTTTATTTCAGGTTATGATAACGACATCTGAACTAAGCGACAAACTCAAAAGCCCACTCCACTTCAAATCAACAGCTGAGGGTAACCAAATAATGATGCAGTTTATGAAGGATTTATAACAGAAACCATATTAAAGTGAAAGTGAAGTTAAAAAAATACTGGAGCATTATTCATCAACAAATATGCTGCAGCTCTAACAGCTATCTTTTATCATGCTGTGCTGGTTTATGTCCCGGAGCTGTATGCTCGGTGTGCTCTGCTATCAGTAGACTGACAGACATGCATGGCTTCATTCAGCTCACTAGTGCGCATCAACATTTTACCTACTGGTTGCTGCAGTGCGATTTTTACGGCACACCAATGGGGGCTTTGATCCCAATAAGAAAACCAAGCTCTACTGGCAATTAGTTTGAAATGAACATGTTGCCATTGATTTTCCCTCCCAAATCTATTTTAATTACTGAATGCAATGTTAACCTTACAGATCTCTTAAAGGATAAAGCGGGACTGATCTCCCAGAGCTCTGTCAGTGCAACCTGAAAGCACTTTCATTACTGGTTGCACACCAAAACCTCAGCCAGGCAGATTAAAGCACTCAGACATGCAGTGTTGGAGAAGATTGCTGGGAACACTGGCTAAACTAGATTGCCAATGGCATCCCAGGATCAACTTAAGTTCAGTGTTCAAGGTGAAGATTCACAAGCCCCCTGATGAGAAAACCTTAATCTCCATCTCTCTCCTCCTCTCGGTCTCTCTCTTATTCCCTATCTGTCTATTCTATCTATCTGTTCCTCTGCAGGGAGGAGAAATGCCTTCAACTTCTTACATCAGGTAATGCAGGTTGTGGTTTCTCAATGCTTTGGCTTGTTATGTTTGCAGTGTTATGTAAGGCAATGTGGCTAAAACCTTCCATCACGGTAAAAACAAATGTATATCACAGTAACGGTTTATATCCCAATACAGTCATTTTTCTGTAAATTCAATTGAGAAATGATTTAAAATAATTTGGAAGTTCCAGAAAAAAACAACTACCTCAAATAGGACAACACTTGAGTTACAAAAACAATAAAACTGAACAAAGTCCTTCAAAATGGAAGCTTTAAGGTTCCTGACAGCAATCATTTCAAGTCTTACAGGTTTCTGGATTGACAGCTTCCCTCTCCTCTTCCATGTCTGCCCAATGTTATCCTGCGAGACAGCTGGATTCACAAGATCATGCAAGAATCACAAAATCACATGAGAATCCAGTCCTAGTTTGCGACATGTTTCTACCACTGAAAGGTATATACTGTCACATCGCCCAGATCTAGTGGGCACCTTCTATGCATTACACTTTGAAAAATAAATTACTATGGATGTCCTGATCCAATCTCAAAGATAAGAATCAGGACCGATCAAGGTATTTTTCAACTGATCAGGATCAGGTATATTAAGCTATGTAGAGGATACAATCCTTTTCTTTATGTCAGCTGTCACACAAGTGTTTTTATTGTCAAAGCTTTTATACAGAGACATACCGAGTGCAGCTGTCTCAAAGTCTCCGCTCCCCTTTTCTTCTCCACTCAGCTCAGCTCTCGTGTGTGTGTAACAGCGGAGGCTCAGCCCTGCCCGCGGCAAAACATAACACACCTTAACCGACGGCAAAAAGGCAGTATGAGACTGTTCATTCATGTTTTTACCTAAATTTATGAGCACATCTCAGTTCAACTCTGTGTGCGTTTATGGCATATGGTGTTTATCTGCAGGCGGAGGAGAGACAGACAGTGGTGCAGAACCGGCAACAACCACCCTCACCACGCCACTGTAAAGTGCAGCAAAAGCCCCGGGAGAAAATCGACTTAAGAGTTTTATATTAATGTAGCCTAATCCACACAAAAGATGTACAGACGACAAAAATAAACACTGAATGAAATACTGTTCATCCAGGTAACTCAGGCAAAGACTGCATCGGAGCAACAAACACTGCAGAATAGGCTACTCTCTTAAAGGGACATAGACATTGCCTTGAGACAGCAATAAGGCCTTTCAATTGTCAACCATATACACTGGATTGTTTTTAATAACGCAATTGTACTTGAACTGTGCACTGTGCAGCTGTTTCATCGAAGAAAACATTTTTCAGATTGGGCCTCTGTATCAACAGATACTCAGTGTTACATGACTCGGACGAGGATCCTGGGCTAAAAAAGACCTTGATGGGGATTTAAATTACCTTACCAATGTAGCCTAAAAAGACAAGGACAGCACTACAAACTCCATGAAAGGACCAAATCCAATGATGAATCCTATTATCAAGTATTCAAGTGTGCCAACCTTACTTAGAAACTACAAAAACACAGAAAATAGTTCTGCTGTTGCACTGAGTGACATACTCCTTCATTACAATGAGCATGGCCAGTGTAATTTATTCTAGACTGCCCTCACCATAGAAACAACAGCAGTGGCCATTTCTTCAGATTTAATGAAAATAACCTCTTGAGGTTGTGCAAACTAGATTTCTATCTCCCAAAAGCAAAGACAGGAGCAGCATGACTTTGTTGAAGCACCACAGAAACCTCAGGGAGGAGGTTTGGGATGGTTGGGTCAATAGTGTCAAATGTGTGACTCAGGCAGTTTCTGTATATTTATAGACTGAGACTGTATGTAAATACTGTCACAGACAATATGTGAATATCATCTATGACAGTATTCACTTTTGGACCCAACTGCACAGTGCCAAATTTTCCTTACAGTTTATTTGCTAAAAGTTATTTAACATTAAACATAATCTAGGGCTCTGGATAGTTGTCCATTTAGTAGGGCCATAATGGTCCATGTAATCGTACAGAACCATTCACAGTACAGAGGTCACGGTCCGGCACGCTCAGCCGAAAGCAGAGTGCACAGTATGTAGATTAATGCACACGATGTGGAACCATAGTTCACAAGAGTGAGGTCTGCCCACATGCTTTTAGCTGTATGCTGTTAGCCATCATCCACTGCAATGGTATGGATCTTAAGAGTTTTTTTTACAAATTTTAGAAGGATAATGGAGCTCTATGGCACAGAGGCAGCGTGTGTTGATGTAGAGTGGGGCTTTGGCACCACAGAAAAACAAAGTATTTGTTGGTTTTAGCATTATAATAGCCAATAGGTTTTGCTGTTTTTGTTTGATGAGTGAAAAAGCGCTAAGTGGCTTGGATATTTGATTCCAGCTAGTGTCTATGTTAGCTTCTGCAGCCAGTTAGCTAACAAGATATTAAACTTTTTCAATGCCTCAAACTTTTTCTCCTCGTAAACTCCAAAAGAGACGAATAACAATGATCCAATGTGCTGTAACAGGTTAACTGGCCTTACTCCACTTGCTGCAGACAGACAGGTGCTGTGTGTAATGCTGGGAGAGGGTAACAATAGTTCCTGTACAGCCGGGTTTTTGTTTGTTTCCTCCTTTTATCTCCATGCTAACCCAAGTCCGCAGTTTCAAAGTGAAGCCTACAGCAATAAGGAGCCATGTGCTCTCATACAGCTGGCATAAAAGTAAAAGAAACCATTGATCATACTCCTGTGTGTTCACAGAGCCATGCTGTTATTTACTGCCGTTCCCTCAGGTCCGTCTCATGGGCATTGCAATTTCTTTGAAATTGTGCATGACAACACACACACACACACACACACACACACACACACACACAGTAAAGCCTTAAATATGGATAATAACAAAAATCTCTCCACTAAATGGTTAGTATTTTCTTTAGTATTTTCAGTACCTTAATCTGAATAGAAACATTTGTCCTGGGGGTTAACTACATAAGTGCACCAATTCATGTCTACGCCAGGTGATTGGCTATTGATTTTCCATCTGTATAGTAGATTGGTCCGCGGCTTTTGCCCAACAGAGACAGAAGAGAGAACTATGGTCCCTTACCATTTCATTTCGGGGGCCATTAGCACTGAGGAACCCATCAACTGTGGTTCATGGACTGTCTGTCATGTTCAAACATGACACTGCTTCATTGTGTAAAGCCCATGAAATAGCCCCAATTCAATAATCAATTCAGGGGTGCAATGGTATGTGGAACATTACTGTGGAGGTATTGACTGAAATCAGTCTCCAGTACAACCCAGTTATAAGGTAGTCCAGCTTCCCTGTATTACAATGACACTGCCCTGCTGTATGCTGCTACCTCAGCTATTCAATAGCACCAAACATACTAAAGCAAGGTAAGACTGGAATCCAATATGTTTAATGAATAGTGATGCGCTATTAGTATTCACTGTGTGCAGACAAACTGGGTTCTTTGCAGACTCTCTTTCCTTTCCATTTGAATGACACAGAGAAATCAAAAGAGCGCCAGAGAGGCACAGAGGCCTTTCATCTGCCACCAAGCAAAAGTAAGTGAAAGAACAGGGCAGAGAGTTAGAGGAACTGAGTCACTGCTTATTCTGTAGATTATCCCTTTTTGCTCAGCATGCCATCCAGAAATCCTCTGTGACTTCTGTTTTGTTTTCTGGCTTTGGCTGTCTGCCCCTCTGCTCACAGAAAGAATGGATGGACTGTCTCCAGAGGCGGAAGAGATCAGTCTCAATTTAGATTTTTATTTTACATATGAATATGATACTTACATTAATATCATTTTTATAGGGTTCAGTTTTGGCCTTGTGTAACACCTCATACTGATAATTAAGACATTTGTGAAGTATTTCAAAATAGTACGATGTAGGATGTGTAAGTTAGGAAAAAGAGTCACACACACCCCTGAAAATCTACATTGTTTATGAGTCAAGGGCTCGTGACACTGACGTTTTTAAACAAATACTTTTTACCATTTCAAATTTTAAGGAGAAATCGTTGAACCTCTGGCTACCAAAACAATCCAAACACATAAACTTGAGTTAAAGGGACAGTTCAGATTTTTTTGAAGTGTGGTTGTATGAGGTACTTATCTTTAGTCAGTGTATTATCAGGCAACACAGTACTGCACTGTCGCCTCACAGCAAGAGGGCTCCTGGTTTGAACCCAGAAAATGCTTGTTCTCCCCGTGTCAGCGTGCGTTTTCTCTGGGTACTCCAGCTTCCTCCCATAGTCCCCCTCCCCCCAATGAGTGTATTATCTGCGGTAGATGGTCGGAGAAGATGAAGGCTAAGCAATGTGCTGCTGTGGACGGGGTCAGCAACAAAACGTATATTGTTACCTAGAAAAAAAGTCCCATCTAAAAAATCTGTATCTGTTCAAGTTTACCCTGTACTGAGGATATTTTTACTGCCTTGCAGTCAGACAGCCAGTTCCAAAGGAGACATCAAGCTGTTACAGTGTGCTCTTAAAGCCAAACTTCTCTGAGAAATACAGTGATTTAACATCACTGAACACAGAAGTAGCTGGTCTACCAGCACCTCAATCAGTCAGTTTTTGCTATTGTGCAACTTTGGCGTTTTAATGGGTTAGTTTGGATTCACCAAAGTCACACGATAGCACTTAGTAATTAACTGAAAAAGTGGCCGACAAGCAGCTCCTGTGTTAAGCGACCTAACAGTTTGTCAATGGAGTCTGATGGCTTTGATTAGAGGGGGGACTTTTTAAGGTGGCTAAAATTAGTTTTGCTGCTGCCACCGTCCACAGCAGTTCTTTGTTTGTTTGACAATAGGGCTGTACCCAAATCAGTGTATACATTCTTAAATACACAACATTATATTATTTTGCATATCTCCTGAATTTCTTTCGTGGGAATTTAAAGGCTTATCCCATTATTTTCCCTTCAATACACCACACTTGCAATTATGAGAAATATATTAGTCACTCCTCCACCCACTTACACTACAGTCCAGCACACCACCTGCCCCACACTTAACTCCTGTAACAGCCTACATGAGTAACACTCATGTTTTAGAGCCTTTTCCACACAGAGAAATAAAAAGCAGCCAAAGCTCTCTGGTCATAGTTCAGTTATAAAATCCTAACGCACCACAGAGAGTCTCTCCTGCGACTGACTGCACCGTCAGTCAAACACTTACTCACTGGACGGCAGAAGTTGAGGTCATACCAATGTCTGGTTCAGAAGTTGTTTAGCCGACTCGGAACAGTAAACAGAAACAAGTCGGGGCTGCACTGTGTTACTCTGCCCTCCATCACCCCTCTCTGTTTCCATCACAGTTGGTTTAGTCGTTAGGTCATTTCAAGACTAAAGTCAGTTTGTAAAGGTTTACAGCTGCCAGGTTGTTATTCTGTGTTCCTCTGTGTATGACACTGCACTCCTAATGGGGCTGCCCCCGACTAAGAATTTTCCTGGTCGACCAATAGTCATCATTTAGGGCCATTAGTCGACTAGTCGCCGCATGTTTGTGATATTAATTTAAGTATTAAATGATATATTTTGGTGGTTTGAGTTGAAGGTGTGAGAAAGAATAGTCTCAGTAACATTGTTAACACTGTGCTACATTACAGAGAAATACAAACCGTACTAATGAACCTTCATTAATATAGGCCTATATTTTATCTCCAAGTGCACGTCACACACTGAGCGAGCCGCCTGTTAATGACGCTGTGGGCTAATGGGCATGTAGCTACTTCCTTGTTTCGCATGATATGTCATGTTTGTAGGGGACCAATGAAGATGAGTTTACATATCACCTTGGGTTGGTCCTTCACCTTCTCAAAATGATCCCACACTTTGGATTTCCTGCCCGACATGTTATTAACTAGCCTGTGGAATAACCGCAGGTACCAGCCCTGGAAATTAGGGACCGTACACATGCGGCGCCTTTAACCGCCTGGAAAACACAACGTCGGGCACAGGGTGCTACTCTTGGGCCCTTTTTGTGCCAGCTTTCAAGAGCGCAGCAGCAGGTTGCGTCTGAGGTTGCTAAGCAACCTTAACAAGCATCATATAGCCTGTTTACCTGAAATCCTGAGTGCAGAACTAATCTTCTTCCAGGAGCTGTTTATAAGTGTGTAGGCCTATTGTCCGTGGGACAGATGTAAAGCTCTGGGTAGCCCTTCACTAACATGATCGACTTTTCCGTATTTATCAGACTGAATATGTGATGTGACTCCTGTCTGACTGCTGAATGTGGCCACTTCCTGTGTCTGTCCTTTCAAATTAAATTCACACATGATCCAGTCATACAGGTTATGATTTATTTTGACAAGGTGCAGCTCTTAATACAGTTTTTTTTTTTTTTTTTTTGTGACTAAGCAACCACTGAAATCTCGCCGATTAATGACCTTTCTGGTTGACTAACGTTTGGTTGACCATTGACGAATAGTGAGTCGACTCAGGGGGCTCTAGTCTGATGATCTGAGTCACTAACATTTAGCAGGCAAGAAATTCCACAGGTCAAGGTGTTTTGAATGGTTTTAGAATTAAATTTAGGGTTAACTGATGGCATTTTAAGGGACTTGTGTGTCATAGTTAAAAACAAAAAACATTATGCATCATCATTGCACAACCTGGGCAGTTATCTGGCATCATTGTACACTTGAACTCGTTAGTCTACAAAGTTACACTCCTGCTCAGTGCAATGTTGTGCAGACTTATCCTGGAAATGACCCCTCTCATTGTATTTCAACTTGTCAAAGTAGGAGAAAGTACAGGTGTTACCAATAACTACTACAGCAGAACAACTAACTGGTCCCAGCCTGCCCTCCGTGCGGGATTTAAACACCTCCAGAGTCAGGAAACAGGCAGGAAACATCACTGCAGACCCTTCACACCCTGGACACAACCTGTTCTAACTTCTCCCCTCTGGCAGGAAAACACTAAAGAACACTGAGCACCAAAACAAGCGGACAGGAGAACAGTTCCTTCCCACAGAACAGTTGAAATCGGTTCACATCCACGCGCTCCCATTATAGACTTTATTTTTGCAGTCTACAGTGTACCTTTTTTAAAATATGCACATACTATGATGTACTGTCAGTCTCCATATAAATCCTGCATGTTGTATATACAGTATAAATAATAGATATCTACACATGTACATAATGTGCATCATCATCCAGTCGATATAGGTCCATTCCGTATTTATTTTTTTGCACTGTTTGTCTTGTTTACACCTTGCAGAATCACTTGACTTATAAACCTATTTTTTCACATACAGTGTTCATAACAGTCCTGTGACTGAGAGAAAAAGGTCAAATCCCTCGTATGTATTCACTTTCTTGGCTATCGAAGCTGATTCTGACGACATTAACAACATCTCTGTTCTGTTCAAGTGTCTTTTTAAGTCATAAGAATGTAACAGTGAGCCAGCATTAACAGTAAGAGGATCCTGACCCTGAAGCAGCTAGATGGAATTAAGATGCCAGTTGTCCTTTTTGTTGATGGCTCCATCCCTGGCCTTGCAGTCTACATGTCAAAGAAACTTTGAGCAAGACACAGACCCCCAGAGCTGCTCTAGATAGCTGTGCCATCTCTGCGTGAGTGGGTGTGAATGTTTACCTGATGAGCAGGTGGCACTTTCGTGCGGCAGCCTTAGTGAACAGCGTGTGAATGTGTGTGTGTGAATGGGTAAGTGGTGCTTGTGTTGTAAAGCGCTTTGAGTGGTCGCTAAGACTAGAAAATCGCTATACAAGTGCAGTCCATTTACCATTTCATTATTTATACCTCTGCTTTTCATACTGTAAACCTATTACATGAGGTCAGTGAACTTCATGAACTAATAAGAACCCTAACGTTGTTAAGTACTCCTTACTTTAAAGGTGCAATAAAATTGACAAGGGGATTGTAGGAGATGTCAGTGAAGCACGGCGCACACGCCCACACAGACCTGAAAAGAAGGCTCATCAGATAACATAAGTGAGAACAACTTAAGGATGTACCGCTGCTGCAGGGATTTTAATAACACATTACACTGATTATTAATCGATTCGTTTTTTGAAGCCTACTTAATTTGCTGATGGAGGGCTCTTGAAATTAGGGTGTTTTAAAGAAGTTTACTTTTAACATTTCAAAATTAATGGACAGTTTAAGAGATCTTTGGCTGTCATACCACCCTAAACATCTCAGTCTACTTCAAGTGTTTGGTATGGTTTCATGGATAAATGAAGGATCACTTATGCTGTAAATGTAGCTCTCAAGATTCAGAAGAAAGAACCATCAGGAGCATCAAGTAATCCTTTCTCACCGCAGATATTTTGCCTTATAAAACACAGGCTGTAGGTCAGCAGGTAGCTGTGGTACTGGGGGTGCGATGGGCCAAAGTTGGATTATCAGGTGGCTAAAGCAGGCAGCAGCCCTGGGGCACCAGAACTCCAGGGGCACTGAGAGCCCCAGGCTTACTGTGTGTCAACTAGTTTGTACTGAATTAATAGAAAATGTTTGGGAAGATGCACCACCAGAGCAAACTATCACCTGACAAGATGAGGGCCTTAAAGGGAAACTTTGGGATTTTTCAACCTACCCCCTATTTTGCCATGTTTTTGTGTCGGCGACCTTTGCACACCAAGTCTGTATTTTTTGCATGTTATTTTTTCAGCCACCTTGCACAGAGTCAGAGTCAGATGCATTATATTGTTCTATTTGTTGCTTCTTTAACTGGAGGTACCTCCCTGGCTGTTGGGCTAGGTGAAGGGGCTGAGCCATTTGCCCTCTCTGCCTCCACACTCTGTGTCTGTGATGTTACCTCATCATCTTCATCCACTTGAATATTACCATCTGACCTGCTGAAAGTCAAAAACTCTCTAGAGGCTTTTAAAGGATGCAAAAAATGCAGGTAATTAAACCTGTTCGGACTTGGTGTGCAGAGGCCTTCACTGAATAATGGGGACAACAGTGTTTGAAAATTAGTCCAGTATTGAGGGAGAGTGCTGCAGCCAGCAGCTGTAAACACATCTAGGTAAAGAAAAGACACACATATAAACATGTTGGTTATAGCACATTTGGTCCCTATGGTCCTGGCCGCCTCTTCCAGTTTGTTTTGGGCACATTAGAGAATGTCTAGAGGACAGGCACCCTGTTGATCAGATCAGATCCACACTGGCAAAGTCAGCCAAACCTTCAGCCATTACATTTAAATTTTTTAAATTACACTAAGTTATTTCTGTACTCCTGTTTTATTGTCAGCCAGCAACAAGTCAACTTTATTGAGACTTCAAAACGAGACTTCTCATTGAGCGAGACTTGGTTAGACACAACAAAAACCTGAGCCTGTCATCAGCAAAAACAAGCTCTTTTATTGGACATACACTGACAGTGTACAACAACCCTACAGGATTACGCTCCAGCCTGTTTCAGGGCTGCTGCCTGCAGTGCTCTCTCTCAAAACTGGACCAATGACAAAAAATGTCGTCCTTATTACAGGGTGTCCACAGATATCTGACAATTAGATTTAAAACTTTTTAAGTCCTTTTCAAGATATTTTTTTTACCTAACTGATTCATAGACAAATCATCTTTTTCTCATTCAAGCACTTCAGGTTAGTATAAAGTTAGTTAGTGTATGAGTAGTCTCGTGCAATATTAAGGATGCATGATACTGGATTTTTCGCTGATATCCAATATGCTGATATTTAACAACTCATTTGACCGATAACCAAACTGATAAAGATATATCTACTTTGTTCTCTACTCTTATTGTGATGGCCCACCAGCAGACATGAAATATAATACTTTTCAATCTATGTATGTAATATTTATTCATTGTGAAAAAAAGGAAAAGCATGTTCGCAGATTCTGAGAGTTCATTTTAAAGTCAATATCGGCCAGTACTGATGGCGTGCCAATATCATCATGCATCCCATGGGAATACAGTCATTAGTGCGAGTTAAGTTGATCTGCACTTTGCCCACAGCTCTTACAAGTATAATGTAAAGACAGTATTAGGTTTAGAGGATGGTTTAAAGATTTCTCACATCAGAAATATGGACATTCAGGCAGAGGAGCTTGACTCATTTTGACAAAACGAAACCAAAAGAGGATGAATGAAATTTAAGACTTTTTAACAACTTTGAAGGCCTAAAGTGTTAAAAAAAAAATGAATTTAAGAGATTTTAAGACTTTTAAGGGGTCTCCAGGGTTACTAGAGTCTAGGTTAAAAAATTTCTTGGTTGGCAAGTCCAGCTTAATTATGTTAAGGCCCAGTCACAGGCCAGATGTATACAGTGTGTGGAGAGAATGGAGTCCAGCTGATCATTCTAGAACCTGGGCCTCCATGCAGGTTCATCCTTTGAGGTTGTTTTGCATCTCTTTGTAGTCATTTCATGTCTTCTGGAGGCTGTTTTGCCCATTTTGTAGTCATTTGGAGTCTCTCTGTGTCTCTTTACAGCTGTTTTGCATCTCTCTGTTGTTGTTTTGTGTCTCTTTATGGTCATTTTGTGTCTCTTTGTGGTTGTTTTATGTTTCTTTGCGGTCATTTCAAGTCTCTTCCTGGTCAGTACGTGTCTCTTAGGGTGACATTTTGCAGGTGAAGGGGAGGCTCCTAACACTTTGGGCCCCTGGGCCTGTGCTCATTTGGCCTGTTCAGTAATCAGTGAATAAGCGCTGCCCTCTGAAAGTAGACATTTGAATCATCAAGTAGGTCAACAGAGACTGCTGCAAGTCGAGCAGTCCTTTTTTACCCATCAGTGCGCTGTACAGTGAAGTTCTAGGGATGTTTTGGTCCCCGGATTTAGCTGTGGAGTGAGCGCTCTTGACTTTCATGATACTCCTTGGTACAGTCGGCACAGAGGAAGAGAAGCTTTGCACCTTGAAGCTCCGAAATAACGTTATATTCTCTCTCCTGCTTATAAGTGGTGAGTTTACAGCTCACAGCAGCTTAAGACGATACAGTTTCTGGCTTGTTATAAACTGTTGGAAAACAGTGTTGGTGCACATTTCTGATCCAATGTTAGTGCCGTTAGCTTGTTTACTAGGCTATATTACACAAATGTTGCTGTCACACTGAATGTCTCACTGAGCCCCATTCAAACTACATCAACGAACAAAAAAAAAAAAAAAGACTTGTTGAATATTCATATTAAACAGCCAAATCTGACTCGACTGCTATAATTCTGAGTTGGGTACAGACTTCAGTGAGTAACGGTGAAAGTACCACCCCCCCTGAAAAAAATGTATGTCTCTAAACCGACTTTCATTACATTTCCGAGTAAGTGGAAATGCTTAGTGTCACATCCATCAGCATGAGTCGGGTATAAAGCTCTGACAGCTGTGGATTTACCTTATTAAAAGTGAGCAGTGTAAGTCGATCAGGTTGCACCTCATTACTCATATCAGTCCTGTCCATGCAGGTCACGCCACCTCAGACCCCCCGGCCTTCCTCCCAGCTCATTCTTATTGTGCTATCACACAGAGAGGTGGAAGATGGAGATGCAGGCCCCGCGAACTGCAAGTCACTGGGTTGAAGCGGGGTCATTATTGACTGGCCCTCGGCCATCGCCTCGCATCTTCCCTCCCACCTCAATAGATTATGCTGTGGGTGGGAGAACAGTCTCATCAGTTTTTTCCTCTTCCACATTTTCAGCACTGCCACAGGCCCCCCCCAGTCTGATTCACTGCCTTCTTACCAAACGACATATTTGCCATTAACTGCCGCCTTCATAGACGTTCTATCAGCCAGGCCTGACATAATCAATGATGGTTGCCATACTTAATGAGACATTTTCTTAAAAAACACCAGCTTTTAACATCAGCAGTCCTACCACGCTGAAATAGGTTTCGCAGACCTCGTGCGACATTATTCGATTTGACCGTGTAAAGAGATGAGAGAGAAGCTTCCGGTCCACATACCCGTTAAGAGCAATCTAATTTAATGCAATGTAAAGTCATGTCAGAGATAAGATGAATCCGCATGGATCTCGAGTGAGCTCAAATTGAATCTGCCATCACTCGGGGGAGTCACACAGATACATCTCTATTCACCAGCCGGGCTGCGGTTCACCTCCCGTGGTGAATTTGTGTCAGAATGACGGAGATTAATTGATTCATGTGGCGACCCACTGCATGGCTGGAGCTTTAACACAAAGCCAGCAGGGGGAAGAGATGCATCTTTGTATTTGTGTTTGCACAGCTTTGCTTCTACAGACTTGTGATGCCAGGGTGCCGGGGCCCGCTCCCACATGCTCTTACATCCCATCAGCCCATTTGGCCCCGGCGTTTTCAACACTACAGACAAGCTACTGATTCATTACACAAGTTTAAAAGCTGTGGATTTACACGACAGGGATAAGGGAAAGGCAAGTCCTGCAGAGCCGGCTGGACTCAACTAAAGACAAACTGTAACCCACCGCCAGCGGATCCATTGTGGAAACCAGCCCAGCGTTGTTTATCATCGGCTTATAGTGTGCTCAAACAGCTCAGCGTGTCTGCTCTTTTATGTGGATATTAATAACTTATGAGTGAGAATTTGAACAATCAAAAAGCATGCATAAGTCTGTTGTGATTGCTCTCTTAGTAGGAGGGTGTGACAATGAAAAATGAAACAAAAGGAGCAAATAATAAACTATTCATGTGTAGTGAGAGCGGTGACTGCAGGTAGTCCGGGACTGAGACACCGCAACCACTTTCAAGATTACCGAACTTTATTACCACCTTTATATACTAATTAGATCATCTGTACATTTCTGTTGATTGCCTGGAATAAACACAATCTCTCTGCGAGTGTGTGTGTGCAGAAAATGTCCTGTGATTAATGAAATCATCAAGATAAGCAACCTCAGATACCCACTGTTTTTCAGAGCATTCAGTCATCTCGAAAGTCTCAGTTCCAGCGCTTGAATGCAGCCTTTCAGTGTGAAACAATGGCTCCTGCAGTAATTACAGACGCCGCCGCTGTGACAATGAGACTCACGCCGTACTCTTAAGCATTCAGATCAGCCTCCAAAAGAAAGAAGGCAGCGGCGGCTGAGACAAATCCGAGGACCTGTGTTTTCTCTCCAGCAACATATGAAGAAAAAATACCACGTTTCCAGGTTTGTGTAATCTGACACAAACAGATGCTTTGAGGAGAGCGTCCTCCTTGTCCTTTTGTGCGCCACGCACAATGGCAATTGTGGTTTTTTTTTTATCCGTGGCGTATTGTGCAGCTTTTCATCGTCTTTTAAATGCCGTAAAAGGAGATCTATTGCCTCGTAAACACAAAGGCAGAATGTAATTTAAGCTGTGGAGACAACACCGACAGCCAAACAATGCACCTCAGCGCGGCCTTTGACCTCAGCATGTGATCGTACTGTCTGACTGTTTTCTGGAGTTCATTTGCCCTGCTGCGTAGCCGCTTTCATATGTTAGAAAATAATCTGTCACTGTCCTGTCTCTCATTTAGAAAGTGCCCAGGCAGCAGAGGGAGTGTACAGTATATTGATAAGAAACAGCGCAGAGTGCAGAGGAGGGTCAAGCAGTGAATCACCAGAGCTTATCAGCCACTCATAAAACACAGTAACTAGATGTGACATCGCTTGTAAAGCGCCACATGCAGATTAAGTGCGCCGAGCCCTCGATCAATGGATCATCAAGACTCTCCAATTAAAGAGGTGGCTGAATCCTAGAGGCTCTGTTTGGTGGTAATGATAAAAAAAGTCCATTAAAGTTGCTAATTAAATGATAAGCGTAAATTAAAATACAGGTCAAGCGAATGAACTGTGGGATTTTTAAGCAGCAATAATGGCTGGTTGCAAGTGGCTGGGGCGTGTGGTGGAAGTGGTGGTAATGGTGGAGGTGCTGGGGGGATGGGGGGGGCATCAACAACTCTTTCATCACAAACTCATAAGTGCTTGAAAATAACTTTGCAGAGTGGAGCATGGGCCGCGCATCCAGCTGAGGCTCTGTGAGGGGGAGTTTAGAACAGGAGAGGCAGATATGGAAAATGAGTACAAGTGTGTGCAGACCCAACGCTCGGGCCCTTGGCACCATTAACCTTTCAATGGTAATAGTTTCATTATGAGTCAATAAATCACAGCTATTTGTGACTCCAGACGCCTACAGCCATGGACATATTATGAGATGATGAGCTCCTGGACACAGACATGTGAGGGACACTAAGCCAACTGTCAGCTGTTAGTCAATGTTGAGCCATTGATGGGTATCTGTCACCTTAGTTCTGAAGTGAGTCCCTCACTGTTGGCACTACATGGCTTTTTTTTGGCAATTCAGCATGTTAAATTGGTGATGTTGGAGCCACAGATTGTAATATCAAGATGCACAGACTGCACAGAAATGAAGGCAAAATATCCCACATACAGCCGCTGCCCTTTGAGCTGGTGACCATTCATCACAAACACAGTGATCGACACACATATCTGTCAATCATGATGTCACACCCCCTTTTTATAGCATCAAATATCTAATTAAAACCAAACTTATCAGAAAAGCGAACACTTGAACAAACATCAGCATGATAAGAGCTACCTACAATGACAGAGACCGTCTTTAGGAAAAATTTATCTGATGCATACTTTCTCATCAGGCAGCGATTAGGATGTTTTGGCTTCATTTTTGGGGAGCTGTAATGTCGTAGTCGGTCATTAAGAAAAATCGCTGACACTGGCAGTGCAGCTTCTGCAGGAAGTAGCCATCAGAAGATGGGTACACTGTGGTCATAAAGGGATGGACACGGTCAGCAACAATACTCAGGTAGGCTGTGGTGTTTAAACCATGTTCAGTTGGTACTAAGAAAATCTCCCCCACACCATGACACCAGCAGCAGCAGCCTGAAGCCTTGATACAAGGCAGGATGGATCCATGACTTCCAAATTCTGAGCCTACCATCTGAATGTGGTTTTTCCAGTCTTCTATTGTCCAGTTTTGGTGAGCCTGTGTGAATTGTAGCCTCAGTTTCCTGTTGTTAGCTGACAGGAGTGGCACCTGGTGTGGTCTTCTGCTGCTGTAGCCCATCTGCTTCAAGGTTGGACGTGTTGTTGCTTCAGAGATGGTCTTCTGCACACCTTGGTTGGAACCAGTGCTTATTTGACTTCCTGTTGCCTTTCTATCATCTTGAACCAGTCTGGCCATTCTCCTCTGACCTCTGACCTCTGGCATCAACACTGGATATGTTCTCTTTTTGGGACCATCCTCTGTAAACCCTAGAGATGGTTGTGCTGAAAATCCCAGTAAATACTCAGACCAGCCCGTCTGGCACCAACAACCATGCCACGTTCAAAGTCACTTCAATCACCTTTCCTTCTCATTCTGATGCTCAGTTTGAACTTCAGCAGGCTCGTCTTCACCATGTCTACATGTCTACATGCACTGAACTGCTGCTACGTGATTAGCTGATTAACTAATTACGTTAATGAGCAGTTGAACAGGTGTACCTAATAAAGTGGGCGGTGAGTGTATAGGCAATAGAGGACGCAGAGACAGAAACACAGAGCTACCAGTCACAGTCCAAACCTTTTACAAGTTGAAAGGAAATGCTAAGCAACCTATTTGTAAACAAAGCAAACAAACACTGACAGAAACTGGAACATGAGCTAAAGTTTGACGAGCTAATTAGCATGTAAGCTAACTTAAAGACGCATTCACGTACCTGTCGTTGCAGGTTCTGTAGTGACTGGTGAAGTTTGATGTCGTGGTGGTCGTGTCACTGGTTTCTAAACTGCAGACCTGCAAATAGCTGTTTCCTTCTTCCTGCTGTCACTGAGAAATAATCCATAATCCAAATTTTCTTGTTGGACTAGCCTCCTCCATGTTAGGTCCCTCTGCTGGCCTGCTGCGTCACGGCAGGTTGCCAGGTTTGAGCGCAGTGCGCTAGATATCACCCAATCATATTTCAAAAACAAAATAACTTCTTAATATCTAGAAAAATGCAAATATTTAATCAATAAAGTTAAGTCTCCTCATGCCATCTGTCTCAAGTTTAAGTCTAGTCTCAAGTTATGAACGCAAAGTCAAAGTCAAGTCAAATCTTTTATCAATTTTAGTCCAGCGAGTCTCAAGTACTGCAAATTAGCAACTTGAGTCCAGTCCCAGTCAATTTCTTTGGTATTTTTTGTCATATACAGACATGCACTGATGATTGCTGGGTAGTATGTATGTCGATGTAATCCAACATCAAGTCTCTGATCATGTGACGAGGTGATATGTGCATGATAGTGTGCACCGGGGCTCATCGTAACCACCTTATGCTGCTGTCTCTTTGTGTTTATGCTGCATCTTTGCGGTTATTTTTGACTCATTGTGGTCATTTTGAGTCTCTCTGTGGTCACTTTGATTTTCTTTGTGGTCATTTTGTGTCTGTTTGTCGTGGTTTTCGTCTCCGTGGTCGTTCTGGGCGTCTTTATGGTTGTGTAATGTCGCTTTGTGCTTGTTTGATTGACTTTCCAATAAGAATTATTAACACTGCGGGCGCACCTGGAAGAGCGAGTACCTTTAAGGCCCTTTCCTCCACATCATTTTCTCTCTGTCTCCCTCTGTTAGTATCATAATATAGCAGAAATGCCAAAAAAATAAACTCAAAAGTTAACAGTCCCTTCATACAGATCCAGCCCAGGGGCCCCGGGTCTGCATCTAGCAGGCTCATTCAGTAAACCCTCTTACAAACCTCACATTGTTACAAGCTGCACAAAACATGACAGTACTGGAAGGTTCCATTACAGCGTCTTATGGCTCACTATTGAGCAAAAGATAACCTCAAGCACGGCCACATTGTTCAGCTGTATATGAGAAAAAGTCATTTTTCTCCTCCTCATCCTGCTGCTTTTAATGGCACACTGCAAAACAGCCACTGAGACCCGAGGAGTCTCTAATGCAGCTGTCAGTCACGTTAATAGTTCTGTGAACTGCGGTCAAACTGTCAAACCAGGCAGCTCTGATCAAATATGAATCAAGATTCTGTCACTGCGTTGACCATTTCTCGGCTCAGATGTTTTCAGACATATTTTAGTGTACTGTTTAGCTGTAAAACGAGAACGTTTGTGACCCGGCCACCATATTGGATACTGTCAACTTTAGTACTAAGCCCGGCCACCTACTCTCTCATTTTACAGCTAAACAGTACACTAAAATGTTTCTGAAAACATTTAGGGAGAGAAATAGTCAATGCAGGAATAGAATCTTGATTCAGATTTGATCATTTCAGCGCTGCTTACTTTGACCACAGTCCACGAGCAGTCATTGATTTGTTTTCGTCCACATGTGGTAAGGTAATTAGAAGCGCTAAATGGTCACAAAGTAGGCACAGGAATATAATTGTTTTACAGATTATGTCTCATTTAGTGCTGTGTGATTGAAGTGTCAGTTTCAGCAAATATGACAAAAATTAATTTTGCTAAAGTTGCATAATTCTCATCATCTATCTACTTATATATATAAAACTCTCATTCTTTTTAAACTACATTAACAGATGGATTTTTATTCGTATTCCACCGTAACTGTATGTGCAGTGTTGAGAGGCTTTAAATAGCAGTAGTAGTGTAGTCGTAAGTTCATGTTCAGGGTGTGCTGTGTTATGTAATGTATGTCAGATGAGGATCCCAGGAAGATAAGCTAATTGCCATGGCATCAGCTAATGGGGATTCTTTAAATAAACATGCTAACAAGCTACCTATCACCCTCGATTTCTGCAGGGCACCCCTCTGACCCAGCTCCTGTCTGCGAGGTGCACAAAGAAAGAAAAACCCCACAAAGAGCCTGGTTGTTAAGCAACAACATATTTTATTTACTTTCCTGTTTTATACACTATTTAGAAAATAAAACACATTGAATAAATACAAATTTAGAAAGCGACAGATTTTTCGCCGTATTCTCACAGCAACACGCGGTTATTCTTACGGAGCTCTCTTGGGACTAGCGGAGGGATTCGCGTTGCAGAATCCATCCTGAAGCAGACTTGGGCCACACACTGCGATGAAACACTTAAGACTGGGCATGCAGATGCTGAAGTGGTCCCCATTTACAGACACAGAGAGAATGGATTGGCACACTGATAAGACGTTGAGAACATCTAGAAACACCCGGGGGGAGGGAAGGGAGGAAAAAAACATCTATATACACGGAAAATAAATAAAGAGAAATTAGGTCCAAGACAACTTTACTGTACAGATATGTCCATAGGATGTGAGCAACCTCTTTCTTTTTCACCCTCAGCTCACCCTCCATCGTCAGCCTCACCCAGGATAAAGTTCAAATATAGTACAGTACGACATGGGATGTTCACCAACAGCAGATTGCACCATTTACAGTGTTACAAACAAACACAAAATATCACCCATTGGTTGGCATCAACTGTAGTTCCCTTTCAGTGTTTGTTCATAGTAAGGCAGGATACAGCTGAGCTCTTTGAGTCCCGCCGCCGAGGCGTACGACAGGAAGTCCGGCTGCCTTTGACAGTGGTCGTATATAAAATGAACTCTACTCCTGTTAAGTGTCCTCTGGTTTGGCAGATGTCAAGCGGCCCAAAAGAGTACAGGTTGGATCAGGGCGCCGAGGAAAAGCAAAAAGGGTGTCAGTAGTATGTTACAAGTTGTCCAGTGAGCTTTCTCAATCAGTCTTTATGGCAGACGATGTTTCATCCAGGCATGGCGAAGAAAACAACCAGAGCTGTGTACATGGACTAAGGAGGCAGGAGCACAGATCCAGGACGCGAGATCCAGGTCCCAGACCTTCTCCTCAAAGAGGGACGAGAGGTCAGGGATTGGTGCTATCTTACTTCCAAGCAGTCCAGGTACTCCTGGGCCAGGTCATAGCAGAACCGGTACTGCTCCTGCAACAAGCACAGATAGTTACCAAGATTATTTTCCATTTGCATTTCAATAAATCATTTCTATGTCGTTAGAAATGGTCTGTTGGAATATTCAGTGCACTCTAGAAGTAATTTACTGATCAAATATTGTAATTTAGTTCTTGCTGCTCCGTCTACTTCAGTTAAAGGAAAAATCTAGTGATATTCTGTTTTTCTCTTAACGTCCCATGTGACCAACAACACACTGACCACACTAACATCACTGCCTCGGACAGGCAAGAGAAAATATTTAAAACTTTTGTAAATTTAATTAAAGTCTCCTTAAACCCCCTGGGGTCTTTTTTTTTTTTTAAGAAACTGAATCCAAAGCTTTATTTAAATACTTTTAAAGACCTGCAGATATCCTGTAACAAGTATTGTGTCTGTATCCAAAGCCTGATATATCTTAATCCCTTTAAATATGAGCGCACCACAAGTGTATTAACACCCCACTGGAATTGGTAATGTTTGCTAAAAGCTCCAGTTCCCAGCTGTTTTGGGAAATAATTCACCCAAATTTTTATTTAAAGGAAAATGTATTTAAAATCACTATTTTTACTGTCTAATCTCCACTGGGTTTTCTGGCATGCCTTGAGAAATACAGCAGAATATTCCCAGCCTTGTTTTTAAGAAAGCGTAGACAGTATTGAAATGTTCCTTGTGGGCTACTGTAGGGCTGGACAGGCTTTCGCACCCTTCTACTTTCGGCATTTTCAGTTGTTTGTAATATATCTACCTTATTCCTAGCCCCTGTGATACCTTGCATGAATTATGGGCACGACCTCCGGTGCTGAACCGTACCTAGCGTTTACCAATGGTACGCTAATCTTTCGTAGAGTAATCTGGAAACGGGATAATGTGACCACACCTCTTCCATCTCTGACGGCCATCTTAAAAAATTGCTTGTTTCCTTTTTTAACCAGGCATGTTAGCGATTAGCTTACCTTGATCCTTTAGCATATTGTTACATTTAACAAAGACCCTGAGCTTGCTTACAGTACACATCTACTCCTTCTAAAAGAGGGTTTATGATTTTTCACGATTCGTTAACAGACACTAACAAATTTTGCAACGTTTACCATCATTCAATATTAATTTAGCTCCATGTAAAGTAAATAAAAGCTAATGTTCTGCTCATCTGCCTGAGTTTACACATTTTTATAACTGCTGATTTAATACTAAATCCAAGTTGTACTGAGTGAAACACAATGCCGGATTCAGGAGCAGACCTCAGTAAAATAAAGTAGAAGTAAAGTAAATAACTTAAGGCTTTCATTTTATATTTAAGAAGTACAGTAAATCAGTAACACATTCTCAGCTTAGCCTGACTACAGGGTTCCAGCTGATCCTTTAAAAATTAAAATAAAATTCATGAATCCAAAAATAAGGCCTTAGTTGGTATTAAAGTGTCTTAAATTAATCTTTCTAAAGTCTTATAAATGCTAAGACATGGGAGGCAGGATTTTATGAATCATTATTTTCTTGGGTTGCATTGTGATATTGCAAAAAAATTTCTTTTTAAAATTTTTTAAATTTAATTTACCAAATGCCTGCTGCATTAAGGTCATACAGATCAGAGCAGTGGAACAAGTCACACTCAAATTTTGTTCCCAGCGGGGATGCTCGGAGTAGTTTGCTGTCCAATAGCTAGCTGTGGCTGTACTGTTAACGACACTGGGAAATGAAAACTCAACAGAAATTGGCTATTTAACTAAGATTTTGAGGCATGGCTGAAACTGGTAAAGGGCCATGCAAGAAAACTGGCCAACAAACAGCAGGCATATCTCAGCTGTGTTCCACCCCTGTCTCCACCACCAGACAAAAAAAAGTCACATTGACGAGTTTTGCTTCTTGAAAATTTGATCTTGAATTTCATTCTGAATCGCATTAAAAAAAGTCGGAAAAAATAATGTCAATTCTTGATTGAAATGCATTTTTCTCTTTGTCTGAGTAAATTTCTCACCTGTGCTTCACATCCATCACAATTTCCATTCTGTTCCTTTTTATTCTGATTTGTACTGTGTGTGTATGTGTGTGTGTGTGTGTGTGTGTGTGTGTGTAGGACACTGGTGTCCCAGTTCAAACTGTCTCCCCTTACTGTCCTCATTACAGAGAGCCATCCATTAACACTCTTTCTTATTGAAATTTCGTACCATAAAGTATTTTTATATTTCTTACAGTTTTAAACTCGTTGGATTTAATAAAAATTTCCTGTCTTTAATCGCCTGTTTTAAGTAAGGGATAATGTAGAGCGAGCCGGTCACTATAGAGAAATAAACCCCGACAGGGTGATGTAGGACCCCGACGCGAAGCGGAGGGGTCCTACATCACCCTGAAGGGGTTTATTTCTCTATAGTGACCGGCTCGCTCTACATTATCCCGCTTATTACACGGCTACTCACTAAAGAAATCAAAAGTTTGAGCAACAGAAAACAACAGAAAATTAACGATTTCTTGCCGCAGGTATAAACGTCTTTCTGCGGATTGATATGACAGGACGTGATTCGCCCGAGTCGATCAGAAGCGTCCTTAACAACGGTCTGCTATTCATAGCAACGGTCTGCTATTCAGAAATAACAGACCGTAGAATGTTGTAATTGACCAATCAGGATCGAGCATTTGACAATGCCGTGTAATAATTGGTTAATAAATTTTGTGATCTTGGGGAAATTCCTCGTCTCCGTCCACCATTAACTCTCACATGTGTCGTAAAGGATCTGTGTGAGCTGAATATTTATGGGTCAGTGTAACCAGTGCCTTGCCACGGCTTGTCAACAAAAGGGTTAACTGTGATGATTCATCTGCTGTCTATTCATGTGTTTGTCTGTGTGTGTCTTCACTCAGCAGCCATCATGTCTCTTATATAGCTGCACTGAATCCTGGTGTGTTCAGATAACTGTGGGTGGAGAGATTGGTAATGCTGTCTCTCCTACAATGGATCTGTCCCTGTATGACTGCTGGATGTCACTGCTAAATAATGGATCCAGGAAGAAGACCTAGCGCTCTGAATCTGAGGGACTGACACCAAAACCTGATGCGTCAGATCATCAATTCATTTTCTGCTAGTGAATATAAAGTAGTTGTTAACGTTTGACTTGTCATATGGGGATCATTAGAATACACTGACAACAACTGCATGACAGTGAGAATGTAAAATACACAACTGGAAATGTTTGAATGGTCTTTAGGTGTTCAGACTGAAAGTGAAGCTAATGTAATGTTAGCTGTAGCTAACTATCAACGTATGCACTGACCATGTGTGGAAAGATTTGCCCTGACTCTGCCTGGAATCACACTGAGGTGCCATTTTGTTTCACTGTATCATTCAGCCTGACTGCGTGATGTTGTTGGCTGATTTCTTTTTGGGACAGGAAGTTTTATTTTGACCCAACCCAAACAGAAGTGCGTTAGCCGCAGTAATATTAGCAATTTTTCCTATGCTACAAATATAAATAAATAGCTACATTTTAAAAAATAAAATAAAACAAAATAATAATAATAATGATAATAATAATAATTTTACAGAAAATAACTGTTAAATTGTTACAATATTTTAACAATTACAATAATTACATTTAATATTATATATGTGAAATTACAACCATTGTCTGTAATTTACATTCAGATTCTGTAGTGAAGCATGTACCATGTAAAAATAAAAATAATAATGGTAAAACATTTGAGATGCAGCGAACTTATAAACTGGAGTCACACGGCCCCAGAATAAGCACAAATTCAACTTGACACATGCTCTATATTTCTGATTGATTTGCAACCACATGCTGTTTTCCATTTGACTTTGTACGCAATATGCCACATCCAAAATGTAATTTCCATTCAGTCTAAATACACCTTTACTGTGGAGGAAATATATCGAATAAGAGGAACATATTGTGGAAAACAAAACACGTTTGATTTATTTTTGGAAAGCGGCTCATTTATTTCTCTTTCTTCCCGCAGAGCAGTTTTCAACTTTGCTGACATTCCCTGTCTGAGGCAGTGTAGCGTGAAATATGTTGCCGTAAAGAGAGATAAAGATCCCCGCTTGCTCACCATTGTCTCCACCATGTTTGGCTTCGAGTTGCGCAGCGTTTTGGCAGCAAAGAACACGTCCACCATGCTGTGGTGACGAATCATCTCCAGGATCATGGTGCTGGCACAGAAAGTACCGCTTCGGCCGCCGCCATTCCTGCTCCAGGAAAGAACGAACAAAGACACGCAGTCACAAACACACAGAACAGAAGACATGAAGACATGAGTGACCTAATAAAGATGTGGTACAGCAGCTCAGACAGCCTCTCAGAGGGGGTGCTACAGAGTGAAATGTCACAGTTTGACTGAGCACAGATCAAGCATGCTGTCAGAAAAAGGCCAACTGGCAGACTTTCAAGATGAATATCTGAGTAAAGCTCTCATTAAAATACAGGAGCGGGGACTTAATCAGATATGAGATGTCTAACACGCAGCGCGACCTCCAGAGATCAAAGGGCTCAGACGCAGAGATGGAGGACAAATCTAATGGAAGGCAGGAAGCTCCACTCAAGCAGCTAATGTAAAGACACAAACACTTACGAAAGTTTGTATACTTTTCAGAGTTATTAAATCTCATTACCTCTGAGCTACAGGGGATAAATTAACCATTAAGTGTGACCATGGCGAGTCTTAAAGAACAGTAGTGAGGTGAATAATATGAATAGAGAGTTGCATCTTATTAGAGCTCGGCTTACTTTAGAGGTAGTCCAGCCTTCATTGGAAGCCTTAAAGTCGTCTCTAATGCATTTCCATTCAGGGATTACATTTATTTATAGATGCTAAATTCATAATAGTTTTGAACGTTATGCCACATCAGCATCACGTGAACACAGACCACAGCTAAGCAGAATTTATACTTGTACGTCAGCTCTATGCAGAGCCTGACGTGCACCTCCCCAGATATGTAACTATGCGTCGCAGCAACGCAGACCTCCTGTCTGTTTCTGTAAGCTGAAACCATTTCCCTCAGTGGAAACAAAGCTTTTATTTACTTTAATTTCACAGATAAGAAACAATAAATTGTGAAGACAATAAAGCCTCCACAGAAATAGCATTTTAAGTCTTGTGTGTGATTTATCCTGGCTTCATATGAGCAGAGGAACTCTCTGCTGGTTGCTAGGCTAATTTATACAATGTAAAATGCCATAGGCTTGTGCTAATAACGTTAGCATGTTGTATTTGTTTGGAAAACGTGTCCAGATAAAGACAAGTGTTTGTCTGTGAATGCTGGGAGTTATAGTGAAGCTGATTTGTGTACTTGTGTTTGAAACTGTCTCTATTAAGCCATGTTTAACGTGTGTTTAATGTGTGTTTTGGGTGTGTTTTGAATCAACTAAACTTTACAGCACTTCACAGAACCCCCGCCACTGACAAGTGTTTTGGAGGTGTAACTGCAGAGATGACACAGACACACCATTGCACAAGTAGAAATGCTCAGAATGGCATAGTCCATGTGCGTAGGCTACGACATTGATTCGACGCAGAAGTAAAAATCCAGCATTAGTCTAAATACACACACATGGGTGGTGCAGATGTATCTAAGGGTACTTACAGGCAGTGGACGATGGTGCGTCCCTCTCCACACTCCATCTGCCAGTTGTGAACCTGAGCCAAAAGGCTGAGGAAGGCTTTCTTGGAGTCGGGCACGTCGCGGTATGGGGACCAGCGCAGGAACTGGAAGTGACGCACCACGAGCTGGCCTTCCTGAAGCTTTAGAGAGGAAAAGTTGTGGAGAGGGAGCAGAAAGTAAGAAGAGTTATATATTTTTTTCCAATATAAGACATCATATATGCATTAATCCCTCTGCATACGCTCCACACATTATAAACTCATTCAAATATCTATCTGGTTATCAGCCGGAGGGGATTCTGTCAACGCTGCAACCCTGCTGCCTGAGTTCAACTGAGGACCTCCTGTTCTTAACTTCTAATTGGCTCTTAAAGTTGTAGCAGTAGCAGTGTACTGTAACCTACCACATTAAAATGAAGTTAATATCAGTGTAGACCACTGTGCCATCAAAAGTAGCAACACTGCATTTTTAGTGTCTGTGACTGTAGACAGAGCAGAAATGCCTTCATAACAATCTTTCATCATCTATTGAAATAAAAAAATACATTCTTACATATTAAGCTAAAATCATAGCTGCATTGTGTCCTTTTGCTTCATTTGTCTTCTTTATGTCAATCTTAAAATGTGTTTCTTTCGTGCAATTTTGAAAACCATTTTTCCTTTTTAATACTTAAAGCTGCAATAATTGATTTATTGGCCACGCTAAATGCTCCACTATGTTCCCTTCATCTCAGTGCTGTTTAGATGTTGGGCAGGTAGAGTACAATGGCTGTGTCGCAGCCAAATTTCCCCCAGCAGGACAATAAAGAAGTGAACTTTTTTGCTGAAAACAGCTGCTTGCTGTGGCTGGAGACAAGGTTGATGACAGCGGTGCGAATGAACCAGAACAGTAAATTTGCGAGCCCTAAAATCAAAACAGTAGACTGAAGGATGCTATAAAGATCTGCTGAGAGGAAGTGACTTACAGCTGGGCTGTATTTGTCTGTGAATTTGTCACCACGACCAACTTAGTTATCATTACACCTCGACGTCTGACAGCCAGGGGATGGATTGTGGGAAAAGGCACCTTGAAGGTAGTCTGGGAAAGTTTCTTTTTAAATGAGACAAGTATCTAAACATCTGTTTTCCTGTAGTTCAATGCACTTTGCTTTTCGTGAAACATTTGAGAAGCAGATTTGTTTTTGATTCTTACAAATTGAAACCTGTGTTGTTCCAGGCTATCAGCTGGTAGTCTTCTTCGTCTCTATCTCAGGTGGCACATTACGACATTTCGGCACAGAATAGCGTGCATGTGCTCAAGATACAAACAAAACAGGGATCCACCATAAAATACACGGCTCCACAGTGCAGCTACTGCTAGCTCACCTAGCACCACCACGCTAGCCAACGTTACAGCTCAGCTGCGGAGGACACTATTAATGTTTCAATCTCGTGCTGTCACGAGTCTCTCGTCCATGAGTAGATGCACGCTTCCCTCTGTGTGGTGATACAGTTGGTGGATGTAGTTCAGCGTGTCTGGTTTGACTAACCCTAACATTGGCCGTCTGGATAACTGGTATCACGAATCTAGTTATCAACTCTGGGTTTTCCTATCCAGCCACGAGCGTGCTCATGTGAAAGAGGCGAGGGTGTTAATTATGAGTGACATCACTGGAAGCATATATAAAGTAGACTGCTTGAGATATGTGATGAAACAGTAACGGTAATCAGCTGTGGGAATGAATAACATCCTGTTATCTTATAACAGAAGATGTAGAAACACTGGACATAATAATCTAATTTTAAACACAGGCAAAGACATGAAATACCTATAGGTGTTATTATATATCTAATTACAATAGAGTATTTTTGCTATTTGGTTGGATGATAACGAAAGTACTCTGAATATGTCACATAAACACTTTAAAGTGACACCAGACTGATTCTGCTGCTCAAGTAAAGGGTGGAAAATAGTCTAGTTAATGACCGATGAGGTCTATCTGACCGAAATATTGCATTTATAATAAAAAGGAGCCAATTAACAGAGTGTGCATTATTTTTCTCATAAAACATAACTTTTTCTGGTCTCACCACACAGGTGTCTCATGTTATTTTGAGCTGCAGTGATGGAATCAGAGTGTGAAAATAGCAACACTGTCAGCTGTCACTGCAGCCTGAAATAAACTTTGCATAAGTTTCTAAAATCAAGTGTTTAGTGTTGTAAATGATGTTTGTTAGATGCTATGTATTTATGATTTTAGGCCAGACTGTCCCTTTAATTTGGAGGAAGAAAAACACTAGGAATACCACTGGAGTGAGGTAGAGACGATCAATCATCTCAAAGATGGCATCACTTGTTACGCTAAATAAACCCAATTATCACAGTTCATTACTGCCAGGCTATAATGCTACTCGTAGCACCTTTGCTGTATCCACTGGACAATGAAGTACCTTCTTGGGTAAGAGGCTATCGGTGTCTTGTTCTGTGGTGTCTGTCTCCTCGGGATCCTGCAGAGAGCCATGTGGGAACAGTTTCTGACACGCTGTCAAGATACTTGAGGGGTAGTGTGGGAGTGAAAGGTTGACTGGGGCACTGACAGCGTAGGATTGGGCCAATGTGAGGGTCGGGTAAGGTGGTGCAAGAGCTAGGAGGGTTTGTCAACTAAGGGAGGCTTCGCGACAAGGACACATCTGCTCGACTAGCTGCTGGAAGCATCTACGGGAGACTGCAGAGCACCTACTGAGGCTACTGAGGTGGAAGGATGGGAGCTGGAAGTGTTGCGACAGAGTAAATTGGGAGCTGGAGCTAAGCTAAATAACTCAGACAACACCCAGACATGGGTGTACACACAGACTCACAACCCACAAACATTCACAGACACAAAAGTCATACTGAGATATCGGATACGGTCAAAAACAGGAAACGTGTCTGAGCCACTGTAGATTGTAAAAACATGGAGTTTTATAATACAAGTTCTGTTTGCTTTAATATCATATAATTGCTCAAACAGCAGCATATCTGCTTATTAAACAAGTCCTGGGTCTATATGTGGCTAATAACATTACCATACTGTTGATACAGTTGCTTTTTTGGAAGTAGGATTATTATGCTGCAAATCATTCCGACCGCTGGGAACAACAAATGCCAGCTGGGACCGAGGTCACCATTCTGAATCATTATATTAGCATCAGGCTTCATTAACCCTCTTAAAAATAAATGCATTGATTCAGTGCCAGGAAATGCCTCCCACAGCAATACAGAGCTGGAGCGGTTCTTTGCTGAGGCAGGACTTGAGCAAGTGTTTTTGTCCGTATCCAACACTGAAGCGAAAACATGTCGTTTGATAAGAAAATTAAACATTTAAGCGGTAATTTTTCCATTAGCTCTGTCAAACTGACATATCAAGGCAACTTAAGAGTGATTCAGAGTTTGTTTGTGCTGCGAAGACAGAAAAATGAAGGCAATTACATCTTTTCATTAAATTAAGTTGGGGGAAAAAAGAGCGGACAATGTGGAGAAAATAAATAAGTCTCAAGGGAAAGAAAGACAACGTGACGTGCAGCCACACATCAAGGTAAAACACTGCTAACGTATATCTGGACGCTACAGTATTTAGTTATTTCTGATGTGTTTTAAACTCTACAGTATTTATGTTTGCTCCTCAAGGTGAGGTGGAGCAGAATAACGGGAACATTTGACATCAAATTCAATCCAGTACCACTCCAGGGCTGCCATTTGTCACACTTGTGGTGCGAGACACCTTCTCACAGGTACGTCTCACGCTTGCAAAACAAATGTCACCTCAATATATGAGTGAAATAGGCACAATGTGTGAATGTCAGGCTTGCTGAAAATTTCCAGCATCAACATTAATCTATAAACATGATGTTTTCAGCCGTTTGAAGAACTAAACTGTGGAAATATAAAAACTCAGGGTTTTCTACGGAGGTGAATCAACAGCTTTCTGGCACAGGCACAGCAAAACACTTTAGAGAGCCGAGGTGAAACCAGAACGCCAGGGTTCTGTTTCAGGAAGAAGAAAACCACCATGGAAATAGGAAAGAAGCCTAATTGGCTACCTGTAGCTGACAGTGTAACACAGGGGTGTCAGACATATGGCCTGCGGGGTAGAAACAGCCTGGCAAAGGGTCCAAACCAGCCCACTGGATGACTCTGCACGCCTAACATCGATGCACTTGTGAAGGCTTCAGGAGCACGTTGAACAGTGAGTAGCTACTTTATATAAAAAGCTGCTTCAGAGGCCTTTCAGAAAACAGGTCTTTATAAAAACGATGAATACTTACTGTGGTCATATTTACAGATATTGAACATTGTGCAAAACATCGTCAATCAGCAGCTTCAGTACAAAAAAATCTGTAATAGACTGCTATCTAAAAACCATACTGTTGGACCCTTATTGCTAAGACATAGCTAAAAAAAAAAAAAAACCTTAGATTTGTAAATGGTCTGTAACTTCACCTGCCTCCTCAACAGCTTCCACTTTAGTGTGGTGTGTTGATGCCAGCATTACTACGCAGGAGTGAAAATGTAGACTGAGACATTTAGACTGACTGAATGTGGAAAAACTGAGACACTCATTTTTCTAAAGACATCTCAGGCTGCTCATCATTTCTAAATGGATGGAGGGACATTTTCAGAACGTACTTCTTCACACTAAAAGACAGGGAAACATTTGGAGGTGTTATTCGTAGGTTATTATGCAATGGTTTTACTGGTCCCAACCACTGGAGATCAAACAGGAATAGCTGGGCTGTGATACGTAGTTGCTAGGGGGCACTTGAACCTGATTGGTTGAGATTATTTTCTTTAAAGTGAAAATTTGAGATGTCTTTATTTATAATGTTAGACAGTTCTGTTGAGTGAAGTTGGTTGCAGACATGTTTAGCAAGCTAATGTTACCAGAGAGCTGTCCAGTGATTTATGTAACGGCTCAACATGCACAGCTTAGCCAGCCAAGCTGCTGGATCTCACTCATGTTAAACACAGTTAAAGGAGCCATTACATAAATTTACACTGGACAGCTTTCTGGCAATGTTACCTAGCATGTCTGCAACCAACTTGACTCAACAACACAGACGTTGTTGGCTGACGTTACTAACGTAGAGTCACATGTGTAGGCCTGATCCCTGTGTCCAGTTGTTCCTTTCAACAGCTGTTATCCTTCTTTATTTTTCAGGTAATGTCTCCGACCAGGTTCAAAGAGCATCGTCGTGGTTGCTGTTTGTGTTTTGCACATAAGCAACTACATTTCCTTGGAGTGTGTGTTGATCACCCTTTCATTGATCAGTTTATTTTTATTGATGCCAATGTTGCCATGACCACCTGCTGTATTCTGTGTGATGAGAACGATGCTTTTGCCCACCATTGCTATGCACAGGCGCGCTTGTCTATAAACACTGGTGGCTCCTGTTGCGCTGTTTGTGGCCCATGAACTAAAATGAGTTTGACACCCCTGGTGTTACATATTTCTAACTTTTTGTCAACAAGTTAAATCAGATACGGAAACTGTGCGCTACATAGCTTCCTTGAAGTTAGCTGAATCAATTCAATTAGCATTGCTGTGGTGGTTTTGCAGTCTTTTTGGCACTGGTTTGTTTACACGATTCTTTCTGCAGTGAAGGACATAATGTAGATATCAGAAATTTCCAAGATCTTCTACTTGTGATAAAAACAAGAAGAAGAGACTGGCATGAACATTCTTTCCCACATGGCATACTACATTTTTAATGTTAGCATGAAGTTAGCTGTCCACACTGTGTTTTGCCAGGAAAGAAGCTGAAATGAAAAACTCTCCAGAATAATGATTGAAATTATCAGTTGCAAACCATCAATCATGTTTTTCCTTCACCTCAGCCAAGTTACATGGTTGCTAACGCAGCCAGCTGGTAACAACAAGTGTTGTCTAACGGTGTGTTCAGACAGAACCTGAAACAAATTAGGAGGCGGCGTGATTGCACACAGCATCGATGGACGGACGCAATCAGGCGCAATTTCACCCTGGGTGGCGGGAATGTTTGGATTGCAGCAGACTTTACAGATGTGCCTCTAATTGTGTTCATACCTCCATTATTCTTTTTTGGATTGGAAAAAAAAGATTTATTTTGACAAGAGGTGGCTCCCCATTGGGTGTATGCATCATCTTTGCAAGTAGGACTTATTTTGTGGTGGATCCACCTACCCGAGTGATGTTCTGAACCCGGAAGAGACGGATGATAACGTCATCATCGGCTGTCCTGGACAGAAGCTCAACTGTCATCGGCCCAAACTGCTGCAGCCCTGGTTCAGGCCAATACTGCAGACAAGGCTGACAGAGAGGAGAGAGGAGAGGAGAGGAGAGGAGAGGAGAGGAGAGGAGAGGAGAGGAGAGGAGAGGAGAGGAGAGAAGGTAACAGGTCATTAGCCCACACTTGCTTGAGGCTGTACAAATCATTATGTCAGCAGCCAGTGATGGTGAGGCCCAGTAACAAGACACCTGAGTATTGACAGCAGAGACAATTAGCCTAAATGACAATGATTATCCACAAATAGCAAGCGTAAATTAAATGAGCAAAAAAACAACCTGCACGTCGCCAGGAACAATCCTTCGAATGAGCAGCATTCACCTAGCCTGAATTATTCATGAGTCCAAATCATTACCATTAGCGCATTATAAATTAATGGAGAAGGAGACCTTGGCTATGCCTGGGAGACATAAACAGGAAGTTAGCCGAGAGGTTGGCGCACGCAGAAGCCAAGGTCTCCCATCACGGCTGCTTCAAAGACGTGTCCCTCCAGCCAAAGGGAGATAGAAGAAAAAAAAACACAGGGGAGCGGTGTTGACACGCTGACGAGTTCTGCGGTGACTTTGGGGTTGAGGAGACCCCTGGAGTAGGAAGTGATAATGGCATTTCACAATGACAGAAGGGTATTAACAGGTGACATTGGGCAGGAGGGGAGATAAATATTTATACATTCAGACAGGAGACAGGCAGCTCCAACTCAGGAGGGCAAACTGAGCGTGTGTGTGTGTGTGTGTGTGTGTTGGGGAGTGAACTGTTAATCCACTGGCAGCCAGAGACAAGGAAGGAGAAGAAGAGAAGAGTGACAGAGGAAGAAGGACAGGTTGCAGCTGACAGGCATTGGTGGAGATGTAGAGCGGGAATCCAACATGACACGGTGACAGAGCGGCGATAGGGAGACGGCAGAACGAACCCACGCATGAGCAAACGTGGGGGAGACGATAAGAACGTGTTAATGCCGTGACAGCCCGTGTAAATTAAATGGACGGCCTGAATGCAGGACTGAAGCGTCGTGGCAGAGCACTGGTTAGAGGCCAGATATGTGATGACCCCATCCTCACTGTACTGTGTGTCACATGAGTGGCATGTTGTCACTACCAGTCTCCACATGTTTACCCATAAGAAATGCTAATATGTACAGTCATGTTTATTTATGAATTTCAAACCAGCTGATTTTTTTCTACACTCATATGCGTAACTGTTACTGTGATGCAACGAAGCAAAAACAACAACGTGTGAGTTCACTGGACATTAGACTGTGTAAGGAGTGATACATTGTTTTAGTTTAGTAGTTTTGTGTCTCTTTGTGGTCATTTTGTGTCTCTTTGTAGCTGTTTTGTGTCTCTTTGTACCCCCTTTGTGTCTCCCCTTTTGGTTGTTTTATGTCCCTCTGTAGTTATTTTGTGTCTGTAGTTATTTTTGTGTCTGTGTGGTTGTTTTGTGTCTTTTCGTCTGAATTTTGTGCCTTTTTGTAGTCGTTTTGTGTCTCTTTGTCTCCATTTTGTGTCTCTTTGTAGCCTTTGTCTTCATTTTGTGTCTCTTTGTAGTCAATTTGTGCTTCTTTGTCTTCATTTTGTGTCTCTTTGTAGTCGTTTTGTGTCTCTTTGCAGTCTTTTTGTGTCTCTGTCTTCATTTTGTGTCTCTGTCTTTATTTTGTGTCTCTTTGTAGTCTTTGTCTTCATTCTGTGTCTCTTTGTAGTCATTTTGTGTCTCTTTGTCTTCATTTTGTGTCTCTTTGTAGTTATTTAGTGTCTCTCTGTAGTTGTTTCATGTCTCCTTGCAGCTGCTTTGTCTCTTTGCCGTCATTTTGTGTCTCTTTGTAGTTGTTCTGTGTCTCTTTATGGTCGTTTTGTGTCTCTTTGTGGTTAAATTGGGGAGTGTGTGGTAATTTTACCCTTTTTAATTTTACCCTTTTTGAAGATATTTTGTGTCTCTCTGTGGCTCCTTTGCATCTCCTTGTGGTCCTTTTGTGTCTCTCTGTGGTCATTTTGAGTCCCTTCATGGTGGGTATGTGTTAATTTGAGTGACATTTTGCAAGTAAAGGCCAGGGGGCCCCCTGACACTTTGGCCCATAGTAGGCGCATTCAGTAAACCATCCATGCTTTGACTCAAAAGTAATGTCATCAGTATTTTTCAAACAATAAATTGACTTTTTAAGAACAAAAATGACGATAATCACTCCTTATAAGAATCATTTCTTTTTTACTTTTATAGGTGAGTTTCCTCAAAGTGAGGGGGTGGAATACATGTTGAGGATGACATGTTGCATCAATGTTGTAGCAGCAGATGTATTATAGAATCTGTGCCACAGCGTCAGTCTTAACTTTTAGACACCTACGGTTTTGGTCTGAGAGTAATTCAGAAAGCATTTAAGGCTAAAAGTAAAAGTCTGAGAGAATTTAAATGCAGTCCAGAGACGTGCTCACAGTCAATAATGTGCTGCAGGCATTAAGTCTCATCATGTCAGTATTTTAGAAAAAATACAATGATAACAAACTTTACTGAGGATTCAATCGGCTCACCAAGTTGAAACAATCCAATAACACCAAGGATTACAGTTTGAACTCTTGGACACTGGGAAAATATACTTTCAGTGCTGATGAACATGTGATATCTTTGCTGTCTGTAAGAATTATTCATTGAACCAAAAGTGCATTTTTCAGAGCCAAATTTGTTAAACAGGCCATTAAGTGCACATCAAATAGTTGCAGGAGAAAGTCAGTGCTCGTTTCAAATGCCGACAGCACAAGCTTCAGCTGCAGGACCAGCTCCTTCTTCAACCCCAGCTAACAACACATCAGGGAGATTTACAGTATCCTAGAAACAGCAACAATCGAAATAAGAAGACCCCTTTTCTCCGACATGGCCACTAAACCAGACCACTGACCTAAACCACCTTTGATCCTTCAAGATCCCCATGAGCCAGCAAGATGGACAGACCACTTCACCCCACGGTGTGAGCTGTTAGTACCAATTGGATAAACATTCCTCAACCACTGGCCATCATAACTCACTGCTGAGAGCCAGTCACCCACAGAGACTAGCTGACACCTACTTTAATCCCACTGTGAGCTCTGATCTGCACTAAAATGTAGTTTAGATTTTGTCTAAGGACAGTTATTATAGTGCACTAGTATGTTTGTGTGTATAGCAATATGTGTTTCCCTTAGTTAGACCCATATAGACTTTTCACACGATACATCTTGCTGTCTTGTAATGAGTCTTGACGTCATTGTGGTTTTCATACTATGTGACTGACTGGTGACAGGGGGCTACACACAACAAGATCTTTCACCAGGAGGAATATCTCGTGAGATGCGTGTGTCAAACCACAACCCAGGGTTGGGCAGGTGCTCATTAAAAAGATCAAAGTCTACAAGTGACAAAGCAGCATTGTGATTAAGTTATTAGGCTGATAACTTGTGGAAACACTATAGACAACAGTCCACCTTCCACCTGCTGTTCTCTGCTCTCTGTCACTTTCTCGCTCTCAATCAAACACACACACATCTTGGAAAGCTCTGAAGCGTCTCTTATCATTGTCCTCAACCTGTGTCTCACACTCTCATTGGCTGTAGTTCACCTGACAGGTACCCAAAAGATCCAGATATTTAGCATTCTAGATATCTCGGGAACATCTGCCTATCGGGTTGCGTCTTAAAACAGTTCACACATAGCGCTCTAGCACGTATTTGCGAGTGGTGAACCAACGCCAATTTGCCTCTGATCTACAGCTTTTGTTGGGGAGCTCCGAATACTGTCGGCAAGCAGAAAAATCAGGGCTAAAGTCATGTAAATTGAACTCGGCATAACTGGGAAGTTCTGACATTATGTTTGGTACAATTTTGTATGTTTCACTCTCAAAATGCTGAAGCTACTGAAGCTATATATAAATATATTAAAAAAAGGATTAACAGCATTCAGGAGATGAACCGCCCTGTCCGTGGACTCTGGGTCAATCCCCCCTTCTCCTCGCTGAAGAGTTCTCTTTGTTCTTTACTAAAAGTGTCTCTCAGCAGTTTTGTGAATGGGTCTTGGGAAAGTTTTTCATGCCATTTAGATGGACTCCTGGAAGTAAGATAAGATCCTTTGTGAATATGGCCCAAGATGTCTTATGTTAATTTAAAACCTCATATGGGGTGACTGCGACATAGGCAAGACTTTACTCATAAAAAAAAAACTGTCAATGCAGGATTTAATAAGTATATTTATCAGGATCATGAAAACAGTTCCTGATCGTCCTACAGTTAATATAACTTGACTGATGTGAATGATTACGCCAGGGTCCAATGATAAACATTTGTCGCCTTCATTAAAGTAGGAAGCTCAGTAGGGTCCATGTCAAACTGAGGTTGAGGTACTTGAGTGTATTTTGCCTTCTACACAGCAGTGACGGAGCTCCTCATCCTGGGACAATATCCAGAATCACAGAGGCCGTTTTAGGATTTCTAAGGCAGGAGAATGAGCCTGACAGCTTTTTCTTTTACACTGCTCTTTGTGTCAGTATGTTTGCTCTGGTTCTCAGCTCACTGCGTGCCTTATTGTGTTCAGGTATGAATCGGCCTTGACACTAGACACCCCACGGATCTTCTTTAGGTATAACATGCAACACATTTCTCAGAGGAAAAGCTGCTCTTGTGGCAGAAGTTAAACATCAATAAGCTGGGTGGAAAATAAATCAACAGGTTTGAAATCTATAATTTCTATATGATGACGTCTGTCTGTCACGGTCCAATTTTGGGTGCCAGAAATAGGCCAGATAATATTAACCCTGCTCCAATACTATACTGTGCTGATATCTGTATTATTAGAGTGTATGTAAATGGCGCTAATCAAAATCCAGCTGCGACACAGATGTTGTCACACAGAGGGTTTTAAAGTTACCCACGGCTAAATTACGAGTGACAAGCCGATATCATAGAGGTTAATTATAAAATGACTTCTGCTTCCAAGACATGCTAATCTCCAACAGGTTTAATAGCCCCTCTAATCTTACCCAGGCTGAGTTGGACTGGTTGAGCTGGTTGAGCATCACCACCGAGGTGCAGCCGTAGTCGTACACGAGCCTCCAGAAGTCAGTGGTGGTGCCAGGCAGCGGGTGTGGCGTCACCACAAAGGCGGCAGGCCGGAGGAAGCTGTCGGCGAGCGCTGCGTTGATGTAGTTGCTGCTCTCTCCTTCGGTGGTGACCAGGAAGGCCAGGGAGCGGTCCGGCGGCAGGACGTCCATGCTGCGGTTTTTCTCGCGGTTCCTGGGCATCAGAGAAATGCTGCACTCCTCCACATCCAGGTGAGGAGTCACCGAGTTCAGAGTCTGAGGGTGGAAGTGGAGATGGAAGTGGCGGAGGAGGAGAGGCAAAGAAAAGGAGAAGAGAGTGTGAAGGGAAGATAATTAGAAAGGTTAGCATGTGTGTTTGAGAAAGTGTTCATATTCTAGATGCAGAGATACAATGAAAGAGTGAGAATAAAGACTGTGATAAGAGGAGACAGACGCAGCGGAACCGAAATGGGATCAAAGAGAGATGGACAGAGGCAGTGAAAAATATTCTCCACTCAAACAGCCCGACTGTCAATACTTGACAAGCACAACTATCTCCAATCATCTCCGGGAAACTTTAAAACACATTAATTATCAGTCAAAATCCCCACAAGGCTTAATGGATAAAAACACATTTAGTGCAATCTCATACATTATGAATAAGCATATTATGAAGCAATGGAAATTGAAATGAACTGATTATCTAACTTGCTTCGCATTGTGAATGACTCCCAATTGGTTTAGACAAAATGAATAGAATATTCTAGCTCATAACTGGAATATTGCGCCCAGACTACAAGTCGCAATTACGAGAGGCTGTCTTTTTTGACGACTCATACGAGCGGCTCGGAGCGAGGGTAAATGTGCTGCACGCGGGGAGGAAAATTCTAATTATTCTGGCCAAAGGTCACCAATCAATAACATCATTATAACTGATATTAACTGGACAAGGCAGGAGCATTACACTGAAGACAAATACACATGCTTAGCTGCAAACTGAAACTTTTCTGCTGAGCCAAAGGTCTTATATATTTAATGTATAATGATTAGAAACGCAGCTGCGGCCTTGGTGACGATCACTCTCATGCTGACAACCACTTCTTTCAAGAAACCAGAGTATTCTCCTCACAAGAGCCCAACAGTGCAACACACGTTGTGTTTGAAAGGGCAAATGTCAAAGCTCTCAAGAAGGATATACACTGAATCACAGTGGTGTTAAAGAAATCACTCAGTTGTTGTGAAACAGACGTTTACTTAAATAAAGAGAAGTCAAGTAGTGGCACGGCTCGTACAGGATACAATAACAGAATCAGAGTGAAGTCTAGGACGTTTTATCATTTGTTGTCGACTTCAAAGGTTTGGGTTTTCAAGATTTACAGCCTACAGTAATAAAAGCAGAGTGAAGCACTTTAAAGTCTGAGCTGCTTCTAGTTCAATGCCAAATGTCATTTGCATGGAGAGTTGTTAGTGTAAACAGAATAGCACAGTAATGTTGTGTTTAGAAGTTACAGCATAGCTACAGTGCCTACGTGTGTCGTTGCCATCGCTATGCTGATTTGTACCTTTTCCTCCAACACAGAACACATTTCAATCGGGTTTACACACCTAACTTTTAATCGTTAGGGAGTACTTGGACGAAAAATAAATTTGTTTTGAACCCAAAAAGCTTGTTTTCTAGAGTCTGTTTTCCCTATACTCATGTATTACTTTAAGTAACTCATCATAGAACCAAGCAAAGAAATCTCTGTATTACAGTATTTTCTGTAACTAAGCATGCCCAGTGAGTGTGAATGGTCATGTGATGTGCTTTTTCAGGCGTGTTAGTATGGATGGAGGTTAACAGAGTGCTGCAGTGATGATTTTTTTGTAGGCTAGCACAGAAGTTAGCATCGCCCTGGCTCCCTCGACAAAAAACTAATGGGATTTTTCCATTAGATTTAGGATTATTGCAGAAAATAAACGTTCATGATACTTTTTTTCAGAAGGATAACCTCCACAAATGAACACCACTTTTATGATTTTTTTAATTGAACTGAACTGCCAGAAGTAAAACGCTAACATTAGGCTGCAAACACCACCTTCATGTGACTTCAACTTTGCTACTACACTTATTAGCAACCATCTTTTTAAAGACATACAGGTTTAAATTTTCAAGTTTACTGACATATATTATGTTGTAGAACAAAATGTGAAAGCCTCCTGTGTTACCCACACACCTAATTTCAAACATTTACTTAAAACCTATTAAAAAAAAAACACTGACTTTGAGACAAGGGAACCAGGAGTGCTAAAATGCTAACTTATTTCCAGGTTTTACGATGTATTTCAGCACAACCATATTCTCAAACAGAGCTAGAATTCTTGTGTTTAGAGAGATGATTTTTGTTTTAAAAAGCCATTTCAAAACAATAATAGTATTAGTCTGTATGTAGCCTCAGCCTCACAGCCTGGACAGGTCACCAGACTATCACAGAGTCGGAGAAGCAGCAGAAAATCAACATCAGAATTTAAGTTTTAGCTAGGTGTATATTTAAACTGGTAACTACATGCTTGTTGCACACTATAGAAGGGTAAAGTCAGTTAGCCATGAAGCTAAATTGAATCTGTGGAGATGATGCCACAAGAACAACTTTGAAATTTATGGGTTTCAGCTTTAAGGTGTGGGTTGTAGGTGTGTTTTTGTGTGTTACCTGAAACTCCTCTCTGAGCTGCGAGGTGTTGCTCTGTGAGTCAACCTTCAGCATCTCCTTATAGGTGAGAGCGAACTCATTGACAGGGATGGCGGTCTCTCCGCACAGACAAGCCTCCAGAATGGCATCATGGATGAACACATACTGCTCCTGAGAGACAGACAGCGGGGGAAAACATTCACAAATTTACAAAGTCATACAAACCCTTCACTGCACTTATGAGCCTCCTAACTGTTAATTGCCCACTTGTGAAGAACAATGTAGAATTTAATTACTGCTGTTGAATGTTGACTAATAGTCATAACTGTCACACATTCTTCAAATCGCCATGCCCACTCTTAGGCATTGTTCCCGAGCAGAAATGTGCCTATAAATGGGGTAAAAAGTGCAGAAAACACACATCAGAGGAGCAAAAGCACTGCCCACACACAATAGTTTAATACCATCATGAGCTGTGTGCAATTAACGAGGAAACTAGGAAATTTGTTTTGACATCCAACCAAACAAAAGATCAAAGAAGCGAGGATAAATTCAAAATTACAGGCATAAAACTGTCCCTCTTCCAACTTATTTATCATTTTTAATGTGTTCTGTAATTGCAGAAATATTTATTCAACTGGTAGACGAGCTCTAGCTGAAAGGTGAAAAGATGAAATTAAAAAGGGGGATGAATACCATTGTTTTGGTCTTTACTGTACCGTCTCCACTTCCAGACTTGTTAATAAGAGAACATTTCTAAAATGTTTTCCAACTTTTACTTTTATTTACTCTGGTAATTAATGGATTTTTCTGGTGTGCTTATTTGAAGATTGGGAGTTCACAATAAGTAGACTTAGTGTGAACTTCCAATCCCAAATAGAATAACTTGTAACTGTGTCTATTAACGCAATTAAGGGGAATATCTTGAGTTTATACTGGTGTTTAATAAGTATCGACTTGACAGTGTTGTCTTACCCCAGTGTGACTTCTTCTCTGGAACTTAGTGTTTTAACACAATTGGCATTTTTAATTAGTATAGAATAACGATTATAATAAATGGCATTTCACCCCTAAAAAATGTGACTTTCACTGGCCAGCTGTAGAGAAGCAAGCAACTAAATATACTAACACCCTTGTGTTTTATGCTGCTTTATATATTTGTATTGTACATTCCATATGGAAGTAACGTAAACATCATATTCAGCTACATTTATTTGACAGTTATAGTCAAATTAACATATTATAAAACTCTTAACTGTGACACACTGTGTATTAAACTGTGTAAAAATAGTACAAATACTTTAAATGAGCTCCACCTGGATCAGCTACAGAATCAATTGATTTCAAACACACACAGATGAAATTGGCCTTTTAACTAATTGTTTTGGTTTCCACAGCTCTTCTCTTATTAACCTAGTGTCTAACTGAGGCAGGCAGATGGTTTAGAAAAACCTTTGATAAGCACACTGCGTGCTGCCCATCCAGCACCCAGCAGCAGACAAAGTTAGCGTCTAGCTGGTAAACATGGTGGAACACTTAGCAGCTGCAGACAGATATCTGTTCTCAGGAGTTGGTGGAGACAGAGCTAAAGAGTGAATCCTGTTTTATAAGGCTTGTTGTATGTCCGATATTCTTGAGAGCTGGGATGAATTATGTCCTACCAACATGACTTATCAACACACCAGGTCCGTTTCTTGGTGAAACATTATTTTTAAAGGATTTATATAAATCAAATAAATATGATTTAAAAATATTATGATCTGTTTTCCTTTTTTTAACTCTTTAATTTGCCCTGTGCCAGAAAACACTCCTGTCCCAGACGAGAATTCACAACTTCAAATGATTAAAAAATGTGTTAAAATCCTTAAAAACCTAAAACTAACAGTACGTACTGTTAACATTGGTGTTAAAATGTGCTGTTATCATCATCTTTTTTAATTCTGTATTTTTTTAAGATTACTTTTTGGGCTTTTTTATGGCTTTATTGGAGAGGACAGATTAAGTATTAAGGGTGGAGAAAGGGGGAATGACATGCAGCAAAGGGGGCTGGAATTGCACCGGTGGCCGCTGCAGCAAGGAGCCGTTGTACATGGGACGCCAGGTCTACCTACTGAGCTACTGGGCACCCCATAATCATCTTTTTTAAAGTATAGATTTTTGTAAAAATGTTGGCCCTTTAAAGATTTGTGAGTTTTGTCATACAATAACATAATTTAATCAGGCATGAAATGAGTAAGCTATACAACAAGGACTCGCGTACTGGTATGCTTTTTATTTTATGATACATCCATAAAATAATATTGCTATCAGGTGTATCTCAACCATAACATTTCAACTCCATAGCCCCTCTGAATCAAAACTAGTATTTCGATCAGCATTAAGAAGAAATCTGAGCAACTTTAAAAAATAAAGTGGCTTCTCAGTCCAACTGATGTGAAATGAATAAATATATAACTTTTGTGTCAACTCCGTCAGAACTTACTTCTGACATCCATTATGTACACTACTGAAGAAAAAACTGAATCACTGGGAGGCTGGCACATTACAGGGTTTAACAGTCACGACTTTCAACTTTTAAATTTATTTTTCCAGCCTCAAGAGTGAGTCTTGTAATGTATGTGCTTTCTATATTATCGCTCACCTGTTCATCTGTAACGCATTAGGTTTCAAGTATTTTAATATTCAGTTCATTATACATGGTCCCTTTCAAATAAACTTGGAAATAAATAAAAATACTGGACGTAGAGTTGTCACGTGGTTGGGGACATGACTGCAATTTAATGGTGATGTTGCTCTATCTCTTTTGGATACATAAATAGCCAGCTGTCAGTCAGGACAACTGTATTTTAGCTTGTTACACTGGGCCTTAGTGCAACTGCACCCTCCATCACTCTCTCCTTCCCTCAAAAAAAATTTAAATAAATGAATAAATCTTATAGTGCTGCTTCAAAGGAATACTTCACCTGTAAAATGTCCATGTGTAGATCAATCACTCTCACGTGTGTGTTGCCTAAAATTGGTGAAGAAATCTTTGTTTTTCTTGCACGCCTCCACAGTGAACGGAGAATCCAAAAAGGCAAACAGTCTTCATGAATTGAAGTCAACTGTTTAATGACAGAAAAACTATATCAAAACAGCCTTTACACACAGCTCATGCAGCCTAGCCCCAGCCCCATTTGTCCAGCTGTTTGCTCAGTACCTTCCAAACACACGCATTTTGACTAAAACATTACAATATAATTATGATACTTGCAGACAGAAGTGTTTTATATTGGAACGTTTTGGTTTAAATGTATTTGTTTGGGAAGGACTGAGCTTCCAACTGGATCATGAGAGCTAGATCATGCTGCATGAGATCTGTGAGAGTGTTTATAAAAAGCTGTTTTGATATAGTTTGTTGTTGCTGTCTTCAGTTCATTAAAAAAGTTCTCCTTTTTTGGATTCTCCGTTCAGCGTGCAGGCATGTGAGAAAAAAAACTTCCTCTAAAATTCAAGGTAACATGCAGTCAAAAATTGCTATACACATTTTGGAATCTTGTTAATACTTGTACTTCAACTTGTGAATTGTAAATGTAGAAGTTTAACTTGTAATGGAGTATTTTCACATTGTAATCTTGCTACTTTTACTTGAGTAACACTGGTTCCTTCACTGCCAGTGGCTGTGAGGATGCTATCTCAGAGGTTTTCCCAATCTAAAATGATTTAAATTCCAGTGCAAACATGCACAGTAAATAATAATATATAAGCAATGTAAGATATATGCTTCCAATAGCTCAGCACTGTGAAGATCAAACCTATGAGCTCCTGGTTAACAGTGTCAGCTTCTCTGACCGCCGTCCTGTCCTCCCACTCACCTCAGTCTGGATCATGTTGATGCGTCGGGAGCAGAGAGTCTTGACACAGTTGTAGATGTCCACCACTCCTTCACACTCAGCCATATCCAGCATGACATCCAGCACAATGTAGCAGCCGGTCCTGCCTGCCCCCATACTGGTGCAGAGGAGAGAGCAGAAGGATCGACAAGCCTGAATATACCATTGAAATGAAAAAGTCTCGGCAGGGAGCCCTTAGTAATGATCAAGATACTCTGTCCAAAGTGAAGTATAATAAAGGGCTTTGTTCTGGAGAGAAAGAAAGGGAATACAGTGACTATTATTTTCTGGCACTGAAAAAAATCCAAGTTGAAGTTTGAAAGAGAAAAACCTTTTAGTTGGAGAGTACTAAGACATTTAAAAACGCCCTATGTACTGGCCTATGCCTTCAGTGTCTTGATCTAATGTTAACACTGTGATAAAGGCATGTGTGGGAGTGAACACCTCAGCTCTCACCAGGTAAAACTCAGCTACTTTAAACTCATTGGAGTAAAAAAACTAGGATGCTTTATGCCTCATGTGTCCTCATACAGTAGTGTTCCCTGTCTATTTTTCACTGAACCGAGAAAAATCTCCCTGCAGTGCATCAGTATTGTTGGATGAGCACATCATTTTTGATCAGATGTATCAAAGGCTTTGTGTTAGCTGGAATTTAAGCCCACGATCAGAGAGCTGCTGTACAGTGGTTTCAAATAAAAACAGAGATCAGCGATGAAACTCGGACTTTTAGTCATTATTGAAAACCTTTAGTGTCCCGATGATAATTGCTCATGTTCATTTGGCACATGCTGCTTCTAATACTGATATTTTTGACAGGTGTCTCTATCAGCACCATGTTAATTTACTGGGTTGACTCGGTGGCACGTCATGCACAATACCATCCAGTTTTAAAAGGAATAATGTACGAATAATAACAAATAAAGTAGGAGACTTGTGAGCTGAGAGAAATCTGTTTTTGTTTTTATTCGATCTAAGAACATTTTAGCAAAATAAAATGTGAATTAGGGCCGCATCTTTCACTGCCTGGAAAACACAAGTTTAGATGCTGAGTGCTACTCTGGTGCCCCCTCTCAAGAGAGCGCAGGCAGGTTGTGTCTGAGGTTGCTAAGCGACTATAACCAGTCTAGAACCAGCTAATCCTGTTCCAGGCATTGTTCCTTCAATATTGTCCCTGGGACAGATGTAAGACAAACACTCACTGGCCTCTCGATCAGGTACACTTGTTTAACTGCCTGTTAACATGAATAGCTAATCAGCCAAACACGTGGCAGCAACTCATGGTGAAGACGAGCTGCTGAAGTTCAAACTGAGCATCAGAATGATGAAGAAAGGTGATTGAAGTGACTTTGAACGTGGCATGGTTGTTGGTGCCAGACGGGCTGGTCTGAGTATTTACTGGGATTTTCAGCACAACCATCTCTAGGGTTTACAGAGGATGGTCCCAAGAAGAGACAATATCCAGTGTTGATGCCAGAGGTCAGAGGTCAGAGGAGAATGGCCAGACTGGTTCAAGACGATAGAAAGGCAACAGGAAGTCAAATAAGCACTGGTTCCAACCAAGGTGTGCAGAAGACCATCTCTGAAGCAACAACACGTCCAACCTTGAAGCAGATGGGCTACAGCAGCAGAAGACCACACCAGGTGCCACTCCTGTCAGCTAACAACAGGAAACTGAGGCTACAGTTCACACAGGCTCACCAAAACTGGACAATAGAAGATTGGAAAAACCACATTCAGATGGTAGGCTCAGAATTTGGCATCATGGATCCATCCTGCCTTGTATCAAGGCTTCAGGCTGCTGCTGCTGGTGTCATGGTGTGGGGGAGATTTTCTTAGTACCAACTGAGCATGGTTTAAACACCACAGCCTACCTGAGTATTGTTGCTGACCGTGTCCATCCCTTTATGACCACAGTGTACCCATCTTCTGATGGCTACTTCCTGCAGGATAACGCACCATGTCACAAAGCTCAGATCATCTCAAACATGACGACTGAGTTCACTGTACTCCAATGGCCTCCACAGTCACCAGATCTCAGTCCAATAGAGCACCTTTGGGATGTGGTGGAACGGGAGATTCTCATCATGGACGTGCAGCCGAAAAATCTGCAGCAACTGTGTGATGTCATCATGTCAATATGGACCAAAATCTCTGAGGAATGTTTCCAGCACCTTGTTGGATCTATGACACCAAGAACTCGGTACTAGCAAGGTGTACCTTCTAAAGTGGTGGGTGTATGTCAGGGTAGCCCTGCACTTAAGTGATCAACTTCTGCTCCATATTTGAAAGGTATCTGCTGGCTGTCATTGGTTGTTCCTTTCAAATGCTTCAAAAGCTGAACTCTGTTTATCTCAGAGTGCAGCCATCATGGCTTGAGAAACAGGGGCTTAGGACGCGCTTGAGCACACCCTCTGCACGTCTACATTGAAAGTAATGGATTTAAGGGTGCAACAAACATGGCATGTGTACAGGCCCTGAGGGTGTTTTAACATGTAACCTGTTTAGCTCAGTTGAAAGAGCTCAATTTGCTTTGTTTAGGCTGGCGTACAGCTGTCAGCTCTGGTTAAACAACCGCCCTGAGACCACCTGAAGAGGTGCGTCTCTACAGTGTGAATCAGTGAATGAGTTGGTAAACTCAATGCGTTCTCCCTTGGCTTGGTTTCTTTTCACAAGTGAAAACACAATCACAATCCCAGGTGCATCACAGCATTTCATTGCTGACGTGTTTTCTTCTGTTTTTTTAAAGGATTGAATCAAGGAGCTGTCACACATGTAGTTTGGTTAATTTGGTCTGGACCATGGGTCAAATCGTTGCCTTTTCTTCCTCAGTGCACTTTGTATTCACACTGAGTTTTTACAAACAAACCAAGAGCTGTAAGCATGACATCAAATCGACTGACAGGCAGCTCATTGATATGACAGCGTCTACTGTCATGCTGCATCATCAGCACCACGCGCAGGAACATCATATTCCCCTGACTGACAGCAGGTCATGCTGCACTTTAATATGAGCGTTATTAGTATTATTAGACTGCAAATCAACTGCAGGTAATAATGACAAACAGGTAGAGACAGCAGGAAGAAGAGGTGTCTCATACAGCAGTACTGCAGAGGGGTATTATTTTGGGAGTGCTGTGTCATGCTCTTTTTCATGGACTTAATGAACTGTCAGAGTACACAGAGTGGGATACAAGCACAACTCGCTGCAGTTGAAACTAATCTTCACTTTCTGATTTATCAGGAAAATCCTTGTGCATAGGTTACCATGGTTACCGAATGATTTGCATGAAGGCTACATCGCTCGTACAGATGACTTACTATACCGTAGCTTCCTGAACAGTTCACAGTCAGCAGTTGATTTAATGGTTCAGGTTTTTTGAGAAGATCACATTAACTCTCACTAAATGTTGAAATGAGACCAAGACACTGATTTTCAAACGGTCTCGGTCAGGTTTTTCGATCCTTAGTTTGCCCCAGCAGCCGAAACTAACTGTACCAAACGGTCACCAGAGTTTCTTTGAACCAAACCAAACAGGTTAGATGTGACAGAGAAAAAGATTGGCGTGGATCAAGGACCCCCTCTGGACTTCAACTACGGACACTACGGTTGGATAAACCCCCCGTTTTTTCTGTTCTTTATTTTATTTTTGGGGCTTTCTGGTGGGGTGGGTGCTTGGTGAGTGGCAGTATGTGTGCTTTGTCTACGGTAGAAGGAGTTAGTATTTGCCCAGGTGTATCAAAAACCCAGTCTCCATTTGATTTTATCACATCTCCTATGTGACAAATTGTCCGGCTAAACAAATTTTCTTCACAATATTTCATTTTTTGTCCTTATTTCTGAAAACGTAAAGGTATACTATGCCGAATTTTCCGGAAAAACAATGTACAGACTCATACAAAAGTAATTCCTCTCAATCATCTCTTATGACCAGTGTTGGGCTCGTTACTCTTAAAATGTTATATATCACTTACGTTACGTTACTCGTCCAAAAGTAACATCATTACTTTACTTTTCTGTTACACCCCTCAAAATTGGTAACTGCATATCTCCTGCGGATCACTTAAAAGACTTAGCATGTGCACCTCTGTGTCAATGTCAGGGTAATAGCCAGTAAGTGTAGCTAAGGCTAGACAGCTTGCAAATGTTAATTTGTTTGTCTGTTTTTACCTGGTATTTTCTGTTGCCTGTGTCTAGTATTTTCCCAAGGATTGGTCTGGAGGATGGAGAGTCAATCAATTCATCCAACACCTACCCAGCCAGGTTCATTAGCTCTTTGTAGCCTGCAGCTGTCCACGATTAAGATCCAGTTTTGGTTCACCTGCCCTGTTTGGTTCAGTTCAATCAAACTCAAGTTCGTTTGCCCCCTCAGTGCGGTTCGTTTGGGCAGATGTGAACACAGCAATCACACTCAGGTGCGCACCAAAACAACCAGACTGAGACCTTCTTGAAGAGGTGGTCTCAGTCTGGTTACAAACGAACTCTGGTGCGGTTTGTTTGTGGTGAGAACGTGTTCCGACCTGGATCTGAAGCAACTGCAGTCACATGACACATTGTTTGGGTTAAACATGAGCATGTTACAGTCCTGGAGGATTATTAATGTGTGCCTCCTCCTGTACTGCCTTAATATGCACATTCAGCACATCCAATGCATCAAAACATTGTTTTCTAGTTGGAGCCACGCCTCGTTTTCAAACTGTATGCTTTGACTCAAATGAACAATGACAGCAATATAGTCCACGATGAGCAGCGCTAAAATCAACCTGCGTAGTTGTCCCTCCATTGTGACATTAGAAAGTGTCACATTTATCTTGACAGTGTACTCTTCTTCAACGTTTTCTTTACTTACTGGATTTTTCCCACATGGAAATTCTGACCAATCAAGAGCAGCTTTCTCACACAAGGCATTTGATCTGGTCCGCTTGTAAATGCTGCCGTGAGAACACGAACCAACTCTAGGCAATTATACAACTTTGGAACAAAATTAGACCCTGATTCAGACCACATATAAGATGGATGTTCCTGGACTCAGAGAGCAGGTGAGGTCACGACTTCACAGAAAAGGTAGCAAACAGGTGCCAGATCATAAGCAGTCAAGAGGACGCTACAAAAACTACTGCTACAGCACCGAAAAAACGTAAACAAAGTGAATGAGAGTGAATCTTGTGTCGGCTTTCATAGATGGAAATGTCTTGTAAACAATGTCCTACAGAGAGTTAAAAGTCTTCCACCAATAAGGCAGACACTATCCTCGATCTCTAAAAGTCCCACTGCCTACATATCTGTGAATTTCTTGCTGGTTATGTGTGAAATACATCATTCTGTTGGACGGTCTTATTTCATTTTGTATACTTGTTTTTGTCACTATTGTGCTCCCCACCTACACACACACACACACACACACACAGCACCAAGATGCTTATATTTATTTTGGGAAATGCAGAAAAACAAACTGGAGTTGACATTAACAGGGCAAATTAAGTGTGTTATGTTGCTGTGTTATTAACGAGAAGAAGAATACCTGAGGCTGGAGTTATTTTAAACCCCTGCTATATTATACATCTGTAAGGTGTTTACATCATTATCAAGATGAGGAGCGATGAGTTACCTGCAGTGGACCACCACAGGCCCAGCGTCAGGAGGTGTTGAGGCCTTGACCCGGCGCAGGAAAGCCAGCAGGCCGGTAGCATGGTACGGCACCCCGTGTTCGGGCCAGGAGGTGAAGTGGAACTGGCACACCTCGTGTTTGGCAGGGTAACCTCTCTAGAAGAAACAATCAGGCGCGTGTAATGAGATGCTATTATTGTGAGAGCGGAAATATTTAGAGGAGTTCACGAATAGAAACCAATTAAACAAAACCTGCAGCTAAATGAGAAACGTATTGGTGCATATATATATGACACAGAAGCTGCACCGAGAGAGCTGAGATAAAAATAATGTGAGAGTATGACTCACCCTCTCCATGGCGAAGGTGCGCACAGTGTACTCTGCCAGTGTTTCTGTCTTCAGTAGCGTTATCTTAATGTCACCGTAGAGCTCAGTGTCATCAGGCCAATACTTACAGCACTTCATCTGGACAAACAACAAACAGTTAAAGTTCACAGAGGTTCACACACACATATACACCTGATTCATCTCAGCACTAGACGACAAACATTCACACCACCAGGCACTGAGATTTCTACAAACAGACAAATTGCAATAATCTAATCCGTCTGTAACCTTTGCTGAATATTTGGACTGTACCACAGTTGCCACTATCATCTCCGCCATCACATCTGACACATACACGTCTAGACACTGAGGTCTGATGAGATATTTTTTGATCTGACTTCCAGGGGCATTTCCCTCTCTTGGAAACAGAACTCAGTGACCATGATGGTGCTATTTTTCTCCCTCTGTCCCCAACCAGACAGCCCTCCAAACCTCCACTTTTAAGTTTTTAAGCGATTGGCTATTTTATATTTCCGTTGATGCAGTTTTTTTCTGTGGCGTCGACATTTTCTTCCACTGCTGGTTGCGTGGTGTCAACATTTTCCACTGCTCCAGGCTGTGGACTCATTTTCTGATCCAAAAAATGCAATATTTCTCTCACCTACAAAGCCTGGGAAGACTCTTGCACCATCCCCTATGGGGGACGTTAGTTGCACTGCCATGTGAAATGATGAAAGGCTATAAGGGCACTCTTGATTTTTTTGGGTATTCTTGTAGTCCTTTCTCTTTTTTTTCCTTACTCTTCCCTGAGTCTCTGTTGATTTGTGACTGACGCTGGCTGACACTCATTTACCGCCTTGTTTTTCTGCTATTTCACTTTCACAGAAGGAGAGAAGGCTTTTATACGGCGCTACAGATGTTTCTTGGCAACCAATTTATACATCACTAAATCTGTGTTAGCTGAGAAATGTCTTAGCTTCTAATGGTGCATCTCATTTTAATACATCAGTTAAAAATTTAAATATAGCACTTACTAATTTACACGACTGTACAGAATAAAGTGTGATTTACAAATAGCTGGTGCAGCCCTATGCAGAGCCATGGACGACATAAATTACAGTATATTTACAGTGCGACAGATTTTTAAAAACTTTTCTACACCTTTTTCATAATATTTTCCCCTTTTTCCATTACTTTATTTAAGAAAATGGGTGTGCCTATATAGTGACACAGCCATACTTTATTACACATGCACCTTCCAAGCATCTGCAGACATTCCCACCACCAACTAGCTGCATATGCTAATAGACCAGGCTGGAATGTCGTGGCCATGGCCATTTTTGGGGACAGAAAACCAAAGATCCTGTAGATGTGAATGCAATTTGATGCAAATTTGTGTGCATTTACTTCTTGTTAACCAAATATTCGCTTTATAGATATGTCTAATAATTATTTTGCAACATTACATGAACCTGAGCCTTAAAGAAATAATTAATGACAGCCCTGTCCTGTCACTCTGTCACCGCAGATCAGTAATCTAACACAATGCTTTCATATACAGATGTCTGGATCCTTTAAGGCTGCGTGTTTCTGTACATAAAGAACCTGTTAATGTCTAAGTGTTTGATAGAAAGGCTGAGATTTATTAGGATATGACAGTCTGATGCTACTGTGCTGTCCAACAGTAACGTTACCACAGCAGCCTGCCACTCAAGCTAGCATTAGCTATCCTATACATGTCACCGGATTCATTTAGAGATTTACTGTACCACACTGACACTGAATATTCACTTATCTTATGTGCAGGGGCGTAACACCAAATTCTGGGCCTCATGCATAAGCAGTCTCTGTATCTTTTTTTTTTTTTTTTTTTATTACAAAGTCAGTTTGCTTTCTTTCCCTTTCCTTCCTTTCTTTCTTTCTTTCTTTTCTGTTGGAGCCCTGATTTCCCTTTGGCAATATTGTTCTTTTCAGTTTTATTGATGTATATTATATGTTTAAATTATCTGTTATATGTATACATAGATTTTTTCTTCTTTCCATACTTACGTTTATTATTGTACATTATTTGTAAATTTGTAATGACTTTGGCAATATTGTTAATCTACAATCATGCCAATAAAGCTGATTAAATTGAAATTGAAAAAAAAAAATTTACATGATAGTATATGTTGGTAGAGCACAAGCAGTCGCTCACTTGGCTCCAGCTGCAAATCCTAGTGCAGGGGCGGACTAAACCATTTCACATCTTTAAGGGGTGACAGAGGCCTCAGAGAATTTTCACTAGAAAAGAAAAGTTCAGTCTTTATATAAATATATTCAGCCAAATTTAATTTACTTGGCACTAAATAAAAAATTGCAAACAAAACCACACTTTTCATTTCAGTGTTTTCGAGGGTGTTCAGTCCCACTTCCCCCCCCGCTACGCTGCCTCTGCTTATGTGGCTTAAATCTCAGTGTGAAGATCTTTTGAACCTGCGATACAACAGCTCCTCTGTTTTATCCCACTTCCCTCCTGATGTGAAAGCACATGTTTCCCCCCTAAATGGTGGTGCGGAGTTGGTGATGACGTGATGTCAGTCTGGTATATGTGTGTATCAAGTGATACCTGTGACATTTCAGCAGTCATGCAGTGCATCACTAGATTTTTATAAGCAATAAAAGGTGTTTTGTGTTTCCTTGGACATGTGTTGGGATTTTTTTGAAACATATTTTAAACAACTAAAACATTCTGTTGATTCCAAACCATTTCCAGGCCTGGAAAACTATTTTTTTGGTCTAATTTCCAGGAATTTCAAGACTGTGGGAAGCCTACATTTACTCAATACTAATGACATGTTTGTCTGGCTGTGGTGCCTTCAATGATCTCATTTTATAAGTGGTATGTTTTGGGTGAGCTACAAACCTCATACACACATAACACTTTGTCATACACAGTACAGTCTGAGTATTTTTACAGCAGCCTATTGTATTCAACAGAGGCAGGAATACTTAACAAGAGCAGAGGCCACACCGTTCTTTCATATACATCAAAGCTTTGACCTTGGAGCAGAGCCACCAAAGCAAAAGGTGATCACTCATGATCAGACAGCGGCAGCCATTTCCTCCCACAACCCCGAGCTGCAGCAGCTCTTCTGATATATAGTGAATGATAAAGGGAGCTCCAGAAATACATTCCCTCCATCCATCTTCACAGGTGGCTGGAGAGGTCACAGGACAAAGGGAAGGGAAACCTACCCTGCCCACTTCCACCAGCTTGGTGATCATGACAATACTGAAGCAGTTCTCCTGCCAAACCATCCGCCAGAAGTCATAGATCATCTCCTGCTTGGGGCCTGCAGAGGAGGAGATATACAGTGGAGGTATGGGTGGAGAGGTTGGTGGGGAAGGGGAAAAAAGCCAGGAGAGAAGGTGGAGGAAGAGAAAGAGAGGAGGATAAGGAGGGCGGAAGGGATGAGCCATAAGTCAGAGAAAATAGCAGCAATAACCATCAATGTAGAGGCGCTGTGTAATCCATGCCAGGGAATAGAGTAACAATGTGTCATTCATGAACTATTGCCCGCTCTGTGTTCTCCTAATACTACAGAAAAATGTCATTTCAATACACCCACAAATCCTCAGCCATTGTGCAAACAAGCTCCTGTATTGCCTTTCCCGGGTACCGGTGGCAGACACAAATCACAGGCCCCTGGAGAAGATGACACTTTCATTGATTTCATTACACCCTGGCGTTGATAATATCACAAGGTCCTCCTTCATACTGCCTCCTCTGCCAAACACACCGCACCGCTTTTAGTGAACAACATGTCTATTCATTTCTACCCACACAGTTTGTTTAATAGGAATATTATCTTGTCTCCTTTAACTGACCTGGACGACGTTTTTAAGAGAGGGTTCCATCTTATCATCCCTCATACGTGCTGGCAGAGCAGTATATCTCTTTCACCCTTTATTATGTCTGTTTGTATCTGTTTCTGTTTAATAATGTATTGATTTCAGGTTTATTTGTACAGAACAATCTCCGACAAAAGCAATTCTATGTTCATTATTTTGGCAATGTGCTATTTGTGTTGATAATTTAATACCTACATTCGACGTTGCAACTTTAATTCTGTCTTACTTATATTAACTGTGACTCCTAAATGCTTCAATCGGAGCCTGGATCCAAATTCAAGTGTGTTTCCTGTTTAGCTGTGATGTCCTCACCACCGGTGAAATTGTATCGAGCACCTTTTAGAGGATTTTTTTTTTTTGGACAATGAAAAAGAGAGCAACACCAGCATTATCCTTTAAAGCCAGTTCATGTTTGAGAATCAGAGAGATCTGACTGAAGTTTTGGGTCCTAGTTAAGAAATAATTGGAAAAAGTTGAAGCCATTGAACGGCTTTTAGAGGAAGGCTGAGGACACTGCTCTGATCCAGCCTGCTGATGACAAAGGAATGGACAAATGCTTCAGAGTCTGACTCGGATAGAAAGCAATATCCATGATTTAAGTCAAAAAAGATAGAGGGCCTGTTAAAACTATCTATAGTACATGGTCTAAAGTGCATTTAGGCCGTTTCCAACTCCACTTTTGATAGTTAAACGGCACATAATATGGCCGTGAAATAAGGTGCAAGGGGCTATGGGACTGTATTAAATCCCTCAATTAATCATAGGTGTGTTTTAGCCGTAAATTAATTTAACCAATCAGAGTGCTGTCTCTAATTCCATTTAACAGCACACTGCTGCTCACATGGTTGACTCAGCAAACTGAAGAAGCAAGCGGTTTTCTGTTGAGAATAACGCAGTAAGAGCAGCTATGTCACTGCAGCACATATCATGGGACATTTAAGCAGCAAAATAAAAACTGTAGTTATGAGCTTGACAGAGGGAACAGAACTAAACTTCTTCTGAATTCATCGATGAAGTCACACTGTTCCTCGTGTGTAAATACACACAGCGTCTCTGAGTTGGACAGCAGCTCTGCAGCTCAGCTCTTATCTCTGCTATGTTCACATTTTTAATGATGTATAATTTCACCCGCCCTTGACATGCTCGTGTTTGTGTGTGTGACAAGTTGAGTGTACGTGTGTTGTGAACCTGTCTGTGTAGGCACATCTTACCATCTGAATAACGCTTCCTTTGAATAGCAGAAAAACACTGTGACATGTCGACTTTACATCAGGTTTTAATTGGTTAATGGAGCAGTCGCTTTCTGCTGCCAGTCTGTTTCCAGTCAGCTCCACTAAATTTGTACTAAAGTGTTGGTGGTGCTTTTTGTGGTTAAGGTTGGATGGTGGCAGCGTGTGACTGCGAGTCACTCATCAGGATGTGGAAATCAGCTCACCAGTCTGTAAGCTCTCCTTTTGCCAACATTTAGCCAAACAGCTGCTAGCTAGCCAGGCTGAGGTTTGCAGGCTGTGTTGCATCAGTGTCCAACTGGATATCAGGAACAGTAACATCCTTTGATTCACTAAAGCTTGGCTAAATCCTGGACCGCTCGACCAGGTGACTATTTTTCTATGTGACAGATGAGACCAGAGGACTCTGATGAGAGACGGAGAGGAGGAGTGTGCTTTACAGTGAAAAAGGACTGGTGTGACAGTGGGAATGTGAGGTGCTGTCTGATTCCTGCTGTGGATTGCTGCTATACACCATTCAAAGGTGGCTGAGAGCGGTGCTGCCCATGTTCAGGGGAAGCGATCATATGGCTGTTTTTTTCAGGTCGGGATGTGTGGACAGTTAAATCATTCCACAACCAGAAACCAGATTATCAGAACCATCTGGAAACATGGACGATTATAAAGCAGCAGCCAACAATGCAAGAAGATGCAAACAAGGGATTATATTACAGTTCACAAGTTAAAGGAGCAGACAGGATTACATATCACTGAAGTTGTACCTTGTATAATTTCATGTGGCCGATAAATGACCTACATGCACATGGGCACAATTACATCTGCGACTTACACAACATGGCTGCTTGCCATGAAAATGACAACTGTGTCAATCTGAAACTAGCAGTAACAGTTGGGCTGCGCTGTGCGCCACTTTATGCCGGGTGAAAAGGCCCAAAGAAATCAATACACATTCCTATAAAGGGTTTTTTTTGCCTTCAAACATGAGAAATACAGTGGTGCTTGTTTTTACTGCTTTTTATTCCACACTTGTCTTAACAACATGAATCAAGAGGTGTGCATTGACTACATGCCCCAGGCCAAACATGCAAAGACCTGCAAAGGCAGAGAAGTACAATAGGAGAAGGAGGAGAAACAGCTTCACTTTCCTGTTAAAAAAACAGGACATTTGCAGAGCTTCCTCTTTCCACATACAGCAATACACTGGTCTTTATTGTAGTTTAACTGAGGTAAGCTGAAGCCAGCCTGTGTTTTAATATGAACCTGTGGGCAGCTACTTTAACCGCTGTTTTCCCTCCTCTTCACAGGGTTATTCACAGCTCACTCCCCTGTCAGCAATCACCGCGCTGGTTTCTACGTGTATTAGTGATATGAGATGTTAATTTTTCAGCAGCAGCGGGAGAAGCCCGCTAATGCATCGCCAGAGGGACGGGGCAGTCGGCAGAGAGACAGATGATGTGTGATCCCGGCGGCTGGGTGAATCTGTATGCATAACACAACATGCTGCCGCTTTGGACTCAGGCTTTCAGAGTGCGCTTGGCATTTCTCCTCCTCGTCCGCCTCCCCCTCACCCGCCTCCTCCCTCTCCCTCATCTCTGGACATAATAGAGAGTTAGCCCAGAGCACCTGCTGCCTGCTGCAAAAGCACAGCTGCCTTAAGACTCATCAAAGATACAACAAATCAGCCTCAACCTGCCGTGACAGCCGACCACCCTGGGCTCGCCACGAGTATGCAGAGCCTGTTGTTCAGCACATACAGAGTGTGAAGAGCAAGTGACAGCTTTAATGATGCAGTGTATTTACTGTATAGTGTGTGTAAGTCAGCGCACGTTAGGACGCTCTACATGTGTCTAATAAAAGTAATAAATTGAAATTACTTTGGCATCATGACAGACTGTACTTGGTATATGTTTTCAACCAGGGTCATTTTTTAATATTTCCAAACATCATTTCAGGTCAGACTTTTCTTGTGTCCCACGTACTGAAACTCATATTTGAATGCATAACCACTAAATATTGATATTAGCCTGAAACCATTAAACACTGAACCTGATTCAATTTTAAAACATATAAAAATTCAGTAAATGATCTCATATATACTGTTTTACATTTTTCATGTAAAATGATCTTAAACCTGTTGCAATATGCTGAGTATTCCAGTGAAATATCTAACATGTGACATGTGGCAATTTAGGTCCCCAAAGAACAACTTTGTCTACATCAATAGTTTTATTCAATAAGATAAACTTTTTAGTCTCCTCATGTCACTTTGGTCATTTTTATCGCAGCAAAATGTGTGAGGTAAACTGAGAGAGTAACTGATTGTATTATTCTAATAGGCTACCAAAAGTTCAATTTGTAGTTGTAGTATTAATAATTTATACAATTAAAAAAAGGCACCTTTTTGTGACTGCTGCGGTTTTTGCATTGTGACGCACCTCGCGTTTCTGCGCTCTAGGTGCCTGGCGTTTTTGCCAGTGCACTCTGAACATTTAAACTCAAAGCTGAAAAGCGCCCCATTTCATCTCCTTTTTTGGCATCTTTTTTCCCATTGTCCAATCGGATGATTTGAGAGGCCGGCCTTCTGTGGTTGTCACAACGACAAGTTTACAGTTGGTAAACAATGGAGGGGAAACAGGTGGTAGTGGTTGCTGGATACCCAGAGCTATACGACCTGACGATAGACAGCAGGTTGTCAAACTGCCCCTGAGTCATCCTAAAATAGGCCAAGAAACGGCCATCATGGAGGAGAAGCTCCTGGACCAACTGGTGGTACTCCCCGTGATCCACCCTCAGATCTCCGTTTCCCTGTGCCCAACAAACTATCTGCTGACAGCCTCTCCAGCACCCTCTGCCTCAACATTTTAGTAACTAGATACTGAATACTGTGAAATAACTAAAATAAGTAAATAGTAGATTGATTAATCGGGAAGGTTAGAATAAGTAGGTGAGTCCAAGGTTGCCTAGCAACGATAAAAAGGCGCAGCAAGCATTTTTTTTCGTTAGTGGCATTCAATTAAAAACGCTCCTTTCTGTGTGATGAGGGTCTAACGATTCAGTACTGCAACACAAAAATATTATCATACTACGCCGTATTGATTTTTTCCCCCATCCCTGCTACTGACTACGTTTGCTAACGGACTAACTACCAGCGCTCTGAGGGCTTAAACACTGCCTCCATCCATGTGTACATATTATACTCCAGTGCAGTGTCTATATGTGTTCAGGTCCAGTATTGAGTGAAGTTATCCACATCAAGCAGAAGAAAACACACTTGAAGTGCATGAATACGCTTTGGGTCCTGTTTAAGTGCGTACAGCGTAGCAGCATGCCTACACAGGGGGCGTTTTCAGTCCATCTGCTCACGCTACACCTCCTGTGCAGACGGTAAACGCTGCATATACACTGAGATTTACTGGATGATGTTTGAATTTCAGAATCTATTTAGTGTGAAGTGCGATAAGTGTGAAAAGTTTTTATAAATAGAAATTAAACAGATGCGAATGAATTCATTAAATATGTCAACTGTACTGTGTTATATTAAATGCTGCGTCTGTGCTCTAGTTCAGCTACTTGCTTTGTTCCATCATGTATGTATATAAACCCAACCTACACTCTGTCATTGTGCACCTGCATATGCTTCTCTGGGTTATGTATGGTAATGTTTTATTACAGAACAAAATTAAACTTAGTAAAGTTATTTGATTTGCTTTATATTTAAATAATCAGTAGTGTTTTTTTTTTTAAAGAATCAAAGGAACGTTAAGATTTTGTGTGATTCTAAAGTCGGTTAGCTGGAGTGAAATTTCACCCAGTGCTCCTACTTGAACAGCTCCTTCCACCTCTGCCTGCACTCTCGAATGCAAAAAGACTTTGTGAGCAAAATGTGAAAGAGAGGGAGAGGAATTTTCGGAGGTTACTTTTCTGAAGCGGTAGAGCTGAGACCAAAGTGAAAGATGGAAAGAAATCAGAGGGGGATTACGAAGTGAAAAACATATTCACTGAATAAATAGGATCAGAGCCGGGTGAGAATAAAGAGAATGTCTTGCTCTCTTTCTCTCTCAGTCTGTTTCTCTCCTTCTTTCCGTCTGTCTCCCCCCCCCCCTCCCTCCTTTCTGCGAGTGTGTGTGCGTGCCGCTTGGGGAATGCAGCCTATATAGTGTATCAAACTGACATCAGAGAGATGGTGCACCACACATGCAGATGGCGGGGAGGAGAGACACAAAAGCAGAACTTCACAGGGGAGCGACAGTCAGTAGTGTTACAGTGCAGATTGACTGACAGTTACAGTCGATTGTTATGGGAGTGTTTCTCACAGGCGGGGGAAAGTGATGCTTCACGGTGGAAATCCAGATGTGAGCATGAGGCAACACAGGCTCCTTGTTGTTTACACATTAATAATTCACTTAAGTCATTAGAATATTGTCAGCTGGGCTGCTGTGTAAAGAACGCCGCAAACAAAAGCAAACATTAGCAGTCAAACAGCGCTGAGGGGTATTTTTACACTCACCTTGCGTGGCGATGAAGTGATTTGATCGCTGGTACCCCTGTGTGACAGAGAGAGTGAGAAAGATGGCGGAGGGAAGAAAGAAAAAGAGATGGGAGAGGAGAGTTAATAATTACAAGAGCATATGATGAAGCGAGACTCAGGGACCTCTAACTTTCATTTCACCCCTCCCATCCATTCTCTTTCTCCATTTTCAGCATCAAGTCATCTCTTATTCATCTCAGAGCTGGGTTTGATGTCAGCGCGCTGCTAAATTTCTGCTCTGCTTTTGACTGAAGATATTTCAGCGGCCGTGAAAACTAATCTGCGCCGTGCCATCGCTTGATGACGCTCTGCTTAAAATACATTAGCACGTTTGACCGGCCAAATTCTTTGCACTGTTTAGGCTCTGAGTTTGGGTGGAAGGATCACACTTGAATTATAATGCGGAGAGAAATGGCATTAATTCAAGTTTTGCTCTGTCTGTCTGCGAGCCAGGTCATTACATGCAGAGTGAGGGCGCCGCGTTTCAAAAGCGACCCTGCGTGCGGTGCTTTGCATGCAGCCAGGGCTGCTGATCAAAAGGTAGATTGACAAGTGAGGGATCCTCAGCTCTGGGAGTAATTCTAACTTAGTGACACTGACTGATCTGGCTGTCTCCTCTCCGCTCAGCTTGGCATTAGCACTGTTATGATACAGTGTGCACGGTCGGGAAGGCTATTAGTGGCGTCCTGGCCCTCCACCAGGCAAAACCCCTGTGTGCTGAATGCAAAGCAGCCGATCATGACAGATCCCAAGAATCAAGATTAGTGCGCCCTCTCATAACTCATGGGTAAAGCGATTCCAACTGTTGTATAGAGTAAACATTTGTACAAACACTGTACAGATGCCCCAACACACACGACAACTCCCCATCCCCCCAGCACACACACTGATGTACACGTACGCACTGTTCAGCCAGGCAGGCACACAAATTACATTCCATAACTGTCATGCCACAGAGGGAAGTTGAGATGGATGGCCATCGCTATGAAAGAGTGCAGCGACCCTCATTCCCATGAGCCTCCGTTGCTGAGTTTCCCTGGGCCGACTAGTTTCCTGTCTGTCACCTTGGCAACCGCATTTCCCAACAGCAGGCAAGCAGAAAAACATCAAGCAATGTGAATTCAGAATGGATCAGAAAGAAGGCAAAAATAAAACATGCAGAGTCATTTGAGACGTGGAAGGCTTGTCAATTCTATCAAAAAGACAGAAAAACAACTTTCAATTTGTTTTGCTTTGACAAATTTGGCTCACTCTACCTGCAACCTGTGACAAATTAGTGAAATTCTGACCTTGGTGTATGCAAGCGAATGAAAATCAGTGCTCATATTTATCATGCATCTCATAATCGCTTGTAGGAAAACTGCTGAAACTTTAAATGTTAATAGAAACCATCCGCCCAGAGAGAACTGGAGGACATTAAAGGGAGGTCTGAGGCTTGCTCTGCCGAGAATAAACGACCAGGATCAGGGTTTTGCAACACCTAGGGCTTTTTCTTTCTTGTCAAACAGTGGGATCAACAAATTCAAATGACTTACAGCCTGAATTTTAAAAATCGGCTGCATGAAAAGTGAAACAAGAGAAAGAGTCTCACCGCTTGTGGGTGCACAAAGAGCTGCTTAAGCACAAGTTAAGGCTAAAAATATACAGTGCTTTGCCAAATCTGACAACAGTTTCAAAATGCACAAATGATAGTTGATGTGTTTATTTTAAAAACTACCCACCATCGCATTTTAGAGTCTGAGGGTCCCAAATTATCCCTGTTGTAGCTTCATTTCCTTGTTGCCAAAATTTGCAAGAACTCATTTCCTGTAGAGTTAATGTGTGGGTGGAGGAATTACCATCGCAAGCAATGACTGCCACAAAATGTCTTGATCCACTCAGTGTCTTTCATGAAGCATTTGGGTTTTTTAGACTATCAGTGAGACTTTAACATCTGAAATGTTCACGGCTGATAGAACATGGGCACATGTGCTCCATAACTGTCCCCTGTGCACTTTCATATATGTATTATCTGGTGAATTTCGATAAGCAAATGTGCTGACCTTTGAGTGATCAGAGAGCCAGAGCTGTGCTGCTGCTGGAGTTTTAACTGCTCCAGAAGAAAGTCATGCTTTGCAGTCATTTGTTTTCACACAGTTAGCAATCTTTAACTGGCAATCTGCAAGGTAACATGCTATCTACTTGCTAACTAGCAGTTATTCATCTCCTAACTTGCTCACTGGAAGTTAACAAGCTTTCTAGTTTGCTAACTGAAGGATACTCACTATAAACAAGCAGGCTATCCTCATATGTATGAAAATCCTTTGGGCAACGGTACCATATTTTGGTATTTTCAGGAAGTGTTCTAGTTTGTAGAACAGTAGTTTGTAGTCCGAGGAGTATCGATCAATTATGTTTGAGCAGGTTTTGGCGAAACGCACTGGCTGCAATACAATTTCGATTTTTCTACTGTCATATGCAGATACTTATTTATAGAAATTAGTCGAAATGTTGTCTGGTTGCTGATCAAACTGTAAACAAAAAGCAGCGCAAAGAAGAGGTAGCCTGGGCCTGAATCTCTGCTTGCTACTCCCAGTGTTCCCACTCATTTTTACCAGTGAATCCATAACTTGTCCATAATGTCTTACCCCATATACATGACTTTGAGTAGTTTAAAACTGGTGGGTCTATATAGGGATTCAGCCATACATTATTAAACACGCACTTCATGGATATTTGCAGATGTGCAAACTGCTTGCGCTTGCTAACTTGACTCGTGAGACATTCCCACTAACAACTAGCTGCCCAATACCAATAGACCGTGCCGTCACATTTGAGTACTTTGCAAGGCTGCACCCCTTTTTGGGGGAAAAGACAATAAACGATCCTAAAGTTTTAAATGCAATCTGACGTGTGTTTGTGTCATAATCTTGACGCTTGTATTTATTTATTTCTTGATAAACAAACTTTTATTTTAAAGACACGCCAAACAATTGTTTTGCCACCCCTCCTGAGCCCTGAGCGTAAGCTATACCTTAATAAATTAAAGTTGATCATCGTCATATCTCTTCAGGCTTCCCAGTGGCTGAATAAGCCAACACAGCAGCCACCAACTATGTTTGAGTGAATCACCAGGTATCATTAGTATTTATAGTAACGGTCTAATGCTGCGTTACTGTGTGACTGTCCTGCAGCAGCCTCCAACTCAAGCTTACGTTAGCTATTCATCTGTAGTAACTGTCACCAGCGTCATTTAGGTCATTTACCACACTGACAGTGACTATTCACATGTCTTATGTGCCTGAAATCTCAGTGATAAAGCCTTGGTAAACCCCTACAACAGTCACACACTGCAACACAAGGTTTTAAATTAGCATTTCTAGAAATATATAGTTTGTGTAATGTTAGACATGTTTGAACATATTTTAGGCAAAACAATGTATATTCAAATATTTTCCAAAACATGCTGTTAAATAAACCATTTCCAGGACTGGAAAAGGATTTTCATGACCATGGGAACCCTGTAAAGTGGATCTCCTGAAATGTTAGCCGATGCCCTCACAGGCCTTTTAGTCATCAGACGATGGCTGATGGGTTCTGAGACTGACTGGAAGGTAACATGCGATCCAACCTGCTACCTGGCAATTAACAATCTAAACTTGCTAGCTCGAATCAACAAGCTACATAACATGCTAACCAGCTGTAATCTTTCTGATGTGCTAACTGGCAGTTAAGCTACCTGGACTGGTTTTTGTGGAAGGATGTTACCTTCTAGCTAGCATGTTATTGGTTACCTTGTCAGCCACAATACATTCGCAAACATCCCTGCAATTATTCACCATGTCATTAAACATCCAGCATCACCTATTTCACAAGGACAAGTAAAAGAATTTTGCCGAGCCACTTCATGATTTGACCGGAAAGTAACTCTTCTCTGAGATGCTTGATGAATATGGGCCCTGAGGAAAAGTCTGTAGGTGTCTCTAAAATGATTCCCACTCTTATATGCATCTGTTTTTTCCCCAGCTCACTGTCACTGAATATGTATCAAATGCTTGCTGAGTCATGGTAACAATAAACTCGGGCTTTGATCTGAGTCGCTTGATGTGACCTAGTCTCCTCTCCTCAGTGGCGCACTATCAGGCCTTTTATAAGACAGCCTGATGCTAAGCAAGAACCCCAGGTGAGCATCCCACTATGAAAGAGGACACTGCTACACTCAGTTTGGAAAGAATTTAACTCAGGGGAAAAGTGATGGCGGACAGGCTCAGCAGCTCAGAGCAGAAAAGGGAAGGAAGATCTGCTGTTGGAGGGAAGCCATGGAGGGCTGGCAGGGACAGCGAGAGGGGGCAGCATGAAAAGGGAGAGGAGATGGAAGAAAAGAGAAGCAAGATACTTACTTCCCTGTTTATCCGAATCTAAGAGATGCCAAAAGGTTGAAAACGGGAGGGGGGGCGGAAAACAGAGAGAAGGAGAGAGAGAGAGAGAAAGTAGGAGGAAAAAAGAGCTAGTTATTGTGATTAAAGACCAGGAAAAGAGGGTAATGAAATGGTTAGAGAGCAGCTTGCCTTCAGGACCTGTGGAGAGAATAATGTTCAAAAGCCTCAAATTCCCATGTTTCTACGCAAAAAGCCACTTTTGCTTTTTAGAAACCAGTCTGTCCTTCGTATTAATGGCCTCTAATCCGACTCACCTTTAGCACGCTACGCCTTTATTTTGATAGTTTGAAGTAAAAAGGCAAAGGGAGAGAAGAGTTTCTGATCTGAAGCCAGTGATGACACAGAGTTGTCCTTGGTGTTAATAACACAGATGACACTTTAGCAAGTTCTGTAATGAAGGAGGGCATGGTAGGGATAATGTCTCATAGGGCTGGGTACCGGAACTCGATACCTTTAAGGTATCGACTGAAACAGTAGTGGACAGCCTGTCGGGAGCACAGAGGGTCGTTTTGGCCTGCCGTTAACGATTAGCTTGACCAGGAACCAGGAACCAGGGTATCCACAGGTATCAGACACTTAAGTTGTTTTCTCACATGAACTCCAGACAATGTCTGGAGATCAGATGCAGACATCGTCTGGAGTTTTCCTTTCACACATGTGCTACACAACAGGAGACCTGTCAGTGTCAAAGGAGTATTAACCACTAGAGATACTCAATTTGGTTTAGGCGTAGAGCGTTCACGAGTAAGAACATGACACAGATTACAACGCGGTCACGTAGCCAGTTTGTAATTCGGTCATAAACACCAAAGTTTCTTGGCGTTTCTTGACTTTGTCTGATGATTTTGGCTTCAACCCTTTCCAACATATAGTCCAAAATCTCATTGCCTCTCCAGTTGGATTGTTGTTACCATAACTGAGTTAATGACCCTACTTCCTCACCTGTGGATGCTTGTTTTCCTCTGGTTTTCCACGAGCTAGATGATAGAAACATCATCTGCACACTTGGTTGCTCGCTGGGACGATGACCTGCTCTGTTCACACATATGCTCAATCGAACATGACACAGCCTTTCTACTAGTCAGCTGGCAGGATAAAGTCTGTTTAATGTCCAACTGATTCGGACATTTGCAATCTCACACACAGCTCCTTCGGCTAATGGCTAGATATTTTCAGGCCTCCAATACATGTGTGAAAGAGGCTTTAAATTTAATGCTTTTGACTTAACTTTTCAAGATGACTTTTAATCACATTTATGACAGAGTTTTGGACATCTTAACCTCATTCAAGCATTACAGGTTAGTATACAGGTAAGTAGTATATTCGCAGTCCCATGCAGAGGTAGGTTTTATGCTGGAGTACGGTTGTTCGAGTGAGTTAGGTTAATCTACATTGTGCCAACAGGTAGATGCAAGTATAAGGTAAAAAGACAAGAAGAAGAACTGTGGCAATTATGACCTCACAAATTCCAATTTAAGACTATTAATGACCTTTGAGGCCTGATATTTAGAAAATAGACATTTTAACACTTTTTAAGAACCTGCAGACACCCTGAGAAATGACCTGATGGACCTCTCAGAATCCATGGTGCTCATGCACTCAAGCCAGAGCTCATGTTTGGAAGCCAAACTTCACAATCTGCTAAACATCTGCGTCTCTACTGATAACACAAGTTGCCTGTTGAAATGGACGGTCAGAAGAGAAGGAAAGGGTGGAGCAGAGAGGGAGGGAATAAAAAATAGAGAGGCCCTCGTCACAGATGCAGCTGAATGCTACAAAATAAGCAACATGTTTGACAGTTAAGGGGACCAGGTCAGTCAAAAACAGAAGCTAAAACACACACATACACAGCCATACACACATGACATGGCCTACCTAAGTGACAGCCCAATTACGTACTGGCTAGTTTATTGTTAACCTTTGGCTTCTTTACGTCTGGCTAACCTGGCAGTTTGTTTAAAAATCTGTCTGATTGGCTGTTTTTTGCCACATCTGACCTCAGCAATGTTGCAGCATTCAGAGATCTCAGAAGATAAACTTACTGATTACAATGTATTTATCACCGATAGGACAGAAACTACCAGTTTCAGTGAGGGTTATACAAACTAAGTTGCATGAAACTGGAATTCTTCAAGGGTGACATGGGCAGATAAACTGGGTTATCCGGCCGTCTCCACACGACACATATAGACATACAAAAACATATAAATATAATGAGTTTTAAGACAAAGCAGGATTTTTCTGCTAGTCAAAGAAATTAAGCTCTTGGATTTGTCTGCTGAGCCATTACTTCTCATGCTCATTCATTTTATCTTATTCCAAACTCATTACTGCTGATTCCAAAACAAGTGTGAAAGGCATTCCTTCCTGAGCACCAGAGCAAGACAACACTACCTGAGGGGGCGTTAATAACACTGAACTCAGAGTCTGTCAAGAAGCGAGTGTGATGATGATGGTGTCACTTTTGTGTTACACCTGTCAGCAACAGACGGCAACAAAAGGAACATCAAAAGATATGACACAAAGCTGCCACGTCTCGCAACCCATGTCAAAGAAAAAATTATGTAAACCTGCATGTGAATGAGAGGAGAAAGTGCTGGAACTTTTTCTGTTTAACCTTTAAAAAAAGCAATGTTCCATTTATTCCAACCTTGGCGTCTTCCATGAATCATTTGGAATCATTTCGCTGCAGCGTTGTGAGCCAGGGGTCTTGGCATGACATGCGGGTGGTGCTGTAGACAGCACAGTTAATGATACAAAGGTCCTTGGAGCGTTCGTCCTAATGGAGCCCTCACGGAGCACTAAAGGGGATAAAGTGGCCACGCGCAGCCCTGTGAGCTTTGACGTTCCGCTTTAACCAATGCCACCCACATACGCTGAGTCAGGCATCCGCTACTGATCGGCCCTCTCTGTCCATTTTACATTTCCTTTTGTTCGGCAAACAACAGTAGAAACAAAAGACGTAAAATATAGCATGCAGAGACCATAACAGCTCAGGTTAAACCCTGCAATGAGTGCTTCAGCAGGCAGCGCCAAAAAATGGAGGAAAGACTGTTGAGAGCTTTTCACAGTCACCCTCAAGTGACCCCTCCATTATGAGCGAGCAGCAGATCTCAGACCCTGGCCTGTGCTGGAAGAAAAAGTAACTGTCCTTCAGATAGTTTTGGTCCATCTGATGCAAAGCGGCAGAGATAGAATCTGGCAGGAGTGCATACTGCTGCTGGGACTGGAGAGGCTCCCTGAGATACTCACTCAAGCTGAACTGTAGGTGAGATCAAAATATCTGAAAGTAGATGAAAGGATCAGCTGTGTTATATTGAGTCCAATTGCAGGGCGATGTCGCCTTACAAAAGCATTTGGGTGAGTCATGATGCCCGCTGCTCCGAGCTTATGGGCTCTTGTAGGATCTCTGGAGTTGCTGCGATAAAATCTCGCCTCAAAGCCTGCATGTAGTAGCACACCTAGATATAATACTATAGTTTGTGGGCGTAGTTACTAAATGACAGTTCAGTCTGAGTAACAGAGAGCTCACACAACCTCAGACAGTATGCGGAGATGTCTTCTGGTCAGGCACTGGGTCAACCACAACAATAGAAGATGACTAGTACGAGCTCTTAGCACGGAGCTGTGGGATCAGCAAAGCCAGAGATGAGGGAGTAGGAGGTGAAGGAGGAGGACAAATAAGACTGAAGGTGACTTACGTCTATGTAGTTGGCATTGACATAATCAGAGCTGGGGTCCGCAAGCAGGGAATGCAGCTTGACTCGATGGCGATCGTCTGAAATACACAAAAAGGCATTTAGGGCTCACTGATTACGTGACTTTAAAACCATCCACTCTAACAGTTAATATATTGGCTTTAATTGATACAAAAGCAGATGTCAGGCGCTCTTTCGTAACCATTTCAAATAAAGTAAAGGACAAGGTGTTGCCACAGCTTGGTCACTGGATGAATGGATAAGTTTGTTCTACTAGAACAGATTTGACTGTTCCTATCAATAACTTGAAAAGTGCATTACACATTACATATCTTCACTATGTGACCAAGCGGCCGCTCAGGCTGATCAAGGCCACTCAAGACAATCCTTGTAATTTGAGCAGATGCAGTGCAGCACGTTTAAAAAGCATCCAAGGAATACACGCCTTGTCTATTTTAACGAGCTGAGGGGTGTTGCATAGGAGCAGATCAAGCTCTCCTGCTAACACTGTGTGTGAAATATGTTTAACAACTAAATTATGGCCTGAAATCTTTGATCCATGTCACTCACAACTTTAATTTTAATGGTATCAACTTTATCTGTAGGCTAGAAAACAACAGAGGAGGATATAACACAATTAAAACAGACAAAAAAGAAACCATTTAACTGCCTGCTTACAGGCAGAAGCAAAAATATCAAGGAAAATGACCAAATCCAAAAAAAAAAAAAACAGGTGAAGTGCTTCACTTCCGAAATGCTCCCTGTGTGCTATGACCCCTTACTGCAAACAGAACGAAACTGGGTCGTAGCCATGGCAGTGGGTACTTGAAGCAGCTGTGCCCATTGAAATTGTCCTTCCCAGCTTCCTTACAGTTAAGATGGTAACAAAGAAAACAGAAATAGGATTTGTTCATTTCATAACATGACTAACCAGATGCTCTGGTTCAAAATGAGACTAAACTTTTATATGGATGAGACACAACAAGGGCCAAACTGTTTCCTACAGATGGTAAGACTTGTTGTTTGACTTGTTGGCATCCTCTAGCATCCGATTAAGAGGAGTGAGGAGTTAGCAGTGAATGACGGCACAAAACAGTCATTAAAATGGGTTTTTCACCGACTGCACCAATCACTGCAGAGGTCATTGAGCATAAAGTCAAACATGTGCACACGAAATGTGAGGCTGACTGGCCCAGTAGTTTGCCAGATTAGCTGTCGACAGAAAAATGATACATACACAACCAAAGACATGATCCCCATCCAGGCCCAGGTCTGGCTGAGATAAAAATGACATCACTGAGAGCGGGGAATACGATGACGTTGGCGATGAAAACACAAGCACTCAGACCATCACATAGATCATTACAAAACAGACTACTATTACCAATTTTGATCTGATATCACTGCTCTTTTTTCACAGTTTTATAACCTCACTTTATCTGGTAAGAACAATGTGGACAAAAAGAAAAGGATTAGAGTCACACGTGTCCCCTTCTGCCGTCTGTCGTCACCATACAGTGTTTTAATGCAGTCAGATTCACCATACAGCTGCTTTCACTTACATATTTTTTCTATTTCTGTTGTCAGACCACTGAACGAGTACAAAATAATTATTTAATTGCAGTGTATAAACACTGCTGCTGCACTGTGGTCATCAAATCATTATTTTTTAATCCCAACGCCAGTAGCTCTGCGATGTGTTCTGCTTTACTGGCCCTCAAACTGAGCGATTACAAATAAAGTTAGAGATGACAGAAAGTTCTTTTTACACAGTTTTAGTCTGGACTGGGTGCTGAAATGAGAGAAAAAGATGCATTTACAAATGTAAGCGACTTCATCTGGACACACTCAGTCGGCTGTATCTGTGACGCAACCCGCCTTGCCTTTTAAAAGCTGCAATCACACCTTAAAGAAGTCATGATAGAAAAAATAACCATAATGACTCTGCTATTTCTTTCCACAATGACTGTAATAGAGCACTACAGTGCACTGAAGCTAAGATATTGAGTATACCTGCCATCAAGTCCAGCATTCAAAACCCCCATTAAAGCCACTACTGAACAATCAATTTTAAATTATCTAACATTATAACATGAGTTGTTTTCTTCTGGAATTAACAACCGTTCAGGTGGGAGTAAAAATAATCATTGGTTGTCTTTGGCAGACTCGTAACACACAGCAGTACTGTCGTTAAATGTTAATGTACTTTACAGTGTATGCGTGAAAAGCTATAAAAGTTAAGGTGTGCTGTAACCTACAGTAAAAATGAGACTGAAACTGAGCCAAGTAACAACAGCATCAGTGTTTCTCTCCTGTAACCCTGCAGTACTTACGGCTAAGCAGACTGTCATGCCGTCCTTTGGTCTTGTCCTTCTTTTTTGTGACGTCCCAGCCATCAAAAAAACTCTGCAATGTAAAGACAGAGATCACACATTACATTTATTAAAAAAACATATTACATCAATGTCTTTGAGGCCCTTGATGCGTCTTGAAGTCCGCAGTAGAAACGACTTTGGTAATGCGCTCCAAAGTGCTACCCTAAGGTTGTCTGAGAAACTTCACTATTATAGCATCTTGCCAAGTCATCAACAGACATCTGCCACAACATAGCAGGGGAGAGACTGAGGCTGGGAGATGACACGCAGCACTGAGAGATGGCTGCGGCCTTGAGAAGAAGGAGGCAGCCCACTGCAGTCATTCTCATTCTACGCACAGTGTGGGGCTCGCTGCTTGAAGAAGCTATTGCTCCATAATACCTCAGCGTTAAACTGCTAAATTTGGGACAGCTGTTTATGACACCCATCTACTAAATCTGCTGGTGCAGCGAGATGAGCCATTGAATCTAAATCAATACTGTAAGTGATAAAAGAGCAGGTGGAGGAACCCCCCCCCAAATATGAGAGTGGATGGGCCTGGCTTGAGTCTGTAGCATTTTAACTCGCAGCCTTATCTCCCTGCTGTATCGGTAGGCACATCCAGGCTCTCGTACTGAGGCACGCCGTCTCTCATCTGCAGCCGACCGTTCCCCCCTGGGCAAAGGAGGACCAAATTGGGACCACCTGAGAACCCGGCAGAGACGCACAAAGCAAGCTGATCAGGGGATTACATCTGCCATTGGATCCTGCTCAGGTAATGCCTGATCTAAGCCTGCTTGACAAACCTGCCTCGGTCCAACACCCTGAGTGTTTGGAACCTCAACAAGATTCTGCTCACCTTCATGAAGCTTTACTTTAATTATTTTTTCACTACTAGCTTATATGTGAGATTCAACATGCTAAGTGCTTCAAGGGGAAAATTTGGATTTTATGAAGTTCAGTTGTATGTTGTTTGGAGAAGCAGGCAGGAGTTCTGACACAAAAGCTCAGCTATGTACTGCTGTGGACATGTGCTGCAGCAAACCATATCCACCTTATCTTATCCACCTAAAAAAAATAAGCTTAAGTGGACTCTATATTGAGAATATTTCCACCGCTCTACCTCACCATTAAACAGCCCTTTTCTTTGGCACTACATTTTCTCAACCGCAGAACTTCTTATGCATAAGTGAAAATGTGCCGTGCATGTATTATGCCACAGATCGGCTGCCTGGGTCAGTCTTTCAGCGGTTTATGGAGGAGACAACACATACGAGGAAATAAAAAAGACTGATTATGAAAGGGACTATGAAATGCAGTTCACTGTGGAGTCAAGAGGATACGCTGAGGAACCGAGGTATACACAAGAACTTTTGCAGAGGCAGACTGAATGGGCTGAAAGAATAGATGTGTAGGAGTGCTGAAATTTTACAGTTGAGAAAATTTAGAGAGGAGAGAGGGCTGTCTGATGGCAAGGTAAAAGAGTGAAAATATCCTCAATAGAGCGTCCACTGTTTTTTTAGGTGGCTTAACCCCAATCCACAAAAGTAAACTGCTTAAGTGCTGTGGTTGTACTTTATTCTGCTTCTCCAATGGGGAAGCATCCTGACTGACATCTACTCTAATAAATAACGCACTGCCTAATGATAAGTACCTCATATAAGCCCACATAAATAATCCAAACTACCCCTAATAGCCCCCTTAAAAATTTGGATACAAATACCAATGACTGTGGCCTGGCAAGGTACGCACACAACCCCACATCTCTTATTGATTTTCACTGAAATCATGAAACGTTGCCAAATCCTTATTGGTGCATGGAGGTCTGCAACATCAACTTTTTCCAACCAAGCCTGCCAGGTTTGTGAAGAGTCTTAGTTATCCAGGTCACAGTAATCTTAAGTGCTATATCGTAGGCAGCTGGAAGCCCTTTTGAATGAGAGGTCAAACGTCTTCAAGAAACTCAAGCAAGTCCAGCTGCCTTCGATATAGCACTTGCCAACTTAAAACCAAGAAAATACAGAAATCTTGAAAGTGAAATAATCAAAACTTCCCCAACTTCGCACGCTCATGTCGGAACCCTATTAGTTATGGTATGAAGCAGACTGAGAAAATAGATTTTCAGGTTCTTTAAGCCTTTAAAACACCAACATATTCTCATACAACTCTTCATATGATATCTTACGCCGGGTGTCCACTGGATCCGTCGCGTGCGCGGTTTGGCCGTGGCGCGGACTTGCTCCATCCTGTGCCGGGCGTCAGCGTCCACTGGAAGCGTATCTATAGTGGCGCGCACGCAAGTGGCTGGAATTGGCAGATCGCGAGATCATAATGTCACGCGATAATTTGCGGAAAACCTGGAGGTAAAAAGACATCAACAAACAAAGAAAAGATTTCTCTACCTGCCGGACATTGACCACTGTCGGCCATTTTGTGATTTTTCTCTTGATTTTGTGCCAGTTTTTATACCATGAAACACCCATGAAAAGGCCCCAGGCCTGAAGTCAGACAAGAGAGAAATCACGAAATGGCCTACAGTGGTCAATGTCCGGCAGGTAGAGAAATCTTCTCCTTGTTTGTTGATGTCTTTTTACCTCCAGGGTTTCTACAAATTGTCGCGTGACATTATGATCTCGCGATCCGCTAATTCCAGCCGCTCGCGTGTGCGCTGCTATAGATACACTGCCAGTGGACATTGACGCCCGGCACACGACCACGGCCAAATCACGCATGCGATGGATCCAGTGGACACCCGGCGTAACAAATTAGCACCTCATGAATGGCATTGTTACATAACAAACTTATGGAAGTTACGTGAAGTTATGTACTTGATGTGAAGTTACATATTTTAGGTTTAAAAAAGTGAAGTTGCTCAAGTTAGAAAATTGGTTAAGACGTACTTTAAAATAATTCAAAGTTTACTTAGTGTCACACAGGACATGAACACCGAACTCCTGGGGGAAAGTCCTGTGTGGGTTTGGCCTGTCCACCATCCTAACCTACCTCATGCAAACTTTCATTCCTTATACCACTTTCTTATTTACTCCCATTGGTGTATTGGTCATGTGATCTCAGCCGTACCAATTATGTGGATTATATACAAATTCTGGTGGATTATTTTTCATAGATGTACAAAAAATCGCATATGTATTAGCTAATAACTAGCAATGTAAGGCATCAGCACCAGTAACCAGGCCACTTTATAAGGTAGTTATTGTGCTATTCATATTGCATTTTTATTTTTATGTATTCATATTCATATATATATATATATATATATATATATATATATATATATATATTTTTTTTTTTTTTTTTTACCGTACAGTGTGTACTTACTGTTTTTATTATGTAAGCAGGTCACTTTAGAAGGTAGCTACTTTTTTATATTGTATTTTGTACTGTAAAGCGTGTGCATACGGCTTCTATTATGTTAGCCACATGGTTTTTTGCACCTTGAATTTTATTTTTATTTATTGCAGTATTTATTGATATGTGTAGGACTACAGATGGAAATTAGCGTTTTGCTAAATGTGGCACAACCATGTTTTCATTTTTTGTAAATGATTAATGTCATTGCACAGTCGTTTTATAAATCTAATAAACTACACTAAATTGAAAAGAAAGAAGAAGAAAAGGAAGATTTGTTTGAGGTCATTCAGAAACAACGCGATCATTACGAGGGAGAACAACTCTGTTATTCTGTAAAATGTTCAGCTCATTACGTATTTTGCTCACAGTCCTCTAAATCTGCATGAATCCACTTTTTAGACACGAGGGGGCAGCAGAACAAGCTCAAAACATTCACACAAAATCTAAGGGGTCCTTATAAAAATGTTGGAAAGACAAATGTTGACAGAAATAAGCTGTCAGATTTAATTAAATGATCTAAATCAATATTGTCACTGGCCTCAGAAATCCATTATCAGCTGGGCTCTGTTGCGGTGTTGAGGGAGAGCTTCTGTTCCAGGTGCAAACAAAATAGCATAGATTCACCCATAGGAGGGCTGCATCAGTCACGGAGGATGACATGCTTTCTGTCAGTGTTTATTCACTGGCTCTGGTTCCAGATGTTGGCTTCCAAACACATACAGTATCCTACCCTCACCGAGGGCCTGACTCATTCACAACCCCCCCACAATGCCTTGCAACACGTCTGATCAATGGCAGCAGCACGACCCTGTGGGAAATAAGGGTTATGAAGTCTGACAGCAGTGTGCACGCTGATCCCCTTCATCTTGTTTATTTCTCCAGGCGATAGGGAGCCAGAATGAGGAGTGAAAAAGCGACCCATATATTGATTTTGGTGGGGGGAAATTTGTTGGCCCCTCAGGGGTCTTAATGAATCGAAAAAGTGCATCTGGCTTCCTTGAGGTGGATGTGCAAAAAAAAGACTCATCACCACTGGTTGATGTGGAGGGCATCGTATTAAAGTTAAAAAAATGCTGAAAGGAGTAACTTCGCACTAAGTCCACACAGCACCAGGAAGTTGAGTGTATCTGCATTCTTTCTGTAATGCAGATGAAGTAAAACAGCATTTTACTGCTCGCTCATGAATATTAAACGCTCCATTTAAGCCTTTTCAAAGCAGACAGTAGTTGTCTGCGGTAACACAGAGATAAGCTCTAAGTACTCTAACTGCAAATAAAAAAATATCAGGAATTTCTTAATGATGCCATCTGTAATATTGTTTTCACACCTTTTTCTTTCCCAGCTGGAGAAACGGGTGGTCTAGGTGTTTGAGAAATAAAATCTCACAGGTTGGAGCCCCTTAGCTCTCACGTCTGATTGTTCCTCAGCAGCTCCGCTCACTTGCTATATATTGCTTTGAAAATGTAACAACTTACTAACGATCACATGCTTCACAGGTACTGTACATAAAGTACATGGCCAGAAGTATGTGGACAAGCAAGTATGAAGGCATTCCCACTAATGTAACAGATCTTTTTTCTTTCCTCTGAGATGTGTTCCTGGAGCTAAATTCCAGCGCTGCTTAGTTAGTGAAACTGAATGCAAGTATCACCAGTGCTAGAGATGTTTGGTATGCTGCTCTGATGGATCAACCATTTGAAAGTGAGCCCAGCAAAAATCCAGTTACACTTCGTCGGCATATAAATATGTCTTTCATCGTATCAGTGCCACTTCTTTTATGTAGTCTGACTCACACCTGGCAGCAGGGATTTGCTCCCACTCAGTCCAAGCTTCAGTGAGGTGCAACACTGATGGTTGGTGCCAAGGTCCTGGCCCACAGTCGGCGTAGTTCGTCCCAGAGGTGTTGGACGGGGTTGAGATCGGAGCCTGTTGCTAGTCTGACTGTAAGCTTGAGTGAAGTAAACACTAACTGCTACGTTACAACTAGTTATTCTCTCTCTGAAATTGCCACTTAGTTCGGTTGTTAATCTGTATTTAATGTATTTAATTAATTCTACAGCTTAATTAAGTCAGTTCTAATCAAAGCATCGTCCCAGATTTACCCAGCGGATTTTTCAGGTGCTCGGGGAGAGAAAGCTTTTTTTCTGTCTTTCTTTCTTTCTTAAACACGATATAAAGATTAAACACAAAGAACACGACAGTTCATCTAATTAGTTTAACGTCAGGTACCGAAAAGAAACCAAACTGTCACCCTTTTAGCAAACATTAAGTCAAAGTCAAAATTATAAATCAGTCACAGTTCCTCAAGAATTAATAGCAGACTTGATTTTTTGTTCATCCAACTAAACAGTATTTCTTGATAAAATAAATAGTCTAAATTACCTTAAATTATATATTTATTTATTCATCCTGTGCTTTGACACATTTAATTACAAGAAAATACAGTATAACATTCAGCTTTGTGTTTTATTCTACAGTTGTTTTAATCAAAGTTTGATGAGTGAGCTATACATTCTTAAATTTCACCTTCTTCTTCTAATGTACATGTGCGTATCATCACCTTGGCTTCTGCTAAGTATTGACAGAGTTAAATTTAAAAAGAAGTATAGTAAGCGATTGCATGTGAGCTAGCTCTGATGTGATACAATAATCAGTTATTGATTGCTTTTGTTTCTTTGATGGTTTTCACCAATGTGTACCAACATAGCAACAAAAGTGTGTGGAAAACGTCCCCGGCATCAAGTCAACCCCTGAACAAATGTTTCTATCAAATAGTAATTCATATATATGAAACAGGGTGAATTATACAGCAGTAACATGTGACAAGTCAAATGTACATTTGTAATGTTGGGTATTATAATTCCTGACATGCTTTAGGCCTCCGTACACAATATGTGAAACGTTTGATAACCAGTTTTTGTACCCCTACGTTCACCTTCAGGTGTACCCCACCTTTAAAGAGGTGTCTCCCACCTTGCCTTTCCCCTTTTGCTGTTGCGCTCTGAGGGAGAGGGGTTGGAGTTTGTACGGTTGTGTATGACGGAGGATTTTTGTTTTTGCAACCTGTTGTCTGGAGAGGAATAAACGAAGATCGCCTCTTTATATGTACACAACGCAGACATCACTAGAGTGCACCGGTTCCATATAACCCACAAAATCATGAGCCAGTGATGTGTACATATCCCACATAATCAGGAAGGCTGCGATCATGTGACAAATGTTCTGTCGGGAGTAGAGTGGGAAGTAGTATAAAGAGCGTAAGGAGGCAGGTTGGGGCAGTGAATGGGTCAAACAAACACAGGACTGTCCCTCAGGAGATCGGTGTTGGTGTCAAGTTTTAAACTAAGTGAACTTTGAGTTGTTTTAAGGTGCGTCATCACCATGTTTCTTTTCTGAAGAACTTCCTGCAACTTTCTGGTTCTGTTAACCCAGTGGTGCCAGAGGCAAACCCTGTAACTGGAACTGTACAACACAAACCTGAGTGTGCTTGTCAGAGTCAGCTTTAGTTTACACTATTGTCTAAAATAGAGTGATGTAATTTGTGCTCCCCAGGTAAACACAGAGGAAAAGATTTTTCTCTGGCTCCTCTATCATTTGTCTCTGTTGTGTCTTCACTCTGTGTTCTAACTAACCTGCAGTCGAGCCATTTTTATAACAAGGCATTGTTATTTGAAACAGGAGAGACGCTCTCCTGCAAATTGTTGCCACTAAGCTGAAAGCACACTTTACATTATACAAATTATACAATATGTCTTAGCATGATTTCCCATAATTGGAGCATAATTGGAGCTACAGGACGCAACCTAAACCACCTACAGTTTATGTTTCTTTTTCCTCCGTTCCTTTTCTCCCTCTTACCTCATATTCTTGTTTGAAGCCGTATCCCTCAGCCGTCTTCATCTGGTTGATGTGCTGGAGGAGGTCAGCCACCCTTACGGCAGGGTGGAGCTGACCCGTGTGATACGGCGAGCTCTTCCTCCGACAGTGGCGGTGGGGCGAGCCTCCCAGTAAGCTGCTGGACTCGTTGACTGAGCTCCTCTGTTCATCTGGGAACATCAACACATACAGTTCAAGGCACAGCGCTGACATTATGCACTCCGCGACACGGACTCTGTTCTTTTTTATTAATGTAAACTCTGCTGAAAAGTCTAGGGGGCAGCTCAAGGAAAAAAAAAAAAGTCAGCGCTTCTGCAGAGACGTGAGAGCTGACTGGCACTGCAGAATATTCAAACAGACCAGAGACTTGCAGGAGATTTCTCTGTTGAGAGCACCTTATGGTCTGGCAGAACAGATTGGATACATGCTTGGAAGTAAACATGGCTGAAGGTCAGGAAGGAGGGGAGCTTCATCTCTCTAGACACTTTCTCAAGAGTACCCATATGTTCCTAGCTGTCTTACTTCGAGCGTTGCAGCCGTGGGCATCCATGAAGGAGTGGGCCATCCTCTCATCTTGCTGGAGAGTGCTCTGCTCTGTCATGCTGCAGTCTAAAGAGCTCAGCTTCCGACTCTTCTCTTGCCTGTAGGACATGGCTGCCTTGTTTATGGCCACCTTCTTCCTACTGTAGAGATGCAGAGAGAGGCAGGAGGACAGACAGAGAGAGACAGAGAGGGGCAGGGAGTAATAAAAGACAGAGGACAGCAGAGAAGGGGCAGAATGAGAGAAAGACAGGCAAAGAGATAAGGAAGAAAGGAAAGGAGGGCGGGTGAGGAGATGAGAAATTGGACTGAGGGGGAAATATAAGGGCTACGAGATTGAAACTGGACGAGGGGGAAAGTGTGATTTGGTGATAGCAAAAGAGTGTCGGGGGTGGCGGTGGGGTTGCGGTGGAGGTGGTGGGGCGAAAGGAGGTGAAGGAGGAAGGAGAGGGAGAGGGTGGGGGGTCTATACTGGAGGATGGGGTGGAGAAAGCAATGCTCATTTCCACTCTAGTAATCCTGGGGCTACGAAGGGCAAGCAAGGGGAAGATGGCGTCAGGGTGGAAGATGGAGAAAGGAGTAACTTACGGGTAGTAAGGGTAAGAATAGAAGTCCCTTCTGATTAGCATGAAGGAGGAGGAAAGGAGAGAGACAGAGAGTGAGGAGAAAAAAAAGAGAGGTGACCATGGTTTATCAAAGATGGGCATCAGAAAGATAAATGAAGATGCTCAGTGCGTTGGAATGTTCCTAGCAAGCAATCATGAGGCAGGATCAAAGCATAAAGACGGAAGGAAGAGCCTGCGTCACACCACAACGCAGCTCTGGACCAATGAAAACGTCACATATGCATGTTACTGTATTTAGGATGTGACCTCTACCTGCAGTTTTTAATTCCTAATTATTTCTTTTACAAACAGTGCAAAACAACTGTTAATGGTTTAAACTGGAAAAACACACTTCAAATAGCATCAAATGCACAAGCATGGATAATTAGTGAGTCACATTTAGGGGGATTTAGCAGCATATAGCAATGAAGATTATAAATTACAACCAGCTCAAACCTCTCCTGGTTAGAATTCCTTTAGTATTCATTGTTCAGGTTTTTACCAGGAGCCGAATTATCCACAGACGTCTCCTCCTCTCCAAAACAAACAGACCAGGTGATTAAAATCAGTAAAAACACTAAATAAAGCAGCTTCATGTTAAAAATCAGTGTTTTTTAAATGTTGTTTGGCATGTTAGAAACAAGCGGTTTGTCCACCACATGCTAACGTGTGCTCACTCTTTTTTACGTCACTGATTTACAAATCAGTGTTTGTCCAATGCTGCACATTGCAGATGGGCTTCTAACTTCTGGTGGCTTAAGTGACAACACAAATGGTCCTATCTGGAGTCAGTGTTTGGTTTGTCCTTCTGAGCTACTGTAGAAACATAAAGATTTTGATCTCCATAAATGAGGACCTGCTCCCTCTGTAGATATAAACGGCTCATTTTAAGGTAACTGTTAGAGCCAGTTTCTGATTATACTCTGAGTCACTTGAATGCACCACCTGACATGGCATCTGGGGAACCTTTAGTTAAAGGTAGGTGTGTGGAACGTGGAAGACGCCACGGGGCTACAGTCTTTAACCACCGAGTTTTTGGTTAATTTTAGTGTTAATTGTTTGATGAAGTCGTTTAATACCCCACTTATTTGAAGTTTGTTTTTGTAAAGGCCTGTTTATTTGGGGAATGTTTGTTTGGGGATTTTTGTTTTCAGTTTTTGAATGTGACCGTCAGGACAATCAGTTCATAGCAACTCTCCATACACTCTGCATATCAGTCAACTCTAAAACCAACTGAAGCACCTGGATCATCAAACAGTGAATAAAACTAAACCAAGGACAGTGAGGTCATCATATCTCCCGTTATGGCGTCTGTGGGCAGATGTTTTTGAACTTATTTGGAAGCAGCAATAGTAACAAAAACACAATGAGTCAGATTTTCAGGTGATTGAACACTAAAGAAAAATTACTCATAAATTAAAATGACTATATCTGCCAAAGTATCCCCCTAAATCCAACACACTGTACCCACTGTACCTTTAAATATGAAAGTGTGAGTGGTTCTAGGTTGATATGTAATAGAGTTTACAGTGCAAATAGTAAGCAGTGTACCTCTCTGTCCTTTTGTGTGCCAAACCTCTCCAAAATGTCTAAAAAAGTGCTTCAATAAAAATGTATCTTGGAGCTACTGATTAACATTGTATAAAACTAAAAACACAAAATGAGGGAATTTCAATTTGTTATAGAAAATGAAGGTGTAGACTGGTTTGTAAAAACAATCCTTAATGACCAGTGTTGTGTGAGCTTAATAAAACATGCATCAGAAAGTTGCCTGCTCCTCGACTTGCAGAGAGTAACAAAAGTTGGTCCAGAGCCGAGTTTCAGTGAGCAGCATTCCCTTTTTCTTATTTCTTCTTCTCCATCGCCTGCATTTCACCAGCACCCCACTGAATTATGCTGCAGGGGATCTCTAATTTTCCTAAGATTACAGAAGCAAAATATATTTACTGAGACAGTCTGACTGTATATTAGTGACAATATCTGGTGGCTAAATATAAGCATGTCTGCTCCTGTTTCCCCCCATGTGGCTGTCTAGTTCCTATTGTGCCTGGGAGATTGGCCCACTGAATCTTATCAGTCACTGCCTTCTTCCAGACATCCCATTCAGTCTACCTCTATTCTCTGTGAGAAAATTCTGCAGGGCGGAGAAGTTCTCCTTTCCAAAAAAAGCAAAAACAACCTTCCTAACCAATTACTAGCCCATCCACTGGCACCTCACAGCTGCTCGCTTCATGTAATTGAGTGGGCAATGGAATAACATGCCCCTTGATGAAATATTTCACACTCAGATGAGTGTTCCACCATCGCCCAGCGAGCGAAGGAAGAATACACTGCAGGTGCGATCGACGACAGAGGTAATTTGCAGGTGGAAAGCAGCCAACAATTCCAGTGTGAGCAGGCTGCATTTGAATGTGCCCAGCCAGCACGCAGACCTTGAAATTAAAAGATGAGATGAAACACAAAAGCTTGGCTGAGGCAGCGGTGGGAGAGTTTAGGATTAATGCTCTACCATTCCGCTAACTCTGGTTGTAATTCACTCTCATTGCCAAATGCTTTCCTCAATAGACCCTAGCTGCCAAGTGGGATAGAGATAAATTTACTCCTTTGGATAGGCTACACAGGAACAATAAGACTCAAGACCCTGAAATGTTTGACTGTGGAAAGGTCTAATTCATCTCACATCAACTGACCAGGAGACACACAAACATTTTCACAGCCACTCACCCCTTCTTGACGATGATGACGATGGCCCCCAGGAGCAGGATAAGGACAACCAGACCACCAGCGCAGGCCCCGAGGATCAGGCCCATGTCCTCGGCATGCTGGGATACCTCCAGAGCCCGCTTAGAGTCCTTACAGGCAGCTGCACAGTGTGACAGAGAGGTGAGGAGGAAACTCACAGCCACTGTGAACGGTTCACTTCTAATTGCAAAAACAAGATGCTGCATGTAGCGGCTTGGTGTCAATAAATCATTGTCACAGCATAATTACCAACAAACAAAACTGTTGCAGCAAAGATTGGCAGCCTCTGCTGGTTTCGATATTGAGGGTCTGCTTTGGTGGGAAAAATCTGCTGGATTTCTTCATTGATTAATGGCACAAAACAAGAAGAGTGTTGTTCTTTTACCACAGACAGAGCCGAGATGGTGAATTCATTCAAATGAGAAAAAAAAAACATTTTTCTGACTTAGCTCCAGAAGTGTTGATATTCAAATTGTTTTAGCTTCATTTGCCCATTTTTGAGGATATATGTAAATGGAATTTCACAAATATGTGGAGGTGAATGAACGGTGGTGTTTACAGCACTGACACATGACAATGATGATTTAATAACATTCACCGGCCGCGTGTATTTTCAGCAACAGCGTCCTGTCTAACCTGTGTCGTTTACAAACCTCCCTGTGAAGTATTTTCATTATTCATCATTATATGCATTTACAAATTTGGGTATCAAGGTAGTGACAAAGATATCAACGATGAATCTCACAGCCTGGGCGTACTGTATTGAACCAAAGCTAAGTGTTAGTGTCAGTAGAGGGCTCACGATGGTCAAGGGGCCAGGCCCTTTGAGCAAGACAGTTTGCCTCCCTGTACAAATTTAGTTGCATCTGTATAGCTCAATGATACAAAAGAAGAGAGCAGTTTTTTGTCTTGTGCAATTTCAGTGAACTGTCCCTTTAAGTTTCAACAGTTTGTGTGTGAAATTGTTTCTTAGAAACCCAGTTCTCTATCGCTCTGTCGACTTCACACCTTTATGACTCATCATCCTTTTTGCGTCATCACTGACAGGTGTAGTCAGCATGATCATTTTCACATCTTCAAACTGCTCTGCATTGTATTATGGGATTGTCAGTGTGTGGTAATGTACATGCCTTGGGCACTGTTTTTATTTTGTTTCACTGTGGGCATTTTTGAGGGCACATCGAGGGTATACATTTCACACTGTTTGAGGACAGCCTAAATGTTGTGCCTGGAGCCTGTAGTGTGGGCAGAGATTAAGGTTATTTTTTATTGGTTTTTTTTTTTTTTTTTTTTGCTGATCAGTCAGACAAGTCGGTCAAAAATCTACTTTCCCAAATTCTATTTTATTTGCCCCTATACAAATGGTTTTATTTATTAGCGGCTATCGAATAAAAACAAAGACAAACATTTATTATTATGTTAAATCTTCAGTTCTGCACATGTGCAACTCTCAACAGAGATGAGAAGGAAGTGAGATGGCTCACTCCTTAGCTACTTCCATCATTCAGCCGGGAAAAAACTCTTCTTTATGCCAGATTTACTCACTCGACTTGGCATTTTACTTGCCCCAGGCACGCGGGCAATCCTTATTGTTGAGCCCTGATGGGTACTTGAGATCGAAGCCTGTTCCAGTCCTTACACAAGGAAAACTCATACTTACATATGACATATGTAGGCTTCCTTGTAGCTGGTGATATTATTTTCACAGAACCAGCCAACGTAATGCTTCAAAGACTGCAGCTCAGTTCATGTCTAATTTATATAAGAGACAACCAGTGATGGATACAAACAGGTTGGTGGTGTTGCAGAGTCTCCTACAGTAATCCTGCCATGGATACTGTAGTGCAGGACAGGACAGGGATCCTCACTCTGTGGTGTTAAATCCACCAGGCTGATTCAGACAAGCCAAGGAGGGAGAGAGGTGTGATAGAGGTCAACGCACATCCAGTCGGCACTTTCACAGTTGAGACAACAGTCAGCCAGCTAGTGTATTACTTATTATTAGACGGTATCAGAGAGAGCTTGAATGCTATTTCAGTGCACTGATATCAGCAACGTCTACAAAGGGAAGCGAAACATGTTTGGCTAGGGCGAGACAACACTCTGGTTATCTTACCGGACTGATGCATGCTCTCATTCAGGCAGCTATTTCCCTCCTACCCATATGTCACAGTCTCAGTGCATTTCTGCCTGCATTCCCATCTCAGCTAGCCAAGAGCATGAAATCTGCCTTTCCATGAATCATCTGGGCTCCCTGGTGTGTCGTATCCAAAGGTGAAAAATCGGCATGAATTGAAGGAGTGTTGTTACACTTCTGGCAGAGTGCTCGTCATTAACGAGCCATCTCACTGATGAGAAAACAAATAAGGTGGGGAATAAAACAAACTGCAGAGAGGTGGAATCATTTAAGGGTTTCAGGCATGTCTTGGCAAGTTGGGCAGCAAAACCCAGTTGGACAGCATCTCTGTATTTTAACAAAGCATTGATGCTCACAGGGGGGGAGGTATTGCCTTTTGTCTGTGACTGAAAAGAGAAAAAAAAAACAGCCTTTACAGTGAGGCAGAATGCTGAGTTTGGCTTGATAAGCCGTGGATTGGTGGTGACTATAGCTCCTGGCAGACAATACAGCCCGACAGACTTGCCATGATTACACAAATCATGCTGGGTGACTCATTCTGCTTTTAGGGCCATATTTAGAAATTGGCTATCACGATAAATTTCATAGCACCAAAAAAATCGAACAGCGGTCGTGCATGAAAATCCACAGGGATAACATTACACAGCACATTACGGAGGAATGTTCTTTGTAATGCGTTTTATGATGATCCTGATGGAAGCCATAAACCCAAATGCACTAGTATGACAATGAAATTATTCTTCATATAGCACATGTTCCCGAAGTTTTGACCTCTCCCAGGAATAAAAAACAGCCTGAAATGGTCTTAACAGGATCCATGCAGGAAGTATTAAGTTTCACTGACAGTAGCTCGACACAGAGTAAATAAAAGATAAACTCAGAGCAGCAGAAAAGTGAACATGACATAACTACACTGTCCGACTGTTGAGATTAGGGCGGTGGAAATGTCCACCCAAACTTAAAAAAAAATGTTGACACTGTGCATTTCTGCAAACCACAGATGCAGATTGCATTTGTATCTTACTATGTAGCATATGTTAAACTTCACGTTTCAACAACACTGTGGTTAACGTGTGGTTAACCTCAGGCTTTTAGCTTGAAACACCTGATTTTGGGGGCACAATCCCACAGCAGGAAACACAGTGATCTCTCTGTAAAAAAACAACCACTCTCATGCCACTGTCCCTGCAGGAAATGCATTGATGTCTTGGTGAAAAACAAACATTTTTTGTGCCACTATCTCGGCAGAAAACACAGCGATGTCCAGGTAAAAAGCAACAGCTTTCTGTGCCACTATCCCAGCAGCAAATACAGTGATGTCTTGGTAAATAACAAACACTTTTTGTGCCACTATCTCAGCTGTAAATACAGCAATGTCTCAGTAAAAAACAACAGCTTTTACTGCCACTATCTCAGCAAGAAAAGCAGCCATGTCACGCTTAAAACAAACTGCTTTTCATGCCACTATCCTGGCAGGATATGCAGTGATGTACAGGTAAAACAACAACTGCTTTTCATGCCGCCATTCCTGCAGGAAATGCATTGATGTTTTGGTAAAAAAAAATACTACCACTACCACTATCCTGGCAGAAAACACACCAATGTCTTGGTAGAAAGCAACTGCTTTTTGTTCAACTATCCCAGCAGCAAACACAGCAATGTCTAAGTAAAAAACAACAGCTTTTCATGCCACTATCACTGCAGGAAATGCAGCAATATCTCGCCATAAAGCAAATGCTTTTTGCGCCACTACCCCAACAAAAAAAAGCAGCGATATCTCGGTAAAAAACACTTTTTATGCCACTATCCCGACAGGAACACAGAAATGTTTTGTTAAAAAACAAACACTAACCATGCCACTATCCCGGCAAGAAAAGCAGCAATGTCTTGGTAAAAAACAACAGATTTTCATGGCCTAAGCTGCACTGGAAAAGCAGCAATGGGTCACTTAAAGGCACCCATGTTTGCAAGGTAAAAGGCTGCTGAAAAAAAAGCTACAGGTCCCTAAAAAACACCCAAACAGGTGCCTGGACAAACGCAGCAATTATTCACTAAAAACAACCGATTTTGTTGTTTTTTTTATTGTGGTTTGCAGAGACATGCAATGCTAACATTTTCTTCTGCACCTGGCTGGGAAATGAACATTATGTTAAATTCATCAGGACAACAGGTAAACATGGCAGACGTGTTGACTTTAACAGCAAACAGCATCATCAGAAAATGAAAAGGGGTCAGTTCAGAAAACAATTCATCAAAATATGACAAAATGTACTTATTTTGTCACGTCTGTATTTGAAACCCACGTATCTAATATAAGCTGATTTCAAATAAAGGTCTAGGCCACTTCATTCAGCTGTCACACAGATTTTAAGCAAAATTCTCAAATGCTGCAGAGGCTAAATGTAAATGTGATGCTCTTCTAGCAGCTGAGCTGACATGAATAAAAGCCTCCTCCTGTAGCAGAATGGTGAGTCTTTCAAGACGATTTGATTCGTAATGAACATGTTCTCACTGTTCTTTAGTGTCAGCTACTGTTGGCCATGTTTCATCTGAGGACAAAAAACAACAAAGAAAAGCGCTCGGGTGGCGTGGAGAGGAGAAAAAAAACAAAAAAACACTCGCCCACGACTGCAGTGGCTTGGCCAGGTGCTCCGGTGAACACAGCTGGCAGCATCTGTGTGTGGGAAGCTGGAGAGAGGAAATGAAAAGCAGCCAGGACCGGGCTTAACGGGACCTCTGTGGCACCGCTGAGGGAAACGGAGTAACATCAGCATGTCCTCTGGGTCCGCCTGCCACAGTCGTATATGCACAACTACAGTAAAAAATGGCTCCTATAAATATACCCGCAACCCACCTCCTCCACTTACGTGACACGCCAGCAGACAATTGTAAGGCAGCATTCTTTGATGTCATCGCACTTCAGATAAGAAAGAGTTCAGGGAGAGGAATCCAATTTAACTGCCACCTTTCTCAAGAGCACTACAAACTTCAGACATAATTCAGTAGGGAGGAAGGGGGGGAACAACTTCATTTCACCCTCTGTCTCTCTCCCTCTCCCCTATTGTTTGAACTGAGAGCCTTCTATCTGTGTCTGTCTCTCAAGCAAACACTCCTGGTCGCTTCCTCTCTCAGGGAGGAAAAAAAAAGGATACGTAGCTGCATTCTGGATTTCAAAGCCATCCGAGCCCAAGAGGGGTTTGCCAAAATGTCAGTGTCAGTGATTCAAGAGGAACAGAGAGAGAACACGGATGCATGTTTGCTTTCACCTTTCCTCCTGTGTCTCTGGTGAGGGGAGATTGGCAAGGGGGCTTCCTCCCTGCAGCACCCAAAACAACACTAAGTCCGTGTCAAATCCCCTAAGCGGCAGCCTGAGCCAGGATAACTGTCGAAGTCTGTGACATGCGCCCCGCACCACATCGTCGAAACCACTGGAACTGTAAAAATATCCTGTAGTGGTTATGATCACCGAGAGAATCACACTTACACTTATTCAACATTATGTTAGCCGGGGAAATACAACCCGTGGCCTCTGTCTCACCCCAGCGCTGCCGCTAATGTGGTAGCCTTTTCAGAATATAGCTTCCTATAACCTGCTCCTTTTTTATACCCTCATTACAATAGATAATGATAACATTTTCTGCAGCGGCTTAATTGCTGAGACATGGGGATACAACACTGCAAGACACAGTTTAACAAAGGAGTCCATGGGGCAACCAGATGAGCAGACAGACGTTAAACAAGTCCCCAATATAACCTCATTATTTTAACCAGTTATTATATTCATTATGATCCATTATAATCTTCCAATCCATGTCAGTGCAAATACAGCTGGATATATTGCAACCGCAAAGTAGCTCTGCAAAACACAACACAACTCTTGCAATTATACCTGAGTTAAGATGATAACTGGGAAGTTCAAATTCATTTTCACCTTCAGAGTAAGTGGTTTAGATAAAGGGGTTCAACCAGGGACTTGTTAGAAACCTGTCTGATTGCAAATGTGTTTGCCCCAGGACCCAAGCTGTAAAGCTGTCATTAAGATCCCTGTGATCCCATATTTCAACAATGAAGCTGATGAGTGAAATATTAATATTTATCGACCTTTAAAGTTGGTGGGCTTTAATAAAGACGTCCAACGTGCTAATAACTAGAATTACAGCCTCGTGGTTGTATGCATCCGCCAACCGGTCAAGATGCAGTTTACATCCATGTCTGTCCGGACTCATATGCAGCCATGACAGCTGACAGTGCTGCTGCAAAGAAGCTACACACGTCTTCAACCCAGCAGCACCGAGGATCTGTACAATCAGCACAGTTTCAAGGTGGACACACAAGGTTAGGGTCAATAATTCAGTATCTATTCAAATGTCTCTTCTGTCCCTGAGTTATGATGTCTAAAAAGGGCCAGAATAATGATGTCACAGTGAAGCTGATCTTTGAATTTTTGGATATAAAATGTCATCATTTTATCCTGTTAGACATCTGTGTGAAACTGTGTCATAACTAGCGTGTGAATTCTTGAGTTATGCCCACACTGACCTTTGACCTTTAATCACCGAAATCGTATCAGTTCATCCTTGAGTCCAGCTGGACGTTTGTGCCAAATTTGAGGAAATTCCCTTAAAGCGATGTTGAGATATCTTGTTCATTAGAATGGGACTGACGCACTGACGGACAACCCAAAAACATAATGCACAGATGTAACAATGTCAGGATCAAATGTTGCCTTCCACAGTGCAACGACATGTCTGACACCTCCAGTATGGAAGACGTTGGTATCCCCTATAGCATGTGCTACTTAAGGTTTAAAACTTTGTGATCTGTTACGTCATCATAACCTTTTAGCTCTGATGTCTGCTGTCAAAGCCCTCTATACTGTTTGGTCCTTTCTGTCCTGCTGTTACGGCACTCATGTCTAAACTATAGCTGCTGCCACTCAACACGCCTTATTCTGTCAGGCTGGTAACCTGCAATAAAGTGCTGCAGGGGTGATGTTTTCCTGTCAGCTGACCATTATGTTAATGGTCAACCTACTGAAAAAAAAAAAAGCTACTTTGATTTTTCCATCGGCTTTTGGATTATTGCAGAAAATAAACTCTGTGGCAAACAAAGGTTTATCATACTTACTGTACATGTTTTGTTTAGCAAGATACAAATGAACACCATTTTGATGATTTTTTTAAGAGTAACTGCAGTCGCCAGAAGTAAAACGGTAAGAAGCTTCAAAATTGACGAGGGCATTTACTGATGTTTTTAATGTTCATTCATTCATTTATTTTCTGTAACCGCTTATCCTGTTGGGGGTCATGGAAGGACTGGTGCCTATCCCAGTTGCCATTGAGCAAGAGGCAGGGCACACCCTGGACAGGACGCTGGCAGTTTAGAGTCACCAGTCAACCTGCATGTCTTTGCATTGTGGGAGGAAGTCGGAGTACCCAGACAAAACCCACATGGGGAGAACATGCAAACTCTGCACAGAAGGGCTCCCCCCACCCTGGGTCTGAACCAGGAACCCTCTTGCTGTGAGGCAACAATGCTAACCACTGCTAACCAATTTTTTTCATGTTGTAATACAAAACATGAAAATCTCTTTACCTTGTCTTAATCATAGACCTAATTTCGGGCAGCTACCAACAAACCTATTAAAAATATCCACTGAGTTCAAGACGAGGGAACAACAACAAGGGAAGCCTAAAAATGCTAACTCGTGTCTGTGTTTCAGGACACATTCCTGCTGCACTCCATGGTGCTGTGCTTATGGGAAACACTGTTTGTTAAAGGCCACTAGAACCAAAAATAACTAGTCATTAGTATCTTTTGTTCCAGCTGCTGTCTAAATAAATCAGCTGCACAGCATTTTGTATTTGCATTATTACAAATGTCAAATGTAACGAGGTGTCTCTATCATTTTAATCCCTCCCTACTATTTGCCATAAAGTTGAGGCTCCACCGGCGTTAAAAGAAGAGCCCCGCCATCTTGTTTTGTGCTGTTAACCATCTCTCTGTGTTCTGTACATCCACACAGTAATCCAAATGTGAAAGGCACAAAAGAGAATCCAGCAGATAGCCTTCATGATTACCTTGTTTAAGGTATACTGAATCATAATTAATGTGATAAGGATTTATTGATGTGAAAATGTTCACAAAGAACCTTCAAACTTGAAAAGGAAGGTAAGCGTTACCTTTGCGAGCAATCCGAATGCAGTTTATCCTGGTCTCCTGTGAGTGAAAGAAAAGGCTGAATTAATTCATTTGGCTTGGTACCACAAAGACAAAACGATTAACAGGGGAAAAAAGAAAACGACCACAGTGCAAGTTAATTATGAGCCAGTCTGTCGAAATCCTCAGCCTTGTGTACGACTCGCAACACAGGCGGCTGTGTGTGTCAAAGTCACCCAGACCTTTGCTACGTGGAGGAAATAATTGAAATTTCCGAGTGAATGACATCTCCTTGTGATATGAGAGACCTCTGCTCCCCTCAACCATGTGAGGTCCCTCACCCCCGGGTGCACTGATTGGCTCCATCTACCCCTGAAAACAGCCACCCCTGTCCTGGAGACAGAGGGGCATGTTACCAAATTAAGATTTAAGGAAGTTAAATCAGCCTTTATGGGCAATTATGCTAATCTTTGCTCTGAGATTGGAGTCAAAAACCTTTCACCTAAAACGGTTGCCAAATTAGCTTTTTTAATTGGAAATCTGTTTCAAGTGGATTCTCATCTCCTCTCATCTCTTACAGTGACAGATAAGTCATATTTACTCCCACCCAGGGGTTATTAAAGCAGCGGCAGGTAGTATGTCATGTGTCATCCTGTCCTCTGTCAAGGTGGGCTTTTGGCTTTTGGACACCAGAGCTCATCAAAGCAGCAATTTAATGCAACTGAGCCTCCAATCCTGCTCAGAAGAGGGATATAAAGTATATCGAATTCTCCCTATCCTTGGGCTGGATTTTGATAGCATTTTATCGAATCTGATTTCAGTATCGGCTCTGCTTATCAAATCTGAATTCTTCCTAATCCCTCGCAGAATCCACTGAGGTTTAGCTTTCAACGTTTGTCAGTAAATAAGATTCTAATTAACAGAAATCAAAGTTTCAGCTGAGACATGTAATCATGTCTTGCTGTCTGACAGCACATAAAAACACTACGTATTTGAGAGGAAGCCTAATTAATGTTCTCAATCGTATTCTATAACCTGAAAATAAGATGTTACGAGTCGTCTAACTGAGCACGTCTTATTTTGCATTCTCAGCTGTTTCTGATTCAGAACAAATCAGTTGATTAGCTTAAAATATCAATACGATACACACGAGTGTTTAACGCAGCATTCACTGAATTTTTTTGGCCAGTTGGGGGCTGCTACACAGGCTGACACCACAGCACTGACAGAGGGTATGATCTTTTTTTTTTAATGGTGAACGTTTGCAAACTGATGCCCACTTACACATCCAGCAGACACAGACTAAGATTAGCATCATCTGCAGCCCTGTGTCTGACTCTCTGACAAATGCAAGTCCAATGTTCACTCTCCTTTTAGCTCTGTTTCGGTCTCTAGTTGCTAACTTCCTGTGCTGAGTAAGTAGGGGTCAATGAGTTAACAGTTAGACTGAACCTGAGCAGAGCTTAAAGAAATACCTCACCCACAAAATGACCATTTGTACAGTGATTACCCAGTCGCATGCTAAGTTGAATTTGTGAAGAAAACTTTTCTTGCATGCCTCCACAGGGAACAGGAAATCCCAAAAAGGTGAACATTCTTCATGAATTTAAGTATTCAGGGTCCACATTTAACAACAGCAAAACTGAAAACATCCATTTACATGACGATTTAAAACAGGCCAGTACAAACAGTCTTATGTTCTTGGGCACGCAAGTCCATTTGAGCTCTGCTCTAATGGAGCTAGTATGTGTGTGTGAGCTCAGGACGTGCTCACGAAACTGTTTTAAATTGTAATGTTTTGGCCAAATGCAAGTGTTGGGTCCGTAACCGCTTATCCTGTTGGGGGTGGCGGGGGGGCTGGAGCCTATCCCAGGTGGGGTTCACCCTGGACAGGTCACCAGACTATCACAGGGCTGACACATAGAGACAGACAACCATTCACACTCACATTCACACCTATGGACAATTTAGAGTCACCAGTTAACCTGCATGTCTTTGGACTGTGGGAGGAAGCTGGAGCAGCCCAGAGAAAACCCATGCTGACACAGGGAGAACATGCAAACTCTGCACAGAAGGGCTAACCACTGCACCACCGTGCCGCCCTTCAGTACTGAGCATACGACTGGATAAATGAGACTTGGATTATACTGCATGAGTTTGTGAGTGTCTGTAAATGGATGTTTTGATATTGGGGTTTTTTTCACTTCCATTCCTGAAGAATAATTTCCTTTTCTTGGACTCTCTGTTCACTGTGGAGTCATGCCTTGATGTCAGAGTAACATGCAGTTAGTAACTGATACAGAAGTAGTCAGGTGATAATTGGCGGCGTGATGCTGCTCTGTGGGTCCGTCACTATGAGCGACACCTTTCAGTGCACTTTGAGCACAGACACAGACTTGTAGAAACTACTGGCTCACAAATAATAGTCACTGTGGTGTTTCAGCAAGTAACTTAGAAACAATATGAACTTTAACTAGCTAAATATAAACTGCTACCAGCTGCATTTGTCATTTAAAAGCAGTCAAAGTGCTGATCAGCAGTGTCACAAAAAGAAAGGCCTGCCATCTTAAGTTTGGTTCATTATTCTTTCTTAATAAACAAAAATGTTCAGAAATAGATCTGTTAGCTTAGTGAATCTGGGTTTTTTACCAATCTGGAGCTGGATCAAAAACAGATCAGAACCTAACCCTGCCCAATACACACGTCAGTACATCCAGTAAGTGAACAACTGGGATGAGTGGCAGCTAATTCCAGATGATGAGTTTTGATAAACGTAGCAGAGGGTTGAAAATGAAATAGCAGCACGCTGGTATTTTCATTTTTGGTGTAACAGATAGCAGTGATCTAGATATCGACTCCTATGGAGGAAAAATACTTAGAAAAGTGTGTGTTGTTTCCTGCCTGTGTGTTTCAAAAGAAAGTGGCAGCACCAATCACGCACCTTTCAAGCCCCACTGAAGGCATATCTGCCAAAGCAATTACTGTTTCAATTCAATTGCAGCCCATGGTCCATAGTAAGCCTCGTACATCTAATTTATCCTGGGTAATTGTCAAAATAATATTCTTTTTCTATCTCCCTGAGCAGCCCATCTCTCCTGAAACACAACTATAGCTCAGAAAATAGATTGGAGATGAAAATGTTTGCAGGACAAAAAAAGAGAATGATCAACATGAATTATAATATTCAGTTTGCCGTGTCGGCTGATTTCTGACTCGAGCTGCTGTGTCAACAGAGCTTTTAATTTGCTCTTAAGGGAGAATCATCACAAATGGTGGTCCATGAAAGCTCACTGCTGATTTCAGATCACAGGGGAGGTTTTCAGTGAGACGCAGTGTGTCGGCCCTGAGCAGCACCCAGAGGAAACTGGGTGTACCCGCTAAAGAATCAGATACTGATGTCTGAAAGAGAGGCTGCAGCCAGGCAGGCTCACATAAGCTCCATATGGACCTAATGATTTAAACTGCATTTACTTCCACCGCTTCTGTGCACACCGGCCAGCACATTTCTTATTCATGCTTCAGTCACTTTTTCAATTGCTCAAGGAGTTCCCTTTTAGATTGTTAAAGGCCTGAGAGGCAGTGTTTGATTTTCCCCGAAAAAAGTTTCTAAAGAGCTTGAATACGAAGGAATCGGACAACTGGAAAGAAAATATAAGAGCACACGTCGCATTCTGAATGTAATTATCCTCGAAAAGTTGTTAAGATTAATTCAGCCACTTGGCTTGTGTGGTGAGAGGTTTGAATTGAGAGATGATGCGCCATTAAGACGCTCAAGCTTCACCAGTGGGAAACAATCAACCCAAAGCCATTCTAAAAATAATATAATAACACACATCACCCCATTTGGAAACAAATAGAGCCTTGTTTATGCAAGGACTGCTTCCTCTCTCGTAGCGCCTCCAGCAAACTGCCTCCTGTCTTCTGACTTCCTCGACACAAATCTAAATTGACTGTCAAGGTTGCTGGATCATAAAAGCGGCGTGCTTGAGCTCCAGAAACAAAAGCCTTGTCAGGCATCTTAATAATTCTTACCCCTCTGAAGTTGCTGGTGGCCTGAAAGTAGATGAGGTAGTTTTTGGTGGGGTCTAAGGGGCTGTTCCAGTAGCCGTTGTAGGTGTGGTTGTCGCCCACGGTGAATGGCGTGGCCTCAGGGCAAACTGCTGGGAGCCAGCTCGGCTGTGTAGTAATGCGGCGCTCCTTTGGCTTGCGCCTCGCTGTGGGAGTTTGGCGTGGGGAAACAGTCGACGGTGCCCAGTTCCCTTCTCCTCACCTGACGGGAACCATCCTCTTCAACGACCACCACCTGGTAGGCGCTGGAGGAGGACGTTGCGGAGGTTAGTACTTCAAAACAGAGCAAAGTACTATTGAACTACAGTCATCACACTGTACAGTCATGTATTGCATGTGATAGATGTTTGCAACAGAGAGTTCGAGTTAAAAATTTTACCTTGTGGCTTTGTTTTGTCTTTCAAAGAGGTTTAACTTGAGCGTTATTTACAACCTGTCTGACTGTCTGCCTGCTCCTGGTTCTCACCCTGCTCCCTTCTCTCCCTTTTAAGCAGCGTCACCACATTTCCAGATCGAAGCAATCACTTGCTGAGTACAATATCAGAATTAACGACAGGAGTGACGGCCAAAACAATGAAGCCAAGTTCCAAGTTACACAAAACCACAATGTCCCCCTTTAACAGCAGCTCAACACTTGTAATGGCGCCCATTCTTCTGGAGGAAAAAAAACAGAGCAGTATGCAAAATGATGCTTTGTATTTATAGAAGCAACAACAAGGATTATTAGTATTCTTTTAAGAATAAATGAGATGTTGAAGAGGAAAAATAACATAATCGCAGTTAATATAGTGCTTCTACTGGATGATGAATACCAAAGCAAAAATTAAAGCTTTTTCAAAATGGAGAATAAAACTAACAAAAGAAACTTGTGACTGTATATGTAAATTCAAATACACTTTATATTCAAACCTGTTCTCTTTCTCAGGTCGTCAAATACATAGTGACGCACAGGGCAACCTTTAACATCCCTATGTGATGCACAGCTGAAACGCATTCTAACATGTGCTTAATGTTGTGAAACAGCTGCACTTAGTTTTAGCTACAAAACTACCTTCAGAGCGTGTTTTGGCTTTAAGTAGTCACGCTCCATACGTAACACAGGCTGTCCTCATGCACTGTTTGTACGCTTTCCTAAGAAAAGTGATGCACCAAAATGATTATATATCCCATGAAGTGCTGAACCAGTAATTCTTGCATAACCCAGGTATTTTGGAAGTCACGTGACCAATGCGCTGGCGAGAGTGAAGAAGGAAGTGGTCCTGAGTGATCTCATTAGGTGGCAGGTTGGGATGGTGGATGGTCACAAAACACAGGACTTTCCCCAGGAGACCGGCTTAAGAACCGTGTGAACTTTCTTTTCCTAAATCTAACCACAGTATCTTAAAGTTTATTAGATTACTTTATCTTCAGTGCTATGTCGTAGGCAACTAGACTTGCCTGAGTAACTTGAACACGTTTCACCTCTCATCTAAAAGACTTCTTCAGTTCTGCTTCTTGGCAAGTGAAACGTCTTCAAGAAACTCAAGCAAGTCCGCAATATAGCACTTAAGGTTACCATGACCTGGATGACTGAGAATCTTCACTAACATACATTACTTTATGCTAAGGACATCATATCCAACAACACAAGCGTCATTTGTTGGGCGCAAATTTGTGGGATATGATATGAATCAGGATACATTGCGTAACATGACAAAAATACATCAAGTGAGTGACGTCAGTGCGCAAAAACCATAATTGCTGTAAACTGTGTAATGCTGCGTGAAACAACACTGCCTTTTAGTTTCACACCAGACACGAGCTGCAGTCTCCTGGCCCCAGTCCAGTTTTGTTTGACCCATACAGCTCCCTGTTCTCCCACCCAAACTTTCGAACTTTCTTTCTCTTTCTTAGGGCTGCACCTTGAAAGTTAGCGATTCGAATTATCTGTTGGTGATCCCACAGTCAACTGCGATTGTTTCAAGTCGAGCAGTCTTTGTTTTTTTTGCTGATACGTGTGTTGTCCAGGTGTACTTATGAAGACGTTTTGGTCCCAAATTTCGCTGCGGAGTGAGCGCTCTTGTCTTTCACGCTCCTATTTGGTACAGAAAACATTGTCTTTTGTGTTCGGCTCTGAAGTGGTGAATTAACACAGATACTTAATATGACACAGTCTCTGGCTTTTATTTGATATCTAGTGTCGGCAAAAATGTTGTTGCACATTTCCGATCCATCAGTAGCGCAGTTAGCTTGTTTTCTATATTACATGAACGCTGCTGTAACTGAATGTGACTGAACGTCCCGCTGAGCCCTGTTAAAACTCTACAACTTTATATGAAAAAAAAAAAATCCTGAATCATCATATATTCATATTAAACAGCCTGATCTGATTCGACTGACTCTTCGTACTACCTGAGTTGCTCTCGGTGTCAAGTATTGCCGCAAATGGGTTTACATCGCTTGTTGAAAGCCCAGTGCATCATTTTGGTTGGTTTTTATTGGTGTGTTTTTTTATGTCCTGCCTTCTGTACTGCAACACCACACATTCTGGTTTTTTAAAAAATAAACAGTGTACAGTCTGTCTTTGACAGAGCCAGCCTCACCTGCCACACAACACATTTCTATTTGCATTATTATAAAAATGTATTCTTCCACAAAAGATTGGACTTTATTTTCCAGCTTTTTCTCAAAGCCTGCTGCTTCCATTTTCCCAACCCTGATTGATTCCTGACTGAAATTGGAGTGTGGTGCTTATTACAGTGGCACAGCTGTCAACCGGTCAGCATGTGATTGGTTGACATGTGGTGTCATTCCATAACTGTCTGACATGGTGAGTCAGGTTTCAGGATGGAGAGAGCGATATCTGGGTATTTTTTTTAGGACATCGTTTCAATACCAGCTCAAGAAGTACAAAAAGACACAGCTCAGCCTATTGAGGAACAGATCCCTGTTAATCAATCTGAAACATTTCATACATTCTGTACAAAATGCGAATCGAAAACCACTCTGGTTCTTAATACCTTGTGCTTAAAATGGTATCTGCTGTGCTGCAAGCCTGGAGAACTATTCTCTGGTGCTATAAGAGAGTTCTTTTTGACTGCAGCTATAAATATCACAGTGTGGAAGAGCACTGAATGAATGCTGGTGTGGGAGTGAACAGTGTATTAGTTGTACCTGACTGGAGCCCCTCTTGCCAGCGCGGGGCGAAGCAGCACAGTGATGGTGCTCTCCGACTCACTCAGCGGAGAGGGGATGTCTTCATAGTCAAACACCGGGGCTGAGAGAAGAAAACCGCACACAGGCAGAGTCAAAATAAAGTTGAAATGTTGTGGGAGAAAACAAGAATCATTTAATTTCTGAGTTTCTCAGAAAGATCAAACATGTTTGGTTTAGACTTGAGTTTAAAGACATGTTGCTGCACTTTTGCTTGGATGTTCTCGTAATCTTTCCACCCCTACATGAAATAAAAGTGTGCTATCTTTATTCATTACCCGCACACGTCCCCTGTGTACTGCACTGTGTGGAGGCCTCCCACACAGTGCCATTGACTGATGATGACTAGAAACAGCAGCCAACTACAGAGAAAACAAGAGGCCCTTATAATATAATTAGGACAGATCTCAAAGCTGCACAACCTCAGCAAAGCTCTGGGGACAATGAGGTTGAGTGTTCCCATCTCTGTTTACTACAGGGAGTGAATTAACTGGAGTATGTAGTGAGGCAAATGGCTATCCTGGTACAACAGATAAGCTGAAACAAAAAGGCAGCAGAATGGAATTGGAAATGTTTCTGCTTCTGAGGCAGGGCATTAATGCTCGTTGTAAAAATCTGCTTGTGTAACCTGTCATCCAAAAAACACACACACTCACACTCACACACAAAAGCTGAGGTCTGCATTAAACATAGCTGTGTCGAGGAGTGTTTGAGCCGGGCGCATGTTAGGTGGGTAAATCCAGCGTGATTTATGAAAAGACTAATAGTGCAACATTACACTTTCATGTTGGCGTCTAAAATCGGTGGAGGAGCTGGCTTCCCACCGGGCTTTTTCTCACAGCTCAGCCTGGAGGGAGCGTGTGATACTGTAGGTTGAATTGTATACCTTGACAGCTGTGGGCCCACGTAGGCCACCTCCTGAACCAGATGGAGCAGGTACAGATAATGAGAAGGGATAGAAAACAGGCTGCATTATTTACAGTGTTGGGTCGCAACAAATAGAAGCACTTGAGATTAATCTCGCTGGTAAAATCAATTGTGTTTCGATCAAGTGAGGCCCAGAAGTGTCATTTTTATAGACACAATCACAGCGTTTGTTTACAGTAACTTCTGGTTAGAAAATCCCTGCACATACAATTTAACGTTGCTGAGCAAACGGGGGCGAACAGCTGAGATATCAGGAGAAAATGGTTAAGTCTTGCTGTGTATGGGGTGCCAGGTAATCATACAGAGGGAAGAAGGATTTGGGTTTTTCAGATTTCCATGTGCAAAGAGCAAACATGGTCAAAGACAGCTACAGATTCAGCATCTGAAAAGGGAGGCGATTTTATTTACCACCAACAGCTAGTGTTAATCAAAAAGACGGGGGCCTCACATAGTTAGGAGTTGTAAAAACCTGGTAGCCTCGTCCTCATGACCGAATCTGTGACAAGTAGGCTTTGTGTCTCATTTTATTTTCAGGAATCAAAGAAACAAACTCATTTGAGGTTGCTGGCATTGGGATAGTTAGCTATGAAGGTAGTTGACTACATTGCTTTGAGGCTGGTGAGCCGATGCTCTGTTTTTAAGTTAACGGTAAAGTTAGTTAAAAGGTGGTTTAAATGTACTTTGTTCACACTACAAGCAACACATTTACAAAATGTCCCAGCCTGAGTCACTGTTGAAGTGTACAGCAGGTCAGTAAGTTAGCTTAGCTGATGTTGATAACAGGCTGAAGACTGAGTTTAAAAATAATCTGCAGTACGTTAATAAGGAATCGACAAGTTGGCCAATGTCACACATCTCTGCAGTTCACATCTGTTGCCAGTTTTCCACTCAGAAGTGACTGCTGTTGTTAGCATCACAGTGATTTAACATTATGATATTTTAACCATTTATACCCTTGGTTGACTTTTACAAGACAGGTAGGGTTAATTAAGCTCCATATTTTGCATCAGTGATATCGTCCTACAGCCCAGTGCAGCCACTTCTACTGCACCTGTGCAGCTCTATGTGAGCAATTATAGGTTTCATATCATGCTTAAACACACCACAACAATAGCTGCTGATGATGGAAAACAGCACTCTAAATCAAAACTGTAGGCCGAGTCACTGCGATGTCCCGCTAACAGCAACAGTCACTTCCGGATAGACAACTGGCATTTGATTTTAATTGTGGACAGATGTGAAATCAGCAAACTTGTTTATTTCTGTGATCATTTTCAGTCATAACTGCAACGTTTACAGATAAATAGTGAAACACGATGGTCCGACTAATTTGACGCTTCGGCTGTACTTATTTTATGTACTATGGTGCTTTGCTGGCGTCTTTGAAAAACCGAATCTACTTGCACGGAAGCAAAGCAAATTTACCACTTTGGATGAGGGTCGCAGCAAAACATATATTAGCCATTTTAAAAAATCATGATATCAGTATGAGTTTAAGTCTAAGTCTATTCTCTTTGCTTTACCTTACACGCTAACTGATCGAGACAGCAGTAGAGTCTGGTGGCTTTAAGATAACGGCTTCAATTCCCTCGTCAGAGAGGGCTGTCTGACAGCAGAGTAAAGAGGTAAAAATATTCTAATCATAGTGTACACTTAAACTGATATTGATTGTTTTTAGGTGGGCCTTTTGCAGGTGGCAAAAAACTGAACAATTGAGACAGCGTTTGCACGTGACACAGAAGATCTCTACCTGGAAGTTTCTGTAAACAAACATTGTGATTCGGTCTACACAAAGTGCTCATTTCAACTAAAGGTCATGATGGGATTTTTTTACAAAACTACTTTTGTGTTCTGCTGCAATAAATGTTGCCTTACATTGCATTAAAGGCATTTACACACTGTGACGGACAAAATACTCAACACGAAAACGTAAAAGACGCGACGCGCATCAAAACTACTCATACTGGCGGTGATGCAAATTTGCGATAGCTGCAATGGGTTGGCCACTGTCATCACGATCTGAATTGACATCTGCACCACATAACGTGATCTGTTGATGCCTTTTTCTGCAGTGTGACAGCTCAGAAATATCAACAACGTTCCCCCCAAAAAAATGACATTGCTTTTTTGCTGCATAATATTGACAAAAATCACAGTATTGCCGTGTAAATGAATTGCAGGAAAAACACTGCCCCTTGTGTGTAAAGGCCTTCAGTCTCAAGTTCCCTTTTTTGCTTCAGGTGCAGTCCAGTTATAATATTCAAGGGGAACACTCTGCAGATGCTACAGAATGGAGAGATGATGTGGCACTTTGCAAGATGCATTCATTGCTCCACTTCAAAAAGCAGAGCTTCGACAGCGTGCTGTGAGCACAGCATCGCTCTGCCTGTCTGTGCTGGGAGAAGCTGTGGCTGTGGATATGGTTAATGTCTGGAGTATGGCTGCAGTCATGGTTGAATCTGTGATGCTATGGATACGGCTACAATAACTGTATTGTGACTGCTCCTCACTGCTCCTGTTAACATTAACCAAGGAAGCATAGTTAAGCCACGCAGGATTTGAACCCACCGTGTTTGACAGTGTAACCAACAAACCACAGGAGTTCAGGAATACAACAGCTTCAATAACACTCAGGCAGAACAACCATATCAATTCAGTGCACACATACGACCCCTGCATGTAGTTAGTGTTACAGCCATTATAAACTAATGTGTCAGCTATAATCATAACAACTGAATCACAGCCATGGCTGCAGCTGCAATTACAGGGAGAAATGTCACACTACTTCAGTATTAGCCTCTGAGACACACAAGTTAAAAACAATATGGCCACTACATATTCTTAAGATTAACACAAAGAGGTTGTTTTAAGCATTTGAACAACAAAAACAGCCTGGAATAGCATCAGCTTACCACATGTTTGAGGCTCAAGGTTTATACTGATCCAGGAATAAGAAAAAAAGAGTGTGTTTGAGAATCCTACTTTACACTATCTCTGTATGGATTCCTGGAAAAATCCAAATCATCAAACTCACCTCAGTGCAGGCATTTATCTTAGGAGAAAACATCACAATAACATGTTATGTTTCATCTGAGTAAACACAATTAGCGGACCAGCTCGCAGACACCTATTTGTAGATGAGAGCATTTCACATTCCCTCGACACATTTTCCAGACCAATCTCAAGATCCATACCGGCAACCTTTTCACTCACAAACACGTCTTCTCTAATTTCTGAGCTGCTGCGTCGCCTTTGAATGGTAAACACAGACTCCGTTTGCGGTGATGTTGCCTGAACAAAGCTGTTTTCACCCAAACTATTCAAGCTGAACATATGCAGTTTACTCTAATACAGGTTTGCTCTCGTTTCATCAAAGGCAGCGCACGTCTGAGAGCTGTTTGGGCTCAAGGAAAATGAAGATAATTTGTATAATTTCAACGTATATGTGTACTTTAATCAAAAGCTCTTCAAAAGAAGGGAAGACAAGCCATTACTTAGTGTTCTTTGCTTTTGTCTGCAAATGCTAAAAACACTTTTTGGGGAAAATAAGTTTTCTTTTTCTTTAAAGCGGTGCTTTCATGATGACTAAATTCTGCATTATTTGCATGCATTATCAGGATATAAGTGCACTGTGTCGTTTGAGTTTACCACTCAGGTCCATACTTTGATCTGCTATCACAAATATAAGCACAAACACTACAGTTAAAGCACCAACAAAGAGTAAAGCAGGCGGCATAAAGCCTCACCAGAGATGTTGGTGGTGATCTCAGTGAGCGCTGTCTGGCCAAACCCCTTGGCAGTCCGGGCTCGCACTGACACCAGATAGGTGGTTCCGGGATGCAGGCCAGAGAACATGTGGTAGGTCTCGTTCCTCAGCTTGGACACTGTACGGCGAGGACCTGGCACGTTAATGCCTGGGTCTGACGACTCGATACTCTGGTAGCTGATCTGGAAACAGGAAAGGATACACCAGATTAAAACAACAGTTTACAGCCATGCCAGCTGCTCCTTCAGGTTTTATTTAGACCTTAGACGAAGAACTCTTGGGGATCAGCAGTCATGGACTGCAGTGATTGACTGATCGTCCATTGATCAAACTTTCAGACTCAAACACCTCAGCATGTGTTCAAATTAGGTCACAGCAAGTATTACTCAATTTATACCATTGTCAGGTCAGAACAAATCTTACTGTACGAGCCTGTAGACTATTTGTAATATGCTCCTCGCAGCCTATACCGTATTATCCACACTACCTGAAAGATTGAATTTAGATGGCATTTTATTTAAAGGCTCTCTCACGAGAAATGCCCCTCAATTAATCTTAAAATGTCGTCTCACAGCGCAGATCTAATAAATCTTGTGCTGCAGTTAGCCACTGATAATCAGACTCAGGTACATTCTGTGTCATATCCTCCCTCTACAGCACTGCTGGCCTGATTTTACACCGTTTCTCTGGATTAGTTGATAAAATAAAGTCAGAAAAAACCAACAAGCACTGATGATGACAAGTATGAATGAAGAGCGGCTTGGTGTTATTGCTTTTTTGTTGCAATTTGATGAATGTGTTTAAGTCGGTAAATCAAGATTCATAAAAGTGAGGATATCAGCCAGGCTGCTTGTAAAATTGCCCATTCGTCATTTTAGTGGCTGCTCTTCAGCGCGGTGGTTCACTCAGCGGTGTGACCTTGAAGCTGGGAGTCCCTCAGTTTGAATGTGGCTCAGCTCTCTGTTGTCCGTCCTTTTTCTTGTTAATTTTCTCCCAAAAGTGCATGAATGTGTTTGCAGCCTAACCAGGATGTTTCCGTCCCATTCACCCAGTGCATACTGGGATAGGCTTCAGGCCCCCGTGACCCTGAACAGGATATACAGTGTCAGAAATAAAACAGATATATAAATGGATAGACGGTTCATGGATGTCAATAAAATGTCATGTTAGAACTATGTGACATATTGGTTATTGATTAACCCATAGACGACAAGCTCTTGATGTAATGCTGTCAAAGTTCCCCTGTTAGTACCTCTACTGTATGTACGCATACTGGAGCCCAGTATATTGAAATAGCTGACATTATCGACCCATTTTAGCTTACCATAAATACATTATATTGGGGTACATGAAACACTCTGTTCTAAATGTAGTGACGATGACACTAAAACTGAGCAATTGTCTGATTTTTTTTGTGGTTTTGTCTGGGCAGACACCAGTTATGACATTATGGGTCATCAGAAGTGTAAAATACCCTATATTATGGGGGTATGTATTTATATACATCCTTTTTTGACCAAGTGGTAACCTCTGGGACTGAAAAATGAAGTCAATGTGGAAGTGCCAAACATTGCAGTTCTTCTAATGGTCATTTGATGTTGGTTCCAGAATCAATTCAATCCCCATAGATGCAATTTTACAGCAGAATAAACATGTTTACAGCCTGGTACAAAAAACGGTTTTGGTCTCTGCAGCTAATTTTGAAAAAATGACACTGTATGGGGGTGAATTTTTACATATGTCCCCCTTTTTAATGTTATTAAGGCTTAGGGTGCTTTCAGACCAAGAGTTGTCTTGCTTTGGTCTGAATCAGGGACTAATTTTGTTACAAAGTTGTATAATTGCCTAGAGTTGGTTCGTGTTCTCACGGCAGCATTTACAAGCGGACCAGATCAAATGCCTTGTGTGAGAAAGCTGCTCTTGATTGGTCAATTTCCATGTGGGAAAAATCCAGGAAGTAAAGAAAACGTTGAAGAAGAGTACACTTGCAAGATAAATGTGACACTTTCTAATGTCACAATGGAGGGACAACTACGCAGGTTGATTTTAGCGCTGCTCATCGTGGACTATATTGCTGTCATTGTTCATTTGAGTCAAAGCATACAGTTTGAAAACGAGGCGCGGCTCCAACTAGAAAACAATGTTTTGATGCATTGGATGTGCTGAATGTGCATATTAAGGCAGTACAGGAGGAGGCGCACATTAATAATCCTCCAGGACTGTAACATGCTCATGTTTAACCCAAACAATGTGTCATGTGACTGCAGTTGGTTCAGATCCAGGTCGGAACACGTTCTCACCACAAATGAACCGCGACAGAGTTTGTCTGTAACCGGACTGAGACCACCTCTTCAAGAAGGTCTCGATCCGGTTGTTTTGTCACCTCATCGAAATATGGTCACTTCAAAATGTGAGTGGATGACATCACAATGGCTGTGTCCATTATTTTATACAAACTGTGACTTTGACACAAATCAGCAAACTATACCCTTTAAACTACTCACATATTTTTGATTTTTGATATATTTGATATTGATTGCGGGGAAATTGCATACAAAGTCGATGGAAATTGACACAAAGTGTGGTAAAGACACACCTGGAATTCAAAATGTTTCAACTTGAGGGAGGTATTGTGAACCAGCTTCATAGATGCACAATGGCAAGAGGGAAAATTATAGAGACTGGTTTCTGGCTCGCTTATTGTTACAGCTAACGTCTGTACATTTGTCATACTGGCTGTTGGAGGCAAATGTTGTGCAAATGATGCAAGTTGAACATTTACTTTGCTTTTTGTGTGAATATATCTTCAGAATCATTATGTTCAAAGAGGTGTTTGGGGAAAATGTTTGTGTCAAGGTGTTGCTCATATTGGAGGAGTTGCAGCAATACCCATATGCAGCAAAAACAGAAAACGCTGGTGAGAATTAAAAAGTAAAAACTGGCAGTTTTATGGCTTTTTCAGAGGGGTTCATTGGACTCAGTGGAAATGGAGGTGAGTTCATATTAATTCAACAAATAAAGGGCATTACAGACAACAGCAAATATAAACCTTACTGTGACTCGTACACATTCCTGTTAGTGATTGTGAAATAGTTTAAACAAGTTGTGAAGCTTTGTGCATGTATTGTGATTGTCTCATTATGTCTCAAATAGTTTTGTACTTTTAACTCTCAGGTCGTCCCTTTATCCTCTATGTTTTATCTCTTGTATGAGCCTTGGAAAGCACTTTGTGAGCTATGTATGTGAACGGTGGTATATAAATACATCTTACAGATGATTGTTTGTCAAGGTTGTGTGATGATCAACCAAGTGCTGTCCCACATGTGTTAACAAACTCCTGTTATAAAAAAATATTGGTAGTGTGTTATCAGATTGTGACTCTCAAACACTGATGATGGTATCAGCCTCAGGAATGCAGTACTGCACATTCAGAGCAGTAGCATTTGGAGGTTAGAGACGAGAGCACCTCATCTGTATGCAGAGCAAGGTTACAGTCCAACTCCATTCCCTGCCTCCTTCCTCACTTTCCGAGCTTCTGCTTCTTGTGAATGGAAACTAGTTTTTCTCCCCACCAGGTGACCATGTGTTAAGCCATAGTGGACCTTCACATCCACCTACAGAAAAAAGCTCCAAAACCTGTACTACAAAGGTCTACGGTAGATACGGGGCCGTCAATAATTAATTAGAAACATTTAAAGTTGCCCCCTTGTGGAGGCATCTCTTAGGCAAATAAGTAATTAGAATGGTTGTCCCCCATGTAATTACAGCCTGAAGTCTGTGCCTCAGCTTCATTACCATATGAACATGTACAGTAAATCCCATGAACTGTGAAAAGTGGGTCCTCCTCACTCTAGTGGCTCTGGCTCATGTGTGCTACCAGCATTTGGGCGAGAACCAGGAAAAAACAAGCCTGGGGGAAATCAAAGAGGGGGAGCAGTACAGTCTTTAAAGTGAGCAGAGGACAATTTTCCTTGATTTGAGTCATTATACTGAAGGAGGATGAATAAAATAGATATTGGCAAGGGGAAAATAACATCCTACACCTGGAGAGGATTAGTGTGTGATGTGAGGGCGGTCGCATCGCTGTGGATTGTGGATTTTTTTGCATGACTAACAAGGTATCCTACCTCATACTGCGTGATGAGACCGTTGGGCTCGACGGGCTCCTCCCACTTGAGGAAGATCATGTCATCGAGCGGGGTGAAGGTCAGGGACTCTGGAGCGATGCCGCCAGGAACTACAGCAGGAGAGAAAAACAACCCTCTCTGAAACAAACACTCGGCTCGGGTCTCAAGTTAATGGACTCTTGCGCAGGCATACCAGGGGGTAAAAACACCTTTGACAGAGCGAAAAGGCACAGGGCCAGGGAGGGATGGAGGAGGACGAAAACAGAGGGAATAGAGAGACAGGGCAGAAGGGAGGTGATGAAAGGAAACCGTGGACCGTCTTGCTCTCAGCCCTGAGGATGAATTGAGATTCTGGCTTCTCCTGTCTGATAACAGAGCACCGTGTCTTGGAGGATGACAGTCGATTTTTCTTCTTTAGCACCTTACTGACAAAAAAACAGCAAAGTAATCCAACCTGTGAACTGGCTGAGTACCTCTCTGCGTTTTTTGGCTTAATGAGATGCATCTCTTTAAAGGACTACACCTACTTTTCAGGTGCCAAGTGCTGGACAGTTTACTACATTGTGAGGACAAATAATCATCCACAGTGGACTGTCAGCTCTGCTGCCCTGTGGTAACACTTGGCGATAACAGCCTTCAGTCATTAACATGTCACCGAATGACAGAGAGAGCTCTCAAGCTGAGAGAGTAGTCTTAAATATTATGTTACTAAGTCTAATGCTTTTGTGCGGGGAAGAGAAAGAAGTTACTCACCTGAAAATAAACCTGGCTACATCTATACTGAGTGAATCATTTTTTCATCATAAAGCGTAGGAGCATTCAGGAAATGAAAACTCAAGCAAAATAATGCCCTGAATAAAGTGTGACTGTCTCATACAATGTACAAACCTACCTTTCCACAATGTTTCTTCTCAGTTAAAGAGGGAAATAATAGAATTCAATACCCACCCCCGTACAAAAGCAGCATGACTGGAGTGTTCAGAATAAAAGTCCTATGTCAATTAGTTCATTTTTAGATTTTGTTTTCTCACATTTTAACGTCATGTTCAGGTTAGTGCAACTTGGTGCTTATTCAAGTAGTTAAGGCCATACTTTTTGTCAGTCACGATGGAAGTTATGGGCATCGTGCTCACTGTATTCATCGAGTTACAACAAAAATACAAGCCAGACAATCATCCCTGATAATTTAGTTAAATGTAATTGAACCAAATCCCTCAGTCAGTGTTTAACTCTTATAATAATAATACTCAAGGATGTTTTTTTTTCCTCATTTTTGATTGTTGCATATTTAGTCGTGGCTGTTCAGGTTACAAAGGAATCATATTTTAGGAGCTTTATGACTAGCTTATGACCCAGAGCCCATCTACGGGTGCTTTCACACATGAGGTTGGGTTTAGTTCTCGTTCGGTTCCTGTTCACACTGAATTTTTGCAAGCGAACCACGAGGAGTCAACACAAAAGCCCCTGTTTTCACCAAACGCTCTCTGCATGGTACCTTTCGAAGCAACAGTAACCCTTCAGACATTGTGCCTAGACCCTAGCGTTTCCACAACAAACAGGGCTCTTAAATGTGGGCGGGGTTGTTGTCACTCACTGCTCCGTCCAGCACTCACTGTATTTCCTCATTACAATGACACAGATGGAAGTCTGCACCTGGTTTATCGTCCACAGAACGAGGCTGCACGCCGACATTTTCAGAACAAAATTAAACAGGCTGCAGTGAGAGTATCGGGGGTTTAGTGTTGCTGTAGCCCACAGGAACAACGCTCCACGATGCTTTTCTTTTCTCCGAGTGAGGATTAGAATATATGCAGTTCACATAACCTGGCCAAAATTAATACATATAAACCCTTGAAGATCCACTCATTACTAAAAGTGTCCGTCATATAAAAACTAAAGTGATGGTCAAAGTTGTCACAGTGAAATTTAAGGTGTGCTGATGGATTCACGTCATCAACTCATGCATTGAGTAACATTACAAGTTAACGTTCCACCTTAAAAGTTGCCGGCAGTCGGCCCAGTGAATGAAGTGATTTTTTCTCCGACTCCAGCTGCTGTGAGAGGCAGCAAAACATCCTTTCATTTTATAGTTCCAGTTTACTAATCAAACCCTCCACAGTATGAACAGTGGTTACATGAGCCTCAAAACCAGACACAACTCAGCCCTGAGCAGAGTGACCGTCCTCTACTGACCAATCAGACTGCAGTGTTCACAGCTCCACCTTTTAGTACCAGATCTGTGTGCTGGTGTCTAACAGAAGTTTTAACAACACTTTAATGCTTCTGAGGTTTGTATTTATGTTTTTTGGTGTCACAGAAAGCTTAAGAAACAAGTGATTTGGAAGTATTATTTGTAGGCTATTGCACTTCAGAAACAGGACCACAAGGAGGCATCTTGTTCTGTAATGATCCAGGGCTTCTTACTGTACAATTGCCGTCACACACTTTTTAACGGACTTAATGAACTAACAAAGTCGGATGTAATCAAGGCAGTTTTAACAGCTTTTTAATGAGGGAAAAATACAGTTGCTAAAGTGAACACACGTCGCCATGGTAACACATATGCATTACCATAACGAGGTTAAAGCCTTGGCATGGCCTTTTTACGGATCAGCTGTAAGATCGCAGACAGATATCACCATCAGCAAATTGATTTATTAGTAGTTTAGCTGCTGAAATGATGCTAAAATCACATATCTGCTATCATACAATCCTGTGGTTGGGTTGTTTGCTCTCACACCACAAACCAGCTGCACCAGAGTCCAGCTGGAAGTGGACCAAGACAAACCTTTTCAAGTGGTCTTTGTTCAGTTGTTTGGTCTGCGCCAGGGTTTCACTGACAGCTTTCACACCAGCCCAAATTAACTGTGCTAAACAGGAAACTGGAACTAGGTTTGTTTTAATCAAACTAAACAGACTGGATGTGAGAGCATCCTGAGAGACAAGGTCCCACACCCATTTTAGATGATATTGTGCTTTAGCCATACGTTCATCGTAGGTCAGTATTGAAACAGAATGTCAGACTGTCAACTGTGATTGATGGTTACAGGAAACATTTTGTTTTCTCTTCCAAAAACACTTGGCTTTTAATACTTTTAGGTTTTATTACAAGCTGTATTATTGTGTCATTGCTTATGTTTCCCTGCCTTGTCAGACTTAACAATATCACATCACAGATCTCAGATGTTAACGTGGTGATTATAATTTCATTGAAACGACCAGATTTAACAGCCACAATTTTGAAAATAAATACATAAATAATAAACCAGAATTAGCCTGACAGATGCTCTTTCATCTTGTTGTGAATTGTGCCTTTGTTGTTGTTAATTATTTTGTTTTATTTCTATTTTTTTGTATAATTGTAGGACACTTATTCTAAAACTGCTTTTACTTGTTCAGTCTCTCCTGGTGATAAATGAGTTCATGTTACTGTGCAAAGAGAATTCAAAATATTTATCTGTGACTTTTTGTATGTAAAGGTATAAAGACAGTGGGGAGGTCTCTATCTTTGTATTAACTGTGACTGAATTACTGAACGTTACTGTCTTGCAATATCAAACACCTTCGGCCTGTCTGTTTGCTCCAAAGCCGAGGCTGAGGTAGGCAAAGCACGCTAGAAGAAAATCCTGCTGTACCCATGAATCCCTGACAGCCAAATCTGCTTCCTGGAAGCAGCGGAGACACAGCGTAAGCAAAGTGCTACACCAGTGTTTGATTGTTGAGCCCATAGGAAACAGGCAGGGGGAACTGTCACCGGCTGCGGCTCAATTACTGTAGTTGTGAGGGTGATGGCGGCTCTCCTTGTGACAGGGGGATTGGGGACTGTCAGACTGTCAGAGTGGCATTCAGTGGCTCAAAAGCAAAACTTTCCATTGGTGCTGACATTCAAAATATCAAGTAAAGCGGGGGGGGAAAAACAATCACGGCTTGTTTTTTTGACACGTGTGTTTTAACTTGTCACTTCCTAACCAGTCAAATCTAATGAGTAAAAAAATGCCACGCTACATTCTGTATGTTATTTCATTTATGTAAATTCGTTTCCGCCTGCCTACAAGACAGCAGTGTGTAGGCGAAGATAATTAAAAGCACTGTCTGTTTTTTCAGTATCTCCTGCACTGCCTGGTGTTTTCACATGTTGCTTAAATATAAAACAATATTCCATTGTTTAGCAGAGGCTAAAATGCATTTTGAAGATGAAAAAAATGCCTGCCTATTCCATATCATTCCCTCTCACTCCCTTCGCCAGGTCAAGAATCTCCCTGAGTGGCATTCAATTACATTGAAAAGTCTTGCTTATTCTACATAACAATAAGTGTTTGACCTCCTGTTCTTCCACTCTCTGGGAATTTGCATTAGAATATGCCTAATCTGCTGATGTACACAGGAAAATATTAATACAAAGATAAGCAAAATCATTTTACCATTTTGCTACCGGCCACGGCCCGAGCTGATTAATGTTCCACTGGTCTCCATTTAAAAGGCTGATCTTCCATTTAGTTACGCTGATCCAGCTTATTTTGTGAGTCAATATTTGTGTTTTTTTTTCTGGTGCTGGATGACTAAAGGCATGGATTTGTGTAAGCGGTGCACAATAATTATCTGAGCATGAGGGAGCATGCAAAGAAAACTAGAAATTCAAGAAGTTTAAAAGCCTGAGCTGAGAAACTATGACAATAAAGAGCTTCAGTGCACACATAAAAAACAGTCTGTTCTCTGTAATGATGCACAGATGTAACAACCGCATGCCTTACTTCAACAAAGCCTTTGCATCTTTTGTCCTGTGTGCTGTTCACTGGGTTAAATAAAAAAAAATAACAAAAAACGCCCACTCACTGTCTTCCTCAGTCTGGAAGGTGACCTCTCTGCTCTCCTTCTTGCCTTCAGGGTTGGCCAACGCCAGCCGGACGTGGACCGAGCGGAATGGTGGCAGGTCTCTCAGGGTGAAATGGGAGGTGTTGCGATCCACGGACAGGCACTCTCTGACGGTGGCGTTGTTCCCTCCGCTGCCTCCTGTTGGCATGGAGTAGCGGTAGCACAGGGACAAGGAGTAGGTGTGACAGCGGGTGAGGTTGTAGCCCAGCGGCTCCCACTGGAGGGCCAGCTGCCGAGGCTGGATCTCTGAAGCTGTCAGACCCCTCAAGGCACGCATGGGCTCTGACAGGGACAGGAAACAGAAACAATATCAATAAAGCATGAATGGTTCATAATAACCAGCTTCTGCAGAGGAAACCAAAGAGATCACAGAAGAAAGATTGATATAAACACTGTGAGAAAGAAGCTCAGCATTTTGTTTCTCACTTCTTGTAAATAAAGAGATACTTAAAACAGAGCTACTTTTGGACAAAGTGGATACATTTATGAGCTCGCAAGTAAAAAAAAAACTGAGATGAATCAGAATCAACAAGTTTCAGATTACTGGAAATTTCTTATATTTTGTACATCAAGGAGACAGTATAAGCATATTATAAGAAACATTAAACCAAATTTGATTTTTAAAGGTAAACTTGTGACAAAATGAGACAGTTTATTGTGTTGTAATACAATAGTCCTCACTGCTTACTCAAAATTACTGAGTCATACCACATTATATTCACTTCATTGTTGATGAAGGCTGTAGGATGTTGTTAAAAGATCAAAAGAACCCAGCAAATAGACCTTGAGTTGAGATTATTTTGTCACACTGCTGATCTCAGAGTCAACAATAAACCACAAACTCACATTATTATAAACAGTCTGAGTTACATTATAACACAAAATAATATTTTAAAGCGGCACAATGACCACTAGGGGGCAGTGCAAAAAGTGAAGTCATTATCATGCTTGAACAACTTATCCATCCCTAATCTTCTCATGATCAGATAGATAGATAGATAGATAGATAGATTACTATCCTATTGCGATAAGGAAGTGGGACCCAGGGACAATGAACAGGGACGAGGGGGCATACATGCTCTCCCACACCTGGAGCACCTTGGAGAGGCGGCGGACGGACAGCGGGAGGCGTGATCGTCCTGTCGAAAAACTGATAGGATGGTCACGTCTCCCTAACATCAGCTGATTGACATGTCAAGAAGCCTAAAAAAAAAAGGTATCTTACACCTGAATACAAGTCTGAGATAAAAGAACAACTAAAGTGGATTACACTGGCTCCCCGTTGAGTACAGAATTCAGTTTAAGGTTCTATTGATTACTTTCAAGGCTCTACATGGTCTGGCTCCTCCTTACACTTCAGAACTCCTAACCCTCTACTTTGCTCCGAGATCCCTCAGATCAGAAAACCAAATGTTGTTAAAAGTACCGAGGTCCAGACTTGAACAAAGGGCGATCATGCTTTTACTATTTTAGCACCAAAATTATGAAACAAACTCCATCTGAACATCAAATCAGTCAATTCTTCAGTTTAAAAAGTTGGTAAAAAGCCACCTATATTGACTGGCATTTTTATAACACTGAAAGATTTTGTTTGTGTGCATGCATGTGCACATTTGTACGTTTATATACATATGTGTATATGCATGTATTTATGTTTATGTGTATGTACAGATGTGAAACCTTTGTGTGTATGTTTGTGTTTAGATGTGTATGTATGGACATGTGTCTTAAATAGAATTTTCAGTGAATAATCTTCTTTTACTTCTTTGTTTTTTATATTGTATGGTACTGTAAAACACTTTGTGACTGGTTTAGAAAAGCACTATACAAATAAAATTAATATTAGTTAGTGAAGTCGCAGTTAGTGAAACAGACAAAAAAAATGAGAGTTGCTAAACAGACTGCAGAGTTGGTGAAAACAATCTTTGGTTTCATCTCTTAAAGCACCACCTTTTACACTGCACATGGCTACTTAACACTTAAAACATGTTAGCATGTCTGCTTTCCCATTAAGGGTAATGAGCAGGTAAATGTGATACCACCTCACAGTCAGGCGTTGAGCGGTAGAGTTGTTCACCCGTGAGATGGAGTTAAAGTGTCTTGGGTTGATGTTCACGAGTTAAGTAGAATGGAGCATGAGATTGATAGGCGGACTGGTGCAGTGTCTATGCAGGTGGAGCACTGCCCATCAATTTACACTGATGGTCATTAGCCTTCACTGAAACAATGAGTTCACACATACAAGTGGTCCTCTACAGAAGGCCTCACTATCATCCTGAGGGAAAGGGCGGGCATAAGGATGTCCTAATATCCGGAACCACTGTCTCTTCAATTGAAAGGAGACTGCTGAGGTGGTTCGGACCTCTAATCAGGATACTTCTGGACTGCTTGCTCGCAGAGGTGTTCGGCAAACATCCGACTGGAAGAAGACCCTGAAGCAAACCCAGAGCATGCCGGAGGGACAGTAAATCCCATCCAGCCTGAGATTTGGGGATCTCTCAAGAGGATGTGACTGGGGCATCAGATGTCTGGCTGCTTTGCTGTCACTGGACGTTGACATATAAAAAATGGATGGATGGAAAACCATGATAAGTTTAATTCAAGCCAGAGGGGATGAGATGCTGTTCTCTGTTGCAGCACAATTTGTGATTTATGCTGACAAGACGAGAGTATTTTTACCTAACGCTCCCACCCAGAAGAGCTTAAAAGACAAACACTGATGGGGAGAAGAAGACAGCAACAGATGCAGTTGACTTACAAACTCAGACTACGAGGTTACAGAGAGGTGAAATCAATGAAAAAATAATAAAACTGGCTGAAGAAGTGCATTTCTATGTCTTCTAACATGAATGAGATTCAGCAGGATACCAGCGCGCGGCCTTGGCAGAGAATCAATGGTGAAGCCTAATTACTGCTGTCATGTGTGAAAGCTGTGATTGCGGATGTCCATGTCCCTGTCATGCAAAATGAACAGTTCCAAGCGCACGAAGGGTTATTTCTGTCCTGTGGCCTGGCCTGGATCTTCAAGTGTACTGCTGAGACATCAGATAAACCAAGAGGAGGGCATTGCCGTCAGCATGGCACAGACTGGCAGTACAGAGCTGCAGACTGCTGGGGGCCAGGACTAGGGGAGCACTAGCTACAGCCCTGCTGCTTCACTAAACATAGATCAGAAGCTGCTGCGTAAATGAAGCAATGTCACGGAGGAGACATCAGTTCTGAGGGGACGGGGACAGAGACGAGACGGAGAAGAGAATGTCCTAAGAGTCCTTGCTGATTTGAAAGATGTTTGCTCTTTCCCAAAAGGGTGAAACTGAGTTTGGCTGATTTGTGTCTTCCCTGCTGGTACTGATTCAAGCTAAAACCTTCCCGTGGAGCAGTATCAATCAATCACACGGTGAAAATTCAACTTTGAAAAATTGTATCATAACCATCATGTCAGAGGTGCATGACAGAAACTGGCTCAGTGTCAGATTCTTTAACAGCATCAGCTCCATATAGCAGTTCAATCCTGCTACAACCAGGTCTGCCACCAGGGGCCCACTGACTCAATGCTCACTTTCTGCTCAAGACACCATTACTCATCATTACAGCGGCGTCGCAGCAAGCTCTGTCCTGTCCTCTCAAACCGCCAGTCCTCCACCAGTCCTACCCCAAACTGACATTCAGCTTGATTAGCCTAATCAGAGGGATTAGCCAGAGGCAGAGGGAGTGAAGGAGGGGAAGGGAGGCTGGACAAGAGATGAGCAGCGGAAGAGAAAAAGATGAATGAGGGAGAGTCCCTGTGGGTCTGCACATTTCATCTCATGCTCCTCATCTTTAACAGCTGCCTCAGTGAGCTGCCACTGAGGCCTATCCCTCCTGCCAGGAGCTATGTTGGAATTATGATGGACTATCAGTGCACACCCTGATACTTACCATTGAAACCACAGGGGGTTTGGGCCGCTGACATGCATATTCTCAATGAGTTTCCGCAGGTGTCAGTTTCTTGAAACTAAAGTTAAATCTGGTAACTATGGAGCTTTCAATCACTTTGACGTGCTAATTGCTAAACGGTGTCTGCCATGGACTGCTTACATGTCAGCAACAACAAGAATCTTTAACCTACATGACAGACTCCTGGAATATAGTCGTCAACTGCAGAGACGCACCTTGGAAACTGTATTTCAAACTGAAACTCCAGCCTGTTGTGTCTGTTTGATGGATTCACCATGTGTTCAGGGCAGAATGCGTCAAATCTGCGCATGACAAACTAGCACAAAAGCCACAGTAAATCCGGTCCTCTGTGTTCTGGGTCTCCGTTGTCTCGACACCATTCATAGTTCAAATGGGGAGAACATCACGTACTTTTGGAGTGTGTGTCCTCGAAGGCGTTCATGGCACTGCACTTGGTTGTATAGATGAAAAGTGATGGACAGCACTACTTACTTACCGTTTTTATTAAAATTAGGGCGTGTAAAATGGATGTCAACGGACGCACCCACAGTAGAGGACTGGATTGTTGTAATCCATGACATTTTTGTGATGGAAAAACTTACATTTGTTTGCGATTGGAACAAGAGAAGTTTGAAAACTGTTGGACATCTTGGACTAAATACGTATCCTCAACTACATCTGACTCCAACTTGACATGATCGATGGAATGAACACACCAAGTTCTTTTCTTTAGGAGCACCTGAACACAGCCAGACCCCCTTACTATTTTTCTTTTCTAGCATTGTATGATTAGTCAGCAGGGGGTGCCTCTGGTTTACTAAATTATGTATCAAGGTACAAAAATCAATTAATTCTATTTTTTTCTATTTGTTATTTTTATTTTTAATTATATATATATTTTTTTTCAATTATTTAATTTGTGTATTTCCATCTTGCCAAATACTTACTTGCATTGTTCATTTATTTAATTATATTTTTAATTTTTTAATTTTTAATTTTTATTTATTTATTTTTAGGTTTCTCCTGGGTTGAAATATGTTTATTTATCATACCACGAGGAGTGTTTTTGAAGGTATAGTCACATAACAAATGTTTTATCTGTATTTGACTATTTTGACACTTAACCTTCAAAGAAAAGGGGTAAACAAACAAGCAAACAAACAAAAAAAAATTTAAAAATTAGGGCATGTATGCAGATTTTTGAAAGTGGAAACACCCCTAAAAATAGGAAATAGACCCAGCTTGAGTTGAGTATGCCTTTGCATGTTTGTTTTTTTTAACTTGTGTGTCACATACAATGTCACAGACAGGCCTGAAAACAGGTTAGTCAACAATAAAGCAGCATGGAGGCCAATGAAAATGTTAATCAGTCTTTCTTTCAAACTTGATGCTGACTAACTTTGGATCAATGTTCGAGACAGATGATATTTTGTAGTGGCCTGTCGTTGCATCTCACCTGTAAAGTGGCTAAAATTAATGTGTCCACCCGTGTGCTGTATTTCCACCACTGCCAGAGCCAACTGGAGCTTGAGTTGATAAATACCCATGACCACTGCAGAGTCATTTGACCCATTTGTAAATGCTGATTGTAACCTTTCCCATTAAATAAAAAAGCCAGATGTTAGCAGGTGTTAGTGGGTTTTTTGTGCAGTGGGAACGGGGCTTAAGCATATTAAGGCCTCGAGATGAATAGGCTGAAAGAAATGCACACGCCTCCAATTTTCACTGGGACTGTGACATTTTCCAAAAAACTAAAATGCAGACCATTAGAATCATTTGAAACACACCAGTAATACATAAAAATGTGATCCAGCAACGGGAAAATGAATGCTAAGGTACATGAATAGCACATCTGCTTTCATGCCCAATTGCTTTTTTTGTAAGCACACAAAGGCATGAACACTGGGGAGAAAAAGCACAAGCGCACATCATTCGTTTAGCATCTGAACTGGGCCTCTGTGTGGCTGGCCACCCTCAACAATGGCCCATGGGATTGAAATCCTCTGCACCAGTAAGTATGAAATGTCACACTCAACGACTGTCCAAAAAGAGGAGTCAGTGTGCTAAAAGAAATGGCTCTCTGTGACACATTAGGAAGACAAATTCATCCAGAGTTTCGTGTCACGGGGCCTCTGCTGTCTGCTGCCTTCCCCCTGGGGATAGAGCTTCACATCTGAGCAATGGGAGTTGACAGGAGGTGGGTGAGAGGAAGACACTGACGAGAGTGGATCAAAGAGTGTGGCAGGTGACAGGGGCGTCATGCCGTCTACTTGACAGAGCGGCAGGGTGCCTTTTTCACCCGGATGAGTAGCACTGCGGCTAAAACACAGATGAGAGGTGGCGACAGGACCCCGTCCTCTGCCTGCATGACATGAGAACCTCAACACTGCACGAGCTCTTGAGCTCAACTTTCTTCTACAGCTGTCTTCAGACCAGTCATTAACCCAAGGGTCTGATGCTTCAAATGTGAATCTTCACGCATTGTCTGGTGTTTTTCACACATCTAAGACAATCCTGGTCTTGCATGTAAATGACCGTGGATGAAACCATACCTTGGGTCTTTATACAAATATGTGTTTTCATTAAGGCGAAGCCTGAGATAAATAATAAGCATCAGACACCACGCTGATGTGTTCATGCTGCAATCACAACAAACACACCCTTTGTGTTCCATGGCTGCGGGCAAACTACAAGTTGTTAAGCGATGCGTCGAAACAGTTTGATGCAGCTCCCAGCTGCAGCTCAGAACTCGGGTGTATCTCGGAGCATCAGAGCAGGAACAGACTCTGAAAACTGTGTTCTCTGTATCTATGAACTGTGGAAGTAACCAGATGGTCCTCTGTTTGTTTCTTTGTACTGATGCTTTAAGTCCTCAGTTTGCAGTGTACATTCGTGCTGTTATAGCAATATCCATTGATACTCTCTACACAGAACTAAGAAACATCTTCTGACTATTGTGATATAATTAGCATGAAGTCCATTAATTGCAGTCGGCTATTAATAAACAACGACCCTGTACTTGAAATGATTTTCTTTAACTCTTTGCTGAGTTATTATTCCTTAAACTGTCACTACATCTTAGCTCCGCATGACATGTTACATTCAGGGAAAGCTGGTCTGCTCAGAAATGCCATTAATTAGCACATGAATGGTGCTGTGCATGCTGCTGGACAGTTTTTATGAAAAGAAAAAAAATTGCTGCACTGTTTTGCTGTTACAAGTCAAATAACCTACAGTCATGCTACATGTAGCAGCTATTAAAAGCTGTACTTGCACTGTAGTGCTGTGAGCAAAACGTTAGCATGCGAGTGTGCTTACCATATTTACCATGATGGTTTAGTGTGCTAGCAAAGGATCATTTGTACCAAAGTACAGCTGAGGAGTCTGTTTTTAAATGTTTTTAATTCTTAGATGAACACACTAACATTATAATCCCTAGAGCCATACCGTTAGCTAAAAATGTATTCACAGTACAAAATGCAGAACGCTAACATACACGGGTTTTATTGCTATTGTTTTCCTTGTTTTTATTTATTTCCCAGATAAACATGATCAAGTTTTGGCACTACAGTTACACAGGCTTTGGGTGATGCAAATGTCTCCATGGAGTCAGTGTGAGTGGTGTGGGTGTGTTTTTTTAGCCTATGTGTCTTCATATTTTGGCAAATCTTCTCTACAAAAATTCATGCAGCATTAGCTATACGCAGCAGTGGTGCCCCCAGAGTTTCTTCACATGGGTGGCCAGATGGTGCCACTGAAAAGGCTGGGTTGGCACACCAAAGCAAAAGCTATGACTGCATTTCAGGAATTCTACAATGAAGCAACAGGCTTGTTAAAAAGGAATATGGAGAGCTAAAGAATCACATGTTAATGTTACAAATAATCTGATGTGTATTATCTGATACAGGCACAGTTAACATTTTGAGCTCCACAGCAATCTTGTTTTTCCTTTTTTCCTTGTTTTTCAAATAAGCTTCTTGTTCTTTTCCTTAAAAGACAAATAAACAGCTTTAATTTGAAAAAGTACATTGATTTTAAACAAAACATTTAAAAGGAACAAGCTTTCTCAAGTTTAGGGTAGATCTGTAGGCACCAATAGAACCCATTTCCATTCAGAGATCTTGAGGTGAAAGTTTAAGAGACCCATTTGAGAGTGCTCATGCCTGTCGATCCCCCCAAATTTAGCCCAACTTTGGAGCATTATTTAACTCACTTCCCAACAAGATATTCCCAGATGGTTGGAACCGATGGATGCCAGAGGGGGGTCAGAGGGTGGGCAGCAATTGTACCAGTAATTGTACCCCCCTTGGGCTCGTCGCTCATTAGCAGGGCTGACTAGAGGCGAAAAATGCTTGCAGTGTTTGAGGTTTAGGTAAGTATGGGTAGAGGAATGGGAGGCTTCCTAATATTAGTCTTCTCCTCTCTTGTATTTTCACTAGGTTTAAATCTTTAAAAAAGTCTACTTAAGATTTGTCCACTAAGATTTATCCCAACCAATTAGATCCTTCTAAGTGGTCTCTGTCTCTGTGACTGAAACTCTAATGAGTTATATCGCCATGGATGTTATCAGAGCTCAATCTGACTCACCTGCACACTTTGTCCTGCTGGTCAGAGGAGGTCCAGGTGCTCCTGTGCCCCCCTCTCCAGGCCGGGTGAGCAGGACACTGATGCGGTACTCTGTGTCTGGCTCCAGATGCCAGATCTTATAGGTCAGTGAACCCACACCGTGAGTCTCCGTCCACGTGGACTGACTGGCCCGGTACTGGATCTCCCGCCGAATAACTGGTCCGTCCCCCACGATGGAGTTGGTGTTGAGCTGGATGATCAGATAGGTGGGGCCTGCCCGCAGGAGCTGGGGGGGAGCAATCGGTGTCGGGGGCACTGCAATACAGAATGTCTTGTCATTACACTGTATATAATCTTATCACAGTAAAGTGTTTTGTGTAGTTTATTGCTGATATTACTGATAAAACTGATCAAACGCTGATTAAAGACAGTCAAACGTTCCCGTTTCCTGCAGAGAACAGCAAAGTCATGACAGCAAAGTAGAAGTCGAGCATTTCTGTCATTGATTTTCTTTTTTTGTTTTACAGTTTCAATAACATTATTTCTGCTCTGCTAGAGCATTGAGTCATAAAAATCTTTTAATCACATCAGGACTATAAGACAGCGAGACACAGAGAGGGAGAGACAGAGAAAGCGAGACTCTTGAATGCTGTAAATTCTTAATTTTCACTCTAATGACGCAGAATAAGAGCTTATTTGCATGAATAATTGCCTAACTAATTCTGTCCTCTCTGCACATAAAGAAATTCTGCCTTGATGGATAATTTGACCCTTATCAACCCAGCGAACATCAAATTAATTCATCACATGATGTAGTGTGTGAGGGAATGTGTATGTGTGTGTGTGTGTGTGTGTGTGTGTGTGAGCGAAGGGAGGGTTGACTGCCACACTGCATAGTGACAACACCTACCAACAGAGCCAACAGAGCATAATAAGACGTTAATGTTACGAATATAAAACAAGAGAGACTGTGAATGTATGTTGGTTTATTTAAAGGAGAAGGAGAAGTAGCTTTCTGTTTGAGAATGAGATGAGAAGCTAATTAGAGCTGGGCGATTATAAATAATATTGAGATATATTGCAATACACAATATATATCTAAATATTTTGAAATCTCCTCCAAACCACTGTAGACTGCTAAAATACTAAACTACTAAAGAAACTATATTTACAATTAAAAAATCCCACATGGAACAAGCTGCGATACATCAAGCACAATCGATATGTCGCCCGCCCTTAAATCTAATGTCAGTATATCACTGTAAGTATTGAGCTGGAGCCAGTGATTAGCATGTGATTAGCCTCACTTAGCATGATGACTTCAGACTGTACAGAATTCAGCTGCCAGAGACATGATGACATCACTCCAGTTTCAGTCTCTTTACACTGGCTCCCAGTTTGTTTCAGAATAGATTTTAAGATTTTACTGGTTTCTTTTAAGGCTCTTCGTGGTTTCTCACTCAGCTGTATCTCCGAACTCTTAGTACCGCACACGCCAGGATGTACTTTGAGGTCCTCGGTCAGAGGTCTCTTGTCTGTTCAAAAGGCCCGGCTGAAAATTTAAAGGGACAGAGCGTCTGCTGTCAGGGGCCCGAGGCTCTGGAACAATCTGCCCGAGGACATCAGGTCAGCCGAGTCAGTGATCTCCTTTAAGTCCTTTCTTAAAACTTTTATTGGAGAGCCTCTCCTGATTTGACCTGAGTTTTTTAAGTTCATTTAAACTGTCTTTAATTTCCTCAGTTTTTTTCATCAGTTCTTTTAAAAGTTGTTGTTTTCATATCTTGTCTTTTTTAATTACTGACATATAAAGCATTTTGTAACTCTGTTTCGAAAAGTGCTTTTAAAATAAAGATTGTTATGTATGTGTGAAAATACACCCACTAACACCTGAAGTCTAAAGTTAACTGATTAACAAGTCTTGCTTGTTTCACTTGTACAGAATGTGAAATATAAAAATGACTGTTTTTGGTTTTCGGCAGAGTTACACAATTTTTTTCTTTTCATTTTGGATGGTGCCAAGCTTCGCCCTGCCAAAAGTGTTAATGCTAAGCTAGGCTAACAACATTCTGACTCCATATACACATCACAAACAGTCGACCACACATTAGTCAACCAGAAAGGTCGTTAGTCGGCAAGATTTCACTGGCCGATTGGTCGCAGAGAAAAAATGAACCAAGCAAACTGTACTGGGAGCTGCGCCTTGTCAGACTAAATCCAAACCTATTTGACTGGACCATGTGGGAATTTAATTTGAAAGGACAGACACAGGAAGTGTCCACACTCAGCAGTCAGACAGGAGTCATGTTGTACCTGCAGTTATTCCACAGGCTAGTTAATAACATGTGGGGCAGGAAATCCAAAGTGTGGGATCATTTTGAGAAGGTGAAGGACCAACCCAAGGTGATATGTAAACTCATCTTCATTGGTCGACTACAAACATGACGTATCATGTGAAACATGGAAGTAGCTACATGCCCATTAGCCCACAGCGTCATTAACAGGCGGCTCGCTCAGTGTGTGACGTGCACTTGGAGATAAAATATAGGCCTATATTAATGAAGGTTCATTAGTACGGTTTGTATTTCTCTGTAATGTAGCACAGTGTTAACAATGTTACTGAGACTATTCTTTCTCACACCTTCAACTCAAACCACCAAAATATATCATTTCATCATTACATTAATACTGTAAACATGCGGGCAACTAGTCGACTGATGGCTCTAGATGAAGACTATTGGTCGACTAGGAATACTCTTAGTCGGGGGCAGCCCTACATTTTGGAGTGTTGTACAGTTGGATAAAGGGTTAAATTAGTCACGTGTTCCTAAATCAGCTTACCTCTGACAATGAGTTCTCCAAAGTTGGACACAGCGGCGCCCCTGGAGGACAGGGTGATGCAGCGGTAGAGGTCCTGCTCCCCACGCTGCGCCTCCACCTGGAAAGTCGCCATCAGCCGCTTGTGGCTCAACCGAGACAGCATGGACGTGTCCAGCACCACGCTGTTTCTCCGCTGACAGGCCACACAGAGAGAAAGCAGGAGTGAGCATCCCGAGTCGCACATGTTTACCTAAAGTCTATTCATGTGATTAAAAATGGGCGGCAGGCTGAGAAGCAGACAGGAAGACAAAGGAGGGTTGGAATTAGCTACATGGGAGGGCAAGATAATGAATGCGTGATAAATGTCACCAGTAACAATGGTGTTTTCGCTCGCGAGGCTGGTGACACAGGCCTCCCGGTGTATTGTTTCCGGCACAGGGGCTCGAACTGACATCTCCTCATCTCTCGCCATGCTAATGTGTCAGTGCTCCAGGCGCACTGGCAATTGGCTCGACCGGTGGAGCAGGATACTGAGGCCAACACTTGCAATGAGCTGTTCCAGGTGGGAGCTACAATATATGCAGCTCTATGACAGAATAAGCAGATTATTATGTAAACTGTCGCCTGCTCTCGCTTTCTACAAGTAAGCAGGTTTGACATCCACATGTTTCAATTGGTTTAGGAGGGATAGGGGAAAAATTGCTTTAAGAAAATATGAAATTAGATGCACAGTGGCTGGGGAACACTGCCTAAATTTACAGATTACACCTGTATCAATACAACCTGTCTCTTCTTTTATAATCGCTCTCATGGGTTTCTTAATTTGTTGCTGCTTTTTTTGTCCTCAACACTGAGTTTGACTCGTCAGAGTACAGCATGCACATGTTTGATTTTTAACATCAGTCCCCTAAAAACTGCATCTAACATTGAAGTCCACCTTCAGACTTTAAAGCTAATAAATGCTTCCATTAGCTGAGTGTGTTGCCATCTCTGTCTGGCTGTCTGGCTGTGGGCCTCGCGTCATATCGTAATTAAGAGTTAGCGCAATAAGTAATTCAAGTTTAGACTGAGAAAACGTTGATGTTAAAGATGTAAATAGCATCTGAGACAGGCGTCTGAAGCGTGGGCCAGAGGACAGTGGTGGAAATCTGATGCTAATTGATTAAGAAACATTATGCTAACAATTTGTTTGGACTACCTAAATAGAAGAAAGAGTGTAGAGGAGCAGCCACAGACTGGTGCAGAGAGGACCTCCACAGCACCGCCGAGATCAAAGAGAAGGCAGCAATTAGCAGTCTCAGTGTTGATGATCAAACGGGCCCCGCACAACAAATGGAGGAACAGAAGGCAGTAATGGTTTGTGATATATCTCTATTTTCTGCTGTTACCTGTTTTTTTTCTCTTAATGAGAAAAGCAGGGAGGAGCTGGAGCGAGTGTTGACATACGAAGAAGAGTTCACTGCAGCATACTGTCAAATTACAAAAGACAAGCCTCGTGTTGTTTGTTTGCATCTTCCTGTGTGCGTGTGTGTGTGTGTGTGAGTGTGCGTGTGTGTGGCTCCGTCAACAAAGTCGCAAACTCTGAAACTGATAAAAATGTCTCTTTCACATGCCGATGATCTTCAAAGGCTTCAATTCAGAGAAGAGAGAGGGGGGTGTGAAATAAAATCGGGCGGAAACACAAGGGATGGATCACCAAGTATAGTGAGATCTCATTTGCAAAGCGCCTTCTCCCTGCTGCCATCATTTCAAAAGCACTTAGATGTGCATGCTTCAAGGCCAGAGGAAGAGTGGAGGCATTCAGGGATGGATTTTTGAAGACTAATATTAGCTCATATTCAAACTAGGAAAATTGAAACTATTTTCAGTTGCTGCATGAGAGAAATGACTTTAGGGGCTTTAGTAAACTAAATGCCACCACAATCAAAAAGCTACAAAAGCAGAGGCGCAAACTTAATAATCTTCCAAACCCTCAAATGACTCATTTCCCTGCAACAACACAACCATTAAAAGACAAACTCAGAGTCACAAACTTACTGCATTATTTAACATGATCAAATTACAGTATTATTGCTGCTCTTACGCTGACAGTCAGGATCATATCTCCCTTTGCCTTTAACAACCACGATACAGTTCATCACAAGGTCAGAGGAGGTGACTCCAGCTCTTTATCACCAGCCAGTCCTTTTTTTTAATAGAGATTTAGTGTTGTACTTGGGGGACTTGTGGAGGACAGAGTTAAAAAAAGAATAGCAAAAATTGATGCAGCAGAAGCAAAGATATCCTGACTTGTACCTCATATGGGTCGAGCTCCACATGAGTGTATCTCACAGCCGTAATGCAACTCATGTGTATTTTCTTTTTTTCTCTAAACACACGGCGCCTGGTAAATGCCAGCAGCTTTCAAACTCCAATCCTTCAGCTTGTGATGCAGGCTTTCAATTAAAAACTTGTCATGTGTGTCCAAGATATGTTAGATACTGTATGTTACTTCAGTAATTACTTCAGACCTGGCACAACTCCCTCCGAGTCTCCAGACAGCTTTCAATCCAAATGTAGAACAAAAATAAACTAATGTTCCAGGAAATCCGCAAAGGAGAATGTGAATTAATGCATGTTTACACCCATTACCGATGCCATTAAATCACTGCACCTCCACTATGAAATGACATAATTAAAGCAGCGCTTGTCCGACCTTTAACGACCTCAACAATCAATGTAAATAACATGATGGATATTACTGTTTTTAATGTATTAATTTTAGGAATGTTACAGTCAAGGTTTAAGTGTGCATGTACGTCATGATTTATTCACCTCTGCTCCCACTGTATTTTTTTCTTATTTCTGTTTCCCACTCAGATTTATTTTGATTCACAAATTGAAAATGCTCATAAAACAACTGCAGATGACATTAAAAACAGATTCATAACTGGTGCAGTGAAGTGTTACTGAGGTGTAAAAAGGGTGGAATGTCCCTTAACGTAAAAGCAGGAATTAGATTCCATTTTTTGGGTTCAGTTTGCGTCATAACCCCCAGCTCAGCCATCAGCACAGAATCTTAGTGGAGTCTTGATGTTCTGGGTAGTGAGGGAGGACGTGTCACTTTGAGGACTCTTCAAAATGTGCATTAAATTATGACAACTTGATAACAGCCAAACCAATCGATGTGGGGGGGGCAGGGACAAAATGAACATCAGGCGTGACAATGCTTGTTTTAGCCAGTGTGGTGTAAGATAGTGAAAGATAACCAGCACAGCATCTGGGAAAATAAATTGGAAATTCTGCAACGCTGCCATAAGAAGATCTGCCATTACACCGGCTCTGCATTTTTACACTGAACCAAACAACGCCAGCATAATCCTTCTCTAGCGTGTGATTTTAGATACCATACTGCTCTTCTGGAACCAAAGGAGGTATGATGTCCCCTATTCTGTGTTCAGCCCGGTCGCCAGAAGAAAATGTTGGCATTGTACATTTCTGCAAACCACAAATACATTACATGTGTATGTTTCATACTCATCAGATCAACATTTCTAAAGTGACGTAGCATATGAGCTGACTTTGTCATCAGGAGATAGAGGGGATGGTGGATGGTGTAACACCTGGTGAGTCGCCTGTCAGACTGTACACCACTGTTTGAAAGTGTTTTTGTGTCTAAACCTCCCCACACATTAACCACAGCGATGTTGAAAAGTAAAAAAAACAAAAGGATTCAAGGCACCTGCTATGTAAAAACACATCAATGTGACAAATAAGTGTTTTGCAGAACACACAATGCCGACATTTTTTCTGACTATTAGGTAGCTGTGTTTGCATGCCCCACATTCCTGCCGTGAGCTGGCTGTGTAAAGGTGCTAGTGATCACAATGAAAAGCAAAAATATTTTAGAGACTGAACATTATAGTCCTCAGTAACTTCAGATTCATTGTGCTGCAGGAATTTCTTTACTGATGCGTTCTGACAACTCGGTCTCACTCCAAAGTCGTCCAATATCAGCGCTTGGGCAGTGACTTCTGGCACCAGACAGACAAAAAACAGCCATCCTTACACGCGGCATGATACACGGCTGGTCGCCATTTGTTTGAGTGAAACGCAATGGGACAACAATGAAAGTTAAGGCGGCGGAAATCCAAATAGGGTGGGCAGGAGGGACGGTGGATGGGTCCAACAACCACTGATTTTTACCCAGGAGGGTGGTGTTTGCTTCCCACAAGATTGTGAAGCCAAACCCAGTTCCTAAACCCACCCATGTGCTTTTGTTGTTGAAGGAAAAACAGCGTCAGTTCATGGTGTTGTACCGAAACAGTGCATTCATTTTGACTGTATGAAAACTGTAAATTTCCTGTGAAAACTGAAGTGTATTTTGAAAGAAGACAATGCATGTAACAGGCAGAACTTGACACAGTGTCCCAGAATGTCAACAACAAACACACCCAGGGTACTCAGACACATGGAAAATATCATATTCACTGTCTTAAAGGTTTGTTGTGAATTTAACTCACTAATAAAAATGTACCTAATGACAGGTAGGTATAAACCCTGTGTTGTGCTTGTAGCAGCTTGGACGTCATATTTATCCCAACACATGGTTCCATGAGCGCCGCTCCCCTCCCCTGCTTTACTATCAATGTTTGACAGTGTTTTGGAGCATCCACCACTTGAGACATCTGACCTCGCTGTAGGTGTTTATTATTTTCCATTGATGAAATATTCTCTATAAAAACTTCTCACTGCCAGGTCTGTGGATCAAGCTCAGGGTCAGCACTTGGAGATGCCATGATGAGGCATCTTTGGCCATCTAGTTTGAGGAGGCACAAGTTTAACTGACCTTCAGTTACCAGAGGGGCCTCTTGGCTTTGGCCTGTACGAAAGTACATCACTGCTTAATCAAAGAGGATGGTCACAAGTAACTTAATCTTTTTGAGACTGTACAGCTTGTGGAACATGTTATCTGAGGACAGGAATATTCTCTTAACTGGTTCAGAGTCAGTGACAGTATGAAAAGCTCTTGTCAACAGCAGCCTGAATAAGACTTTAATGGGAATGTGGCCAGCAGCGGTGCATGCAAATGGAGCTACTGTAAGTTGTTCTGGATAAGACTGTCAACTAAATGCCAAACATGCAAAACGTCTTATCTTTATCCTTTGTGTTGCTTCTTCTTCCTACAATCTCCAATCCCATTCTATTATTCAGGTGCTGAGATGTTGGCTTGACTGTTCAAGCAAAGATAAGACAAAAAACAACAACAACACACATCTTTATTCCTCACCTCCAGGAGGAAGGGCTCAGTCTCAGAAACTTTGCCCGTGGCGACACACTGGAATGAGGCATTCTGCCCAGCATTAACCTCCACGTCACCCAGCCGAGAGAAATGAGGCACCTTGTCTGTGGAAGGAGGACACACAAGACACACACACAGTGATGAAAGTGGCACATCTGGAGCCGAGCGTCACTGTCCAAATATATTAAACACACAGCTATGAATTGTAATTTATTCCAAGCCTGTGCAATAACTGCACGTCCAGGCCTGGGTTTAACGTCACAGACATGAATGCACACATAAAGCACATGTATAATAAACATATGGACATACAGTATTCATATAAACCCTGCAAAAATATTCCTCTTTGTGAATTTATCAATTTTATAATATTAGCTTAATCTGTTTTTGTAATCAAACTGAATCATCTCTGCGCCAGTAGCAGAAGCTGGTATTAAAAAAATATAGATCATAAGGCTGCATGAGACTAAATAACTTATCAACACTGACATTTTTTAAAGATTACACCCACCCAGCCACACACACACACACACACACACACACACACACACACACACACACACACACACACACAGACGTTCTCGATTCAGTCTGACAGAGACGCAGTTGCCTACAATCACAGAGACACTGTTTCTCTGCAGCATCAAATACTGTACTCCTCCAGCATTTATTAAGAACCGTCTGCATCTAGACTCTGAATTACATTGTTATTTAAACCCCTATCAAAAACACAACTGAATCCCTTTTATGTGTTTCTAGGGCAGCGTGTTATTACTATATAATACATCTCACTAAAATATAAAACAACGAAAGCTGAGCAGCTAATTTTATCAAATGGCTCCACTGAACAGGCTCTAAGACATGCATGAGGAATGAGTCTGACGGAAAACGCTGCTTTTATTAAATGACACACCATGCAGTTAGTCACAGCAGTCTCTGTCCATACTCATATACAGCATTACATTTGTTTACTGTAATGTGCACAACACCATATGGTAGCCCACGGAGTCGTGATACATCCACAGTGTCACCATTTAACACAGTGCAGCATATTTTCAGCTCATTTCTTTAAGGCGTCCTGTGGAGATTTCTTTAACACATTTCAATTTACATTTTTGGTTTTTCTCACTGAAACATACTGTCGTTTTCCTCAAGGTCTAACAAGCAAGTTGAGTGCATTTCCTTTGTCATGAAACATTTAGAAATAGGATGTTTTGGATATTTTTTCAACATCGTTCACATTTATATTTGTTGGCTAGCAGTCTTCCCTGCCTTTGTTGAGGCGTTGCTGCATGTTGTAGCGTTACTATGGAAGTTTTTATTGGACTTTATTATTTATATTTGTGTATAATAGTAAGAAATATAATGAACAAATACATTTTTACAGGCAGACCTGCTAAAAAAAGCCCCACATTTAGCAGCCTCAACATTAAAGTAATAAACACATTAATGCATTCGTAGTTTTATTTGATCAGCAAATTGATTACAAGTACTTTTACTTTTTGTTTCTCTTGTACTTTTACCAGGTAAAACATCTGAGTACTTCTTCCACCACTGTAACAGTCAAATTAGTCCGTTAGCTCGATGCTAACACACAATGGGAATTACCATTAACGCGCTACTGACAATTAGCATTGCGATAATATTAGCCTTACACATGGTCCATTTTTATTTCAAATGCTCAACATTAAAAGAAATGTCTGCTCATACTTAGAGGCATAAATTCCCCATGCTCTCTGGAAACGAACAAACAGCAGCTAACTACTGTCCCTGTTGTTATTGTTAAGGATGCTAATGCTAGCTCGGCTCTTTGTGTGTGAGGGGATGTCGCTGATGTGGCGAGTAACTGCACCTCACACAGATATTTATTTACAGATCCTGCTGTGGTATGAGTGAGACAAAATTATGCAAATACACAGGAGGGAAGTCACAGATGTCACATGACCCGCAAGTTTCATGTGTATAAATGGATCCACAATTTTTTTTTTCTGTGAAATTAAAGTACGTGTTTAGGGTGAGTTATGCTCATTTACAAATCACGCTGTATTTTTGTGGATATGACTTTACACAACACATATTTTTGGATCATAGTGCACATTTGTAGATTGTCTCGTGTGGGTTACAAAAACAGGACGGAGAGAAACTAAACTCCAAACTGCAGAGATTCAGTTGGAAGCTACAGACGTACTGAGAGATGAACACGGAGACTTTTAAAATGCCTTTTTCTCTGGTCTGGTGAGGAGAGTCTCGCAACACACACAGCTTGTTTTGGGGGGCAGAACGGGTTTCACTGGGGATTGGCTGTGGTCAGTGAGACGTCACCACTACCCTGCTTGAGGGCAGGCGGCCCAGCTTTTGGCACGGTCTAAACTGACGATAGAAACATCATTACTCATTACTCGGCGTGGCCAACAGAGACAATGGAAAAAGGCTACAAATGTCTGCCCTTCTGTTCCTGAGGTATGTTTAATAAAGGCCAGAAAAGTGCTTTTGCAGAACATTGTGATGTCACAGTGAAGCTGACCTTTGACCTTTTGGATATAAAATGTCATCATTTTATCCTACTAGACATTTGTGTGAACATTTGTCATAATAAACGACAAGAATTCTTGAGTTATGTCCATGTTTGTGAGGTCATTGTGATCTTAACCTTTCACATTTGATCACCTAAATCTAATTACTTCATTGCTGAGTCTAAACGGACATTTGTGCCAAATTTGGTCCGTCCCTCAGGGCGTTTATGAAACAACCTGAAACATAATGCCTACGGTCACGGCAATCTCCGGTGCAGAGCACCTTTAATGGGAAAATTACCCTAGTCTTTGGAAAATTGTCCTTCAAATACTTTTTTCCATTCAATTATTCTGAAAATCATATATACAGTATATGTACATTACATTTCCTCTCCTGCCCTTGAGTCTAATTCAGCGCTTGTCAGTTCCATTTATTCTTATTTTGATTCAGATCCGCTGCTACGTGGCCCTGTCTCACAGAAATTACATTCATATACGACTAATTTGAAACAGCAAATATGTCTGAGGGAAATATAGTGCTGGGTGAAAAATGTTTTCTATTAACATAATGAGGAAACGTTGCCAATTAGCAAAATGTTTACTGACGATGTGTTTCATTTGGCTCGCCAAGGTAAACAATCTTGCAATAAACTATCAACTGGTAGTGACCACAGCATTATATTTTTATTACAACCATTTTATGTTATTAAATCACAGTCTTTCCTGTAACCTTAATGAAAGGGCTTTTAGTGCTGAAACCTAACCACAGCCAGGAGCCTGGATGTGTCACCTCCCTTTATGTTCGCCATCAACTCCGACCTCCTCCCTATGTTTACAGTGCGGTACATAAACATAGTGTTTCATTAACTCAAAGAAATGTTGTCTCTGAACATAATTCAGGCAGCAATTACATCGTCCCCGCAGCAATTATGAAAACAACTGAGGAATGTACAAATGTAAAGTCTCAGAGACAGGGTTGTGCCACGATGTTGCCAGATCAAAGTAGCAGGGGCTCATTTTCACTGTCATGTTGTCATTTTCAGCTATGTTCTGATCTACAGGCAAGTAGCAGAGCACAAAGATGCTATAGAGTTGGTGCGTGTTTATCATTAATACATCAGTCTGACATTATGATTTGTGTTACTGCAATGCAGACAAAAACATTTCACTGCGTCTGACAAGCAGATACACCACTGATACTCCCCATAAAGCCCTCGAAAATGTCTCGGAGAGTTTTATGCTTCAAAATCTGATATTATAAAAATATTTTTTAAAAAGCAGGTGATGTAGATAACAATAGATCTTTTTTTAAAGCAGACATTTTGACTTTGCATAGCGAGAAAAGCACAATTGTTACTAATAACATCAAGGATGATGCCACGGCTGTGTGACAGTGAGTAAGCATGCACGACACAGGAGCCTGAAACTGAAGCAGCTAAATGTAATCCAGCCATCCTTCATTGTATTATTTACACCTGTGCTTTCCCTGCTGTGTGTGACAATGTGTCACAACGTCTTGGCTCGCTGTTGAGAACGCTGTAAAGCATCAGCTATTTGCTGTAGAAAAAGTGCTGCCCTTTTCGCATTGCGCTGCACCTACTTTTAAGTGGTACTTAAGTGCCTCAGTTGGCCATACGTCAAGCTTTAAAATTCATTACAGTATCTAAAAGGTATTGTGGTCTTCACTGTATCTAGCAATTACCTCTGTAACACTGGTATATTTTAAAGCATTTCTAACCAGCCAACATTTGCATTAATCTAAAAGTTGGCACATAGTTTATCATCAACACCCACGTAAGGGTTCTCGCTCTGTTTTCACAGGAGACAAAAGTTTGACTGAAACAAGTTTTGAGGAGCAGGCTTTAGCGCTTGTACTTCTGGACCACAGCTGACAGTAATTATATTTTGTGCTGATATATAATAGAAATAAATGAGAATTCTAAAGCAGTCCCTGTTTCTCAATTAGTCGTAGAAAATGTCTGACCAAGCATTAGCCCCATACGATACGAAAACTAAGCATTAACTTTATTTTAAACATGTGTATCAACAGAACTGCAAAACTAATGCTCTAAACAAAAAGCTACGACTGAGATAAAGGTTTTTGTTCATAGTGTTTGAGGGTTAAAACCAAAGTTCTACTAGATATCGTACCAGCAATAATTCAAAATTCAATTGAAAAATCCCATCGGCTTTTTGAGGAGGGAACCAGTGTGATGCGTCCTTTCAGGGGCACCCTATTGGTGACATTAGTGTCGGAGGGTTAAAACCATATTTTAATATTACAATTTACTTTAATGTCATTTCATGCTAACCCTAGCAGACAGGACATCTTATTTTGCTATAACATTTACATTTTGTAATAACCCCTGCTCCCTATATGATGTGAATGTGTTCGTTAGTACCAAGTCTGCACCATCTTCTTTAAAATTGGACGTTTTTTTTTTCAAATGTATTTAAAAACCATCAGCTTCATACTAATTATCAAACAGAGGATAGCTGCCCTCTCCACCTTCGTTAATTTAGAAGAAAGTAATAAACAGGCCTGAGCTGCAAAAATATGTGTTGTTATATCAGTGACATTTGTTCAAGAGCTATTGTTTAATAGGTGTAACTTATATTAAATAAACTGCAAAATTAAAACTGAAGTTTTAAACAAAAGCAAAGGTTAATGATCTTATATTTTAATTCTCTCCCTTTGTTTGGGAGTGAAAACTAGCCAAGGACATTATTTGTTTAAATGTATATATATTTGGGACAGGCGTTTAATTCCTTTCACACAAAAATGTTGCTCAGCAAAGATCTGAAAATACAGTGAAATTGTTTATTTAAACCAGTATGAATATTACTTGTATAAAAATGAGGCTTCAGATTATATACAAATTATGAATTATTCATTTGATCTAGCTCCAACAGACAGTGCGTCAGAGACAGAAAGAGTTACAGCACCCGGCACACTGATACAACCTGTTAAAACAATCCTCACAACTTTGATTATTAATTATGAAAACCCTTTTGATTCATTCTGATCTGAGGACCCTTACAGACTAAAGGAATATGAATAACTTACAGGGTAATCGAGGAACGGACACATAGTTTGAGGTAGCTAACGACCTAGTTTTATACATCCGAAGAACGTCTATAAAAACCAGCCCAGGCCTCTAATGGAGACAGGCTTATATTTGTCTCAATGTGTAGCCACACCAGGCTCGTAAAAGAGACTAGATGTTGAATTGGAACTAGGCTTTTAATTGAAGTTTTATGGTAGTTACTAGCTAACGTCATTTTATACAAACGCTAGCTATCAGACAGCAACATATGTTTTGCTTTTAAGAAGTATAAAATTTATGTTTTGTCATCTGCTCCCTACATAACATACATAATGTTATATAATGCATAATATTCATTGGCAGCACGGTGGCTGTGGTGGTTAGCACTGTCGCCTTGTTTTCTCCTGGTGCTCCAGCTTCCTCCCACAGTCCAAAGACATGCAGGTTAATTGGTGACTCTAAATTGTCCGTAGGTGTGAATGTGAGTGTGAATGGTTGTCTGTCTCTATGTGTCAGCCCTGTGATAGTCTGGTGACCTGTCCAGGGTGTACCCTGCCTCTCGCCCAATGTCAGCTGGGATAGGCTCCAGCGCCCCCGTGACCGGGTTACGGTAAATGTTTATTACCACCAGATCAGCATTTCCTTTTCTAAACTGGCTTTTTTTTTTTTCACCAAATGTCGCTAAAAACCAAGGGAGTAGGCCGAAGCTACAAACAGAGAGCTAGCTTACTTCATTTTCCAACCTCAGTAATTAATAGTCATGTACTGTGAAGATACTGTTAATCTGTGATATTGCCTGGGCATGGGCTATTTTAAGAAGATACATATCTATGAGTACATCTAACTTTACTTGTGCCATATAAATGCGGAGCTTTCATGTCGATGCTTGTTCTCTGCAGGTAACAAAAGTCCATCCATCCATTTTCGAACCCCTTATCCTCTTGAGGGTCGCGGGGGGGGGCTGGAGCCTATCCCAGCTGACACTGGGCGAGAGGCAGGGTACATTGACAGCCATGGGTACAACCATTGACACCTATGGACAATTTAGAGTCACCAATTAACCTGCATGTCTTTGGACTGTGGGAGGAAGCCGGAGTACCCAGAGAAAACCCACGCTGACACGGGGAGAACATGCAAACTCCACACCCTGGGTTTGAACCAAGAACCCTCGTGCTGTGGGGCGACAATGCTAACCATCACACCACCGTGCCACCCGTAACAAAAGTCAACTCTTAATAATCGAACCAAGCTGATTAAGGATAAAATGGATTCTACAGTGTGACAGAATGAAAGCTAAGAGCAGCTCTGTTTATCTATCCACTCCAGTGAAGGATCATTTACTACACTTTTATCAATAAACCTGAATCTCCTGCACAGCTTTAATCATAGAGAACAATGAGGACAACGAGGACGTGTCCACCCTATAAAATAAAGTCATATAAACCATAGTAACAGAAACACAATGTTCTGGTTTTACATGGTGAGTTAAACCCTCCTACTGTACATCACACCGGAATGATTTTTCAGGCAATGAAACAAAGTGATAAAAATATAATGAGAAAATAATAACCTCCATCATATAGGAGAGCCACAGTGATCACAGTGTGGAGCTCCTGCTGTGGTGTAAATAGGATATGTTCTGGGCAAATTGTTTCTACAGGACACCAATGATGCAGAGACTGGCACCTTTCACACAACACACACTTTCATCTGCGGTTTCCACAGTAACCAGCAGCAACATCTGGCTGAGGACGGTCGATATAACTTGAATCTCACATTTTAGCTATTGCTCATTTTCTCCTTCCTCTCTGCAGTCCTTTTTATGCTCTCCGACCAATAAGCAGAGCGAGAGCGCTCTGCAAACAAACTCCCTCAGGTGCATATATCAAACAACACCTAACTCATTCCACAAGTATAAACCTTGTATGTATTAAACTCTGCGGACCAGAAGCAAAGCTGAGGTGAAACCTAGCAAAGTAAACTCGCTGTCGACATGTCTCACGGTGCCAGACCGAGGAAACAAGCATAAACCTTCAAGTCATCTTTTAAAGACGGGCATTCACAGCCCCAATTATAGGAGAAGTCATCTGAGGATGAGGCAGTTGCATTCATAGTTACTGAGAAAAAATGTAATTTAAAATCCTAAAGCCCAGCAGTGTGGATGTGCGACCTGCCTAGCCTCAATTAATACGGCTAAACATAAATATAGGCAAGGTAATTTGAGTCTCAGATGCATTCTAGCTGTCTTGGATGCTGGCTCTCTAAATTAGTAATGCTGCCTCTTAGTCTTGATGCAGGACAGATTGGTCTTGACGGAAACACAGGTTTGGAATAAAGATACGGACTCCGGAGGAAAAACACCACAAATGTCAAATGAGTGGGAAAGCAAACTGAACAGCAGTTGCCTTTGACTTGAATCTGTCCTAAGGGGGCGTACCATTATTCTTGCCACCAGGTGGGAACGTTTATGCCAGTTTACTTAAGTTTACTTACATCTTTGTGTGACTGTGTGTGGCTTTAAGGGCCGTTATGGGTGACTGTTCCTGCAGCTACACCAACTGCTACAAAACAATATGCAAGAGTGCACATGTATGCTTTTCCTGTATTGGCATATGTTTGTGAATGTGTAGATGATTGTACATATGTGTCATACACATCAATTGTGCTTTATGATTCATGTATTTATGCTGTCTATATATATAAAGCGGCTCCTGGCAGCAACACTAGCCCCTAATATGAGCTAATAGACATGTGTTGGGTACGCCATCTGCAACAAGGCTAAACCCAGTCTGACTCACATATCGAGGGGCCCTGGCAACACTACCTTCCCAAAAGCCCCATCCATAATCACCATGGAAACACATCACGCTCCACTGAGGATACGGTGACAGAGGGCAAGTGGCAAACTTTGAGATGAGTAAAAAAGGTTAAAAAAAAAAAATTAAAAGAGATTTGCGCTGGTTTTAGAGAGGGTTATTCCAGTTCCTCTGTCTGCTTCCCAGTGAGGATTCAATGATTAATAACGCGTGGCCTGCCTGATTTTTCAGTAGAGCCAGAGAAGGATATCTGAATTTCATGAGCTAATGAATACCCTACATTATCATTCATTAACATTTTCCCACATTTATGCGGCTACAAGACAATAGTACTGTTCTCACAGAAGGCCAGTGGAGAGCGAAGCAGCAAGGTCTGACAGAATTACAAGGTTTCTGAACAACAATGGCAGTATTGTTGGATATAAGCTGCATATTTGACGGGTTACAATGCTTGAACTGCATGTATATAGATTTTTTTGTTGTAGAGGTGGTGGTTGGGCACAATGGGGCAGCAGAACAAGCTAAAAATATACAACATAATAAAAAGTGACATTAGCAATATGATGAACTTAGATCTGAAATTTATTCTCATTTAAACTATGTTTTGGTCTAGCTGCAGGATGCTCCATCATGTTCAACAGCCTGCAGACTCTGCCTGACTGAAAAATTTCCAATGTCACAAAAAATCCTAAGGCTTTTGCCTCAGCTGTTGCTCACTCCTCTGATCTTGATTGTTTGGTGTGAGTACAGCAACCTTGACTCATGCAAATACTGAAGTTTAATGACATAACTATTGTCAACAATCAATAGCTGCGCTCTCTCCAGCACCAAACAGGAAGTAGCCAACCTGGAAGACAGTTAAAATGGAGGGGGCTCCAGGGAGGCGCAAGAAGCTAAACAAATCTCGGTTCTCTTGTTTTGCGGAAAGGGAGGAGAAACTGGTGGAGTGAGCAAGAGTCAGTGATTAATTCGGCATGTATCTTGGCACTCCCACTCAAAGTGTGCGGCTAACCAATGGAGGTTGGTAACAAGTTGACGTAACAAAATCAAAAATGTAAAGTTTGTTTGCAAATACAATTCATTTTCTTAGATCATCTTTGTGGTGTCTGTGTTTGAAGGATATATCCAGGATGTCAAACTGACTCAGCAGCAACAACAGGTTAAAAAGACAAAAATAGTTAGAAGCTAAAGCCCAACTATAGGCTACAGATCACAGTGTAAAAGTGAACCACCACATCACTGCTGATCGCCACAGAAGACAATGAATATAAAGGGAAACTTTGCTGATATTGAACCAGCTGCGTGGCATCACCGTGTGTGCAGATGAACGGTGTTAGCGGCACTAGACCATTGCCAGTGGATGGGCAGGATGTGTATACATTCAGTAGGCTATATCTTCAGTAGCTAGCTAGCTAACCCTACACTTTTCAGGGTTTGATTTTGGTTTTGGAACAGGGAAGAAACGTATATCTTTTTCGAGCCTCTCCAGGTAACAAGTATCATTAATACACGACGTGCCCCAGGCACAACATTTAGCTCCAAATCCACAAAACCAGCCTGAAAATGAAGGAAATCTGAAACGACCGCATTAGAGTCAATGGAACACAGCTGTGTTGTCGTCGGACACTGGTCTGAGCCGGCTTGATGCTACGTTATGATTGGCCAGTCTGCGTCCAGGGGTGGGACTAAGTACTGTTGATATATGACACCTTTTATCTTGTGTTTCTAGAGTTTTGTGTTTTTGCAGATATGTAAGGAATTGTTAATATTTTACATTTCTTAAAGGAAGTCTGATGTAATATTTTCCACCAGAAGCAGGATGGGAAATAATCTAACGGGAATCTAGATGTAGTCTTACAAACAGTGACCCTGTAAGATCGCCAGACTGTGACTAAAAACTCACACTGTCTGAGATGTGAGAAGGTTAGACTTTTTCTTTTTAAAGTCTTGGTAGGCATTAGAGGCAAAAAAAACAACAACCGCAGAGTTTACAGAGCAGCATCTTTCTTGTAACCAATAATCGTCTCATATATTGCTAATGTACAAATATTGATTATTGCTGTGCTGATATATCACATGAGCAAATATATGCTATGAAACCCTAAACATTTGATGTCAGCTTTACATTCCTGTCGCTGAAACTGAAATTAGACCACCATGATGCAATAAAAGCCCTTACTTAAACAATTGAGACTCAGCACACAGATATTACATCAACTAATAATGACTGCAACAAAAACATAATCATCTATAAATGTGCGGAGTTCTATCATAGGCTTGCATTGTACTTGATTTAGCTTAATAGCATTGCATCAACAGCCAGTGTCGAACTGACTAATTATAGAGTTATATGTAATCAGACACTCTTCATCCACAGTAGTAGGTCACACTGGTAATTATTAAATTGATAAACATGTTATTAAAAAAAAATAAACCAGTAATGACCCATTTTTAATTAAATCATATTATTTTCTCTTCTGGCACCATGTTATCTCTCTCTGGACGTCAGCATGGGTCAGTACAGCTTTTATAAAGATGACTACTTCCAGGCAAACTAATCAGATCAGATTTAGCTTTTGTCTATGGCGTCCAACAGAGCTAATCATCTTGGAAACAGCCCAGCAGTGGACAAAAAAAGGGTCTGCTATGATGGGTACAACATGTACACAGAGCTTGTGTACCAAAGGACTGCAGGAGGTATAATGGTACAGAACAGGACATAATGTGACATTACCAGCACTCATAAAGTTCCAGCCCCCTGATATCCAAGCAATGACAAAGAAAAAAAAACTTCCGGAGAGGATCAAAGTACAACCACTAGCTGTCCTTTTCTTGCCTGTAACATCACATTAGCTTTAAAAGCACCCGGCTGGGAGCATAGCGATCAGAGGAAAAGGTCAGCCATTCTGCCTGGACAAAAGAGAAGCGTCCTGCTGTGTTATTGTGCCTGTGTCACTCGGATAGGCACCAGGTATATGTGCCTCAGTTGCCCCCCTGTCTATGGGATTGCCTCATAGTCTTCAATCACCTCTGGGGAAACTGTTCCTGAAGCTTCCTGGCCCGGCCTTTCGTTGTTCAGGCGGACACTTTCCCGGGCCCTGAAAAGGTCAGCAGGTATGCTATGAGCAGTGCAGAACAGGTACTTACAACAGGGGTAATTGAGCAGCACAATGTCGTCCAAGGCGATGTAGCCCTGTCGCTCCTCGGAAATGGTGGCTTCAAAGATGACCTGTGGAGACAGTGGATAAATTAAATGACTACAGACCATTACATCTTGAGTGGCAAGTAGACTGACAAAGTAGGAAATGAGAGGGATGGAGTCCAAAGGCCTGTCAAGAACAGACATGCACAGATATTCCATTAATTCCACCATACATTTAGAGGCTCCGCTGTAAAACCTGAAATTGCTATTTAAATGGTAATCTGGACGGTTTCTTGCATTTCTGGTCCAGTGTGTTTTGTAGTACTCGTTCAAACACAGTATTCTAATAGCAGCTAAATCAGAATTTATTAGCTGAACCTTTTCATCTCTTTGAAGCACCAACAGGGAAATATCAGGATTTGGAATAAGCTCATCAGAATCAAAAAACGAGAACTCTCTAGAGCCACTACTTTGTCCAAAAAAAGTCATGAGTCATACAGGGAAAAACATTATCATAGAAGAGGCATAGATTTCTGCAGCAACACTGGCCTGAACAGATCTGAATGTGAGGCAGCCACCTGACAGTTTGTGGTTTCAGCTGTGAGTAGTGATCACAATGATGTCTCAGTGGTCATAAATAGCTTGGATTGTTGGATATACTGTGTGCTTAAACCTATACTCCCAAGGTAGATATGAGGATAAACATTTGCAATCCAATTTTCTGGCAATAAAACAAATTGCTTGTCTAAATGCAAATCTCAGTGGCTGTCTGCACTGTCCCAATCATCAACTAGAGCTTGACCAAACTAAATCTTAAAGGGACAGACATCAAAAATGTTTTTGCTCAAACCTGTAGTGCTGTTTATGAGTCAGATTGTTTTGGTGAAAGTTTCTCAGAGTTTGAGTCATTAGCTGTGGAGATATCTGTCATTTCTCCTATGTAATGGAACAAGAAAATGGATTTAAAAAACCAACACATTCTCACTCCAACCTCATGATGTATCGACGTTTGCTCATGGACTTTCCACATCCAGATACGTATGAAAGGTTCCATGGGTGCGTTGGTTGTTGACGTTCTGAGACTCTGTTACAAGTTCTGCTTGTTACATGCATTGTCTTCTTTCAAAATACACTTCTGTTCTCACAGGAAATTTACCATTTACATAAAGCTTCTTTCAAAATAAAGGCACTATGTCAGTACAACAAAGTGAATGGACGGTTTCTTTCCTCCAACAACTAATGCACGTGGTTCAGTTTAAGAAAAAACACAGGGTTTGGCTTTAAAATCTTAAAGGACACAAACACCACTCTCCGGATGAAAGCCGGTGTTTGTTGCCCTACTTGGACTTTCACAGCCTCATTGTTATCCCACCGCGTTTCCTCCTGATGCCACCAAGCACCGTTAACTATACAGGCGACTGGCCATGGATCATACCAACGGTAAAGGACAGCTTTTTTCGTCAGTGTGTGGCGCCGCAAGTCACTGCCCAAGCGCCAGATTTTGATGACTACGGAGTGAGACCAGGTTGGAAAAAACTCAACAGCAATGGCCTGTTTACTCAAGATAATCCACAGATCTTGCTGTGAGCAGTTTAATGTAGGAACTATTTTCTTCCTACTGAGCACATGCCAGACATATCACCCTGCGGAAGATAGTGTGCATCTACTGCTAACTCCCCTAGCACCACTGAGCTCGCCAATGTTACAGCTCAGTTCAGGAGTACGGCATTAACCTTTACATCTAGCACTGTCACAAGCACGAGCCTCTCTTCATGAGTAGATGCACGCTTCCTCCTGCGTGGTGATGAGGTTGGGAGCAATCTCGCTTTCCAGAAATCAAGATAATTCACAGACCTTGTTGTGAGCAGTTTCTTTTTACTCAACTACACCGGCCAACCTTATCATTGCGCAGAAGGCAGCGTGCATCCACTCATGGATGAAAGGCTCGTGCTCGTGACACTGCAAGATGTAAATATTAATGTCGTCGTCCTCTGCTGAGCTCTAACATTAGCTAGCCCAGTGGTGCTTAGTGAGCTAGCAGCAGATGCACGCCTCCTTCTGTGTGGTGATACGGTTGACGAGTGTAGTTTGTACACTCAGCAACTTACAACAAAACAATCTAGAAGGATAAAAAGCACTACAGGTAGGAAGGAAAATATGTATTTTCCATTCTGAGGTGAACTCTGCCTTTAATCCTGTTGTGATGTTTCTTTCATTTTCCGCCCACTAAATGTTGTTTTTTTTTTTTTTTTTGATTGGGGCGAGGGAGTTCTCATCTCAAGACAGAGGGTGTAGTATACTTCACAGAAGAGCTCTTTAAGGTGAAATTGTACTGTTGTGATATCGGCTGATTGTCTTGACCTGACTTGATTTGAGCATCTCTTGCCTCATGGGTGATCATACGCATTTTAACCTTCAGTAATCATCTGACGGTCTTTATTAAAAATCTGCTTTCTCAAAAAGGAGTGAATCAAAACAAATACTGAACGTAACAAACATCAGAAAATGATTCACTACACACCACATAACACATAGAGAATTCTATGTATAGAATCGAATAGTGTGCCAGATGGAAAATTAAATCTCAGGTCATCCTGTTAATTCCGTAGGTGTATAAATTTGCATTTTTTTCTGCACAACTGTCTGCAAAATGCGCTCGGTTAGGAACTATTGATTGTACACTACATGCTACGATGCCTTTAGGAATAATTTGAAGCTATATAGGGTATACTGTAATAACTCTTACTAACACAGCCAAGGCATTTTATTAGGCTGAGTGGTAGGCTCATAACTTCGATTACAATCAATTTGCTTCTTTCTCTTAGGCTCTTTGGTGGACAGGGCTTATAAATAACTCAGAGAGCAGGTGTGTAAAGAGCTAATTCATAGCATCTTTGGTGCATTATTTTGTTAGCCTGCTGTGTTGGACTGAGTTTAGGAGCCGGCACTTGATTTTCTACTTGCACATTTGTTGAAAACTGCTTAATAAACTACCTCCAGATACGACCATGGAAGACCATTTATTTTCCTTTTTTCAAACTGAATTCAAGAGTTGTTTATTTTACTGTTATAGCACATAGATAGAAATGAAGAAAATAAGATAACGAAAACAGTAAAAATAAAACAGTGCATTCATCCATTCTCAACAGAGAATGTGCCAGCTGACCGCCCCCTCACTCACCTTGACATTACACACTTATTCTTTCCTCCATATTGCCCTGCATACAGACACATTATTGATTGGTCTAGCCGTATATAATGGTCACATCAACTTTAACATTTCACAGTGGTACAAAAGACCATTCTTGACCTTAGGAACAGTTTGCGTGACAAAACAATCTCAGCTCAAAGGTCAACTTGTTGATGAAACACAACCAAGACCATGCGGTTGAAACCTCATAAATAAGCTAATAAATGGTGCTATTAGCTGAGAGTGTTTTCTTACATATGCCTCCACATTGTTCACACCCATACAGTACGTTCACGGCCTCAGCCTTGACAGAGATCGGGATCTCACTGCCTGTTATTCTTGAAGTATACAGCTAACAGAATTTTAATAGCATTCAGACCACAAGATGCCAAAAGACTCCACTGAAATCAATATCACAAAGGCAACTATCACTAACCCCGCTTTTACACATACAGACCTGAAAACTGGAGAATTGACAGAATAGCAGTCATTACAAATCGATCCCCAGTTTACAAGCTGTCACTGAGACCAAAAGACACTCAATAGTATAATGTGGGAAAAAAGCCATATCAGTCTGTTCAGCTCGCACGTCACTGCTCAACTACACAATTTCAATGAGCATAGTAGCAACATCAGCGCCCAATCCGACTGGAGTAAGTGTATTAATGTGCTCATTATGAGAGTTTGCATGTTCTCCTGTGTCAGCGTGGGTTTTCTCCGGGTACTCCTGCTTCTTCCCACAGTCCACAGACAAGCATGTAAGGTTTAGTAACTTTAAATTGCCCGTAGGTGTGAACTTGAACTTGCAAAGGGAATGGTGGGATTTGAAGATAAGTACCTTATTAAAATACTGAGGATAACTGCTCTCAAAAATTTGACAAAAAACTGGCTCCAGAAACTAAGTACAAGTAAAACAAGTAAAAGAAATGGAGCGGTTAACATATAAAATCAGAGGAAATATTACAATGGGACAAATGTGGGGGCTGTGAGGAACATAAACTTAGTAGACAGGGATTGAATTGTAGAGACTAGGGACATATAAATGTTTATATTTAGTCACATTTATTATTTCTGATATAATACGTGTTACCTTGTTGTGTATGAATGTTAAGGTTTTCCTTTATTTGTGCTTTCTTTATACATTCTCTTTGGTACGTTGTTCATTTTTTTACCTCGGCTTATATGCCACAATGGTATCTCACATCCTGGAAAAAATTTAAAAAGCTAAAACAAAAAAAAAAGAACTTGAGTGTGAATGGTTGTTTGTGTTAAGAGTCAGGCCTGTGTTAGTCCGTCTGCCTGTCCAGGGTGTACCCCACCTCTCACCCAATGTCACCTGGGATAGGCTCCAGTCTCCCTGCGACCATGTGCCAGGATGAGCGGTTACAGATAATGAATAATGACTGAATTTCTAAACAAGCCTGGAATTTAGACTCATAGCAGAGAAGAGACACCCTGATACTTCAGAATCCATAGGTGAGAACTCACTTTTGAAGCACTTGGCTAATGTCAAAAAATCGTCTCTTAGTGTAGTCTTTAAAAGGGTCTGGCTCACCAAGCCATAGAGTGTACAAAACATGAATAAATCCCTCTTCTGTCCCTTTTATCAATCCATACGGCAGCTGCAGGAGTCCTTAAACGCAGCCTAAATATTCACTCAGTCATCTAAATGAGCCAGGAGCACGCAGAGCCTCAAAGTGAATCGGGAGGCCTCCCAGAGCGCAACAAAGTCATTCTGGGTTTCCGAGTAGTAATTACAGACAGCAGAGCCCAAATCATTCTCTCTACAAGCAGTTCTTCCCTTTTTACTGCAGCACGCCAAACTCTGAACTTGAGGGTTGAGTGCATTAACAGCTGGGAAGATGAAAGTTGTAACTGTATACTAAATCATGTGAATGTGTGTGTGTGTGTGTGACAGTCACTGATTCACCCACTCTTACTACGTCTAGTTATCTATGCCAGAGCCCAGTGCAAGTCAGACTGTGACCGTGCACTCAGACGAGCAATAGATTGCAATGTTGACAATACATCAGGCTTTAAGTGCCTAGGGCCAATCAATACCACAAAAGGCCTTGGCAGATGGATACAGACTAAGGCTTTCTTTCCACTAATTTATTTTTATTTTTCATTCCTATGTCGGGCCATTAGAGACGTCAGACCGATTAACTCTTCAATTCATCACGCGTCAACGCACCCACCACCATCGATTCACTCAGCTCCGCGCTTTGAGCCATCATTAAGCTCCTCCGCATCTGCCCTCACTTTTAGAAAAGTGTGTTTGACTATGACTGTGCCAGACACGGAGGAACTTGGCATCCAATAGCTGCGCACATGCAAAAACACAAGCTATTATGCAAATGGCTACAGTAGAATCCCCTTGAACTTTGCTCACACAACACAGGGCAATGAAAATGAGACAATTCGCTAAATGTATGAAGAGTGGAGTGAAGCTTGAGCGGGAGAGGGTACGATGGCCCTGAGCGGTCAGTGCGCTACGCACAGAGACAATAAACACAATCAAATGATACAAATATAATCACCAAATTGACGACACACATATATACAGCATGACTAAACTCACTGCTAAAAAGGCCAAATACAGGCAACACAACCAAACACTGAAAGATGATGTACAACACAAGCAAGAGAGGTGCTTCAAGTTGCACAGAAAAAAACAGCTCGAATTGAAAAAACAAACTGAATGCCACTAGTAAAAAAACAAAACACGTGTTGGCAACCACACCAACACGTCCTTACACTAACCTTCCCGTGTAATCAAGCTACCATCTTCCCCCAGTAATTAGTATATAGTCCGAAAATGTTGAGGCAGAGGGTACTTGTTGAAGCTCTGGTTGAGGGCTGAGAGGCTGTCTGCAGATAGTTTGTTGGTCACAGGGAAACGGAGATCTGTGTGGGTACATGAGACCCTAAAAAAGAGGGTGGATCACGGGGAGTACCACCAGACGGTCCAGGAGCTTCACCTCACTGATGGCCATTTCCAGGTATATTTTAGGATGACTCTGCGGCAGTTTGACAACCTGCTGTCTATTGTCAGGCCGTATAGCTCTGGGTATTCAGCAACTGCTACCACCAGTTTCTCCTCCATTGTTTGCCAACTGTAACCTGATGTCGTGACTGTGACGAAAAAAGAGATGACGTGGGGTGTTTTTCCGCTCTGAGTCTAAGTTTTTTCAGCTCGAGGGGTTCAGAGCACTCCGGCAAAAATGCCAGATGCTTAGAGCGCAGAAACGTGAGGTGCTTCACAAGGCAAAGACTGCAAGCAAAAAGCCTCATTCTCATAAAATCAATTACAGAGCAGCGCCTCCAGCTGCTAAAACGCTTTCTGTGTGACCAGGGCATTGCTGTATTTGGTTTGTTGTGTGTATTTGTGACAGGTGTTTGTATTTTGGTTGTCCTTCCTGTCAGCTCCCTCAATGTGTTATTGTTATTTCCTTCTTTTTTTGCCTCTTCTTACGTTGAAGGCTTCCAGACTGGCTGTAATTCATGGTTTCTGGCTTTGGAATAATTCAGTTGTAGATAGGACAACAGTTGCTTCTGTCCTTTTACAAATTAAATCCACCACAGACTAAGTGAGTTCATTGGTGGCGTCTGTAATGTTAACGGTGGTGTCCTGAACAAGCTCCAGACTCTGACTGGTTCCAACTCAGGGGTCACAGTTTATTTACAGATCTTGAAAATACAAAAACAGGTTTCGCACATCAGAAACTGCTCCTTTTGGAAATTTTAATGGCATCACCATTGCATCGTTTCAGGCACCAGGCCGTCATCAGACAACTGTCAAAACATCACATGTGGTGATACGACTAAAATTTCCAAAAGGAGCAGTTTCTGCACCTGTTTTTGTATTTTTGTGTTTGTTCCTCTGTCCAGCACCCTGTATTTATTGCTTTTGGATGTGCGTTCTGTTTTTTGAGTCTTCTATTTACAGAACTTGACCTCAGCAAGATGGCCACATGTACTATAAGCCACCTCCAAACAACTTATGGTAGTAATCCAAAATGTTTGTTCCCCTTGTGGTGCAAGGCGAGCAGGAATGGGACAGCACCTCACATACACCTCCTCCCGTCTGTCAGATCAGCATGTACAAAAAGAGTCACCTGGTTGAATCCCGCTGTCTAGGATTTTGCCAGGTTTCGGTGAAACAAAGAATTCACAGTTGGAAACTGGTGTGGCCATGTTGTCCAATTTATTATCCAACGCCTGTACAGCCGCCAGCAGAACAGCAGTTCAGCTGGTGTCCATCTCTCCATCTTTTCCTCGATTTTATTGATGAAAACCTCGACCTGGCCAGCTAGCAGAAATCGGCAGCAGGAGAGTTTACAGAATAGTGAGTTGATTTCTCATACTGAAAAGTGTCTTGCAAACACAAACCACCATCTCCCAACACCAATCATAGACATAAGGGCATAAACGCTCCGGTTGGCTGGCTCTCTTTACAGTTTTGTAGACTTTTTCATTGGCATTCTCTTGTTCACAAAGCTTTTCTTGGCCTACCTCCAGTATACTTATGTGTCTACATTAAGCAAAAAATTTAAAGAGGCTCCACTCTCTGTTCTCAGAACATGTTTTTATTGTCTGTACAGAGGGTACGATCAGAGTTTGGCGAGCGAGCATATAAATGTGCAGCTCCGTATGGAATCAGGACTTAAAGCTGTATCTTAGCCGGTCTTTGTGATCGTGTGTAGTTGCCTTTTTTGTGTTTTTATTATTCACTTATAGCAAATATTAACATTATATTGCTTGTTTTAGAGCTGTGCATTTTTAAGTTGTTGTATATTTTTGTTCTGTGTTGTCTGTCTGCAACTTATGTTGCTGCCTGTCTTGGTCAGGACACTCTTGAAAAAGAGAGTTTTAATCTTTCTGGTTAAATAAAGGTTACATAAAATAAACAGATAAAATTTAGCCCAACATTAGCTGAGCTGACAGAGGTGCAACTGGAAACATCCGCACCTACATGTGGCGTGTTGTTGTGCTGTGTGTGTTTGAGGTGTGTCTCTATGTTTCGTTGTGTTATCTTATCCGTGGTGAGTTTCTGTATTTCATTCTGTTGGGTTCATCTGTGGTTATTGCCTTTCTGTATGTCATTGCATCATGTAAACAGTATTCGTGTGTCTGTATTTTGTTGTGGCATGTGTAATTGTGTTGTGTTTGTTTGTGTTGTTTGTACTTGATTCTGTATCTCTGTTTGCAGTTCAACTTGTTCATATATTCTTGCGCACATGTTGATAGCCCTTGTTGTATTTCTTTGCAGCATTTACTTGCTGTGCATGTGTTTTCTCGAGTTTTGTCCATTTGTGTTTCCTTATGTTGCAGTGTGTTGAGCTGTCACAGCCACCACAGCACAGAGATATAAAAAGATGTATAGAGAGAAAAACAGCGCTAGAAAAGATAGTGGAGGAACACCTTGCATAGGAGGAGGAGATAGAAAGTGGAGGGTGAAAGCTTAAGCCACACTGTTTGTCATGACGGGGCCTGATAGCATCTTTAATATTTGATAGCAAAGTTTCACCCTTTTCCAATACTCACACAAGTAGGCACAGAGGAAAATCTATTTCTGCAAACAATATAAGAGATGGATTTGTCCAATTGAGAATATCCAGTTCAAGGTGATGTCATTCTCCAGCCTTCTCTCGGCCCCTCTCGTGCTTTAGTTGTGACAAGAATGGGGAACATAAAAGAGGCCTGTAACAGTACAAAGGCACAGTCTGTGAAGTGTGAATCAAGGTTTGGTTTAGTGCAAGCAGAAGGGTGCCATCTCCCAAGATGGAGCGTCGTGTCAGCGCAGCGACCAAAGGAAATGACACGAGAGACAAATTCAAATCAGGAAGAAGGTTCTGGCACAAGAACAAGTGTAGACAGTCGAGGAGACGGAAGCAGCTGGACAGCCACATTTGATGTAAAAAGCATGCAAGCATTTTAATATGCAGCCTCCCGTAGCGCCGTGTTTGGCTCATAAAATTCAATGCCGGTGAATTGATAGTGTAGAGAAACAAAATCCATACTGCATCCCAGGAGGCCTCACAGTGAATACATAAAATCAGTGGCGGCAGTAAAAGGGATTGCATTAAAAACAAGATTTGCACAGTAATTAATATTTTGAGCTTTTTAGTTTTTATTACAGCGCTGCAGAAATTATTTATGTGTGTGCATTAATGATAAAGCTCTCAGCTGATACATGGACGCCATCCATCTCCAGGAGGACTTTGATTAATTTAACGACTTACATGCAATCGTTTGAGGAATGTGGTGAACAAAAATTGCAACAATGCTCTGTTAATTGATTTCTTAAGCTAGAATGAGGCCAACACTATTGATCCGTATTGGCAACATGGCAGTAAAACATTGAAATATATGGTGTGTAATCACGCCTGCCATCTCCTCTCTGTAGGCTGAAGAAATAAAGTGAGGTGAGCAGTAGATTTACTGCAGTGTGTTGCAAGAAGACAAGATGGCATATGCTAAAGATGAGAGTGTGTGTGTGTGTGTGTGTACTTGTGTACCTAAACAATAGTGGACCTTAGCTTTGTTGTACATTCACCAACAGTGGACCAGCAAGCCAACACAGACATTTGGCGGTCAGGTTTTAATCATGCTAAAATCACGTCTAATCATGTCTTAGATTCAGGTTAATTTTAGCATGGAGCAGACCTGCAGGTGTGTGAGTTCATACAGTACACAGCCATGCCTTCACAGACTGGAGGGGAGATTTTCACAACTTTTCTGTCACACTCCTCTATAGCGTGAATGGCATGCAGCCCCAGGTAGGCTCTCTATAGGAGGGTATGTAACAAGCTACATATTCTACTGAAGGAACCAGTGTCTTTAACATGATGTTTTATTATCTGTTTTTAGAAAACTTTTAGGGCTCAGCTTCAGTGTATGTCCTAACTGGTTTAGTCTATAGTCTAAAAAAAGGGACAGAGAGAAACAGACAATCAGGATAAAGTTAAAAATAAAAGGGTCAGCCTGTAACATCACTTATTTCTATTTAAAGAAATCACTCGAAAAAGCTCCCCTGATGGAAGCAAAGGATTTCAGTCAATTCTAAAATGTACTTATCTCCTCAGTTTAGTCATATCAGGATGCAATATGTTGCACAACACAGACTGCAGATTGACAGGAGTCCCCTATTTTTTAAACTGCTCGGTGGAAAAGGGGCTTTAGACTTTATACCAAATTTGGCTGACAGATAGATAGAGGGTAAAATTACTAACGATGGACATTTTGGCTCGTTGTCAGGTGTTAACAATCTAACAACTGTTAAGACTGTGCCTCTTTAAAGGGCAGCTGCAGGCTAACGGTAAGCCACGCTGTGTCGTCTTTCAAATGTTGTTTTATATTTCTTTGGACCTTTTTGGACTTCATTCATTATTCTTATGTCAACAAATACATGTTCCCCAAACACAACGGGCAATATCAAGGTAAGCAAAGTGTTTGAGGTCATGTCAGTATATTGTATGATAAGTTGATGATGTAATTGTTGTGTCTGATACACTGCAGTTCCAAGGCAGAAATGCTCAGCTGTGGCATTGACTGCTTTTTTCTATCATGGTATACCTTGAAGCGTATAAAAAAACCCACCATATGGCCATGTTAACAAGGTTAAAAACTTGAATTTCACTAGAGGGGTTTTTTAACTGCCTGGGTAAAAGAAGGTGATGGGTTAGTGTAAAAAAAAATGCTGAAATAGGTAGGCAAAAGAGAGAGGGAGAGAGGCAAGATAAGAGAGAAGGGAACTAAATAGTGAGATGCACTGGGAATTAAGATGGTGAGATAAGGAGGACAAAGCGGTCAAGGAGTGAACCCAGGAGAAGTCAAAAAATAAATCTAAAGGAAAGAAGCCAGAGTTTCTAAAAGAGCACCTCTTTAACACCTACTGTACTTCCCAAACCCGGGCTGACAGTGAGAGGGCGAACCAGTCTGATCAATGTTCTCCTCTGTCCTTCAATGTCATGATAATCTGAAGTCCGATCTCCAACTGAAATGTCTGTTCACCAAAGTCAAGCAGTGTCTGACCCGCGGTCATGAACTCAATCAGATGACATGCTGATCAAATCGGACTGTCACCCAGTACAAGTTTAACCCGCCTTATAGGTATCAGTCAAACTCCAGGGAACAGCGCCGCGCTTTGAAGCCATTTTAACATAGAGGCCAAACTGCTGAATTACAGCGTCTGGGTTTGTGATGCAATCGGGCCCAGGAAGACTTTTTTATCATAGACTTACACTGGGAAACAGACGTCTGTCAATCAGTGGATATACACTTCTTACACACAGAAGTTGAACTTTGTTGGCCTCTTTCTTTCATAGGAGAGACCCAAGGCCCCATCTCCCACACTGTATCCAGTTCTCTTTACACATCCATTCTATCAGTGCCACCACTCTTTTCCAGAAGCGATGACACTGGTTGCATCATGGGAAATGTATTGTAGGATCCTGCATTTTGAGGGGTTTGAATCAGTACTCTTGTGAGTTGCCCAAATTTATGAAAGTGCAGTGCTAAATCACTTTAATGGCTAAATTGACCAAGTGGAATATATACTGTATCTTTTGTATGTGGTTCCCAACTGGTGGGTTGTGGTCCAACTGCAGGACGCAGGTCCATTCTGAATGGTACAGTGAATCTCCAGCACAGAGCTTTTATTTTGAAGTGCTCTAGAGTGAGAGACTAACGGACAGCTACTTGACAGAGACAGCAAATTAGCTCAAACACATGGCCAAGGGCAGGTATGACGTTGAATTTGTGGACCTTAAACTGATGACAAAGGAAAAATCTGGACCCTGTGACTGCACCAGTTGAGAACCACTGCACTAAAAATGGGCAACAGACTCCCTTAACAATGACAGCTGGCCAAAGCCATGTATACAGCTCTTTAGTAGAAGCGTATGTCTTTCTGTCACTTTTGGCATCAAACTTGTGCTTGGCAAAACATGGTTAGCAAACAGTAGAAAGCAGCACGGAGGCCAGTGAAACTGTATGGTGGTTACTTCATTTTTAGATGTGTTTCTTGTTCAGTCTCTCTCTCAAACTTGGTGGTGACTATTTTTTATATTTCTGCTTGGATGGAGATGGACAGCATGCTTTGATGGCCCGTTTTGGCTTTGCAACGGAAAAGGGGCAAAAATTAGCATGTCCACCCGGAGTCGATCAAAGCTGGAGATGAAAAATACCCGCAACTACCACACAGTAATTTGTCGAGGGAATGAATGTTGATTGTAACCTTTCCTAAAAATACAAGAGCCAGATATTAGTAGGTGTTAGTGGGGTTTTTGTACAGTGGGAGAAGGGCTTTAGCGTATCCAAACAGATCTACATCTGCTCACAAATGCTTGAACTTGAAACTCAGAAATATTGGCACTGAATTTTAAAATCTCATATCAGTGAAAACAAAACGCAAAAGCTGATCCCAGTCCAACATATCTCTGTGGCAGTCTGTCTTTCCTAGGGGGGTGTTGATGCTCACTGATTGCGAGATATATATATTTTTTCAATTTAATCTCAACCAACCCCTCCACCAGCACTCACTTTCACCTCCCCTCTAAAGTGGCAGTCCTCTCCCTGTGTGGATCTGCTCCTCTGTGGCCTGCAGGGGCTGATCTGTTGGCTAGGAGTGCTGGACAGTGATCTTTATCGATGGATGAGTGGAGCCCTGTGGGGCCTGCGCTGAGCTTTGAGTCGTAGCAGTGGGAGCTGGTGAGGACAGGGAGAGTGCTCCTGGGGCGAATAAAAGGAGGGGAACACTAAAAAGAGGCACAGAGCCTCACTCCAAGCCCACTCCTGTCCCTCTTCACACAACAGATAGACACACTTTGTTCCTTCAGGCCCGTGTTTAAGCCTCTTCGCTCATCTGCACAGCTTTACCTGCTTCATTATGTGCTGCCGATCAGCCAGGTTTATAGGACAAATAAAGCAATCTGTCCTGTGTCTACATGCCTGGCGGGAGGACTTTAGAGAACAGCGCCTTCTCATCACTCAGGCAGCTTGGACATACATCACCAGAGTAGTAGATTACATTGCTTATGCACGCCTGTCCAAACGGTAAACACTGCGGCGCTAAGCAAATTCCCCGCCTGGGCCGACTTGTCTGATTGTACACCTCAGCTTCCCCCTCTGAGAGCACCCCGCCCCCTGCCTCCACCTCCTCCTCTGCTGCGGTGTGTGGCAGACAAACTTCTAGTGTCCGTACAGAAGGGAAGAAAATCATTACTTTAAATCAGTTTGGCTGTTTGTGAGAGTCGCTCAGGACAGGAGAGCTGAGGATGGTAAAGCGCAGGCTGTCCTCATTGATCTGTGCAGCCCTCTAATCTCATTAACTGCCTCTTGATTTATTGAGATGGGGCCCAGAGTGCGCCAAGGTTATGGAAGCAAACACCCGGCCCACTCCCCCGCACTGAGGGTCGCATGGAATTGAGGTCAATTGACTGTTCGGCGGACCCACGCTCCCACAATCCCTTACACCAGCCGTTGCCTTCTCATTAATGTCTGTTTTGGGGTGTGGCGGGGGAGCTGTAGGAGGCGGCGGGCTTGGAGGGAAGAAAGAGAGCATTAGGGAATAAATTATCGGCCGTAATGAGGTGAGGCAGGGCTGCATCCAGTCATCAGAATCTTACAAGCTACACAACAGCGCTAATAATGCAGCATCGACAATACAGGCATCAAACGGAGCTATTGATTACACTGCAGCACGCAGGTAAATTGACCAATAAATAAAGATACAATGCAAACACACGCCCACTGTAATTATAAACCTATTGAGCAACTGTGATGTATGACACAGCTGCAATTAGCTAATTCTCGCATGTGGTTTGAATGATAGGATGATGATAATAAAGCTGCTCAGGCTGACAGTAGCAACAGTTCAGTGTTTGGAGGCCACTGAGAGGCTCAATGGAGCAGCTGGTGGTTTAGTGCCCGGCTAAGTGACACTCTAAGTTCTTTATGAAGGAGGCAATGTACGGGAGCACCGATTTACCCACCAAACATCACTTTCAGCTGATACTCATCTTGTTGACTGCTACTGGACATTGGCAAATAAGATGACATTCAACTATGGCAGGGTGATGTTTTCCTGTTGTGTCACAGGATAAAAATCAGGGCTTCAGACTTACAGCGACCTGTCGTCCCCGGGACAATAAAAACTGTGTTTGGGATGAAATGACACCATCACCTAGACAAAAGGATTCACTATCGACGTGTGAAGGGACGTACCATATTTTTACATTTTTAAACTGGCAAAGGGAAAGCTAGCTAACATTAGCTGTCAGCAGCCGATGGTCGACGCAAACAGCTAACGGAGGTTGCATTGAGTTCAACTATGATGTGTTCAAGCTCCATTCAGTAAAATGAGGACTCTGCGAAGGTAAATTATACTGTTATCATGATGTGTTCATGAGTTTCTTGACAAAAACTACCTTCTACCTTTTTCACATCATGATAACAGTTGTGTAAGCGCCATTTATCAGTGATAAGTTTGTTTTATTGTTCGATGGTACGACTTGCTACAAAACAGAGAGAAATATATTTCAATGTAATGTTGAAGAGGTTGCTTAATATGTGAGGTTATGTTTTTCCTGTATATTTTGACGTCTGCGAATCTTTATATTGGTCCTGTGCAACAACCTTTCATATGTGACAAATGGACAGGAAGTGAAGCTTGTCAGAAAATTAACAAGGACGGTGGAGCAACACATTCAGTCAGTTGTTTGTTGGCGTCGCTACCAAGCCGACTGAACGCGTCACGCATTTTCCTGTCGTCATTAACATGTGGTTATTTATGAAAGGGAATTGAGACGAAGACGAAAACAATGACAACTAAAGGAGAAATTTGAATCTGAATTTGTGCTCATTGAAAGGTAGTGTAATGAAGGGCTGAATGACTTTAAAACAGATCAGTTATTTTCTTTATAATGAAGATTTCTTTGTTTCCCCGTTAAAAAAAAGGAATAAGTGACTTTGGCACAGCAGTGCTTTAAGCTAAAGCTAACATTAGCATGCTAACATGCTCAAAATGACAATACTAAGCATTGTAATGTTGGCATCATACAACAGTCTTAATACACGCAAAACAAAAACCTTAATAGTTTAATATTATTCATATTTTTTAAAATTAAAATTAAGTAAATTTACAAAACAGTGACATAGCATGAAGATTTCATCACAATGACTTCCCTCATAGAGTCACTGAGTTACTGCTCAGCCCTAACAGTGACCTGCTCCAGTGACTTTCACCACATCAACTCCACAGTGTCACTGTACGGCGTATATAATCAATCCATCTGCATCGTTACTCATCACATCACAGGCAGAATCTAACTGATGAAGCTCTGACTAACCATTATGTTCATTATTCATTCATGTGTTAATTATCTTTGATTACCAATCAATCATTCATTCTATAAACTATCACATATAATAGAAAACGCCCATCACAATTTCCCAGAATCCAATCTGATGTCTAATTTAGTCTGAGTAGCATCAAATATATTAATTTTATATTGTTAAAAAAATTAAACTGAGAGGGGAGAGAAAATACATTTAATGTATTTATTTGCGCGGCTGTGAGCAGTGTGTGATTAGTTTACCTGATAAATCAATAAAGTGACAAATTAGTAAACAAAATTACAATCAGCGTTCTGTTAATCAACTTAATACTTCGCTATCAGTTAACTAATAATGTCAGACTGCTGATAAGACAGTATTGGATTTTTGAAGGGCTACTTCAGCAATTTAGCATCCATAATGTTTGGGACCTACAAGATACAGATTCAAAAAGTTGGGAGCAGTAGAGGCAGAGATATCTTGACTTTAAGTCCAAATGTATTTGTCAGGCTCCAAAATCACAGGATCCTAAATTTGCTTTAATTCAGCTCTATAGCATTTTTCCTTAGATCCTTCCTGCCTGGTTAATTCCTTTGTCTTTTAAACTTAACACCACTAGTTTTTCACTAAGGCTTAAACTTTCAATCCAGTACACGACAACCCTGATGATGTCACATTAGAAAGTTCTCTGCAGGGGAAAGTAAACTGATCTGAGCTAAATCTGTGGTGTGCTCCTTTTATTACAAGTGACAGCACTGCTGTTTATGTCAAATTTACATCTATTACATAAAACAAGAACAAAATTGTACGATCAAACTGGCTTTGAGCTACAAATGTTCTTCCTCCTCCATGTAATGAAAATAAATTGGAAATAATAGAAGCATTTGACAGTGTTTGTTTTGCAGAGATACAGTTTAACATATTTGGACTCTGGACAAAATCTGGAGGGTTGTGTGGGTTTCTACTCTGTTTGTTTTGGATCCAACTTTCAAAACTGCAATTACCTACCAGGTTTCATTTCTGACAAAATGGTACATGAATGCAACAGCTGGAGTGAGGCCAGTATGGAGCGCTGCTTACTGCGGGAATCAACTGATCTTAAAGCCTCTGGTTTCAAAGCTTAAATATTTAATGCTACAGAGAAACATGTAAAACAAAATCAGCAACAATGAAAATTTAAGTAAAATAAAGTATTATACAGTGAGTGTGTTTACATGGACATAAATAAAGTATCCTGTTGATGTGTGTGAGTGTGTAAATACCATATCCCGTTTTCAGAAACCTGAATAAGCTATGTGCGACACAAACAGGGACACGCTTGCATGTATATACACCTTATCCTGGTTATTATGTGGGGTTGACCACCTGTGCAGGTGCGGCGTCAGCCAAATTATGAAACAGAAACACAATTAATAGTGGCAGCGCCTCACTTCTGGAGCAATGAATGAAAGTGCCTGTGTTTCTTTATCCACTGTGTCCTACGCATTGGGAGCTGAAGTGACAAGCTGGCTACAGTTTGGAGGACAGTTTTATGAGAGTAGTGTGGCTGTTTCCAGGATGAACCTTAGCTTAGTGCAAAGTGTGTGTGGTTGAGATCAAGACAGAGTAACAGTGGATCTGTTCAGAGCAGACAGCTGTTTGTGATCGGAGGAGAAAAGGTATTAACAGTCGAAGGTCCAGTGTGAGGAATTTAGGGGCATCTATTTAATCATAACTATGTTTTGGGTGGCATGGCAAGAGGGTTCTTGGTTCGATCCCAGGTGCGGGAGCCCTTCTGTTTGCATGTTCTCCCTGTGTCTGGGTACTCCAGCTTCCTCCCACAGTCCAAAGACATGCAGGTTAATTGGTGACTCTAAATTGTCCGTACGTGTGAATGTGAGTGTGAATGGTTGTCTGTCTCTATGTGTCAGCCCTGTGATAGTCTGGTGACCTGTCCAGGGTGAACCCCGCCTCTCGCCCAATGTCAGCTGGGATAGGCTCCAGCTTCCCCACAACCCTGAATAGGATGGGCGGTCACAGAAAATGGATGGATAACTCTGTTTTCATTAGTTTATAATCAGCTGAAAATAAGAATCATTTTGTTTTTGTTACCTTAGAATGGGACGTTTTTATCTACATATTTTGTGTTTTTGCGACGGCCACTGTAGTTCTCCTACACGCTTGGCACACGGGATAAGTTTCCGTTCTGTAACCTCACAGCTAAATGTCACACTAGACTAAGGGTCTCCAGTGTTTTTCAGGCCAGGGACCACTTAGCTCAAAGAGAGACGGAGCAGGGACCCCCTACTATTATTAGTCCCAACTATTATTCTTTGGTCTTCTCTTGTTTGCACTTGCCGTAAGTCCGCAGCAGTTGTAGCATGACTAGGTGTATTAGCTTCACCCTCTGCACCTTCTCCGGTGGTATCTGAGTGAAACGGTGTGTCAGAGCCTCTATATTAATACATCTAATTGGCCTAACCCTAACATGTTTGAAATATATGTAAATATTAGCTAACTAGTTCACTAGCCATTAGGGATAAGGGCTACACTACGATTTAGCCAGCTCGTTAGCTAGCCTATCATTATTGTTGTGTGCTGTAAATTATACTTCCTCTTATTATTTTTCAATTATAAGCACATGTATCTTCGCTTATTATATGTTGGATTGGCTTGTTTTTGTCAATCTTACAGCACCTGCACAAACAGACAAACCTAATTTATCCATGTAAACGCACCCACTGAGAGTTTGACACTACAAACTCAGACAATCTGCTTCATCAGGACTGCGTGGCTGTGGTTTGATTGGATGTGATCAATAGTGGTCTGGCAACATAAGCAAACAGCCCAAGAACTGTCATCGCATGTCATCGTCAAATTATGCTGAATTCTGATGCGTGCATGAGAGTGTGTGACATCAGGAAAAGAGCACAAACAAAAACACAAACACAGAAACAGCCCAAATGATCTGAACGTTGCATGTACAACCTCATCACTGATTGAGAAAATAGGTTTGCAGATACTGTTTATCTCCAGATTTGGCTGATATACCCTTGGTATGTGTAGGGTTAATCACCGCAGGCCAACGCTGTCCTTCTACTGTATATTTCTTTAACGCTCACCTGGTATTCACTGGGCCAGAAAGTGCTGACGGCGAGCTCCACCTGGTGCCACTGGCGTCCCTGGGAGCCTGAGATATTCCACACAGCACTGCCCTTAGGGCCCGCGTTGACCCGGATGTAGACGTGCAGGTCCCCGGGGCTGTGGCCGTCACGGCTGTACAGGAAGTAGCTGAACTGGATGCAGTGGGTGTCGTTCTCGCTGAGCGGGAGCAGGAGCAGCTGAGCTCGCTGGCCCCCGAAATGCTGCGAGGAATTGACCATCATGAAGGACCCTGGAGGAGGGGAGGACAGAAGATAAGGAAACATTAAAGGACTATATGTACTTTTTATTGCTAACGACTGTTCATTTTATAGTTCAATTATTATTGGCAGACTCTCAAAGACAGCTTACTGTGGCAACTTGAACAGATAAAGAGCAGTTTGAAAGTTTAGTGCTAATAAAACACAACGACCTTGCCGGCAAAAGACTCTTCTTCTAAACAGCGATTGCTATACCTACACACACTTCACAAATAGCAGCCATTTCAGCATTTCCACCTGCCAGAGAGCGCTGAGTGACCTGAAGTACAAAAAAATAACAAGATTCAACTCTTTCACCTGTAACACCTCAGCCTAGGATAGATATGTCATGTTAGTTTTCACCGGCGAAAGAACGTCTGCCTCTATTTTTTTATTTTTAAACACGGCAAAAGAGCCCGAGAGCCAAAGTTGACAGGCTCAAGGTTGTTACCCAGAATATCTGTGTGATCCTCTCTGGCTATTTGTCTGTATTTGGTCTGTCTTTGCTTCTCGCTGCTTCCTGCTTTCACAGGGCTTCCATCAGTTTTGTAGCGCTGCCTCAGATCTGGTGTGTTCAAAGCTGCAGCGCTGGGTGTCAGATTGGGCTTTCATTTTGGACTGAGGTTCACAGAGTCACTGCTGGCTCTCTCATCCTGGCAGCACAGCAGAGATCCCCTGGCCATGAGAGGAGCACCACAATGGAGGGAGGCAGGGGGGAGTGGATGAAGCGGGAGCTTTGCCTTTGTCTGTGGCCTTCATTGCAGTGGGAAGCTCAATTTAAAGTGAAAAATAAAACACGTACTGCAAAACTGACGTGGTTACCCTGCCTGTCTGCCACAAGTAGATGCCTGTTCAGCACGAATGCAACACAACAATCTGTCTGCATCCTGGAAAACCACCATAAATACAAATTCCACTATTAAAACCAGTAAAGATTCTAAAATAATCCCACTTTATGTCAACTATAATCTTTTTCTTCCACCGAACACTTAAACAGGGATCAGGCTGCACAGCATTTATGTATTTTAAGATGGTCACTATGTCAAATTAAGTGGTCCTGTCACGGCTTGGCCCAGAGAGACGTCAGACCTATCATATCTTTTACAGCCAGTCTGACGTGCAAAGGTTGTAGAGCAGGAGAAAAGCTTTCAGGATCAGGAGCATCAACAATCATAGCATAACAGAGGATGCCTTAGGCAATGTCAGACAAAAATCCTGACATGCTAGTCATTCCAATAGGGCCGAGTGAGGCACCTCCATGGAACAGGCTGTTGATTAAAAACAACAACAAAAAAAACCCCAAAAATTCATTAATTCCTCATGTTTTTTTGTTGTTGTTTGGCGTGGGGTCTTTGAGTGACAGGTGAGTACCCTCCATTGACAAGTCGCTGTCACGATGACAGTGTTGGTTCGGTCACCCCACATTCACAGAGCACAGGGCCTCAGTGTGGCCGTAGCTGTCACTATTTCAGTGAATTTTCATTTCATGAAATTTAACTGTAACGTTTTGGTCGCCTAATAAAGTTTTGGTCATCATTTGGTCATACTTAAAGACCCCCTATCGAGTCGTCAGTTTTTCTGGTTGGTTGCTACAAGTTGTTTTAATGGTTAGCATTAGCATTATCCCAGTTAACCATAGCTGTACATGCATTGTGCTAACCAAGCTAGCAGCTAGCACTGGGGTCAGTGCCACCCTCATGTTTAAATATGGTCACTCCTGGCTCTGAAAATCCAAGATGGCGACGGCCATCTTGAGACTTCAAAACACAAAGAAATGGGTGAGGTCATGGTGGCTACATCAATTATTTGGGCTCTCCTCAACAGTAGCATCAGTGAAAGTTGTTCCACTGCTATCAACTTGTTTTTATGCCCATTTTTAATCTGCATAATAAAAAACTCCTCTGATTTCCACTGCATGACTCATCATCTCCTTATTTTTGTCCAATGCAAATGTTCGTATCAGTGCAGATACAGTAGCAGTATGGCTGTATGTGTTGTGCCTCGGAAAGTCAGGGCTTTCATTAGAAAACCAGACCTGCAATTTACTTTTGCCTTTAATTATTGTTTAGCTGAAACCCAAACAGAGAGGGCAGAACAACAGGAAATACTACTCTAAGGGGAAACAGTCGCTTTTACAATTAGCTCGGGTGGCATATATCTGTAAATTGAAAAATAGAATAAGAAGAGAGAGGAGATAAAACATTGCAAAGACAGCCCTGCACTTGATGCACGTCCGTAACGGCTGATAAAAAAACACAGACAAATTAATCTATTAAGGGGAGACACTTCAGTTGAACAGGGTAAAACTTTCCACTATGAAACTGTGAAACTTCCCCACTTGATTACATACATTAAGACTATTTTTTGTAGTACATATTTTCTGAAATGTTATATTTAATTAAACAAATGAGGCATTGTCTAATTAAATAGCTTGAATTGAATGAATTGAATTTGCACACAGAAATCGAAACTTTGGATATAAACAAGTTCCAAATTTTTGTCTCATTTTGTTAACCTATTAAGAGTCAAAGTTTTTACACAGGACATTTTGGATATCTCTCTCTATCATTCCAAACACTGTCAACAGCCAGGTTTTTAAGAATAAAATAATGTATGAATCAGGATATGAATATGTCAACAAACCTCTCTGTAAAAACCTTCAGAATTTTGACAGGAATAAACCTTGGTGTATCTAAGTGCTACTGAAGTGGATATTTCTGGCTTAGTGTGAGAAAAAACATTGTGAGAAAACAGCTTTCAAAGATAGGTATTGTAAAATTCCAAACATTTTTAGACCAAAAAGACACTACAGGTAAATAGGGAAAAAGAAAAAACCTAGTACATATTACCATGAAACCTCCTGAGGTGATAACTTACATTAAGACGGTTTTTAGGTATGTCATGTTTAAATACGCAGACAAGGCATTATGTGATTAAATATGCACTTTTTTCATACATTTCCAGAACAAAAGTCTGACAACAAGAAACTTCCAAATGTGTGTTTTGGATGGGTTTTTTCACTGGTCTGAAAGACGACATGTCATGGAAGCAAACAGACCAAAATCTGTAAAATAACTAGTGCATAAAAAACTATATTTTCATAAATCTGCAATAAATAACACTTATGTAAGCTTGTCACATCATCTCTCACATTAATATAGACACACTGAATCAGAAATTAACTCGCAAACATTTGAGAATTTCCCTTCTGTGACATTTTAATGGAAAACTAACAAGTGTTTTAGTCACACAAGTTTGAAGTAAAGTTCCAGAGATGTTGAGGGTGAAATGATAAACGATACATGTGATCCCACTTTAACTTGAGTTTGACATATGCTGCCTAATTAATATCATTAAGAAAACCTACGACGAAAAATGTTTGACGAGCAAAAATAGATCTTTGGTAGTAAAAACTGTGATGAAATGTTTGTTTTGTTTTCGTTGAGGAGACGGGACAAAAGTTAATGGTGGACTATAAGACATCCAAAATGAGACAAAAACAGAACAAAGTGATCAATTATTTAATGAAACATTGAAAAATGTTGTAAACTTCAAAGCTGAGAACAGCTGTGCTTGCATATATTTTCTAGTGCCGTATGAACGGTGTGGGATCAGAGCGCCCACAGGCTGGCGAACTCCAGTAAATAGTCCACACCAGGATGATTCGCTGACCTGCAAAACACTCACGCAGCAGCATTTTCTCATTTCAGTTTTCTCTGACAGAAATGAAAGTCAGTTTTAATCACCAATTCATGTCAGAGGACATGAGTTCAAACTTCCAGACTAACATGTTGCAGATTTATAAAGAATTTAGGCTGAAATAAAGTTATTTTTCTGCTTCTTAACAGTCAGAGTTTACAATGAACCTTGGTACAAATAGTTGTCTAGTTATCACAGATTAGTTATCAAAGGTCTCAAAGTTTGAGATTTTGAGCCTTGAAACGATGATCAGTGAGTGCATGCTCGTAAATCATCCGTTACACCTGTCAAAATTTTCTCCAGGAAAATTTTTGACAGGTGTAACGGATGCTCGTAAATCATCCGTTACACCTGTCAAATATTTTCCTGGAGAAATGCAATTTTGTGAATGTGAAGTTGTACTTGCAGAAAAAAAAGTCTAAATGAAATTTCAACACTTACAACCTGTCACCTTGATTCCAGTTTCTGATACCTGTATTAGCCTAATTGAATCATCAACTAAAACATTTCAAGTTGTCGTCAACTAAAAGGAGACTAACACTATGAAGGATAAAAATGACTGAAATGTGACCAATATTAATGAGCATTTTCATCCAAATCTGAAATAGCTGCCAACATGAACACTGCTGCCTGAACCATTTTTCACTTTCTGATCGCTCATTCAGCTCAACCATGGAGAACTTCTGCTCTCCAAGTGTTCTTTCATTGTAACTTCATATAAACAAATTTGATAAGATGAAGATAAACACAAGGAGACTAAAGGACGGGCAGAGAGCTGTCTGTGTTTATTACCTTGGACTGGTTAAAGTGGCCTTGGGGATCACATGATCTCCTCCCTAACTTCTAATCTTCCAATCATCATTACATCGACTCTTTGATGCTGCCAGCGGGAGAGCGAACGCATGCTAATTGCACGTATAACCTTCACATCCGGTGCGGCGGGTGCCACCGCCCGAGATGGCTGCGTCGGACGAGCACAGACAGCGGCATCGTGGGTAGTGTAGTTGCATCAGTACTGTAGTTGAGCGAGAGTGCAATCAGAGCCCTGCCTCCTGCCATTAATCACACTGACACGGTTATTAGGCCATAATGGCAACCGAGGGAATGCTTAAACCAGAGAGATGGCTGTAATACTTGCACACTGACATGCAGGACACATATCAGCACACACACACACTTTTCTCTCATACACACACACACACACACACACAGTTGACAGGCCCAAAAGCAGACTCAGATCCAAGTCCTGCTGACCTTCCCTAGAGTAAGAACTGGCTTCCTCTTTCAACTCCCTCATCATTCCTCCTCCTCTATCACATTACTTTCTTTTTGTCCTCTTCCTCTTCTCTCTGCCTCGCTTTTTCACCTCAGCTTCCTCTACCTCCTGATCCTCAACCTCCACCTGCTCCCTTTCATCCGAATTCTCTAAAATGCAAACAGTCGTAATCAAGCACAAACAGCACGTTGATTTATTTTCACACAAAGATCCGCCATCTGTTTCCTGTTTTCAAGTAAAAAAAGCAAAATCCAAGCATCAAAGGCAAATATCAGTGAGGGTCTTTCATTAACAAGTGATGCGTGGACTCATTTTCATGGAGGATAAGAAACGTTCCAGGAAATAATTGCCAGTTATTTTAGATTTGTGTACTTTATTTTTTGACCTGCTAATAACAAACTGGAGACAGCCCTTCTGCCCTGTAATGTGCTTTGAAAAAAGACATTTTCTTCTGAGTGCAGCTCTTTATTAAGTAGTTTGTGTTATCAAGTAATTTCCCATGTCTCAGCCGTGATAAAGTTGAATTATTCGGAATTCAAAAGCCCAAAAGTCACAGGGAGTCTGGTTTAATGCATGGCCTGGAGTGTGCTTTGATTGCTCGGTCAGAATAACAAAAGAAAACGGAGAAAAGAAACAGGTCAAAATGCAGGTCAGACGCAGACGACCTGTACATGAAGATCTTTGAAATGCATGCCACAAAGCCTCTCTGTCCACCGTCCGTCCCCTCCGTTGGTTCCATCTTCTCTGCCCCAAAAGCATGGATGAGACGTCAAACTGCCAGAAACATCCTGTGATAACTAGCAGCTGCTGTCCTCTGAGATCTCCCTGTATTCTTGGACAACGCTGACATTTTTTTTTCTCTCTCCTCCACCTGCTCGCAGGCGAAGCCGGGCAGGCTCTGGCTTAGCCCCCGCCTCCCCCCTGCTCCGCCACCGCTGCTGCTTTGATGTGCGAGTTCTCGGGGGGGCTCTGTGGCTAAATTGCTTTTTCTTCAGCTACGAGAGCTGGACCCCCTCATTGTTGGAGGGCAAGTCTCCAGCTGTTCTTATGACAGGATTGCACCGGGAAGAATGAGAGGGAGACAGTGAAGACGCATTGCCTCAGCTACAGTAATGCTGGGTTTCTTATGATATTCAAATATCTTTCAGCAGCCCATCCTATTTGGTTAACCAAATTTAGACATCGCCTTTACAGTAGCTTTGTTATTGTAAGCTTCAATCATCTCATGGCAGTAAGAGTGAGGAACAAGCCAGTAAACGGCTTTATTTATTTATAAGGAGATTTTAAAGCACTATGAAAATGACTCTTAACCTTCTGAATGGGATGTAAGCTTGTTTGAGATGAGCTCAGAATCGATCATCGTCGTTCACTCTCTGACTTACTGTGATGTTACGCTTACATCAGCAACGATTGCCTCATGAGGCTGCAGGCTTTGGATCCAGGTACAGCAATTAACATGATGGGAAACATCTGGCTTTTAAATGAACTAAGAGCTCATATGTGTGACCAGCAATATAACACTGTTTACAAACTCTCATCTGCCCAAGTGATAAATTAATTCCAGGACTGCAACTATCTATTATTTTCTAAATTAATCAATTAATTTTTGGTCTATAAAACATCAGAAAATGTTAAAAATGCCAATCAGAATGTTCTGGAAGACACAGTGACATCATTTAAGTTGTCTTGTTGTGTTTAGCCAACAGTCCAAAACCTCAAAATAGTGCATTTAATATAATATAGGACCAACAAAAGCAGCAAATTCCCACATTTTAGAGTCTGGAACCATCAAATGTCTGAGATTTTTCCATTAAAAAGGACTTATTCCAAATATTACACACAAAAACAACAGTGCTTGAGTTTCTTTCAATTGTATAAAACTTAAGGTTCCAGCACAAACACTGTAACAATTACCACAACATATTAAGACACACTCAGTTGCCAATTTCTTTGGTACACCTATAAACACTTGCCTGTTTACACATCCAGCAGAAACAGAGCAACATTAAAGGGATAGATGAGATCTTCTGAAGTGGGATTGTATGAGGTATTCAGCCGCAGTCACCTACAGTAGATGGATGTCACCGTTGGGGTAATTTAGAGAAGCAGACAGGAGTACCACCACAGGGGCGAAGCGATGCACTGCTGTGGATGGGGGCAGCAAAACTTATTTTAGCCACCTCAAAAATCAATATCAGTTTAAGTGTACGGTATATTGAGAATATTTTCACTGCTTTACTTTTCTCTGGCATGACATTTTCTCAACCTTAAACTTCAGTATTCCTACACCTAAGTGCAACTGTTTTCCTCTGCAGGTCAGCTGCTTGGGTCAGACTTTCACTTCATGAAAAGGGCAACAAACACAAGAGAAAAAAAATAACTGTTTATTACAGCAATGACAAAATACTGTTCACTGTGGACACAAAAGTATTATCATTATGAACCAGTGTACACAGAAGAAGGATGAAAAGACTAAATATGAAGGGTACAGTAGTTCTATGGTTGAGAAAATGTAGGGCAGAAAGAAAGAGCTGTCTGACGGCAGGTAAAGTGGTGAATTTATTCTCGATAGGCCAATAACATGCACTTATATTAACATGATTTTTTTTGGGTGGGCCCTTATTTAGGTGGGTAAAATGTCTTTTGCTGCACAGCTTCTTCAACATTGCTTAGCTTCTATAGTAGCACTCCTGCCTGCTTCTCCAAACTGAAGGCACGCTAACATCCATCTACTGTATGTGATACACTGACTATGGAAAGGTACCTCAAACAACCCCACTTCAAACAGTCTGAACTTTCTCTTTAATGTATGTTTGAGTGTGTTTGTGGCCACCTGATAAGTTTAACATTAACTCTATTTTAACCTCTGTTTTGGGCTCCACCAGCTCCACAAATCAGGCTCGTTAGCTGCTGAATGCTTCACTCAGTAGGTTTATATGACATAGGAGAAAATTGATTTGTTGTGTTAGTCAGACTAAAACCAGACTTTTTAAATACATGTAAACATGTTGGGCTGACTGAAATCAAACTAAATCAAATTTCTCAAAGTTGGACCAACACACCCAGATAATGCAACTGGGAGTCAAATAACAGTCAGTCAGACCCAAACTGGCCGAGGTGTTCTGAGCATGCTCCACAGTTTCCACCCCGGGCTTTTAAGAAGCTGGTAGCAGCATGGTAAAATCTTTGTTGTAAAGTTTTGCGCCATGGTACCAGTTTGCCGTTAGCTAACCGTAACTCACTTGTTTGTCTGTTCTTTGGTCTGGGATGGAATAGGTCAACCGGAAAAAGATCCAATGTAACAAGCTGAAAGGGGACACATCTCCATTTATCCTAGAGGAGACATACTTCGGTGCATAAATCGATTTCCAAGGACAGTAGTCCGATTAAATGACCTAGTCAAGCTTTAACCGTAGCTCGACTTAACTGTGCATGTAGACGTACTGACCGTGTTCACCAGCTAGCTGCTAACTGTGTCTGTCTGCTGTTTGGTGCCGGGCAGGTATTGCACAGAGGGTTTACTGCAGCTTTTTGGCTGACAAGCTGCCTGGAAAAAAAACTTGATGAAAGCAAGAAGACTTAATCAAAACAGTAAAGTCATGGACCAGAGAACCAAAACAATGGGCTGAGAAAGGCTGGAAAAAGAATCTCTGTAAAGCTGAGGGGAACAGCAGAGTTAGCAGATAATTTCCTGTGTGTTTGTCACTATGAATGACACCCTTCACGTTAAATACAGGTGTTTGTTCAGGTGTTGATATCAAAGTCTTAATTATTGCAGCTTTAAGCACATTTAGCTGACAATGCTCACACACTCCTACTGTAATTGAATTCATTATTTTAATTGTGCAGTGTGTGGTGTAGTTAATTATGTAGAAGCACATAAAGCATCATTTTTAAAAAATATATTTTTATATTTTTAAAGTACTCAGTGTAAGAGAAGTGATGAGAGATCAGCCGCTGAAGGTTAACACACTTGCTCATAGTTCTCAAAACAGGCCCAGTGCCTCTCTTCATTTTAGCTCGATGAAATAAGTCAACATGATTGATGCAGCAATTAGAAACTTGATAAAATTCATGAAGATATTACCGGCTCTGATAACCTTACTCAACACCCTTGAGGACACACGCAGAGCCACATACTGTACACGCACACACAGGTCGGTGTAAAATAAAAATACACCCAATGCAGGGAAATTCTCCATAAATCCATGAAAGCTGATAAGGCCCCATCTATTTCTCCCGTGACCCTGCCAAGGGCGAGGGAACATGCATTAAGAGATTAGGGGACGGCCTCAGCTCCCTGAATTCATATCAGAATGTGGGGTGGGAACCTGAGTCATAGGTCTGCTTGCTTTTATCACACTTACACTAAGAAAAAAAAAAGTGCGGAGAAGCCGAGTGGAAAGGAGGGGCGGGGAAGTGCCGCAAGAAAAGAGGAAGAGATAGCGGGGGCTTTTATCTTTATGTTTGTCTCCGTCATTTTTCGTTAGCTTTCCCTGGCTGCCATCAATAATGCTTTGTATAACTCAGGCGGCCCCATTCTACACAGTGACAACACCATCTTTCCTCGGGAAAGGCCAAGCAAAACCTGATGCATTTTAATAAAATTTTTATCTAACATTTTCTACCTCTCACTGCCGCCTCCACCTGCACTCTCCGTGAATAACGCTTAACAGTCTGGTTTCTGGTGATGTTGATCGAGATTGTGTGATGGGTGAGAGCAAGCTAGACTATTTTCCTCGACCCCCTCCTTCAGGGCATGTGGAGAAGGTCATCCAAGATTTTCAATTTGGTCTCAGAATTTGGTCTTTCAGATCTTCATTTGCTTTCTGTCTTTTATTCTTTTTTTTTCTGATATTGCAACCCGGAGCCACAGTGACCTCAGATGATATTGGACGTACAAGAGAAGTGAAGTACAGCGAGGGCAGATGATTGGGAGGGCACAGATTGGTCTCGCTGTTTGCTCCTCTCTGTATTTCTGGCTGTAGTGTGTGATCCGCTCGGCTGGCAGGAACACTGGGGCTGGGACGCTTGTTTACCGGAGCCAAAAGGCAATGCAGATTTTGCCATTTACAAAGTGACACAGTGCTTACACCGTGCAAATGGGAAATCTGCAAACCAACAGCAGCTGGTCATGAATGCGACACTGACGGAGCCGAAACACCCCGCAAACAATACAAGTCTGACTGCAGCTGACAACTCGAGCTAATGAATTCCCCAGGTGAGACTCAAGAGACCGGCAGACAACCTGGAGACTGTTGACAACAACAGAGTCATTACTGTGTTTTTGCACTGACACTTCCAAGGTACAGCGATTAGCACCACATACTGAGTGAAATGTGCAAACAACTTTCATTGTGTATGCAAATGCTGCATCGCATGAAGCAGTAATACTTGAGCTGCTGTTCTGGTTTTGCTGCAGGATCTGGTTCTTTCCCTCATGCTGAACCCTCATCCCAAACGGGTGCTTGAGTCAAGTATCAGCACATAAAAATACTCTATGTGCTGGAGTCCGTTAAGTGGGGCAAATTTCATTGGCACAAACATTCTTGTGTATATGATGACTTTCTGTTGTGGAATTTAAAACCATATATGTTCAGGTGATAAAGCCCTCCAGTATCCACAGTAATTATGACGGGAGTAAAGCTGTATGATGCTGTAACAGAGTGTTTGTTAGGGATGGGAATTGATCAGACTTTATTGATACAAACGCCATTATCAGTTCTGCTTATCAGTTCAATTCTTTATTGTTTCTCTTGTTGATTTCTGATCAATTTCCTGTGTGGGAAAACAGTAGACCTTCACATTTATAGTGCCAGCGCAACTGCTTTATTGTTTGAGTATAAAGCAGTGTAGGTAAAATGAGAGAATATGTGTACATATGTTTTCATTTAGGTTATCTTAGTCAAAGAAGAAACCTGCTTAGCCTGCCTGCATGACACTAATGTTATTATAACAGATGATTTATACTGTGTAACAAATGCCCCCTAACAGTCAACCGAAAGTTAGTCAACCAGAGAGGTCACTAGTCGGCAAGATTTCATTGGTTTCTTAGTTGCAGAAAAAACAAAACAAAAGTGAAACTCTATTAAAAGCTGCACCTTGTCAAAATAAATCAAAACCTATATGACTGCACCATGTGGGAATTTAATTTGAAAGGACAGACACAGGAAGTGTCCACGCTCAGCAGTCAGACAGGAGTCAGGTTAATTTCCAGGGCTGGTACCTGCGGTTATTCCACAGGCTAGTTAATAACATGTCGGGCAGGAAATCCAAAGTGTGGGATCATTTTGAGAAGGTGAAGGACCAACCCAAGGTGATATGTAAACTCATCTTCATTGGTCCACTACAAACATGACGTATCATGTGAAACATGGAAGTAGCTACATGCCCATTAGCCCACAGCGTCATTAACAGGCGGCTCGCTCAGTGTGTGACGTGCACTTGGAGATAAAATATAGGCCTATATTAATGAAGGGTTCATTAGTACGGTTTGTATTTCTCTGTAATGTAGCACAGTGTTAACAATGTTACTGAGACTATTCTTTCTCACACCTTCAACTCAAACCATTGTGTTGCCCCGCCCAAAATACATAATTCAATACTTAAATTAATATCGTAAACATGTGGGCGACTCGTCCACTAATGGACCTAAATGATGGTTATTGGTCGACTAGGAAAATTCTTAGTCGGGGCAGCCCTACTGCTCGGTTGGGAAGCAGTGGCAAAATTGCCGCCCTTACTTAATATCAGCTGAAAGACCTTTCAGCAACACTGTTGTCATCTTATTCATTAAGCAAAGTTGCACTTTGGACCATTCCTCTCTCTGCGCCATGACTCCAACTTGTTGCAAATTTCCAACAGTGTAGGTGCATGAGTCTGACATCTTTGGTTTACATGCTCGCATTAATAAAGCAAGTTAAAGGGTTGGAAGGAATACAATTCCAAAGCATTGGGCAATTTGTTATGGGTTCTCTATTCCCGTCTGTACTGTCAGTATCCCTTTATGACAGTCAACAGTCAACACTGGTTTTTAAGCAGGACCAGGATCTTTTATTGCAACTATGCTGTCAAAGCTCCCATGACCTCGTGGAAGTGGTTACTTTATTCCTAAACCTATCCAAGTTGTTTCTGTGCCTTAACATACCCAAGCCTTAACCAGAGTGTTATCATGTCATAAATAAAACACAGAAAAAATGCTGCCTGGCGATAGGGGCGTCAGATCAGACTTGTAGATTTATTCAGCACATTTGTTTCAGAGAAGAGTTTTATTTGGGAAACATAGATTTCAGAAAGAATAAAGTCGACTGGGGCACGGAGTGCGAGTCTTTTACAGTTTTTCAGAGGACTTGCCAGAAATTATTTCAAACACTAAAACACCATAATTCCAGAAAACAAGACTTGTTCAATGTTTGGACGAATTGATCGTCTGACCCCTTGATCTCATTGCCATATTGGACCTATTTCAAAACATGTCTCAGCGTTCCAAGATCTGAGCAATTGTTTTGGTAAGTACAATTGATTAGGAGATGCCTGCAGCTACAAAACTAAAAAAACATGTTGTAATAAACTATTGTTTGCCTTCAAAAAGCTTCAACTAAAGTCTGAGAATAAAAAAAAACTCAATTTACTGAGCCTTGGGTTAGATCTGTTGTCTGAACTGTTAACTCTGAGCTATAAAAACATGAATACCACACACTGTTTCACTTCTCTTTCTGATCAGCCATTTGGAACCGACCCACGGTGTGATGTATGCCACTATGATCTTGCTTCTATTTGAGCAGCCATTGTTAAAGTCAATAGAGGGGACGGGGGTAGCACTAAATTGATGGCTCATATAAAAGGTATTACAACAGCCAGGAATAGATGGGGTGCTTTAGAATCCAAAAAAGTGAAGCTTAACAACCTTTGGTGTAGAACATGTTTCACAGACATACAGCAGGTATACCAATTTTTCAGATGAAAATCAAGCCAACTACTTTTCCAAGCACTGTTTTTGAAGCAATTATTTCTGCAGCCTCAAGTAAAATTGGTGTAGAGAAAAGAAAATATGAATGGCTATAGTTAACACTTTGTTCATTTTGTACTCGCCATGCTGGATTATTGTTGGTACCACACAATCCTTGCATTGTTTCAGCGAGAGAAAAGGGTAGCAGAGAAATCTGATTGGCCGCCAGTGGCGTAAGAAAAAAGTTATGCCAACTTTTCTCACTAACTCACTGACCGCCCTCACTTGAGCAGAGTCTCCCTAGAAGCAATGCTTAGTAATAAAAGATGACTTCTTGCTGTTGCTTGCAGCATGTACTCAGGGCTTCCTAAAACCAAATCTAATCCTGATCCTACCCTCAACCCTAAAAACACTGGTCCCAAGTCAGAGTCCAGGCCAGCTGACAAACAGGAGTGGATGGAAGTGGACGCAGAGTGCGGGGGGAATCTTCTCAGTGGCAGAAATCAATAATGCATTAGCGGCCGCCCCGCGACAACGTGTGGGCCGACTATCCTCCCTCATACCACTACCAGCTCCCCGCCTTTCTGCTGCATCTTGATATATACCACCCGCCCTCAGCCTCTTCATCTAACTCCTGTGATCTACTGTTTGTTTCATCTCACCATCCCGGAGGCCTTTTGGGGAGCTGGTGCTCGCTCTGCTCTTCATGCCAGTATTCCTCACTCTCTCTGCCCTATTTCTTCTAGGTTTCTCTGGTCATTTAGTAAACAGAGCATGTCATTTCCCAGGCCCTGCTGCTTTCCTTTGCTCTCTGTTATTGTAGAGGATCAGGGCTCATGCAGGGACACGCTGGACGAACAGGTACAGTAGCGGGGAGATCTCCCCTGAAGCACCTCCACCTGTGACGGGAATATTAGAGTTCTAGAGAACATCGATCAGCATACAGAATACACAGCGGCGGATCTTCCTCTAGGTGACATAGGCAGCTACCGCAGGTGCCATCCTAATACATGCCCAAAATCTAGATAGAGCAAAGCTGAAGAATATATGATTGTTCATTTTGTAGAAGTGATGACTACAAACATATTCTATCACAAGTAAAGTCCTACTCTTACCTGAGTACATGTATCATTAGATAAATGTTACTCTCCGAGATTTTCCATAGACTTTTACCATCTTTCACTTTGTTTAACTTTTACAAATCTCAACTTTGCTGTTTTGTTTTCAGTCTCACTGTAAATTGAGCCATTTTTTTTATTCAGGCGCTGGTGGAGACAAAATCAGAGCTGGAAGGAGGCTGAAAACTGGACAAAAATCAAACTCCAAAACAAAAGTTATGTGTCTGTGTGTCTGCTTGACTGTGTAAAGTCCAAAGTGTTTAGCATATCAACTTTATAAGGTGATAATATGTCAGTGTTTTGCCCGCTGCTTGTCGTGCTGCCCCAAAGTGGCCCAAAACCATTAATTATTGGCAGAAAATGTTTGTATCATCTGCAAATAACATGAATTTCAAAATAATGGTTTTGGCTTAAACTTGAAAAAAATATAAATATGTTTTCTCTTCTGGCTATATATTGACGTTACATTTTTCTGTTTAATAAAGACATGGTGTTCTCTCTCACTTAAAACTAGTGCCACACTCAAAGGGTGGCCAGATGGATGGCCACCCCCCCACTGACACCCCAATACATAGTCTGGTATTTCCTTTCTTTACGAGGCTGTAGCATGCTCTATTTAAAAATAGGCATCCATTGGTACCAACCATGTCATGCTAGCTTGTCGGAAAGAGGGCTAAAATAATGCTACAAATTTAGGCTAAATTTTGGTAAGGGCATGGCCATTTTCAGTGGGATCCCTTGGACTTTCATCTCAAGATAACTGATGAAAATGGGTCAAAATGTTAACTATGCCAGTATTAGTCGTTGCACATCAGAATATTTGTAACATCAACTGTAAAATAGGAAAACAAAGTATATCATATTGACACAGTTTTCAACTAGCTTATATTACTTCCTCTTTCATGATGGAATTCCTAAAATTCAGTTTTGACTTTTGGTTTTGGTGTACCACTCCAAGACTTTCATCGGCCCAGGCTGGCCACCCCAATGGAAGATTTCTCAGGGCACCACTGCTTAAAATATCTTTTATTGATACTCTGTTGGTTCAGATTGTCAAGTGTTTTCCTTCAGATCCACCAACAGTGATGGATACAGCTAACACACTGTTTCTTTAACCAGCAAACTGTCCATTAATGAGAAAAAAACCCAAAGCTAAAAGTGAAAAATAGAAAAAATACTTTATCTGAGACTATGTGTTTCTTCTATTTATTTTTCATGTCTGCCTTGAAGTGCTACATAACTGCTTTCTTGATAACAACTAATGGATGGCACTGAAGGCTGCGGCCCGTCAGGGTGAGAAAAAACACATCCTTAAGAAATAATGTATCCACTTCAGACAGACATATTATGATTTTCTTGATAACTCCTAATGGGTGTGTCTCCGCGCTGAAAAGAGAAATGGCTCGGGCAGCCGTAATGTAACAGGCTCCATCAAAGTCGGGAGTCAGGACCCTGAAATCTCTCAGACAACAAGTTGTACAAAGAGGTGAGGGAGAGAGAAGACTGCGAACATCCTGTAAGTGCAAGGTACATTACACAGTGCAACATGAGAACTGGTACTCAGGTGGAGTAACCTGAGGTAAGAGGAGGAAGAGGCCAATCGATAAAACCGGGTCCTGCGGAGGAGCCGTCCTGAGTCCCCGGCTTCCGTGCTGCTTGGCAAAGACAAACAAAGTCTTCCATTCCCCAAGCCCATCTCCTCTCAAGATAAGCCCGTTTCTTGGCTGTATTTGCCCTTCACTGATAGGGGCCGTGAGAAGTGGGTGGGAAGTTTGAGGCCAATAGCCTCAAATCAGATTTCCATCAGTTGGTGCAGTGCAGAGCTGCAGCATCTGTGTGGACGAGGAGGAGGGGGGGGGAGTATTGGATCTGCCAAGCTGGATCAAGGCTCGATGCAGGTCCCACTCCCACCTACCCCCCTCCACCCACCTCCACACACAGAGCGGCTGCGATAAGGCCCTATCTGTTACAGTCCTACTGTGTGCCAGTGGCGGATATGGAAAGGTAAAGTGCATCTGGAGGAGAGAGGAGACCATCTGGTCCAGATCACCTTCAAGCTGCAAAGACCAGCACTTCTTTCCCTCCACCTGTCCCTTTCCTTAAACCAGCCGCGGAGCCCTGACCCCAGGAACATATTATCAGCCAGGGTTAGCGTGGGCAGGAAAATGCTGAGATGCTGGATGTGGAATCTGAAACAACAGCAGCAACTCCTGTGAGTTTGACAGTAACTTTGTGTTTGCCTGATACAGGGTTTTGGAGTCGAGCACAGATACAAATATTTTTTGATTGAACCTGCTGACGGTTGTGAGTTTGTGCAAAATACCAAATCCTTGCACTTCCACAAATCTAAAGTGTACAGTGTTTCTACTAGATTGCCTTGAAAAGCCTTTAGATCAGCATTAATACAGAGACTCAGAGTTTAGAGTTAAAAGAGAGACATCATCACATAAACAGTCAGATCAAGACATACAGAAAAATACCACGATTGCAAAGTAATCCAATAAACTCCAGCTCAATGTGAATATCATTTCACCCTGCATATTAACATTAATTACTGCAAGCATTTTAAAATGTTATCACACCAATATATTTCAAATTGTCCTTTTTCCAAAGCAGTTTTTTGTGTCAGGTTTTCATCAAAATGAAACGCAAATTTGAACCAAATTTTTAGAAAAACTGGCAAAAGAAAATGCAAATTTATGCTCTTTCCCATCCACTGCTGTCGTGCAGAAAAAAGTGAGAGCTGGTTCACTTAGATAAGCAGCAGGTGAAGCTGATTCTCCAGTCAGGTGCCACAGCAGAGGGTGCAATGAACGAATGAAAGCAACAGCTGTGTCATGACAGAGACACACTGGACAATGGAAATACAGTTTTTAACAGCTGATTTTACATCGATGTGCTGGTGACAGCTCTGGTGTTTAAAGCCATTCAGACACAATAAGGAGAGCCTGTAGCAGCCTACACAATGACGGTACCTTATCATTTATCAAGCATTTTTTGTGCAACATTTCAAGACATTTTCCACATTTTTGGCACTTGCACTCAGGTATTTTTATGCGTAAATTAAAAAAATGCAAACCAAAATGACACTTTTTGTCACAAAAAGTCCTTAATCAGACAAACAGCGCAGACCCATTTATATGATTGGCTGTCTGCTCAATATATTTTGAATCACAAAAAAGTATTATTAAAAATGTATGTGATGATTAATGATGAATGATGAATAAATTCAGTTTTATATTATATTCATTCATACCATTATTTATGTATATAATGTAATTATATAATAATGAACATGACTAATAAAGCCTTATTTATTAATTTAATTTCAAAAGCTTTGGTCTCCATAAATAAAGCACAAAAAACCCTACATCTTTTTTAATAGAGATTATTATTATTATTATTTCTACATTACGTATATCATGAAACAGATGTAGTTTATCCATAAGATCAATGACAGAAGCTCAGCTGGCAGTAGCTCAGTCCATGGGAACTTGGATTGGGAACCAGAGAGTCCCTAGTATGAATTGCGGACCGGTAGCTGGAGAGGTGCCACTTAACCTTCTGGGCACTGTTGAGGCGCCCTCGAGCAAACCAAACCCCCAACTGCTCAGGGCGCCTGTTCATAGGCAGCTCCCTAATTCTGACATGTTGCTGTTAATGCATGGGTCCTGTTTGTGCCTGTGTGTGTATTTCAGGGCCTGTGTTTAATGTGTAAAAATCATATTAATGAAACAGTAAAAAAATTAAATTTCCCCTCAGGCGAGTGAAGCTAAATTTTAGTAACTGGCATGGCTATTGTCAAAGAGGCACCTTGAACTCAGATCATTAGTCACACATCAAGTCTAAAATAAAAAAATGATGTGTATCAGTCAATAAGATATGACCATTACTTCTTCCTTCCTCGCTGACAGATCATTGTAATGCCAGTATGAACCCAGTTATCTCTTTAAGCCACCTTGAGAGTGCCTTATTTTAAATCATTGAATCACTAGAGATAAATATGACAGTCTTTGAATAAACTTGCATTTCAAATATTAAACTTGCCCTCATTCTGAGGAGACATGGTTGGGGGATTCAGTCAGGCAGTAGGGGGCACACTAATACTGGCCTGCAGCTTTCACAGAAGCCCTTCAAATAACAATGAACCTGTATGTGTGCCTAATCTCGAGCCAAAACACACGGCACCCTGATGGATTAAAGGAGCAGGGTGGTTTAAATTTTAAATGTGTCATTGAAAGGCGGACCGTTAACTGACAGAGGCCTTTCAAATCCCTTTTGGGACCGAAGCAACGGACTAACGGCTTAACGTACCACACACCACGCTGCGGCTGAGAGTTATTCAAAATCACCCACGCTTCAACCCAATTGGCTGCGAGGAGGCACAAAACCAGCCAATCGCCTGACTGCGGGATTCAAACGGGCCAAACAAAGAGCAGCCATTACTCTGAGTTCATTTACTTTCACAGATGCACACACACAGTGTTGCTCATTCAAAAGTCATTGCTCTGCCAGACACAATTGAAAGGCATTTGTAATCCCCGGGATCTTAATTCATATCCTGTGTGGCTGCAGTTTTAATGGTACAGCTTCCAGCAAATAAAGCCTTGGAAATTGAAATCAATAGTAATAAATCAGCATAATAAGCATCTCGGCTGAAGTTGGAGGGAAAAGGCACGCTGTTCTCAAATCTATCATTTGACATTTATGAGCGGAACTCTTAATCCTCGGATCCGCTAACAGTACGAGCAGAGCCGTCCGCCTGACTACAAATCATGGCAGGAGAGCAGACAAATGTCCATAAAGGGGCTGCGAAAGCTGACCCCGCACCCGAAGCAGCCTCAGGTTTGTAATTACAAGCAAATGCAGAGATGAAAAATTCCTGATGAAACCCCGCAGGGAAATATCCACACAAAGTTGCAGCAATTACATTCATTATTTTTTCCTCTGCAAAAAGAAGAGACCTGAGTGTGTTCAGTGCAAGGTCATGTGCTCTATTGTGAATCGCGCTCAGGAGTGAATGACTGACTGCAGACAAAGAGGAGCGTTTCGACAGTAATGAGTGATCAGGCACAGAAGAAGCGGCGGAGGCATCCCAAGACGGCCTTCTCATCAGTTTTATTACAGAGAGCAGGGGCCTTGATTTAGGGCGACAGGTAGAACAACAAATGAAAAAAAGAGACACGAGTTTTCAGCCATGCAGTCAGGATAATTCCTTGTCTCTTCTCCTCTACTGGCTCTCTGTCTGTGCAGTGCACTACAGATGAACTTAACGCCAGCAGCCCCCTAGCGCGGTCCCAAAATGCCAGGAGAACAATAGCAGTGGTCGTGGCAGTGGCTGTTATAGTTGTGACAAGGCAGCAAGTGGCTGGAATTGAGAGGGGAAGGAGGGGGGATACGCCTGTGTGTGTGTGTGTGTGTGTGTGTGTGTGTGTGTGTGTGTGTGTGTGTGTGTGTGTGTGTGAGTGTGTGTGTGTGTAGAGGGGTTCAAAGAGGGAGTCCAGCTTTGTTCGCCGGCTGTTGCCCTCCTCTGGGGGGAGTGACGAGGGGGGTGGCAGGGAGACAAAGGGTCCCAACAGACTGGAAACGAGGTAGCCAGCGACACACTAAATCCTCTACACACATTTGATGACACACACACACACACACACAAGTTTTTTTTTTTTTTTACACAATCTCATGACAGCACCCAAGCGGAGCACGAGGAGAAGGAGGGGAACAAACTGGAACTGGGTCAAAAATCCAATTAATCCATGACAGGAGAGAGGGTTTGGAAGACACTCAGAGAGACGGTGCAGGAAAACCACAAGAGATGGGAAACAATACACCACTGCCCCTTGACCTGTGTTTGTGTGTGTGTGTGTGAGAGAGAGTGGCGTGTGTGTGGATGATGTGGCGAGTGCATTCATTTTGGATCAAGGCCAGGCTGTGTTTGTTATGCAGAGCTAAGTGCTAGTACTGTAACCAATGGCATTTTTGCCCAATACACCTCTTTGAAGTCTGAAAAATCACCAACTCCCAAACTGTAGATAAAAAGCAGCTCTGAATTTATCGTTTTATTTTACTGATTGATTGAGGAGCAACTCAAACAACTGGGAAGTGTAATTCTTCCTACCTCAGCCACACTTTCTAACGATCTTCTCTAATCCTTCCACAGCTTTGCACAAATCCCACCTCCTTCGGGGTGGAGGGGAGGTGGGGGGCAGGGCTGGGGGAGTTCGGAGGCTCTCACCACTGAGTGAAATTGGGGAAAGTGCATGTTTGGATCCCCCGAGATCTGGAGATGTTAATGTGGGGCGAATGGACTGCGGCGGTGGGTTGACAGCAGGGATGTCAGCGGGGCTGCGGAGCAGTCTCTACGGGTGATGGGTGTCAGCTGGGAAGATAAATAATGTAATGCCTACAGGATGTAATGGCATCCGTACGAGTCGAGCCGGTGACACTCCTGGGGAACGCTCCATTCTAATGGAAGACAAATTCGCAGCCGTCAGCCGCTGCTTCCAGAGTCAGAAGCCCACCAGGGATGGAGATAAAGGAGGAGGAAGGAAGTGGAGAACAGAAAACTAAAGCAACACACCAGGATTTAGTAGATTGTTCTGTTAACAGGGTTTGCCCTTTAAATCCTGGGTGAGTTAGAGGAGAGAAAACTTCCTGCTGTTTGGCTTGAAACTTTCCAGCGTGCAGTATTTCTGGTCGCTCACCAATCAGGTGTTGCCCATCAGCTGTCAAAGTCTAAATATCTGCAGCGTTTCATTCAGCGTGGACTTACCCTTAAAACCTCTGATCAGTCCAGTTTGAAACGTGATGACTTTAATGACCCCTCGGTGCTTTTATTTTGTCAGCTGTCACAAAGAAACTTGTCATCTGCCACTCTCTAATCTATCAGTCAATCTGCTTGATGCTCAAACACTCACTGTGAGGCATGGGGCACTTTGGTCACAACAAGACCAGCATTTGTTTTGTTTTGTAATAACAGTGGAACTTTTTTTTGGCAGTTTTAAAAAATAAAAATTTTGAATCCAATTCGTTCTGACCACAAATGGCCTGGTTATCATGATTATTTCAGCCTGTACAGTACACCCCTCCTCGCTAGGTGCAATGGGAGCAGGCACTATCTGTATCTGTTTGTGGGTTTGTAGAGAATGAGCTGAGCATTAGTCATATATTGGAGCTGGAACTAACCTTGGCTACTGCTTTGCAGAAACCGATCCAGCAGCAGAGGAAGACTGACTCAAAGATGCAGTCCCAGCTGGATTATCTACTAAAGAAGAAACATGATGTGCACTTTGACCATTATTCAGTTTTCACCCCAATGCTACTTTTTTCCTGAGTGTGCTCCAAATGTCCCCCCAACACATTAATAAAGATATAAATTCAAACCAATGCTATGCTAAATCAGGCAACTACGCACCACTGTCCAAATGTAATCATAAATAAACGTAATAACTTGCCATTATGATTTCTACTGGTTATAATTTAATGCTGTACTGCAGCTCTGCATGCAGTTTTCTGTACCCCAGCAGAAGGATCAGCCCACAACATTAAACACTGTACTGTCTATTTATTACTTTGAAATGTATTAATCAGTTGAAAACTAGAATATATAATGAAGTGCCCATCATTTATGGTGCCCAGCATATGTAATGTATGTAAACAGTTGGCCAGTAGCTTTGATTAATGGCATATTCTTGATCTATAGCTGTACCTGCGACCACGTCTCACTCCAAAGTCGTCAATAACCGGTGCTAGGTCGGTGACTTCTGGCATCAGACACAGATGAAAAGCTGTCCTTTCACTTCAACATGATTTGCAGCTAGTTGCCGTTATCATTTAATGAAGCTGGGCGGTGTTAGGGGAAACTCAGTGGGACAACAAGAAAGTTAAAGTTGTGGAAGCCGACTTTTACCCAGAAGGCCGGTGTCTGCTTCCCGTAAAGTTGTAAAGCCAAACTCTGTTTTTTTTTCCTCAACACAACCACGTGCATGTTGAAAACATGACATAATGTGTTTATTTTGAAAGAGACTGTATGTAAACTGCACATTTCCTGCGATAATGGGAGTGTATTTTGAAAACAGACACAGCATGTAACAGGCTGAAGCTGACATGGCGTCCCAGAACATCAACAAGCAACACACCCAGGGTCTGTTGTGCATCATATGTCGATGTATGGAGCCCACGACCAAATGTCGATTTGTGAGGAGGTCGGAGTGAGAATGTGTTGCTACCTGCTGCTGCTAAATAATTTAATATAATAAAAAAGAAAATTAGTTTTCAATTTTTTTTTTTTTTAAGGGGTGGGGCTTAACCCTCATCAGATTTGGTTCCCCAAATGTTGACTCCATGGCTATGGCCGTGCTAGGTGAGCTGTGAATTGTAAAAATTTTATTTAACATGCTTACTACTAACAGATGTCAAAATTCCCACAAGACAGTTTTATTTTTTTCTTCATGACAATGTATGTGTTTTGCCAAATTTAAAGCAGAGACAAGGCCACACTTTAAAGTAAACTAGGCCTTAGTATCTTCATAGAACAGACTTGTGACTGTTTCTGGAGAATGAATGGAATGCTAATATATTTACTTATGACTTGGTGTCAGCAAGTTTGACCTGTCTACCTCTACTGTCGAGTATGGTCTGTTTATTAGGAAACAGCTGGTTTGTGGGTGTTAAATCGCGGCCAAACAACTAGCGCCAATGCTTATTAGGTAAACATTAAGCAAACTGCAACATAGAGAGAATCTGTACCTGACAAATTAGAAGATGTATTAAAAACTACTAATTACTCAACATTTCTGCTCCAAAATCACAGCAAGTGAACTAAATTTCCATGATTTGACAAGTCTAAACTAAAATGTTAGCATGAAGCTGAAGCTAACAGCTAATTCACTGGGGACACATAAATTATTTTGGCGATAATGTTACTTAAAGGTGGCTCTATGCTAATTTCAAAGCGTATGAATTGTCTGGACATGGTGGTGGCTGTGCCGGTGGCTAGCAGCTAACATTGCTAACTCTATAAACAGTGCTAAACAATGGCAACAGTGCTGACGGAGCTAACAGTGTTGACTGGGGGAAACAGGAGGGTGGGCGCTACGCTTGCACCACCAATGAGCTTGGCAGCGGGATACACACATGTACCAACGTGCACAGGTGGCCGGTCCAGCTTACCACAACAAACCACAGAGGAGCTCAGATTACAACAAACATAGAGGCAGTGTGACTTTATTCTCTGCTCAGGGCAGCATTATTCCACCATATATTTACTTAGCAAATGAGGTTTGCTGTCATATTAGTGCTCTAAATGTCGCATACGAACAACGTCCTTCAAATATAGTGGAGCATGTCTTTAAAGAAATAGAACAGAAGAAGCCCTGACCCAAGGGCAGAAAAAGAAAACAGAAAAAGGAAGACTGGACAGACGAGAAAGTAGGAGGTGAGTAAAAAACTGTGAGGTCGATTTAGAGGAGTTGCCAAGTGGCTGGGCACGAGGAGGGAGGAGTGGAAAAAGAAAGAAAGAAATGAGCAGATGGGTGAACGAGGGGGGCGGATAGATTAATCTACGGACAGAGAGGAGGAGAGAATGGAAGAGGAAGAACAATGCATGAGAGAATAAAGCCTGTAGTGGCACTCATTTCTGGGGTCGTCTCTGCCTTAATCAAGGCTCTGAAGAACTCGCGGGTGCACGTGGCCCCAGGAATGTGCTCCTGTAGTCTGCAGAAGGGTGATCAATCAGAGCTGGTGGCCGCCACGCAGATGCTCCGCTGTACCATAACTAACACACACACACATACGCACGCACCGAAAGCGACAGTGATGAATTAGGAAACGCTCAGACAGTTTAAGAGTCGCTGACTCTCCTCATCTGCATAATAAACTGTCGCATGATCTCATCTCACTTTGTTCTCCCCTCTTTCTCCTCTCTGACTTCAGTTTTCTTTTCTTTCAACCTGTATCAACCTCTGTCCATCACATGTACCTAAACTCTGCTGTGTCACAGACAGGCCAGAGTTTCAATTTGTCCTATACTTTTTGCAGTTTCCTTTCTAAAAAAAACCTCAGAAAACTTTACTTTCTTGCGTAAATATGACTAAATTTAAAGCGTTTCACTTTGAGGTGACGGGGCACTACTTTCTCATTCAGCACCAATAGCAGTCCAAATAGAGTTGTGTATTTTTACCTAAAAGCAGTCCCTGCAGTACAGCTTTAACTGTAACATGAAAAAAAATTAGGATGCGCCTTCGGTGGTTTCCGGGAATACTCTCGCTACGGTGCCTCCCTTTGTCCCCTGCAAAGTGGTAAAAAAAAAAAAAAAAGTTGTGCTGTTCCCTCACTGAACCGGGAACCAGGGCACCTTGAAAATAATGAGATCCTGTTGGTGAGAAGACACTCTCTCATAACATCCCACTCGAGTTTTGTTGACACCCGACAAGGTCTAAAAACAAGCACAATTCCTCAACAGCAGAATGAGTGGGAGGGGAAAACAAGATTTGATACACAACAGCAACTGTGAGACATGCACGGCAGCTACGCACAACCGTTTATTAAGTTAAGTGGTGGGATAACTTGTTACTGGGAGGGTAACTTACCCTGGAAAGTGGTAAACGCTTAACAGTCTTAGAGATAAGGAAGAAGTAAGTCTCTCTGAGCAAAAGGTTTCCAGAGTCCAGACTCAAACAACTCAACAACTACTGGATGGATTGCAGGGAAGTGCTGTATATATCCCCTGATGTTTCCTTCAGTGCAACCATGCAGCTGACATTTTTGGTTTATCGTGAAATGTCATGAAAACTGTTGCTGTAGGTGGATTGTTATGACACATTTGGTACAGATATTCATGGTGCCAAGAGAACGCATCCTACTGAATTTTTCCTCTAGCGCCCCCATGAGCTTGACCTTTATGGTTTTGGGTTCAATGACAATCACTTGAAATATTTTCATTACATTTGCTGCAGATGCTCATGTTCCCCTCAGGATGATTGTAATTCTGTTGGTGTTTTGATCTAGTGTTGTTAACACTCAAAAGAGAAGGGCAATAAAGTCGAAATCTTGTTGTAATACATTTAATATTTCAGTTGATATTAGGTTAATGGTGCTCTTACTGTACATTTGTATTTAACCAGACTACCTTGGCGTGGTGGAGGTTAAAGGGGGATTCACTTTTGCTCTGGAGTACCCTATAGGGTGAATCCAGCCCTGACCAAGGCCTCTACTAGACTACTGGTCCACTGACTCCATTTATTCATTCATTTTCTGTTACCGCCCATCCTATTCAGGGTTGCGGGGGCGGGGGGGGGGGGGAGACCCACGCTGACACGGAGAGAGCATGCAAACTCCACACAGAGGGGCTCCCCCAACCCTGGTTCCAACCAGGAACCCTCTTTCAGTGAGGCGACAGTGCTAACCACTGCACCACTGTGCTGCAAATGACTGTTGCTGACAGTAGAATGGCAGGTAAAGTTACGTAAGTTAGGGTTAGGATGTGAAACATGGTGACAAAGAACCTTAAAATAACTGGTGCTCACTTGGTTTCACTCTGGACACAAACACCAGTCTCTTGCAGAGAAGTCCTGTGTTTGTTTGACCCATCCACCGCTCCAACCTGCCTTCATATGCAGACTTTCCCTCCTTATAATACTGCCTTCTTTACTGTTATCAGAGCATCGGTCAGGTGATCACAGCCTTTCTGATTATGTGGGTTATACAGGAATTACTGGCTTATATACATTTTGGTAGGCACATGTATGAACAGTGCAAGAGAACAGCAAAAGACCATACGGCTACATGAGAATGACACAAATGAAAAGACAGCTGTATTTTTACCCGAAATACTTATTTATTTGTTTGTTTGACATTTGTGGTGATTTAAAGCAATGAAGCACCATCTTGTTTATTTTTCCTCACAATGAAACCTATCATCCACTTGCTGCTTACATGTGTTATTTTTCTCTCTCTTTTTATTTATGACAGTGTGTGCTGAAGGGGGGGGGGGCGGTCTATATGCGCTGGGTGCATTATAGACTCTATTAATCACAGCCATGTTCTGCGCTCTGAACAATGACAAAGCTCCAAATCCAGAGATGAAAAACTGCTGCCGCAGCTGAGCTGAGATGGAAAACAAAAGCCAGCTGATTTCAATCTTCCGGAGACTGAAGATTTTGAGACCAGGGTGGATCAATTGAAGATTCAGAAGACTGCTTTGGTTTTATTGTTTTTCCTTTCTTTCTTTTTTTTTGTACTACTCCTGCCCACTTCTTGAAATACATACGGTGTATGAACACACACAAATGGGTTTTTCAATTACAGACAATGACTTCTGGGATTAACATAACAAAAAGAAAACCTGCTCAATGCCTTAGCTGTACTCAACAGGTCTACAAAGGTGGAGGCAATCTACTAAGAGGGATTTTTGCCCTTAGAATATCCTTAATATGAGTGATGCTCATGGTACAGAATATCTGACATCAATACATCAATAGCGATACCTGAGCTTCAGTGCCAATACTTCATTTGATACCTTACACTAAGAAATTAAAGAAAAGAGGCTTAAGTTCTCAAATTTAAAGGTTATCTACACAAAATCATCTGTACAAGAGTTCTCAAAATACAAGTCTCACATTGCCTAAATATCTATTTAAATTAGACACCACCTTGCCTGATAGTCAACGCCACCTTTCAGTCCTTGACAGCTCTTGAAATTCAGCGCGAAGGACACATTTCAGTTGACACTGAGAGTACTGAAGTTCAAACAATGGGCTGTATTTTGACACTTTTCAAAACCGTCAACCTTTTTATCATGCTTATTTTAAGCAGTGATTAACCAGGTGTGGGGGTGTGAGAGTAAAGCAGGAGGTGACCTGCTTTCTCAAGCTCCTCACTCTTCACATTTAATTGTATGCTACACTTAGCATCCTGACCCCCCACATCACCTGGGCCAGGTTTACTCAGTGTTACCTGGATCAAAACTAATGACCTGAAGTGAATTATCTAAGCTTCCAAACCTGCTTGAAGTGTTAACTCATTTAAATCAGGGCTTACAACACTAGCGGTATCCCAATTAACTTGATATTTCACTTCATTTTAATCTGTATGTATTTATTTGTTTGCTTTTGCAGCTTCTTTTATTGTGTTTTAACACATTGTTTCCAAGCTCTCACTTCTTGTATTTTTTGTTTAATGGCAATTTAAATTTTTTCTACATGTCTTGTGTTTAATGTATTGTTATGCTCCTGTAAAGCTCTCCTTGTGTCTGAATGGTGCTATATACATAAACTCACCTTGTATGATTCCTTGTGCCAAAATTACCAAAAAGGGCAAAATACACTGAATTCTTGGAGAGTTTGGGAAGGCAGTGTGATGCAGACAATCAGCAGCTACCTTCAAGGGCAGCCATTCAGAACATGTATATACACTTTTGCTTTGGTGTGTTTGGACCAAACGCCAACTTCTGGGGCCAATAAATGAATTCAATGCAGAACTGTCAAAAAGTGAAGTTCCCCTAATGGCCGTCTGAGGCTGGCTCCAAAAGTGAGTCAATCCCCATTGACCCCATGTTAAAATGCCCAACCTCAAGGCAGAAACTGCCATGTTTACAAGCTGGGACAAAAACCACTTTTGGTCTCTATAGCAAATTTTTCAATTCATAACCACTGCACTGAGAGGTTTTATATAACTTACCCATTAACATTTTATCGAGGCTTTAAGTTACGCATACAGGGTCGCTTTGATTGCACTTTCAGTATGGTACCTTTGGAACCAAAAGTAACCCTTCAGACATGGTACCTGGTACCTAGGTCTGTTCAGCGTTTCCACCGTATTTCCTCATTATCCGTGACACAGATGGAAGTCTGCGCCTCATTTATCGTCCACAGAACGAGGTTGCACGCCGACATTTTACAGAACAAAATAAAACAGACTGCAGTGAGAGTCTCTTTCCATGGGATATTTAAAAATAGCAGCTTTGTGCATTTAGTCCTTCTCAGGCAAGCTCAGGGGTTTAGCGTTGCTGTAGCCCACAGGAACAACGCTCCACAGCGCGTTTTTTTTCCCGGAAAAAAAGCGCACTAAACTGAACTGAACTGTATTGTATCGTACTGCTTGGTGGAAACAGGGCTTATGAGTCAGATCTACACTCATTGCACAGCTCCACAGCTCCACCCTCTCATCCAAACTTGGTCACTTCTGGCTCCAAAAATCCAAGATAGTAACGGCCAAAATACCAAGCTAAAGGCTACAAAACAGAAGTCCACAAACCAGTAGGTGATATCACGGTGGCTACGTCTATTATTTTTATACAGTCTATGGCTTATACAACATGTCGGGCAAACAGCTTTGTTTCAGTAATAATCTTTAAAGGGTTACACCAATATAAGCTTCTAAAGAGAAACACTAACACATGGCAACAGTGTTTTCAGGCGACTAAATATGTTCAAGTTTGACAGTTTTCCCTCCAACGACAGTTTCAACATAATATCTTTGCGAAGACAGAAAGATGTCTCTAAAAAATGCTTCATACATTACACAAGAGGAGGACGACAATCTAATAATCCTGCATAAACACACAAACACACCTGATGATTACTCACTCCAAACAGTAACAGACTGCTCTCCTTTTTTTTAGGACACTTTCCCTCTTGTCGCAGGAGAGGCATGATAACCCCCGCCCCCCCCTCCTCATCCGCGCTTCTGGCTGACAGGTGCGAGAAACAAAGCTCTGTTATCACAGCTGCAGAGATGCACCTGCAGGCGGTGGGGATCACGCATTATGTTTTGAGCTGAGAGTTTGTCCCTCCCCTCCCAAAATAAAAGAAAATACTTGGACACTTTCCGGATGGCGTCTTGCTCAGGTGGAACTTTTTTACCTTACACTATATAGTTTTATGATCTTTAAGGAAGAAAGGGAGAACAAAAGAAAATAAGGACCTGCGCAAATTTAATACTAATTCATTACAGCTCCTTTAGAGATAGGGCTAATGCAGCATTCAAAGACCACTTGAAGGCAAAAATGACTCAAAAAACTAATTCAATGTGCAGCGCCGAGAGAAACTTTCCTGACTTTTAATTACTTTATCGCTCTCATTTTCTCTATCTTTACAGTATTTTAGTGTGAACTGGAGAAAAGGAAGGGAGATAGCGCAAGAGCTTGGGAGACAAAGAAAAGGGGGAGTGGAGGCAATGTATTGTTGAGATGTGGACTTTGTTCCGTGTCTGTCAGGTCTTTTCGGCCGGGCTTTGAAGTGCCTTGGTCCGCAGTCCCAGGACGAGGGTGGTTACGGCCTGTGGAAAACAGGATTACACAACCCTCTCTCGTCCAATTAATTATCCGCCTGTTTGGGGAAATAAATCCTTATCTCCTTGCGTGCCATCGCTCTAGAAGACTTTACCCTTGCTGATGGTTGGGGAGTTTCAAATCCAAGTCTGGAGAAAAATGAAAACCCCTCCACCAACTCCAACTTGGTCTAATCAGAAGGGACTGTTCCACATCCAATTAAAACTGCAGAGAATAAATTGCTCAGCTCAGATGTATCTAAACTATTCTTAAGAAATGAAAACACAGACTTAATTGGCTTTGTGAGGAGTTTGACCATTTCCAGAATAAAGTGAGGTGGTGTGCAGGTCCATTGTTTTTCTGTTTGAGATTTTGGGGTTTTTCTTTTTGCAGCAGCATCTCTTTGAGGTCTTTGTTCTCCTCAAGGAGCAGAGAGAGTGCAGCAAAGCAAAAGTCTATGCTTATCTAAGCCGAGGGCGATTCTCAAGGTCACAACCTTCTATTCGCTGTTTCACTCTGGCCTCAAGTTAAAAAGTGCACAGCAACAACTATGATACAACTAAGCCTCCAGCTCTGGCCAAAACATTGCACCAGTGTGGGCGGCCCAATCAAAGTCTTGCATTCTTGTCTGTGGGAGTTGCAGCCCCTGGTTAAAGATAGCAGCCTGGAACAGCACATCCTGAAGTCTGGATTAGCCCTGCCAAGTGTAGATTCCCTCGCTTTCTCTCTCCTTCTCTTCCTCCGACGGCTGCTCCAGGAGAGCATGTCAGTTCATCTCAACATAAAGATGCGCCCGGGGAAAGCCAAGACAACCCCCCCCTATCCGTTGTTGAAGCGCAGCATAGAAGCCATGAGGTACCCATGGGTGCACCTCGCAGCGTTGCTTTGAGTGGTCGGCAGCCTCTCCGTTGCTTGACTTTAACAGGCACTGTGGGAATTGTGTGGTAATTCAAAGACAAGCAGGCAAACAAGTGCCAAGACAGAAAGCAGAAGTAATTGCCAACTTGTCACAAGAATGCATGCAAGTTCTGGGTTTATTAGAAAAGGCTTGTTGTGATGTAAGCCAAAGAAATGCGAGTAAAACATTTTAAAATATTTTGAGTAATTTTCAAGGTTTTTGCGAGTTTGCACGAGGACAATGTCATGAGTTCTCTTACGAGGGCCATTCTTACATGCAGTTGCCACACCTTCTTAAACATCAAGATCAAGGACTTTTTAAAGAATTTCCAAGGCCCAATTCCCCTAAAATTCAAGGACCCAACATGGCATTGTTTCAGACACGCATCAAGGTTAATTGCTCTTAGAACACTGAGGATTTTTATAATGAGAACTAGCAAGCTTTACAGAAGCTCACAGACAATTAAAAAGAGAGGGAGGCATGAATGTGTGAACACTTCCTGACTGTGTCTGGGCGATGGCAGAGTGTTGTCTTCTCTAACACAGCACAGCAAATTAATATTGTGTAGGTTGAGTGAAAGAGGCAGAGAATTTCTATTCTTGCATATAATCTATGAATTCAAGCACTTTCAATGATCCATGTCTATTTATAAGATAAGATAAGATAATCCTTTATTAGTCCCACCGCGGAGAAATCTGCATCGTTACAGCAGCAGAGGGGGCAGTGCACAACAGGAAGCATCAGGTAAAAAACACAAAGGCATATAAGTAAATGGTAAAAATGGCACCATAAAAAATATATTGAAAAAATTCAAATTTACACACTTTAAGGATTTCAAGGACCCATTTATCACACCTATAGGCATACTCAACAACTTGCGTTTCTCTTTTTAAATGAGCAGTGAGTAGAAGAAGTAGTAGTAGTAGTAGAATTTAGTGGCATCTAGTGGTGAGTAGTGCAAATTGCAAAAGGCTGAAACTGCTCCCATGTGCCAAGCGTGAACTCCTAGTTAGGATTCCTTCAGTGGTTTGTTGGTCAGGAGGTCGTAACCACTAGCTGAATTATCCACAGAAGCCTCTTCCTCTCTGAAACAAAAGGACCCAGTGCTTTAAACCATCCAAACATGGAATAAAATATTTCAAGTTAAAAATCTGTGTTTTCATAATGCAGTTCAGCTCGTCACAGAGAGGCTCCGAACTATGATGACCGACTTGAAAATGCGAAAACCTGAATGGCTCCATCTTGAGCCAGTGTTTCGTTTGTTTGTTCTGCCACTGTACAAACATGGCGGTGCAACATGGCGGGCTCCGTGGACGAGGACCCACTCCTATGTAGATATAACTGTCTCATTCTGAGGTAACAAAAACATGTCAATTCTTATTTTCAGGTGATTATACACTCAAGAAAACATAACTATTAGATTATATTCCATTTCTGCCAACATATCCTCCTAAATCCTACAAACTGGACCTTTAAGAATTCTATGTTAAGTCAGTAATTAATTCCCGTCTCTATCTACAAGTTTTCAAGTGTTAAGATACCATCAGTAAAAGTCAATATTTCCTGCAGACATTTGGAGGCTTTTTAATGTGGAACATCTGTGCAGGAATCGTACAGATTCATGAACTGTGCCTTAACAGCAATCCCAAAACTACAAAATGGAAAGATTTGTTTTTATTCATTATTGATTGACTTTACCCACCAACCAAAACCCCTCACGGGAGGATAAATATCTTCATTCTGTACAATTATTGTTTTAGATATTCTCTTTTTCTTCTCTCACTACTCCATTCCTAACACCACATTTTAAAATATAACACAATTAAAGTTTAATGCTTCAGAAATAATGGAGAAAAGAAGAGCGATTCCCCACCAAAGTAGGTTCAAGTCAAGTAACTCTTTCAGTCAATGCTGTTAGTGTTTCAGCATCCTTGAATGTTTTCTCAGAGGTGTGGACTCGAGTCACATGTCTCGAGTCACAAATATGATAACTTGCAACTTGACTTGGACTTTAGCACCAGTGACTCGTTACCTGACTTACACTTGAGCCTTTAGAGGTGAAAATACTTGATACTTTTCCCCAAGCCCAAAGATTAAGAAGCATGTTGCGATGTGGTACACAACATCAAAGTACCCTATTTACTATTTTAAAAAGCTTTCATGACTTTTTGTAAACATAATATTTTAATTATTAATCTGCTGTTAAAATAGCATTGCACTGGGTTAAAAGCTCATAACGACTTCTTTAGGACTTAAAACATTAGGTTTAGGACTTAGAACTTGACTTGGAAAACAATGACCCACCTCTGCGTGTTCCAGTCTAGCAGAATACATCCTCTACTTGTTATTGGTTTGTGCGATTCATGTTCCCACTGTACAGTAAATCTCGTCATTTTTAAGTCATTCAATGTGTCTGTGTTAAAAATATCTGTTTTTTCAAGGAGGACGATCAAGATCGCCTCAATGCTAATTCACCCTTGAGTGCCATCAAGGGATATTTCAAAAGGATGATGTCCTCTGAGCTGCTGGAGGGCTTTAAACGTGTAACATAAGTGAAGGAAGTGTTTCATTAGCTTATCAGTGGCAAACCAAAAGCTGCAAAACGGAGATAATGAGTGAATAAAAACAGCATTTCTGCCAGAGAAGATGAACTTGGAGCGACTGGACTGGTCAGCATGTCATGACCCTGTTGTCGGAATTAGCGCTGTGAAAATTAAAACGACGGCTAGTTAACCATGAGGAAAGTGTTAAGAGATGATAGTCGCTACATCAAATTAAAACAGAAGTGGCTCAAACAGGAGAGCAGTTGCGGTTATTTCTGGCCACTATGTGAGAATTTACAGTCAATACTGGGAAGTAAAAGGTCACCAGCAGGGCAGAGTGAAGCTAACACAGCTAGCAGTACTTCAACAGGTTTAAAAGGAAGCCATATGTTGGCTTTCCATCCCCAGACAGTGCTTTCACATTTGGATACGAGCAGCTGACAGTGAAAATATTTCCTTTTGACATCATCATCTTCTTGCCAGCCTTATTTCCAACGTTGCCTCAGCTTTTTCAAACGCCAGGCAGAATGTAGAGGATATTTAGCAGCAGCATTTCAAATTTTAATCCTACAAACTTTCAATTTCACCGTAGTTGAGATGAGCAAGAAAGAGCTGGTGAGAATGAAAGGGAAAGCGAGATAGCGACAAGCACTCATCAGTGGGCAGCAGGCAAGAAGACGGAGAAGAAGCAGCAGCAGAAGAAGAAGCCAATTACCCGTGTGGGCAAGCCGACCGTGGGGAAGCGGCGTGCCGGGGCTGCCTGTTCTGAGTCCGATAACCCTCCCGTGTCATCCCTCTGTGTCAACCAGAATTTTATCTGCCACAAAAGACAGCCGCCGCATAGGCAACAACAACAACCTGCAGCCAAAGAGAGCCGCGAGCCACAGACGGAGACGAGAATTAAGAGAGTCAGGCAACCACAGGGGCAACTGATACGCAACACATGAGCTGAAAGGAAATGGAGTAGTGGGAAATACTAACACACACGGAGGGATTCATCACACACTGCGCCCTATCAGGAGGGAGGAGGGAGAATGTTCCAGCCGTCAAAAAGTAGGGCTAGACCAACCTATTGGATTGGTTATGTGTCTGCCAATACCACTCTGCCTTTTCTCTTGTTTATGTAATCTATTTCTGACATGATATGCTGTACATGCCCATGCCTGCTGAAAATTCTCTCCATCTGAATGGGATAACATTGAAAATATGAGCTAAGCTTCAGACCTCAAAATCTCACATTCAGACCCGGTTAAAAACCTGCAGCCATACATTCATTATGAAATAACACAATCTATCATGTCTCCTCCTGATGTATTTTTGGACAAAGTGTACAAACTAATTACAGTTTTTCTCTCTGTTTGCTGCTTCAGACAAAAGGCGAGAGAGGAGAGGGAAGAAAATTTCTTAGCTCAACAATATCAACAGCTCCATAGTAATTAAACCCCTGACGTGCTGAGTATTTACCTCAATAAATCATTCCCACATTTTGGTGGCTGTAGATGTGTGCGAGGGGGGTGGGGGGGGGCGAAAAAGGCTAAAAAAAAAAAAAAACAAACAAAAAAAAACACCGGACTACTCTCACTCAACTTTTGCTGCAGCACAGTGTAACGTCATTCAGAGAAACACTGCACTGACCAAATACACACCAGCATGTACACAGGAGAGAAAATCTGGTGCACCTTGTAGCGTTATGCTAATCTACAGCTTTACATGCGAGTGTCAAGACTGAGTGATTAATGATATTCACCAAGCTGTGTCCTTGTATGATTTATTCAAAAAATAAATACAGTGTCTGTGTTTGCAAAACTGTCTTGAGTGTAATAGTAATGGCTAGTAGCTTAGAGGGACTCAGAGACTTCTAAGATCATTTTAAAAACATGTAGAATGAAATTTATTACCTGTTTCACAGTCATGCCAGTGTTAGCATGATGGAAAACCAGTAGGGACAATATGGCCTTGAATTGTTTATTATTTATGCCTTTCTTTTCTTGTATTGCCCAGCAGTATGTAGAAGTAATTCCTCATTAACATGACCAAGGCCCAAATAAGTGGCAGAAAATCAATGAATGGATGGATCAATGACAAATGATTAATTTATTAAAGTTCATTTCCGTTTTTGCTAAAATCAATCAGCAGTGTAAAATATCCTCATACAGTGGTTCATATAATATCTTAAGAAAATACACATCCAACGGAAGATATCTAATGAATTAGTGCCTCACGTATGGTGACGCAGGTAAGGTGTAGGAAAAGAATAATGGTTGGGCTTCGTCATGCTACGTACGTAATATGAGTTATATAGTTATATATATTATATATATTATATAAGTTAAGCAAAGTAATTTTATAATGGTTAGGTTTTGGAAAAGAATAATGTTTAGGCATTGTCTTGTGACGTACTTAACGTAAAGTTACTTACTCTACGTAAAGTACTTGATGTGAAGTTGCGTAGGTTAGGTTTACGAAAAGAATCATGTTTGGGCATTGTCTTGTGACATAGTTAACGTAAAGTTACTTAATTTACGTAATGTACTTAACGTGAAGTTATGTAGGTTAGGATTAGGAAAGAAAAGTTACGTAGGTTGGGTTTACGAAAAGAATCATGTTTGGGCATTGTCATATTACGTACTAACGTACCATAAAGTTAGTTACTTTACGCAATGTACTTGACGAAAAGTTACATTGGTTAGGTTTAGGAAAGTAAAGTTATGTAGGTTGGATTTAGGAAAAGAATCATGTCTGGGCATGGTCATGTTACCCATGGTACCTAATGTAAGGTTACTTACTTTACGTAATGTACTTGACGAAAAGTTACGTGGGTTAGGATTATGAAAACAAAGTTACGTAGGTTGGGTTTAGGAAAAGAATCATGTTTGGGCATCATCGTATTACGTACTTAACGTAAGGTTTCTTACATACGTAACTTGCCTGACGAAAAGTTAAGCAAGCATCCACCACCCCCACCTGCCTCCTTATGTGGACTTTTGCCCTTTATGATACTTTCTTCTTTCCTCCTGTTAGTGCATTAGTAACGTCATCGCAGCCTTTCCAATTACATGGGTCATGTAAGAATTCTAGGGGGTTATTTTTTTAAATATACACTCAGTGCCTGAGAACAGCCTGAGTAGTGTCTGCTTGCTGAACTCTGGTGGTGCCCACTAAAACTCCACAAAAGAAGGACTAAACAACCTCCTGCAACATAACCCACTCTCCCAACAATCCCACACCTGGTTTATAGGTGTATAATGTCCCCCACCAGCCCGCAGTCCCATACAAATATATATATACAAGATATAAAACTAATGATACTGTCTAGCAGGAGAGAAAATATGTTTAAGACCTTGGTTAATGGGATGCAATACTTTTTAATACCCTTTAAGGCCATTAGAGGAAACACATTTCCTTGCTTTATTCTGTCGGGGAGCTATTGTCAGTCTGAACAAAGGCTAATGTTTCATCTGGTGTGTCCGCCATGCCTGAAAGCTATGAGATGGCCTTCTCAGCCGCCGCATTCACCGAGGCAGCGTGAACCAGGACATTCACAGGAGCTAACCCACTGGGGACCAAAGACCAAAAGGACTGAAGAGCAAGGCTAAACAAAAGTTTATAGGACAGCTGAGCGTTTCTGTGGAGACACTATAAATGGAAAAGGGATATCAAGTGTTTCAGAGGAGGGTAGGAAAAACTCTCCCACTCACCAGGGAAGGGTTAGTGACAAATGCTCCCATGGGGGTATAGGAGGTCCATATGAGGCTAGAACGAGGGCAAGGACCCATGTGCTGCATCCATATTTACATGTTTTCATTTTATTTTTAAATGATCTTCGACACACAAGTGTTTTGGCACCATTTCAGATATTATCTCCATCCCTACAATCACACCTTAAAATGCATATCCCAGGACCATTCATGTACACCGAGCATGCCGTGTAATCAGGAGGCAGATTTAGCTTGGACCATCTACAAGGCAGAGCATAAGGCAGTTAAGGCAGAGCAGAGCAGTTTGGGAATCGACAAACTGGGTGACAGAGCAGCACCAGGACCATTATCCTTTGCCAGAGGAAGCCATGACAATGGGAAAGGAGTACCCACACAAGTAAGATGAAATCACATAAAGTATGTAGACGCAGCTATAATGTTTTGGCTTGACACACCCAGCCAGGAAGCCAATATGGATGTCTGCATTATTGTTTCCAAAAAATCCAGACTAAAAGACAATCCCTGAGTTTTAAGACTAAAAATGCATCAGCAGCGCAAAGTTAGGTGCTTTAAAACAAAAACATATTAGTGTGGATGTAATCATAGTCAGATATTGGAGACATGTAAGGGAGCTCTTTGATATAACACCCGAAATAGGGAACACATCTGACCCTGAGTGATAAGAGGAATGTGGTGCTTAGGTGAAATGAAGCCATGCTGTGTTAGAGTGGACAGGCAAGAGGTGGCTCATTCACACACTGTGGGAACCCACTGAGCTGACTGAATCAGGGTTAATGAGTGCCGTGTCTGTCTGTCCATCTGTCTCTCTGTACTAATCTTGCATACTACTGGACCTATCAGCCTAATATTTTGTCTGCACATTTATGACTGTATGCTCAATGACCTCTCGTGGCTGCCGTTATTCACAATTGCTGGAAAACCTGTTTTATTGACTCTTCTATACAATCATCGACTGCTCACCTCTCACTCCTCTTGACTGCCTGGTAGGAGCTGCAAGTCATCAGCAAAATCACAGTAAAAGCACAGAGCCAAAGGCATTTCCAGCAGTTGAATCAACCATACCTCATATGTTGAGGGCCACATTTTGGCCTTCATCATTGCTCAAACACTGACACCCACAGAAAAGTTGAAGCAAAGCACCAGCAGATTAATTCCATACCCAAAATATTATGATCCACTAAAGTTTGCCTGCACTTTACTGAGTGGACTTTTGTAGTTGTTAAAGTATTTGTTTTTGTGTAATTAAATTGCTGTTACAAACACAGTGTGATATGAACAGTGGGCGACCGAGCATGAGGCACCACTGTTTTGTAAAAATCTGGCAAACTTGAATTCAAAACCTGGCTCACTGTAGCTGTAACTAAAACACAAACTGGCAGCATACACAAACATAGCTTCAAGTAGCGTGTCCGTGACAGCTGATGTAAGCCAAAAATACTACCTCTAATGCATCAGGGGATTGCCTCATCATCAGATTACTTGTAGCAGTAGTAGTTTCACTCATGTTCAGGTTCATGGGGTTCACAAAGTATTTAATTTCCATCCTTGACTGAATTCTGTCTGATCTGGGCATATAAAGTAACTGTCTCAGTTTTGGTAGTTTAGAAATGTTTGTATTGGGTCTTCCTGGGTCAGGGGTCAGAGATCCCGTGGTCTCAGCAGGTGCTAATTAAAGGAGTTCAGGAGCCGACAAACTTCTTTGAAGGATTTTGACTTTGTTCTGGAGTTCAATCAAACTGTAGATTTCCTGTGTATTCTGCTTTTGCTCTCTACAGAGCTCCGGAGGTTTTGATCTGGCTGGAAAATATCACTTATTGTGCATTATTTAAATGGTCATTAGTCTCGCAAGCCTCATCCTTCCTGGGCACGGCTCTGGGCTTTCATTATTACATCAATTATCAGCCCATTATATGCAAATGACTCATCCTAACTCTGGAACCTATAATATATAATATATCAATTACACCGACAATGAGACAGTGAGACAGCGAGGGGATATGGAAATATTTCCTAAAGATAGCCTGTCGATAGGGGAAAAAAGCTATTAGAAACAGTGGAGAGAAAAAAGCAGGGAGAGGAAGAAGAAGAGGATAAAGAGAAAGAGCTGGGATAATAGAGAGAAACAGGGGTCAGTCAGGACAGCGATGAGAGCCATTGAATTCAAAAGAAAACGATAGTGGGCCCTAATATGACACCAGCCATAACCATTTGTTGCTCTTGCAGCACCATTGGAACATTTCTCAGTAATTTAACAATTTGCATATTCTAAAACATAGATAGCTTCACACACAATTTTCAACCAGCCAGCAAAGAAAATCTACAGATCCTTTTAGGGCTGACGTCACAATGACGTCAGTTTGTTAGCTGGAGGCAAAACATGACTCTCCCCCACAGGGCTGTAGGCTACATAGGAGTCTGAAAATGTCATCTTGTGTTATTAGGCTCTAGAATAGGAGACATAGCTCAAAACTTAAATTTTAACACATACCAGCTGCCACTGCCCGTCAACGAAAACAAAGACAACTATGGTTAAATGTGATAAGACCAAAGGACTGGACGGAGGCCATCATCAAAAATGCTCACATGTGCAGCGCACACTTCATATCAGGTTAGGGAAGAAGTATTTCCTGTTGTAGGGATGAAGAACGTTATGTGTGTTAAGGGTTATCATGTCCACCTCATCAAAGATTGGGGAGGTATTAAGAGGAATATTGGATCTCTCCGTTACGCCAACGTTTTAGCTTATAGACTAACATTAGCCTCAATGACAAAAAAACTAGAGGAAACCGTTCAAGTGTCGTCTTCCTTTCTAAGATAGTAGTCAACCTCAAAGCTTCCTGTGACATCATCTGTCTACTGAGTGAGAGCATACGGGTCGGTCAGCCTGGTCCCGTTGGTCAGTGTTTACCTTTTCAAGTAACACTTGGTGCTCTGCCAAGAGAGCGCTCTGCCACTCCAAGAGTGCGGTGCTATGGATAACTGAACGGAACATTTTGACCGCGTTCTGACTTTATGGATGGTCCAGTTTTGCCAGAGAGCACTCCAGCACTCGGAGTAAATGTTTTCCAATGTACCACTCGTAGCATCTTCCTCCATAGTCAAACACAAGCAAACAGAACTTGCTAGCTAGCGCTAGCTAATGTCTGTGAAGGATTGTTTTGCCTCCAGTTAAGCCGCCCCCCCACCCAAAAACATCATACTGTTTACCAGCAGTAAAAGGGTTAATACATGCAGCACAGTCTTTAGATGGGCACCCAAGATAAGTGTTACCAATTCAGTATTTGACCAATTGTCAAGTTATGTGTTATATAATGTTAAATTATGATTAAAAAGTGTTTTTGCTGAACATTATGATGTCACAGTGAAGTCGACCTTTGACCTTTAGGATATAAAATGTCATCACTTCATCATTTTAGTCATTTGTGTCAATTGTGAGGTTACATTAACCTTTGACCACCAAATTCTTATCCCTGAGTCCAAGTGGATGTTTGTGCCAAATTTGAGGCAATTCCCTCAAGATGTTCTTGAGGTATCACGTTGACAAGAATGAGACGAACGAGGTCGCAGTCACCTTAGCCTTTGATTTTTGACCACCAAAATCTAATCAGCTCATTGTTTAGTCCAAGTGGACGTTTGTGCCAAATTTGAGGAAAATCCCCTTCAGGTGTTTTTGAGATATCGTGCTCACGAAAATGGATGGACAGTCACAGCTGTCACTGGTGCATATTTTTGCATATTTTTTATTCTTTCATTATTTTATTTGTATTAAAGAGTTGTCAAAGTGAGATGACAATGACAGTGAAGAGATGGTTGGGCAGGATTACCTCATCTTAAGATCTCACTACCCACCATTTTCCTTTAAATAATACTGATAAAATATCAACAGTTGACAACGAGGAGAAAATTTATGAGCTCAAAATATGCTAATTCTTAATATCAGTGTTACCCTAATCCCTTTTATTACCGACCTAAATATACCTGCTTAGATACTAAGAAACTGTATCATGTTTTTTACTGCCTTTCTAAATACTGTAGGCTATCTGGGCTATTCAGGTATATTTCAGTATATTCAGGGATATTTGTAGTCATGATATGAAAATGCATGCACGTAAGCAGCTTAACCTGAGTAAACCCTTAATCAGAATCTGAGCTATTAGCCACAACACTGTGCTGTAAACTTAACATAAGCAGATGGAGGCACTCTAACTCACAGTCCTCAACCACAACTGTTAACTTATGCCACACACAGAGCTCCACTTGCACTTGTACTGTATACTCCTACTCCACAGTAGTGTTACCATAAATACACCTGGAGCGATGCAGAATGTGAAAACCTGTGTGTGAGAACAATCAGAGCCCCTGCTCCTCGATTCCTGTTGGAGTCGTGTATATTTAGACCGTCAGCTAACAAGGTGTTTAGTTTGTGTATGCACATATACGTCTATTTTAAAATGTTCTTAGCCTGTATGCTGCTGTTTTAAATGTCTTTTATGTGTGGCTTTCTTGGCTGTTTACTTTTGTAAACTAGTGACAGGAGCTACAAATAGGCAGTGGTAGCAATTGTTATGTGTCTGTGGGTGGATGTATACACAGCGGGTGAACTGATGTGTGAGGAGGAGGAGGAGGAGGAGGAGGAGGAGGAAGACAAGGAGGAGTAGGAGCAGAAGAAAACAAAGAACAAGAAGTAGAAGAATTAGAAGAAGAAGAGAGAAGAGGACATACTTTATTGATCCCAGAGGGAAGCAGTCAGAGAAAGTAAGTAAGCAGCCTTGTAATAATCAGCGGTAGTGACAGAGAGGCCATTTTGGAGCAGTGGGACCTGTTTGTAGGAAGAGTCACTTGCGGTGCAACGTGCTGTTAATACCAGGTATTAAAAGCTCAAGCAAACATTGAAGGGCATAGGCAAAGCTAATAAATAATGCAAATCCACTCTAAATGCCTTTCATAAACTGGAGAGAGCTTAGAGAGGGCGCTGTGATTGACCCCCTTGTTAGCAAAGGACTGAAGAGACACATTTGCTGGCACAAAAACTGAAGCAAAAATGAGGTTTCTGAGGACACAGTCAGAGTGGGTTCTACGTAATGTTAAAGGGGAACTATTCTGCTTTTCCTCTTTTCTGACCTATAAATGTTGTTACAATGTCGGATACTCGTGTTAAACGATGCCAAAGCGTCAGATAATGAGGTTTATGCATTTGGACGTGAGCCCTGCAAGCTGTCTTGGATGGCTCTGCACGCTGTGTTTTACTGTCTTTTTTTAACAGAGCAGTCACATTGACGTCAATGCGTGCCGGACTTACTTATATGGGCATGCCCAGGAATACGCTGCACAAGTAAGCAGATAATGACAAAAACAAGCTACGGCTAACAGCTAACGGCTAACGTTACTTACCATTCAGAGACGTCTTGAAGTAACCTCTGTACTTGAGAAACTTCAGGCTGTCCAGTCTCTACCTCCGGATCGGATTCGGGATCCAACACATACGGCTGTATTTCAAAAGCTGACATTTTCAAAAGTGAAATTCTCTCAACTTCCACACCGGCAAAATAAGGAGGTGGGGCTCGGCAGCCCTTCGGAAGTCCTTGGGAGTGTGACCAATCACAGCGGAGTGGGCACGGCGGGAGGCGCACATGGAGGAGGGCCGCGGGGTGGAGTAAATTACACAGACCGTTTTCGTGGGATGCAGGAAATACAAGGAAGCGAGAAAATGAGTATAATACCTCCCCTTTAACATGCACACTAGCACCCAGTTTGGACTTTGAACTGTTTGTAGGCTACACCACTGGTTAGCACCAAAGATTAAATATTAGAGATGCACTGATTTATCGGCTGCACATTGGTATCAGCGGATATTCGTCTTTTTGACTACCACTGGCCTAGCGGCAAATAAAATGACATTCCCCAGTGGCAGTGGTGGATGTTTCAATGTTGAGGCACATCAATTTTGTGCAGGCTTTAAAAGGAGGGTGCGAAACTAAGAGCATCCTGTCATCCCGGGGACAATAGAAAACATATTTGGGATGAACAGAGATCTTCAGTGGTAAGCCTGTTTCATGAACAACAAGTTTGTCTTGACGTCAGCAGGAGGAGACTGAGTTCACCTTAACTGTTAGCAGTTAGCAGCCAAAACTAACTGCTGACGGAGTATGCACTGAGTTACATTTAAGCTCTCTACTGTAGAAACGAGTACTGGCTCAAGGTTAATTATAACATTCTCATATGTTTAAACGTAATCTTGTTAAATGTAGTTTCTGGCTAAAAGAACTTGAATAAATACAGTTGTTTCAAGGTGCTTTTTGTCAAGGTTTTCACAGCAAAATAAAATGAATGTTAGAGGGAGAATTGTAATACACTGCATGTAGTAAAAAGGCTTTTGAGGAGGTTTTTGTTTTTGATGTTTTTCATATGAAAGAAGGTTATTCCCAGGGTAGTTCCATATATGTGTATGATTGAATTTGTGCTTGTTCAAAGGCAGAGTAATGAAGGACTGGTGGATTTTAGAACAGTTCAGTTATTTTCATATAATTAAGATTTATTTCCCTGGCACAAAAGAGGGAATAAATAACAACAAGCAAAAAAACATTGGTATCAGTATCTGCTATTGGTCATATTGTTGTTTTAAACATCACTATCGGCCAAGAATTTCCCAATCAGTGCATACTAAACCTAATCTGTTTGTGCAACAGAAATGATATGTTTGATTGTGAACTGAAATAAAACATTCTTTTGCATGTAATTTACTGCACTGTGCCAACTTGAGTTAAACTGAGAGAAGCAGCAAAACAGATTTCTTTGAGACATCATGCTGTTTTGGCTGCACATGCACAAAATAGTTTTATTTTAACTGCTGAGGCATGGAACAGACATTTTAGTTGCATCCTGTTAATAGATTCTGTTTCAACCACAAATAAACATGGCAGCTAATCACCAAATGTTAACTTAGCCAGCTATCACAAAATAAAATTAAATGAAAATAGATTAAAAAAAAAAGAAACCTGCTGTTAGAAGCTAAATCTTGCTCATAAGATGAGGAAGGGACGGGCAATTTGCATAAACTATGTGCCTTTACATGAAAATACTGATAATTATCTTAACATTATTCCTTTTCTGGAAAATCAATTGAGATTTAGTCAACGGGACAGTTCAGCCCCAAATCAAAAATACACATTTTTCCTCTCACTTGTAGTGCTGTCTATCAGTCTAGATTGTTTTGGGTGTTGCAGAGTGTTGGAGATATCAGCCCTAGATTTCTGCCTTCTCTTCAATACAATGTAACCAACCCTTCTGACCTCAGCTGAGGGGACGCCGTTAATGTTTACACCTCATGCTGTCACAAGAACGAGCTTCTTGCCCATGAGTAGATACACGCTTCATACTGCACAGTGATACAGTTGGTGGGTGTAGTTTGGTAGAAAGAAAATAGCTCCTAAACTGCTCACAACAAGGTCTGTGGATTATCTTGAGTAACTGGGTCATGATTTCTAGAAAGAGACATTGTTGAGTTTTTCAAATTTTAAGGGTGTTTTTTTTGGCACTTTAAGCAACACAAAGCAAGTGCCATCTAGTTCCATTATGTTGAAGAGAACGCAGACATCTCTAAGGCTCCTTTAAAGGATAAAGTGCCTAGGTTAATCCAGCAAATAAAACATCCCACGAGGTAAGGTACCAAATAGGTATAACAGACATATGAAAAAATCTTACTGTATGTATCATATTACCTTCCCCTAAGGTGACTAGAAATGGCTGGCTTATTCTCATTTTGATTTGTTGCACACACCAGCACATTAACAAGCTCTTATTAGCAATTACTGCCACGACGTAATTGGCAACCTTCTTTGACAACCTTTCTGAGAACCTGCCACACTGCACCCCCCCGCTTCAATGTACGCTAATAACAAAAGGGTGTAAACATGACACTGGGGTCCATCTTGACAGGGTGAGTCAGATGGGTGAGAGCCGCCATCCTACTGCCAGTGGTTTAAGTCCTGTCATTGACAAAATTCTGCTGCCTCTCGCTCTAATGACGTGACCAGCTTCACACCGTCCTCTATTTACAGGCCTGTCATTAAAGCCCTGTTAATTATAGAGAGACGGTCACATTGTTGTCATACCTGCTGCTGAGACACAGTAATCCCCCGTAGATGTGAGGACAAAATGGACACCTTAATTTAGAATGCCAACCCATGCCTGTGATTGAACACGACATGGTGTCTGATGAAAAAAGAAATAAAAAGCACTCAGTGAGGAAATGTCAAAGTTGTGACAGACTCTTTAAAGTATACAGATGTGGTTCTTTTATTTAGGATTTAGAATATTTGGGGTTTACAGCGTGCTGTTACCCATGTATATTTATACATATATAGCCATACATAGGTCAAAGCCATCAACACGTAAGCCCCTGCCAGTCATCAGATACTCTGCTGGTATAATGAGCTGGCCAAAGGAGGAGATAAAGGCCACTGACATCAAGACATGGAAGCTTCTCACAATGCATGGAGGGTTTTATCCCAAGTTCAGCACCCTGAGACTGTACACTAAGTGTAGCGAGGGGGGCCGAGGACTGGTAAGTGTCAGAACCACTGTCCAGGATGAAACAACCATGATCCAGGAATACATCAGGAAGATGGCCTTCAAAGATGAGGTGCTAAGTGAAGGCAGCAGAAACCCGAGAATGCAGATGAGGAGGACGAACCATCATGGAAGGACAAGCCTCTGCACGGTATGTACCACCAACAGATTGAAGAAGTGGCCGACATCAAGAAATCCTTCCAGTGGCTGGAAAAGGCTGGAATGAGAGACAGCAAAGACGGCAGCACAAGAATAAGCACTGAGCACAAGATTATTAGAAGCAGGGGTCTACCACACCAGACAGGACCCCAGGTGCAGGCTGTGCAAAGATGCTCCTGAGACAGTTCAGCACATGTAGCAGGGCGTAAGATGCAGGCAGGAACAGCGTACATGGAACGCCACAACTGCCAAAGTGGCTGGCATAGTGTACAGGAACATCTACACTGAGTATGAGCTGGAAGTCCAAAGGTCAGAATGAAAGACACCTCCTAAGGTGGTTGAGAATGACCGAGCTAAGATCTTGTGGGACTTCCAGATCCAGACTGACAAACTGGTGATGGCTAACCAACTGGACATCGTGTTGATGGACAAACAGCAGAGGAAGGCAGTGGTGATAGATGTAGCAATCAAGAGCAACAGCAACATCAGGAAGAAGGGACATGAGAAGCTCGTAAAAAATACCAAGGGCTGAAAGAGGAGCTAGAAAAGATGTGGGGAGTAAAGGCAACAGTGGTTCCAGTGGTGATCGGAGCACTCTGGACTGTGACCCCCAAACTGGAGAGTGGCTCCGGCAGATTCCAAGATCTGAGGTCTCAGTGCAGAAGAGTGCGATCCCAAGAACAGCTAAGATACTGCGCAGAACCCTTAAACTCCCAGGCCTCTGGTAGAGGATAAAAAAACAGAACATATATAGTAAACTTGGGGAAATAATTGCTAAAAATTCCCTTGTCAATGGCCATAAATGATGACTTTCTCTTCCCACTCTCTAATCTATTTCAAGAATGTAGTTACATTATGACATGTGCCATCGAGAAATCTTGCCTATTGAATCAACTGATTATAGTGGTCAGCGGCGGTTCTCCAAAGACAATAGTGAATCAGCCGGAGCCCGCCTAATCACATCTCTGTCTAGCTGCATAATAAGCCAATCAACATTGCTGTCAACATTATTTCTATAGCATCGCACTTGTGTAGTCGATTCACAAGGACAAAAATGCGCATACAGTCGATGCACATATTGTGTGGCATTCAGGGTCAAACCTCAGGAATAGACCATAGGGCTATAAGATGGCTTTTTTTATCAACAGTTTTCTTCTACAGCGAAGTGCAATTTCACTGCTTGTCCTCAGCCTTTATCATTCGGTGTGCCACATGAGGATAAGAAAGCAACAGGCAGTAAAAAGTTCCACATGGAAAAGTCTGACTACTTTGATTAAAAAAAAAAAATCTATCACTTGGCTTCAGCCAATCACTCCCGAATCTCCCCATAAGACATCGCCTTTTCTCCTGTAGTATATATTTTCCCATCCTGTTTTCATTTCTCTAGTCTGTCTGTGGTCTGCTTGTGGTATTTAGTGGGCTCAGTCCGTCTCACCCAAGATACACACAGACGTAGTTTATGTCCTTCCCCTTAACTTTCCCCAGAGTCTGATAAAAGAAAGTGAATTTAGAACCTTAGAGGAACCGACGACTGCAATGACAAGTGTCACTATTTCAAGGAGAAAAAAGGTACCAGACTCTCAGTACTATATTGAATAGTCAGCAGCTTTTCCCACTAGAAAATGTCCATTCTGCTGATGTCTGTGGCACCAATTAATGGCAGCCAAGATCTAATGCACCTCATCAAGTCATTAAATTATAATTTGATTTTCTAATCACAGCAAAACAGATTTGTATTGACTCAATAAAAGCAGGCATAAGAACAAAAATCTATTAAAACTATTAAAACTGGGGTAAGCAAAAATCCGGAAAAGGCAACAAATAAAACAAAAAAACCATCAAACCCTCCTCCTGCAGCCTTCCCTTGTCTGTGCTGAGTTCCTTCCACCAGACGACCATGGGCATATGCACAACCTTCCAACAGTAACTCTTGCCCTGCCCTTTCTCTGTTTATCAGACTACAGATGGCATAAGAAATTAGTTAGCTAACCACCCCAGGAGGAGAGCTGCCAGCAGCTCAGGAGACGGAGGTTCAGTTGGCAGTTGTGGCGATTCAAATTAGGCCAGCACAAAGCCCTCAGTACCAGGTGTCACAGCAAGCTGGTCTAACCTGTGTAACAGCAGCAACAGAAAGTTTGCTGATCTGGCAGGGAGTGGGGGCTGTCCGGTCCCTAGAGCTGGGGTTTGCGCATGATGGATTCAGGTTGCAGCCACTGCTCTCCTACCAGGAAGGTCTTTAGCGGCGGGGAGTGAGGCTGAGGACACACTGTAATTTGAGGCCCTAGTTAATGTTAGCCACATAAACATAAGCCATAGCCTAACCATAGCATAACATAACCATAGCATAGAGAAAGCTAAACTATAAGCAACATTTTCTCTCCATCTTGGAACAGACTCTCTTTTAGACTGTCTTTTTGATAAGTTCATCTTCCTTTTTTGGGGTGCTCTGCACAGTAGGCAGGTGTTGCTGATGCTGGAGTACTACCTCTCTCTGCAGGATTTTACCCCCACTGAATCAGGCTTTCACAAAAGGAAGGTGCATGCACATCTGTATTTGCCAAAGTCTCCCGTCATGGGCCAAATTTTTGTAAAGCCTGCAAACAGAGCCATGAGCAGGTGCAGAAATCTGGTGTTCTGTCAGAGAACTTAATATATAATATACTCAAAAGGTTATTATGGGATATTTGCTCAATGATGCCAAAACAAAACGGTCCACCCCACCTTTAACAAAGAACATACTCCAGTCTTTGTTTCATATTGTGTTGATTTCAAAACACCAAATGAGTGACAAACAGTCAGAGGTAATTATTCCTAAGAGGTGCTGTGGTCAGGTCTATTAGGCATTTGGACAAATGATGAAAGCTGTTGTTGTTCTGCTGAGAGCAGTCTCACAGATGCTGATGTCCATGTTTTACTATCAGAAAATGTCTCCCCACGTATCTGATTGGTACCAGTATTTATGAATAGGCCCTTCAGCAGTACATAGACCTTACTGTACCTCCACAACAACATACTCCCCAATGCTGAGTAATTCAAATAAGTCAAGCGATCAAGAGAAACTGCTCTCTGTTAATGTGCCATTTAAATGCAAAGAGTCATTCTGCCTCCTCTAGTTAGTTTTCCTACTCTGGGCCCTGGATCATCAAAGCCAGCAGTGTTCAGGAGCAAAAAAAAGGCAGGGACAGGGGAGAGGGCAGCGGTTGGAGGCAAGAAGAAAACCATAAACGGTTTGAAGTTCTGTGCAGCAAATGAGCATCATGTTCAAACCCCAAGAGGGAAGTTTGAAGGGAGAAGAGCCTCAGAAGTCTTCTGAGCTTTACTGAACTTTGCAGAGCTGTGTTCATGCTGGACCGCGCTGCAATAGCATTCGTAGCTCTAAGGTGATTTATGCTGGACCAAAGCTGCCATTAATGATGATTTTTTTTTTCTGCGAGCCACATGATGTTTGCATTCTGTCTCTGTTTGAAAAAGTTGGGTTTGAAAAATCTCAGAGCAGACATCATGGACGATGGTGCTGCTGCTGTTGTGTGTGTTCTTTGTGTAAGTGAGCAGATGTATTCTCCTCAACATTAGAAGTAGCCGCATATGTTAAATACATAAACATACCCTTCTTCATATTTGTTTTAAAAAGCCGATATGCGTAGAACTATTGAGCGATCTGCAAACATGCTCACATTGTCGATTAATGCGCTGCCCTTTAAAGGATTCTACCTGATAATTACCCTCATTTGCTAGATTGACGTCTCCTATGAAGTTTATGTAGAGCAGTGGGGCGTATTTCGCTTTGATTTGCAGGTGTGGCTACACTTTCTCGAGCTGAAAAAGAGTGTCCGAACAAAATGAAGTAATTAAGCATCCTGGTATTAAGCACCAACCAGCTATTGACTGTGTCTGCTTGATTAAACTGTGATTAAATTAACTGACAAACACTTTTTATTTAGAAAACAAAACTGAAATGCTGTATAGATAGTGCATAAAATCCATCGACTGCAAATGGGAACCATCTAAGTACTAAATATTATAAAAATATATTTGTATGCAGGGCAACATTTGCGAATTTAATCTAGACCAATCTTTCTAGAAGTTGCCAGTTCTCAAAGCGGCCCTGTGGGGATATCGACTTAAACATGGTCCATTTTTGGAGGTGTCCTCTGTGGGTTCAATTTAATTCAACTTCAATAAAATCTCCTTCAAGGGCCTCTGAATCTGTTTTGTCTGATCCAGCACAGCAGAAACCTGTTCAATTTTACTATTAAAAGAACACGCTGTCCATCATGCACTGCAATCATGTCTGTTTTCCCACACAGCTCCCGACACCGAGCCCTGCTATCTCACGTCCTGCATTACAATGCTGACAAGCAGGCACAGAGATTCAGAAGAAGCACTGTCGTTGAAAAAACTGCAGAGCTGAAGGGCGTAACATGTTCCTTTTTAGCTGCAATGTTTCATGTCATTGGTATTCCACTGGCTGGTGGGCGCAAATCAATACTATTGAGCTGCTGGTGCCCAATAAACTAAGTTGTTGTCTCAATTGCAGTCTCTTTAGCGTCTCTGAAAGAATTTAAAGCCCTTGGAAAAATTCGAGGTAAAGCGTATATTTGCAGCGTTGCTTCAGAGGTCCTCTTGGAAAAGTCTGACCTTGCATATTCTTCCTGAGCTGCTGGATAAACCAGAGGGCTGGATTGACAGGTCAGTTTTCACTGCAGTGTGAAAACATAACAGATAAAGCTGACTCTACAGTGGAGATAGACAGGTATACGCTTATATTTTCATTTTAGTAGCACGGTGTGTTCACTTACAACTAAATCAATTACGCTCCCCTGCATTACATATTGATGCAGCATTAAATAAAGACAAATACATATGGAAGCTTAACATGCAGGCTATAGGTAACCATTCGTCTCACAAGTCTCCACATTAATGCGGTGCAAATGAGAACCTACTATATGTTCCGATCCCGCACTTCAGGGCTGGGCAATAATTTTTGTTTCTATTATTTATACCATTTATAAAAGCACATGTGGTGTCTCCATTAACGCTGGAAAAAGCATGTGGTCGTAACATTTTTTGTTGCTGAGGTTTCACTGTGTGCTTTGCTGCTTGTACCAATGGCTGGGTCTAATTGCTGGTGCCTAGTGATGGAAGAAGTAATCAGGTCCTTTACTTAAAAGTTCTGTGTGTAATTTTCAGAAAATCCTTGTCATTAATGACACTGTGGGCCATTAAAGAGGTACCTCGCTGCTTCTGAAATTGGTGCTACATGACCAGAGAAAACAGAAAAAAGGCTGTGGCATTGGCTTTGGCTGAAGAGATAGAAAACCTACAAATACCAGAATGTACTGCAACACACTGGATTTGTTTCTGACTACATTTTAGGCGAGAAATAGGCAATAGAGTAACAAAATCTTGATCAGCACTGCCTGGTTTTGCAGTTTGATTGGAGTTTGGTCTGAGTTGGAAAAAAGAAAAAGGGGGGGGTCTCTCCCTTGCACCACAGCGATACTCTTATACAAGTACATTTTGTAGTTTGAGCAACAGCCCTAAAGCCAGCGTAAAGCAAAGAGATCAGCAGTGGGATGTGGGCACTGGTAAGATGGAGGAAAGTTTACCATAGTTCATTCACACATACTGCCCACATTGTTACGATACAAAGCTGGATGAAAATCGCTGATGCCCTTTAAGTGAACTGCAGTCAGCATTTCGTTGCTTGCACTCGCACTCTGTAGGCGTGAGAACCTGGGCAGTGACACACGAGACTGAACATGATTAACTAGCATTATGTTTATGGAAGGTTGAAAAACAAATTATAATAACATTTAGAATAATGTAACTATCTGTAATGTTCCTACATTTAATTTGGACCGTTGGCTCTATGATATTTGAACTTACACTTAGGTGTGTAACAATACATCAATCTGTATCAATATATCCATCCAATGATCAACAATCCAATATTATCGATGCAAAGTGAATACATCTGTACATATAGTCATCTTTAAGATTCACCTTTAATTTGTAATTCCCATAGCACGTATGTGTCACCATTTACGCCGAAGCCCTCCTCCTCCCTAAACATTCAAACAGTGCTAGTGATCTAGCAGCAAAGACGCAGCAAAGAAGAAGACAATGAGGATATTTACTTTTATCATCTCATCTGATCACATTCCCCTGAATCAAACTGAATGGATACCATATCGTGGCAGACTTTGTGATATCATCACTGTGATGAAACTTGTGATTCATACCCCTGATCACAAAGCAGCCAATGGCATTCATGCCCTGCAGCTGGCTAATCTGGTTTAGAATAAATGTTTAGGATAATAAGATCGTCTTATTAGAATGGATGACATAGTGATGACTGATGAGACTTATGTGGGAGGAGATAATGTCAGTGAAGCACTTGCTATAGTCGCTAACACAGCCTATATATGACCCCAATAAGTGGGCTCACCACAGGTTCCTCCGCTGATGAGACCCCACGCCATCATATATCACATTTTTATCTCTTATCCAGCAGCATCTGAGAGGAACATCCAAGTCATCGGAGCATGTGCTCATCCTGTCTGAAATTGACCTTCTCTAATGGATGAAAAGAAGATGAAAAGCAGCCTTTGTGGTGCTGCCGGCCCCCGAGGAACACCAGGAAGTGTAATCAGCAATGACCCATGCTAGACTCCACCAATCCCGAGGAGTTCCTTAACATACCCAGCCCGCCTCGGGGGAGCTGTGCCTGGAACAGCGGAACAAGCACTTGATAACTGCGAATGGATTATGAAATCCCGGACGTCTGGCGGCTCCTTCCACGAATTGCCACAATTTACCCGAGCCAGCGGCCTATAACCAGCACCATTCACACTTGATGTTTTCCTCACGGATGTATGCTTGCAAAGCATTTCCTAAGAAAACAAAGACTGCTTTAAATAAACATACATGTAAAATGTCAGCACAGATTGGAAGCAGGCCACCTGAGTAGATGCATGACAAACTTAAATAGAAAAGCAGCAAGAGGCTGAATGTGAGAAAACAGGTTGTCAGTAGGTTGATGACTGGAACAGGGTCCAAGGTAATAAGATTGTTTGGCATAAATCTCTGAGGAAACGAGCACATAGAGGAAGGCTGTAAGTCCCATTCAACATCCATTAACATTCAACCGGAGTGGAAATAAAGCATGTTCACATGTTCTTCAGGACACATGAGTGAGAGACTGCGGTGAGACGAGCCAGATTTCACAGCATGTGTGTGTAATCATTATCCCTCCTGCTTTTTCTTTATCTTAACGTGAAGTATTTGTTGCTCCATCTTACTCACTACAGTCACTGGGGGGTTTAAAATGCGAGAAAGGGAAGTATGTCTGTAGTTTCTTTTCAGGATGTACAAGCATAATGACATTCAAAGGCTAAAACGATTAGTCGGTTGACTGAATTGGTTGGTTGACTTACTGTTTCAGTCATGTTTGAAGCCAAAATGCCAAACATTTACAGTTCAGCTTCTCAAACATGAGGATTCTCTGCTTTTCTTTGTCGTATATCAAAGTAAACTGAACGTCTTTGGGTGTTGGGATGATAGCCGGATAAAATAAGGGATAGAACTATTCTATAGCACTTAATAAACAAAAGGATTAATGGATTATTCAGGAAAATTACAGGCAGATTAATGGATAATGAAAATAATCTTTAGCTGTAGCTCTAAACTGAGTGATTAATTATACTCAGAGTGACTGTAGTCCAAGAAGACATGACATTATATTAAAAATTAATGTTACAGCTGCAGTTTTTTGCCTCTTGGAAGCAGCCGAAAACACATCTTACATCAGCTTATAAAGCTGTTATGGCAAAGGTCTTAGCAAACAGTTGTGTATTTACACATCTAGTAGACACATAAAAACTAGCATTCTTGTTGACTCATGGTTGTTTCAACCTGATTTAAATCTAATATTCCAGCGTGATCTTATAACCAGGTCATCAAATACCAACACTAGGTGTCTCATATAGCAACATGCAGGGCACTCTTTAGCGTCTCTATGTGAAGTACAGCTGATACAACATTGTAACACATGGTTAACATTGTGAAAAGGTCAAGTTAGGTTCAGGCAACAAAACTACTCGATTAGGGTTAGAATAAATATGTTAACATTTTGTTACGTATGACTTAACATAACAATACAAATACTCGTGGTTTCACACATGACACAAACTGTTGTCTCCTGGGTGAAAGTCTTGTTCTGTTTGACCAATCCACCTCCGCTCCCTCCTGCCCCATGCAGAGTTTCCTGCTCTTTAAACTACGTCTGTTGCTCTCAGTGTCAAGTGCTGCCACAGATGGGTTTACACTGGAGTTATCTGAAAGCCAAGTGTGTATCATGGAGACACTATAGGGTGCCTTTGGTGCTGATATCACAAAAAAGCAGCGTTTGATGACCTGGGATGGGAGCAGGCTGAATATTGACTTTTTTCTAGCTCTATTTTGGTCTCCACCAACTCCTGAGGAAAATGTCTGTCTCTTTAGCTGCTAAATGCTCCACTGTGTTCAACAGCTAGTCTCTAACTGTGTCTAACTGCTGTTTTGTCTTGAGCAGGTAATACTTTAAAAGAGTTACAAACATTTCTATTGGTAAAAGGTTGTGTGATTTAAAGACGATACGTTAAAGCAGTATTGATGTTTTTGGCCACTTGGGGGCAGCAGAAAAACCTGTAAAGACAGCACTGACATATTATCACCTAAAAAAGTCTTTACGATAAACATGCTAACATGCATAAGTAAGTCCAATAATCAGTCTCCCTTTAGCTTTGTGTTCGTCTCCATCAACTTTTTCGGGGAATTATCTGCTAAATGTTCCACTGTGTTTGCTAGCTTGTCGCTAAACCAAAACAATGAGCTAAACTTGGTAGAGCTGAAGGGACCTGCAGAGGCGGGTGATAACTCTTTGTGAGATGATCACTATAAGAGACATTTTCAGAATACATTACACAAAGTCATTAGATCCATTATTAATGTAAAATAATTGATTGGTACAACTTTAAGATTTGATATAACGGTACGACAGCACTGTGTCAAGTCACCTTCAGTTTTAAGATTAGAATAAGAGACAGCCCGAAAGGCTCTGTCCTCTAAGTAATTAAACGTTCTGCTGCATATATATAGACTTTCAGCCGTTGCACCAAAGGGCATCTTGGTTGATTCGTTCACAAGTAAACAGCTCACAGTAATGAGGCGAAAGCAGCCAAAATACAGTAATCAATTGGGTCTTGACTGCTCACGCCACATTTTGAAGATATATAATAAACGCTGTAGTTCGAAGGGATCACATAGTTGGCTCTGCATTGTGCATATATCAAGACAAACCCCCAGAACACTGTTTATTTGCTTTGCACAAGATGATGAAGTTCGAGGCCTCCCCGAGGCAACACATCCAACAGTCACCATGACTCTTCTGTGGCTGCATGGCCAAGCAAATGTGTGCTTGTTTCTGTTCAGCACCAGTCAGAGTTTACTACTTATTAATCAGACGTGAGTCGGGGGGCAAAATCCAATTGCAAATGCATCTCTTGAGATGCACCTGAAATTATACTGTGATACTAGGTGAGGGGGAGATGGAGTACAATCAGTCTGTGTTGAGACAGTATGTAAATATATATCTTGATACAAGTTAGTAAATCTGAGCAGGGTGTAATGGATGAATCAACATATCAATGGATGGTATTTTTGTAGACTGTGAAACTGCTTTAATGAAAATGACTGTTTTAATATTTGGAAATTCTTTCACATTTTCAGTATTTCACTGAAATCACCAGTGTTGCGAATGATCCACATAAAAAAAAAAACTTTCTACCAAGGACTACATGCCCATTAAAAATCGCCCTGCAGAGGTTCAGTCAATGTTACTAGGCTTTAGAAATTTTGTCAAAAACATCTAACTCTCGAAAGTAACTTTTACAGCACTGGCAGTGATAATGCACTTTCCTTTCTTTGGACCCTTCCCATCCAAAAAGTACAATTATCCTGCCTTGATTGCTCTGAAATTATTTAGGACTTGATGCTTGGACTTTCAGTTCCCTTCTGGTAATTGACAGAATCCTGCACAAACAGTCCCACTCAGTTAGCAGTGAATTTGTTTTCATTAAATGTGTCATTATTTTATTCTGAACATTCACAGAGCTCCCATAATGAACAGTCTGAAAAACAGCACGGCACATAAAAGCTGCGGCAAGCCTCTTTATAGTAGACTGGTGGGTTATTCTGTGTTGTGTTTGTGTACCAAACAGCATTGTTTATAACTCTATTTCTAGACGAGGAGCTTTTCCCGCTCATGTTTGTTTTTACTAAATATATATTCCTGAACACCTGCTGCAGGAACCTGACTGGTCCTGACATGGAATATTTACATGCAGCAGGTTTCCATCATATGTGTTTTATTCATGCTAATAAAAAGAGAGGTCTCTGGAGGGTTTTAACTCTTAAGCAATGCATGCTGGGAAGTCTGCTAATATGCTGATAATGTTTCTTTTGAAACTTAAACTCTCTGCAGCACATTTGTTCTATGATCAAGACACTTTAAGTCAGAAGAACTCATGTTCATTAGTTCTGTAGAGGTCTGAAAATACAAACTAGAAACTTGAACTACCTTGAAATGAATAAAACAGGGTTTCCCACACATTCATTTATTGGTGGCGGCCTGCCACGATATCAGCATTTGCTGCCACATATTGATTTTTTATTTTTAGAGTTGGACCATTCATTAAGAGTGCTGGTGAAATATGTATGCCGGTCGGCTAGTCAGAGCGCAGAGTGTACTCTGGGCACAGTTGGAGCAGCATAGCGCCAGAGGCAGTGAAAGAGAAACTTAACCGTTTGTGGATTCATATAGAAATATAACACTCAACTTCTTAGAGCAACAGCGCTCACATTTTAGAGTTCTCCATCATTTTTCCAACCTACTTCAGATGGAACTGGCAGTGTTCCAATGGAAACATGCACCTCATCATCCAGCTCTGGGTCTAAAAGTTGGCTTTCACTCGCCTCTGCAGCAGCTGCTCCTCTTATATATTGATCTGATCTGATCAGCCCTGATTGATCTGATCACAACTGAGTGACTGATCAGTGCATGACCTTGCCACTCAAACTCAACAAACTGCTGCTGAGAGGAAAAAAGTCTGCCTGCGCTGCATTCATGGACCCGTAAAAACCTCAACCTCAAAAACAAAAGCCCCCCAGACACAGTGTCCACTACCATATCACATAGATACTAACTCTGTTGGAAACACTAAGTCTGAAACTGGAGTTTATGCCTTTGGTGTGTTAGAAGCCTACCTCTCAGTAGATCCGGGGTCGGGTGTGGCCAGTTGTAGGTCCTGATCAGCTGCCAATCAAAGTCATCTTCTTGTCCCTGTCGGTACTCACACAAGCCAGGGTCTGAGTCCTCGTCAAAGGTACAGCCAGCTACAATAAGAAGAGAGCAAAATGTGTTAGATAAGAGAAGGAAGAGATTGAAATATAAAACTTGTAGCTGTTATTAAACTTTCTTTGCGACCAGTAGAAAACTGGTAAAGGAGTGCATCATACTGTAGTCCACCAGTGAAATGACTGCTCCGTTATATCACCACAGGCACACTGTAAATGTGTTAATACATCAACTCCTCGAGAATCTTTGAAGCTATAAGCTAAATTATAGCTAATGGTTGGCACCAGGCGGTCAGCCTGGACTGCCTGTCTCATCTGTTCCCCCCAAATCTACCGCCATTTGGTGCAATTAGCCCTGTGGTGTGAAAATGACACAACAACCACAGGTCACCCAAATAGCCAGAAATAATGGGCAGCAGTGCCAGAGCAGAGAAAGGGGTTCTTCAGTTGATGGAGGACAGCAACAGCCTGGCTCTTAGCCTGTGAAGGTGACCCAACCCTGTCTGGCCTCTAATGGTTGCATTCACCATTCTGCCATTATCACACAACCCACAGGCTTTTAAAGCACACAACTGGGTTGTCAAGCTGGGGGACAAAAGTGGTGTGTTCTTGTTTAATTGGTTAGAAAACACAGGTGCACTTCAGGAAATCTAAAAATGAATAGTCTGGACTTGGGAGGACCAATTTGTGGTCATGCATAGGTGTTTGCCATATGCTCTGCTCAGCCTCATGCATGCCTGTTAGAGCTGATTATTTTAGTCATTGACTGATCTTAAGACTGTTTAATCATCGTCATCATCATCAATTCATCACAATGTTTCCAGAGTGCCCTTCAAATTGCTTGTTTTGTCCAAAAGTTCCAAACCACAATATGTTTATTTCAAAATTACATAAAACAGGGCAAAGCTGGAGCCAGAGAATGTTTGCTTTAAAAATAATGACTCTATTATTAAACCTGTTGGTTGTGTCCTGTGAGTCGACTAATTGGCTAACCACTAAAACACTGTGGAGTGAAACTTTAAGCTGTAGTACATGTACACAGTAGAACATTAACAGAGAACTTGTGAAAAAAAATCTTGTTCTTTCTCCTCGTAGTGCTTCTAGTGGCGTTTCTAAGAATCCACCACGTGTGAACGAAAACAGACAATCAGAGCCGAGAAGACGCAGCTGTCAATCATGTTAATCACGGCTCATGAACGGCAGCCAAACTAGGCAGCACTGATCAAATATGAATCAAGATTCTGTTAGTTCCTGTTTTCAGAAACATATTTTAGTGTAGGTAAAATGGGAAAGGTTGTGACCTGGCCGCCATGTTGAACAGTAGAGCCAAAACCAAGCACTGCCCACTGGCTGGAGCAAATCGCTACCATACAAGGAACCAGTCACACCAATGGCACAGCTACTGGGTTGCAATCTGGGGTTCAGTTCGACATGTAGACTGCTAAGGTTTGATAGTGTTTGGGTTTTTCCCAGACACTGATGCTTTTAAAACGGCACCAGTGCCTCACTTGGGCCTAAACAGATACTTAAAAACAAGCACAAAACAACAGTCAACGACATCAAAGAATGGCCAGTTTCATTGCAAAGGCAAATTTTAACTTAAAACTGAACAATATGTTTACTCCTCAAAGTTTAACATACATTTAAATATGTAATTATGAATAACAATACTATCAGGAGAAATTTACAGGACTTATTCACATAAATAAAACCTAACCCAACTCCAAGAATTTAACACCAAATAACAGTTACAGTACTAATAACAGCAAAATCAGTTTTGAATTAGGATCAATAATTGTCTTTCTGACTCAGAAGAAACTCAAGAGCCAGATATTTCTCCATTAGCTGGTTAGAAATGGCTGAGATTGTCACTGTAATGAGAATAGCTGGACAATAGTAACAGTCCATCTTAAGTGAGCCTGGTCAGGGTCTAATGTAGGACTGCAACTGTATGAAATTTGTTTTAGCATACCGTAAATACCGACAATATTGCAGTTTCACACTATCACGGTATTAAAGAATTTATTCTACTATTATCAGTCAGAATGCCCCTTAAAGGAATGATAACAGAAGGCTTATTGTTGGTTGAGCAAACCTTTTTGTCACTTTAATTGAAACTTGAAACCATTTTATGAATGGAAGTATGGGTTAAAAGTCTCCCCTTAGAAAATAACTTAAATAAAAGGCAGATTCAAATGAACACTGTATGACAACCATCATCTTTTATGTCACAATATACCTTGAAACTAGTATATCGCTGCTATCCTAATCCAATGGGACAAGCAGCCCAAACTGCACACACATCATCCTTTAACTTCATACTCTCTGTTCCAGCTGTCGTAGCCTCACTGTCATGGATCACTCACTACACACACAATCTGGCACAGAAAAAGGGCAAAGAAATCCACAATGTGATTTGGTCTGCTAGGCACCAGTCATATAGGAAGTGGTGACATGTTTGTACCGGTTTTCGGTACTCAATCCTCTAGACTGTGAGAGCCAGGGATCTGACCACCCAATTTCAGATTAGTAGACGTCCGCTCTGCCTCCTCAGCCACAGCTGCCCCAACATCACAGGTGAACACTTTCATTTGAACCTTCGGATGAAGTGGTTGGGCAGAACAGTCTTGTTTAAAACCTGTCTGATGGCTCATCGTGCCCAGTTGGATCCAGTTCTTTAAATCGCCACGTTCCAAGATCTCAAAACCTACTTTCATAGAAACAATGACATCATAGTCACTAGACTGATGGGCGGAGCAACAAAAATAAAATCCAAGTTGTAGTAAATCATAAGTCTTTAATAGCTTTAGCACTAATGTTTTTGCCTCTGCAGCTTTAGCTAACTCCTAACGCCCTGAGCCCACTGCAGTCCCAGGATCCTGTTCACTAACAGATCGCATTAAGGCTTGGCAGAGCTGCTGCTGGTGTTAAAGAGCTACTCTGACTCTGTGCCAGCCTCTACTTAATAGTATCCCGTTTGGCCTACCCCCCCAAATGTTGCTTTTTGTTTCGAGCCTCCATCTGTTTTCTTTATTAATGTATAAGTTTGAAGTCTGAAGAAATATTGGATGTTGCAATAAACTACCAAGACTGCTAATTCTGGACCACCGCTTTCGCCCTTCCTGCTGACAAACAAATATCACCGCCCCACCACCAGCGAACGTCCCCGCCACCCCAGGCCCCTCTTCCCCTCCGCCTGCAGCAGCCAAGCGAGTGTTTCCGGGTGCGTAAGCAGATCAGAGTTTTAATTGCCTCCTGTGTGAGGGCTGCTTGTTGTGCTGCGCCGTGCCCGGTTATCTGAGGATGAGAGGGCTGAGTGGTGGAGCAGGCCCCACGGTGAAGGCCTGCCTTTCATTGAGAGCCCTCCAGCTCCAGGAAGAAATGTCACCATCAGACACGTTCCACTGATTCCCCTCATTAAGACTCATCCTTCCCAGCCTCCTTTGCTTTTAGCGCACGCGTTCCTCTCAGTGCCCAAATGAGCGTCTCTGGCAGCAGGAGGGCAAACCCATGTAATTAGAAAAGCCACGTGCATTCTGCTGAATTCTTACTGATGTGTGCATTCCTTCCAATGTGTGTGTGGTTAGCCGAGGTTGTTTGCTGTTTTGATGTTTACTTAAAAATGAATAAAATTATAATGAATCTGTCAATGTCACACAGGCGAAAGCCGTAACGACTGTGGGAATGAATTATTTGTGTTCATCACAGCAACAGGGACTCGACGTGGGACGAAGATTGCTGAAATTTCCACATAATAATAAGTTGAATGCGCGAGAAAGCAGTTGTGAGAATGCTAATTGCTTATCAGAGGCGATAGCGTGGCGGCGTTCAGCACAGTCCCCGAGCAATGCGCCGCCATGCAGAGCAGCAATAACACCTAGAGACGTGGACGGCGGTGCTCGAGATAACTTTAGTGTGCCACTGTCACAGCTGACAAGTTTCTCACGAAGAGAACAAAGAGGGAGAAATAAATAAATGTGCAAGAACGCGGCGGCCTCCTTTTTGAAAGGTAGGAGAGGTAATTTGCCAAACAAGACCTGAGCTTGTCGTTAGATATCATGCCTGGAATGTGTTATCCATGTTGGGCATGTCCTCCTGTCTCAACTTCAGCATATTCTCTACTCTTTTTTCCACCTGGGGAAGAAAAACTGATTGGTAGTAAAGCTTTTTGGTTCCTCGGGAGACATTCCCACCTTGTACCTTCCAACTGTTGTCATCCAGTCAAACCAGACATGAATTGTGCCATCCATATCCACTTCCAGGGGTTCATATCCAAGTCACCTTGCTGCTCTGATCGGAAATCAGTTGCAGCGTTTCATCAGTTTCCACATGAGCGAGCAAAAAAAATGTTTTTCTTGTTGCTAATTTTATACGAGAGCGCTGATCAGAGGAATCCTCTGTGTGGTGTTGGGGGATTTTACTCAACAGTCGGCAAAGCCTGCATGAGGCAGCTAAAAATCTCATTAATACGGCTTTCAGTGATGGTCTAAATACTGTTTCAGAGGCTTCCCCATGATATGTCAGAATTCTTAGGGGAAAACCCAACATTAGTCATTTCTCTGACTTCCTTTTTTTTTTTTTTTTAATGGTAGCTTCAAAACTTAAATGATAAGGCTGGCGTGATTCTGTTTCCTCGCAGAAACAAGCCACGTGTGTATACTTTTTTGTGTGTGTATGTCTTTTTTTTAAGACTCAGTAATTTCCTACAGCAGCTGGTCGCTGTAGTTTTTAGCAAACATTTTGTCAAACAAGTCTAACTACTGTAAACTAGGGGGACTATTTTCAGCAGCGGATTAATACACATTTTGTACTTTAGTGAATATCTACAGCAGCAGGATGGTGTACGTTGGATTGACTCAAACTACAATGTGTGTGTGTTCATAGTAACAAAGGAACATGTCGCCCAGTGTAACAGTGTGGCTCACTGATGTGTTTTTTGGAGACCAGTGGAGCTCTATGCTCAGAGGAAGAAGATATAAGACACACAATACTTGTTTGATACATTCATTTTTAGTTTTGGTCTTTTAATTGGATGCATTGACACACAGAAAAATAAAAGGTATCACTAGCCTTATAATTTAAGCATCAAAAATCGATTAAAAACATGCTTAAAATGCCTGATCTAGGCTGGCTTTATGCCATTAAAGGATCAATACACCCACATAACAAAAAATATATTGTCTTTAATTACGTTGTTGGTTGACATTTTGCATTTACTGGCAGTCTGAAGTAGAAAGAGGCAGGAAACATGAGGAGAGGACATGGGGTATGACATGTAACAAGGCTGCAGAGGGACATCAAGGAGCTGGCAGAGGAGGCAGAGAGCTAGCTACTGGCTGTGGCTACAGAGGAGGGACAACATAAGGGGCCAGACGCCCAGTAGGGTCAGCTGCAGGGAGTGGCAGGGAGACGTCCCTATACAGCCACTGGCCCAAACCTGGAGATGTACTGGCTAGGGGACGAAACATCAGTGAAAGGTGGCACCAACTGAAGACCCTGCAGCTGACCCCAAGTGCACCAGAGGGTTAAGGACTCTTGTTCACACCACTCCACCATTTTCTCTCCTTTTTCACACTACAAAAAACCCAAGACTTGTCCACGTTCTTGTGCCTCTCTGAAGTTCCCTCCATGTTTGCTGCTTCCTGTTTGGTGCTGGAGAGAACGCAGCTATTGGTTGTTGACAATGTTCTCGTCACTGAACTTCAGTATTTGAATGAGCCAAGACTGAAAAGTTACAGTGCTGTCTAATACGTTTGATTTTGTTTAAACATCAAGACAAAAAAACAAACTTAGGACAGCTCGGGCTGAGCTTTATGAGCACCTTACACTGAAGGATCAAGATCACAGGAGTGCTCACCAACAGAGATAAAGCTCTTATGATCTGCGATGGTGAAATCCTTTGAAGAGTCATTGGGCGTGAGGCCAAAATCAGACCATTAGAAAAATGGAAAAACCCTCCAAAAAACAATTCTAACTGACTGGTACTTGTGTGTTTGTATTTACTCTGAGACATTTGACCTCAGTGCGATGGAGATAAGTAGAATTCTCCTCAGTAGAAAGTAGACTGTTCTTTCAAAACCAGTCAGGACTTTAATTCCGTCTTGTGTGCACAGAGGGCGTTAATTGAATCCAGTTAGCAGTGTTTGTGTAGGATCAAAGTCAGAAGGCAGCGGGGAGAGCATAACTCTGCTGCACAAAGTGGCTGTAAGGCAGAAGAGGCCCTGGAGGGAGATTAATGCGGGAAGGTACAGACCGGCCTGAAGTGCTCGTGATGGACCCCGGGTACAACTGTCCAGCCCCGGCCGTCCTTTACAGTGAACGCCACCGCCCTGACTAATAGCCCGCGCAGCCGGCACATCACATATACGTTGTGATGGAGAGGGAGGAAAACACAAGCCTCTTACATAGCATTTATCCTGGAGAGGGAGAAATAAATTAGAGGGGCGAGACAGAAAGCGTGGGCTGGGTGAAGAGCCCTCAAACAGAAGAACGAGAGAGAAAGAGCAGAGCCAACCAGGGGCGGGGATAATGAAAACAAATCACAGATAACAGTATAACAAGGGGATCTGTGGAAAACAAGATTTTTTTTTCTCTCCGCCTCAAAAAAAGCTATACAGTATAAAACACCACGAGGTAATCAAAGAAGTCTGAGATGAGGATGGGTTTCTATTGATCAAACTGTTCCAGTGCAGCTCCCTCTCACAGAGGCTTAAATCATCTATATACAGATTTAACAAAGACACTCATTTGCAATTACTGGTACGAGGATAACATAGTGCAGGGCAGAGTGGCAGCTGATTCTCACGGATATAAATCCAGCTGTATGGAAGCCTGCCAGTGTGAAAGATTGCCTTTCGCTGCTCATTTGAAGAACATGAACTGTAAATGCTGCTGAAACCTCCATTAAAAAGAAAACCTTTGGACTTCCCCTCTCATGATTGATGCTCTCTTTTCTTATGTTTCAAGGAAAAACACCTCCTGTATTCGAGTCACTGCTCCTAATGCAGATTTCTTCCTGCACACACAGAGCACCATTCTTGCCACTTAATCTGCCCGCACTTAAAATTAAACTCACTTAAACTCGACTGGGTGAAACCTGACCAAAAAAATCTCACCCTGTGCTGATAAGGCAGCTCGACCTGTTAAGCTCATTTCCCATTGCATTAAAGCAAATTCCGCAGGCAAACCACCTAATATTGTGTAACCAGCAGCAGAGCTCTGCTGGCACTCCTTTAATCAGAGCCTCTCAGATACAGCAGCTCTGTTGGGACCGAGGATCCAGGATGTTCTGCCGCTGCTCTTGTTTGGTTTGAGATAAAGCTCCGCTGCTGCGTGATTTGCATTTGAGCGTGTGCAGGCAATGCATCAGACCTGACAAGTTTACTTACGGGTGGAGGGGTGGTGGAGTAGAGGGAGGGAGGGAGGGATGGGGAAGAGAGAGACGCAGCTGTACAGCTCATCAATAGTGAGCCAGCAGAGGAAATAATCCCAACACCACTTCTTCATAGACCATTAATAACAGGCAGTGCATTTTCAGAAGCGTTACCGAGGAGGAGGACAGGAAACAGTGCGAGAGAAGGAGTGGGGTAAAGAAGAAGAATAAGTAAAGGAGTGGAGTAGTTCTGTTTAAGAGAAACAACACTCCAGGTCGACTGTAGGTTCAGCCAATATTGGTTTTTGATTGACAATACAGAGAGAAATATGCAGCATTCAGCCCAAAGTCACAGAGAGCCAATATTTGGAAGTCTACAGTATAAACTTGACCTTTTTCATGCACAAAAATATTCATTGAATTTTACTCTTTTCAACCTGAACCTGCACTGAGACCACTGTTACAGCAACAAGAAGTGATGTATAAATTATGCATACACACAAAAACCATGTGCAGCGTACGCCACATTAAAGCTGCCCTGTGGAGTTTTCTTGTAAACAAACAAAGTTATGTTTACATCACCAAAACCCACTGCGTGGATCCTCAGGGTCTGACAAAGTGCATTTCCTTCATCGTAAAGCATTTGTAAATCCGGCTCTGTGAATATTTCAGACGTTTATTTTACATGCTTTACTCATTACTCACTTCTGCCCTGCTTTTCTTATCACTGCCATGTCACCTCACTTTAACTAGCACTTATAAAACAGAGAGCGCCGCAGGGAAGAGGTGCACTTCAGATTTACTTCATACATACACAGTCAGCTGAGTGTACTATAAAGTGTAGCCTGTGTGAGAGACATAAAGAGCTCAGCAGGTTTCTGCAAACCACAGATATGTTACATTTGTACATTTTATACACATATCAACGTGTCTGATATAACGTAATACTGATTATATATGAGTCAGCTTTCTCACTGGGAGGTGGAGGGGATGGTGGACAGTGTGAGATCGAGGTGAGACGGCTGCCAAGCTGCAGATCACTGTCCAAAACCAACATAAAACAAAACTGTTTGTTTTGAAGAAGACTTCGACAGCATTCCCAGCAGGAATTGTGCCACTAAAAAATTGGGGTATTTGGTGAAATCAGCAGGAGGAGAGCTAGTTATCATTTCCTCTAAGCAGCCAGTAGGGCTGCAACAAACTGCTCATGTAGGTTGCACTGATTAACACTGTGATGCATTCAAGCTCTATTCAGTAAATTTTAGTATCGACCAAAGGTAAATTGTAACATTCTCATGATGTGTTCAATGCAATCTTGTAAATTGTAGCTTTGGGCGAGAAACTTAAATAAATTCAGCTGTTTTTACAGTACTATGAAGAAGAAATTATGATGTATCCTGTATATTAAAATGGCTTTTACTTACTTTTTTTAAACATGTTTTTCATGTGAAAGAAAATTATGTTACAGGTTGTTTCATAAATGAGTATGATTGAATGGGTGCTCATTTAAAGGTAGTGTAATTAAGGACTGATGACTTTATTTTTTATAGATTTCTGTGTTTCCTTGGCACAAAAGAAGAATAAATAACAACAGAAAACAAAAGAAACACCAATGTAGAATTATCAGTATCGGCTATTTCAAAATTGATTCAATTCAATTTTATTTATAAAGCCCAATATCACAAATCACAATTTGCCTCAGAGGGCTTTACAGCATACGACATCCCTCTGTCCTTTGGACCCTCACAGCGGAAAAACTCCCCCAAAAAATGGATGCACCCATAGTTCAATTTGAAAGTTAATTTGTACATTTGATTGTCATTTTACAATGTCATGCACTCATTTTTTTGCCGAAGGGTGGAACCGCCGATGCCTAATCATAACCACATGTTTACCACAGCTTTGTTGACAGCTAAAAAAAAAACAAACAAAATTTAGTTTTGAGATCTGCTACATAGTAATGCACAAATTTGACCTGGATTGGTTTAAATGTTAACATTTATTATAGCTACTGGGTTGTAATTTCAGTTCCAAATTGTAACCACTTCCCTTAATCGATCATTGGTAATATTAACGTTCAATTAATCGTAGATATATGAAACTCTTTGCATATAAGATGTTTTGCTTTGCCCGCGTCATTTTCCAATGTCACTGCCACGCTCTTCCTCCACGCCCCAAGATGGCGGCTTTGTCATAGAATAATTATATTACACCTTTTGTTTGCTGTTGCTAGTCACTGAAACACACTTCGCAAATACACCATTCTATGGATAGCTAGAATGTAACGGAGACAACATATTGTTTATATTTCAGAATCAGATCTTCATTTGATCGATTAAATTCCACATGTTCGATCACATCCTTAATCAATCGTCAATTAATCGTTATCATTTCTAGCTGGAGTAAAGTACTACAGTATTGTTTGTGTAGATCACTAGCCAGTGTTGCAGAAAATGCATGATCACTGTATTGTATTCACATACTAAAGGCACAATCATTACTGTTGTGTAGGCAATTATTACACTTTTCAATTACTCCATTACTACACGTGTCCAACACCAGTGCATCTGATTTAAAGGATTGTCTATGGAAAAAAGGCATCTGCAATAAAGAGCTTTGAAAAAATGAAGACATGGATTCATGAATTTCCTGAAAACATAATCTAATGAAGGTTTCCCAAACACAATTATTCTAATAGTTTTACAAAATCCAAGGCAAAGTAATTTATGGAGAAACTGAGCTTCATTGATGATTTACTCGTGCTTGTTCATCTCATTTAATTTTGTTGCATAAACTCATTTTTTTAAAGATTTTTTAATGCAAGATTATTTATATATTTTTTCCTGTTCTGTATCTTGTATGTTTGACACAGATACAAAACCACAATAAATGCAAACATTGAATAAATCACTGATGATCTTGATGTTCAAAGTGATTGATTTGATTGGTCTGAATGTAGACATGGTGAGCTAATAATTCGGTGCTATAAGAAGGCCACAGTGTTTAATAATGGCTGAGCACAAGGAGAGTTTTACCAATGCAACATGGACAGTCAGTGAAGTTGCACTGTAGGAGTGTGTCCTTGTTCATTTATGGCTATCCGTTATATCAAAGCCCACAGCGGCATTAAATGAAAACACACATGCGGCTGAACGCAGTGGTTGATCTTTGTGATTGAGAATGCCGACTGTGATGGCCTGTGTGAGTAAACAGACGGCGTATGTGGGGAGAGATCGATCAAAATGCACTTGGCGGAGCTACAGCTGCAGTCATTTATCATCATTTATCATGATATGGGGATTTGACTGGAGATATCCAAGCATGTTATGACTGATGGTCCAAACCACTGTGCTCTTGTGACCTTTACAAGACAGTAAATGTAGAGTAAATGGTCTGGTAATGGCTATATGTCTATCCAACCTGAGACAAACCGGGCTATACGTCTCCATTAAATGAGGATGAACTATGTCTCCTCGAAGCTGAAGCCATGTTTCTCATGCACATCTCTCTTTCCTTCTTTGCTGTCCAGCTCTCTCCCTCCTGTCATGGCTGTCTTATACCATCTTGGTCAAATTCACCATATTCTGATTCACCACACTGTGGCAGAGGCCAACATGAACACACAGGGTGGTGAAAGGTAAAAATCTCACTATCTGAAATCTAATTTCCCCCTAACTGCATGCTGCACACTCAGGTTGGGAGCGGTAGGCGAGATTGGCACCGGAGGGCATATGCTGTTGTGTGAAATTGTTTCATTACTGGTCCACGATGGTTCCAGTCCCTAACTGCAACTCAGGGAAAATCCCAGTAGCTGGGACCAGCCAAGGCCAGTACTTACAGAGGTCAGAAATGCTCTTATACATCTTTTAGTATCCGGTGATGCCTCTAGAAATTTTTCATAAGCGTGGCCAGATGGGGCCACTGAACTTCTTAAGGGTGGCACACCAAAACCAAAAGCAATAACCGAATTTCAGGAATGCTATTATGCTGTCAAAGTGTACAGGACAGACATATATGTCAGTGCAAGACTAAATAAATCACATACTGATATAATTTGATTTCTTATTTCACAGTTAGTGTTACTAATTATCTTTTGGGCATAGACCAATAGCGGCACAGTTAACAGTTTGAGCTCCACGACAACTGTTTCTTCAAGTGTTATACACTGTATATACATGTGTTAGGCAATTCATTGACCTTTAAATAGGTTGTTTATTCTTAAAAGACAAATATACGGCTTAAACTAATTACAAAGGACAACACATTTACTGGGAACAAGCCTTCTAAAGTTTAAGGTAGACTCGTTGGTACCCACAGAACCCATTTTCATTCAGATATCTTGAGGTAAGAGTTCAAGAGAACCCTTTAGAAATGGTCATGCTGGTTGTTTCCTTGCCCATTTGGAGCATTATTAGGCCTTGTTCCCAACAAAGCTATGCCAACATGGTTGGTACCAATGGATGCCTTTGGTTGTCTAGTCTCAAAGACACCACTACCTTTGTGCTACTTTAAAAAATGAGGGCCACAGGCTTTTAAAGGTCCAGTGTGAAGGATTTAGGTTTGCCAGAAATAGAATATAATATAATAAATGTGTATTATTTGAGTGTATAGTCACCTGAAAATAAGAACTGTCGCCTTAGAATGAGCAGTTCATATCTACAATGGGAATGGGTGCTCGTCCATGGAGTCCCCCATATTGCGCCGCCATGTTTTTACAGTAGCCCAGAATGGACCAAGCCGAACACTGGCTCTAGATAGGGCCATTCGCGTTTTCACATCGGCCACTGCATATCGCTGGCCCTTCGCAACAAGCCAAATATTACTAGAAAAACACAAATTTTCAACATGAAACTGCTTTATTCAGAGTTTTACTGGTTTAAGTCACTGCGCCCATTTGTTTAGGACAGGAAGAGACCTCTGTGGATAATTCGGCTCATGGTTAAATCCCCCTGAACGATGAACTTTCAAGAAATCCCAACTAGGAGTTCACACTTGGCAGTTTCAGCTGGTTGCAATCTGCAATCCTCACTGCGAGATGTCACACTACTCTACATACTGCTCCTTTAAAGACAGTAATGTTAGTAATGTTCCAATTAATTTCACCAGGTTAGGGTGCGACATTTGTGCCAAGTGGGCCATGTCCTACCCTGGCCCCTCCTTGGGGATATCGCTGTCAGAAATGGATAGGATAGGAGATGGACAGAATGTAACCACCGATTGGAGGTTGTTGATACACACAGCCAAATGAGTTGCAGCAGAGAACTGGATGGGAATTTGCTACAGTACCTATTAGAGGTTGATAAAGGTCATTGATTACCTAATGTGCTTTAAAATGAACTAGTTTCCTGTTTGGAAAAGGATGAAACATCAGTCTGTCCACAGTTTTGTTCCTCAAGTATCAGTCTAACCTGACCCGACACTGCAGCGCAGATGAACTGGTCCGTGTACAGCGAGATTAAAGGGGTGGCTGCATGATATACCAGCAAGCCAGATAGAAAAGTAGATAGCGACAGAGAGAAAAGGTTCTGGCTAAGAGATATACTTCACCCTTTGTCAGCGTGGAGACGGCTTATAAATTCTCTGCCAGCAGTTTATTTAGGTAGGAAAAGATAGCCACAAAGCACCTGCTGCGGACAAAGCAGGTACTTTTCATTAGGCCGGGCTCTCTCCCTTCATTTCTCATTTAATCTTCCCGCTCCCCCCTCCTCCTCCTCAGAGACATCAATGACAGGGCTCCATCTCCCGCAATCGGAACTGCTTAGCCAGTTAATGCTATTGTTGGAGATGTCATGAGGAGAGGGGCGCATGAATAGAGGTTGATGAATAAGAACAGACCTTGTCCAATGAGGCTCAAATCACACTAATTAAGAAGACGGAGGGTTTTCCTTCAGCACCTGCATTACAGCACTGGGCCTCTTCACCGCTGGAGAAAGGGAAGAAAATGACAGATACGCTCACACTGCTGTTGCATATGAAAATTTAATCAAGAGTGCTGGAGGAGACACTTTTTACCTTCATGTGGGAAGCCACTTTAAGTGGTTATGTCAAGTCTTTTTTGTCCCCTGCAACAGAGGAATATTCATTTCAGGACTGACCTAAATGCATTAGTTGAAAGCTTTATATCTCTGTTTAGTGGTGATGTATTCATATTGGAAATTACTGCTGTCTCCGCGCTTAAACCCTTCCTTGCCAATTAAAAAGCGACATATTAATGAATGATTTTAAGTGGAGCCATACTTTCTCAGAAAACTGTTGCATTTTTTTAGACCAAACGCATCCGATCCTCCAGACTCAAAATACAGAGGCCTCAGAAATAGCCTGCATCTATCTGCAGGATGTTATTCCCAGTTATGGTAATGGCGTGCATAGATTTACACAACATGCCTGATTGCATGATGTCACGACAGCCAACCGCCCGACGGCTTTGATGTCAATTTCCATACAATCAAATGGTAAAAATAAATGCTCAGAATGGCTCGGAGCAGACTGAACTCAGTCATGTGAAACCACAAATGAGGAAACAACTCTACTGCAGCAAGATAGTGATGCTTATTTATCGGCTTCTTTCTTCTTCATGTTGGGTGCAGAATATGTAATGCACGCAGTCCTAGTATTCACCGCGGGTGGTCAGCCACAAGAACAGAACTCTCAGTAAGCCATTCCTAAGTTTTTAATATTTATTTTTACATATTGTGGCACACACACACACACACACACACACACACACACACACACACACACACACACACACACACACACACACACACACATACACACACAAAAAATCAACGAGGGAAAGGGAACGTGCCCCGAATACCGAGGGATCAGATGCAGGGGTTCAGATGACAACCCTCCCTCCTCCCCTCCTCTGTTCTCGGAGCGCTACAGGCCCCAACACCGCTGCTGCGGCTCGTCCCACGGGTGCTACAGGCAGCTGCAGGGCCCTGACCTCCATTACTGAGACAACACTCTGACTGCAAAGCCTCCCTGTCGTCCCTATCCCAACAGGCACATGGCTAGACAACACACTTTGGTACACCTCCTCGTGTATGCAAACAGAGCGCGGCTTCAGTACAAGTTATTTCCCAGACCAGGTCCAAAGGGACGCAGCTTAAACTTTGTTAACTTTCTGACAGGATCCTGTGACAGTGGCTTTATTTTAGATGTCAACCAACAGTTCTTGAAGATGATCAATGGTGCAGAGAGTATTCAAATCCTTTGATTGAGTGAAAATATACTGCTATATAAATAAATGAGTAAAGTTACGTATGTCAGTAAAATTAAAGTATCAAAGGCAAAAGCACTCACATTTCAGTGACCAAGATACTGTACGTGCTGTGTGGAGCATTTAACCTTACAGTGCTCTCCTGTGGACACGCTCACATTGACATTGTTTCTGAATTACTGCAAATATATATTTCACATTTTCATATTCACTGCAAGACACTGAAGAGGTCAATTTTATGTATGGGAATTTGCCTTTGTTGTCTATGAGTAGACCGATATAAACACACGCTAAGGAGCTAAAATTAACTTCACCATCTTTATTCAACACTCCTTTATGCATAAGCAATTCAGTGACATCCCCGGAGCTGTAATAAAATCCCCAGTCCTCTTCGTCTAAAGACAGAGACAAGCTGAGGAAAACTGCAGTGGAGTCCAAAACAAGACCAACGCCATCAAACAGTGGTCTTGAGATCAGTATCAGCACTGCTGAAAAGTCTCAAGGGAAGCTCCTTGGCAGCTAAGTGGTCACATCCTGGGCTTGATTTCTCCCTTGGGACCTTCGGTGCACGTCCCCCTCGCCACCCTCCATTTCAACACTGTCCTCATGATGTCAAATAACTAATGAAAAATTCAAAAGGAAAGATGTCATTGGGCTTTTTGTTGCATCGAGACTGTGTGGGTTTGGATAAATATTAACAAACAGCGTTTGGGTTCGGATCACGTTCAGCCTCTGACGGACCTACTGTCTGTGTTGGGCTACTTCCTGTTCAATGCTTGGGTTTGTTATTTACGTTACAGCACATGAAAGCAACACACAGGCTATTTCAGGGGGTAAATATTCATGTAAGTTAAGTTGCTAACAGTGGAGGACGTCGAATAAAATATGTCATCACCTAATGTTACCTGAAGCTCGGTTTACTTGCTCGAGGCATCTAACCTTTCCAACTAGCAGTAGCAGCAGCGAACATAACTTTAAGAGCATTGCGGAAAGACTGATCGAACAGAGGGGGGCAGCGCTGAAACCATCCATGGTGCAGGGTTTCCTACACATGCTGATTTTCTATTGTTTTAACTGGACTGTAGACTGTAAATCAGCAGAACACCAGGCACAGTGAAAGTGAAACGTAACCATTTCGTAATCTATATAGAACCACAACAACAGTCCTGTCTTTTTAGTGTTGTCTTTCTCACCATTTTTCCGAACTACTTTAAATAAAACTGGCTGCATCCCCAAGGAAACCACTCACCTCACAGTCCAGTGCTGACGCTGAAATGTTTATTTTTTACTGGCCTCTGCAGCAGCTGCTCCTCTAATCTAATCCATTGATCTAATTGTGATCTCATTATAAACTAATTGACTGATAAGCTTAACCAACTGCAGCGAAGGAAAACAGAGTATCGCCTACGCTGCATTGAAGGACCTGCAAAAACTTCGGAGGGGGGACCCAGAATGATCACAAAGGGACACACCCACCAAAAAACAGTCCAGTTAACAGCAGTTACTTACTCTCCAAGAAAAACAGACATGCATGTCAATAGTAAAACTCAAATATTGTTATTCGTAACCTCGGTTGACACTGCGTAAAATGTGTGTGTGTGAGAGAGCTGTATGTCAAAACAATCCACCTATAAAAGTCTATATAAAACAAAGCCTTTTGCTCGTCATTTAAAACATGGCACGTGTGTAACCATGGTAACAACAATGGGTCACAGGGACAAACTCTGCGTTTCAGTAATGTTACATGACCTGCGTCTGTCTACTGTCGGGCTCGGACATAAAAAACAGAGAGCACGTCAGGCTTGGTTATCACTCTTTTAGGCTTGGGCTGGACAGAAATATGAGGCCCGAGGCTCGCTCTAATGTAGGCCAAATAACTCAGGCTAAAGACAGAACCGCCTGGTGCTGCTGTTGAGTTCAATGCTGCCACTCTGAGACCCAACTGTCAAAAAGTTAAAGGAAATAAACAAGCCCAGTCGCAGCTGTTACAACAATAGCACTCAAAACCACAGCACGTACACACTCACATTCACACGCACACACAAACAATATGCTTAAGTCATAATAGGGCGCCGTAACCACGGTGATGAGAGCCCCTTTTTGAAAGAGATCAGTGCTCCTCGGAGAGAGTCGCACTGTCTTTGCTTTGACTTAATTACAGCTCACACCTCCCCTCTCACTCTGCCGAGGAGAGAAGAGAGGGCTTTGATTCAGATGCCCTGCGGAACACTTGATCCTTTCCTTCCGGTGGCATCGTTTACTCCCCTCTCTGAGCCCTTCTGTCTTCTGCTCTCACTTTTTTAGTTTTATTTCTCACCCCACTTTGTGCCGAAGACGCAGCAAGCATCATTTTAACAGCAGCACAAGGTGACACCACTCAGCAGCACATGTAAGGACTGTGAGACACCAGAGCACAAAGTGGCATTCTTAACAAGGGGTTTTACATCACATTATAAGCAGCACTCTCTCCAGCACCATATACATTTAAATGAGCACTCGTAATAAGAAGCTTAGCTGTGAGAGTGCTGTCCGTTATTATGATAAAGAATTATTACCCAAATGTCCAAGATGCTCCTCAGTCTTTTAGTGAGGGCTTTTTCGAGCTGCTTAGTTCCAGCATGCAGGGAAATAATGCCAGCAATTATTTAGAGTAACCTCTATTTCTGGGGAAAAAAAGCAGGAAGGGATAAAGAAAGGAGAGAGTCTCCATTCTCTTCAAAAAGCCTCTAAATGCTTCCCTTTATTCCGAAGAGCCAATAACTGCAAATGAATAGAGTACACTTACCCTTTGAATGAATATTCATTATTATATTTTTAAAAAGCGGTGACATCGGCAGAGCTAAGTGAGACGCAAATGTCACTCACTCAGGCTGCCGTGTGAGCGCATGTGGCTCTTTTGGTCTATTTAGGGATTTAAGTGAGACCATGTTAGGTCTGAACAGGAGACGATGTGGCCACAAGTAACAATTAAGGAATAATGGTACGTTTGAAAAGGAAAGAGAGAAGAAATCCTTTGTAAACGTGAGGTTATAGACTATAATTAGACACAATGAGCTACAGGTCATACCTGAACAAGAAGTTTTGTATTCGAAAAAAAACCTTGAGTTAATTTAATTGAGAAAAACAAGGTTTCTATTGAGTTTAAGAGAACAACAAGAGGAAGAGCTCTTTTTCTTCTTTGAGAGTGGAGCTAAATGTAGAAATTTCAACATGGGGAAATGTTCTCCTAAACATAACAGCAGCCTCACGTCGGGAACAGGGATGTATGGGAAAACATGAGAGGTTTAAAGGTCGAGGCTGAACAGCTGAGTCGCCAGAGGAAATGTTTGCATTGTATGTTTCTGCAAATCACGGATATGTTGCAAATGGTGTAGTGTATGAGCTGACTGTCATCGTGGAGGGGACGGTGGATGGCGTGTCTCCTAAGCAGATGGTACATCACCTTGGTGTCCCATAGGTGAGACTCTTGCCAAGCTGCAGACCACTGTTTGAGACCAACAAACAACAAAACCAGTTGTGTTTAAGCGACCCATTGCTGTTTTACAAGCAGCTTTTTATGCACCAAACATGGGTGTTTTTTTTCCCACTGGGGATAGTGTGACGAAAAATTTTGTTTTCTAACAGGACAGTGCCAAGAAATTGTTTTACCAAGATATTACTGCGTTTCATGGTGGGATTGTGCCCCCGAAAACCAAGTATTTTAAGCCAAAATTCATTTCATTTATACAAGTGAGGAATTAAGTACCAAACTGGTTTACAGCAGGTTCCTGTTCTGCAACAAAGACACATTACAATACAGAATAAAAACAGAAACAATCAACAGAGGCAAAACAACAAAACGTAGGCAGCTACATAGACGATGCAGAGTAGCAGACTCAAGTGGAGTAAAATGGGATATGGGATTGAAATCAGTGGTTGCAGGTATGTCCTTCAATCAGTGTTTGAAATGTGTAATAGAGGTTAGTGCGCTGATGTAGTGTGGGGTCTTGTTCCAGACCTCAGGACCATAATTATGATCATGATTATGATCTAGTGATGTGCTGTTGTCTTGTGTTGTGACTTTGAGGTAGAGTTCATTGGCTAGATTATTTGTGCAGTTTTGAAAAGTCAGAGCAATAGAGTGTGAGAGTATATTGTGCGATGTGTCCAAAGAGGGAGGTTATTATGGATCTTGCTGTGGGTTCAATGGTTTCCCTTGTGGTGAGGGATTCGATCATTTCATAAATATAACCAAGTGGTTTTTATGCCTAAACCTGACCAAATGTTAACCACAGCATTGCCGAGACATAAAATCTTATGTAAGTGCTATAGAGTGTGGATACCCGACGCAAGCCCAACGGGACCAGTCGGAACCTGACGGGTTGGGCAGGGTTTGGACAAAAAAATCCGAATTTTTTTCATGTGTTCGGTTCAGGTTCGGCCCACTTGGCATGCTGCTGTGTTGTGCTATGGCCTATTCAAGTGCTGGAATGTGTTATTTACATGACAACGCCTGAACGCAACACAGGTTAATAGTTATATTTCAGGCAGGAGGAGTGAAATATTCAAACTGAGCTAATGAAAATGGAGGACGCTAGACAAAACTTGCTAACAGGAAAGTTTAAAACTGCCGAATACCGATATGGCAATATGGAGAAAATCGACCAGAGGAGGACAGCACTTAAGCCGTCTCCGGTGGACGCCATCCTCTTCCTCCACGACCACTTAAAGTGAACTACAATGGTTGGATTATGTCAATAGTTCTGTTATTCTGTTGAGTTCATGAAGATAGAGACTTGGTTAGACAATGGTTAGACTTTAATTTTAATTTGTGTATCATGTGTGAGTGAGACTTCGTAAAAGGTTAGGCCACAGCATGTCTATTAACACTGCTCCAATTGAGTGTGTGTGTTGTGCGTGCGGCGTGTTTGGCTGTGCTTAACAGCAGCCTTTTGATGGTCATTGACACACTGTCCATGTGAGATCATCGTAAACAGACAAGCTGTTACCATGGTAACAATGACAAATGTCAAGTAACAAACTGTCTCAGACACAGGTCAGGTTCAGTCAGGAAAATGCAGCGCGAGCCGCGCTCTAAAGTGCTACATAGGAAAAGATTAAAAGGCCAACAGGGTTTAAAGCACTGGGAGAGGCAGGCGGGGTGGAAAATCTAACAGGCATTGTGTTAGTCAGCCAGCTGGTCCTTACTGTGTTGGCTACGGGCCCTAGGGCTGGGTAAGAGAAAATCAAACATTACAATATTTTTATATTATACTGATGCTTTCTCAAAATATCTGCACAGTGAGATTTTTGCTAAATAATCATCAGTAATGTGGATATAATGTCTATGTGAATAAAGGCTACAACAGTGTTGTAGGTTCAGAAGATTACATCACTTTACAGTGACGCAGCCTTTAAATCCAGGAAAAGACAACACACATATCGATATATTGCCCAACCCTGACGTGTCTCATAGAGAAACAGGGAGGTGTGTGAAAATGAAATAGTCCTCTGATGCGTTTTTCAGAACTACAGAGCCTGAAGGACGATTGTTCAGGACAGGATCCATTCATGGCGAAATCAAACCACAGCACCCCACTGTCATGGGTCTGATGGTTCAGTGACCTAATGCAATTTCCACGACTGGAAAATATCAAATCTGCTCTAACCGGATTGTAGCAACTGATGTAATAACTGCCAGATAACACAATATTTCATCAGAATGTGATAGAGCGAAAGCTGCGGCGCCTCGGTAGAAAGGCTTCTAAAGGTTTGTCTCGACACAACTGTTCATCCCTGCGTTGTGTCTGACACAGAGCACGTCGTTCTTCCTCTGATACAGCTTTGTGGAAACCGAGAGAACAACTTTTTATCCAAGAAATCTCACCACGACTGTCTGTACGATGCAATTTACATACACGCATCAATCAGAGGTGAGTGCTAGTTGACTTCTGACCAGATTCATCCAGTAATGATGGAGCAATACACAGGTTAACTTATGTAAACACACTGTAAATGAATAAAGAGTAGAGTACAGTGTGTTTTGCATCAACTATGTAAAAGATTCAGGGGAAAAATTGTTTTCAATTCATGCTTTGGTTTGAACAAGACAGAGAAACAGCCAACAGCACTACACAAGATGTTTGCCCATACCATGCAGTCACAATGAATTCTCCACAGTGCACAGAAAGTGAAATTGAAAAATTATTATTTGTTTCACGTTGGGACGAAAAATGAAAACACAAGGCTTTCTGATCCCTCTGGTATCTTTTCATAAAAAGCAAAACATCCCATTATGTTGGTTTAACATGAGCGCCGCGTGTAGTTTAATGACCTCGTGATGAATTATCTCTGGGAATTTACTGCCTCAGCATTCCCAAAAAAACACTTGCCAATATTCAGTGTTGCTATGTGTAAAAGTTTCAAATTAACTTGCATGTTAATTAGGAGCTAATTTATCTGAATCTTGCGCTCATTTAAGCCAAATGACTTTAATATTTTTCAAGTCTCTTGTTCCCTTCCAGACAGCATTATAAGCACTTTTTTGGCGCTTCACAGATTACAGCTCTTCACAAGGCAACAGCCGCGCAAATATGTAACAACTGAGCCCGGCGTGGACAGCCGCTCATGAGATATTGTGCCAAAAACAACTGTGAGCGAGGAGGCGAGACGAATGTGTCTGAGATATGGGCTCCATGGCGGGGGCCTGTAATTACCACAGCTGGGGGCCTGCTCTGCTTGCACTCTTGTGTTCAGTGGGCCGGCCTTGACACCTTCACAAGGGCCCTCAGAAACCACAATGGCGACGACAATGTCAGCCCCGTCCCCCGACACACTGCGGCGGCCGCCCTGACGACGGATGATAACCTCCTTCACGGGGCAGTATAAGCTGATAATTAGGTGCTTAGCCGTGGTCATACAGACGTACAGATCTGATATGCAGGCCTGTCGAGTCACTGGGGAGGAGTTAAAAGACTGCAGAGCAAGGGTAAAGAATTACAAGGGCTGGGAATTTGTGCTGCATATTAATAGTAGCCAATATAGGGGCCAGTGCCCACAGCCCACATGGCCATCTGGGCTGAGTTAGAGAGCAACTGGGACTCTGTAGAGGTTAACTAGAGCCTGTGTGAGTGTGTGTGCACATTTATGACAGCCTGAGTGTGTGGACACGTAGCGTCCGTTCACATGGGCATCCGTGCAGGGCATGCGCACAAGCTTATGTGTCTGTCTTCGGAGCATTAAGCAAGGAATGAAAGTTTATGACGCGGTAATATCTATTATGACACTTAAGCTGATGTTCAGATAATATTTTAAAGCTCTCGATCCATCACTCGGACTGGAGCGCTGGGCCCCCCTGACAGCAGATTCCATCCTCATTTAACATTCACACTCTCAAACAGCTGCCAATATTTTTACAAGTAGCAGCATCCAGGCGGGGCCGCGGAGCAAACACATCAGCGTGTTCTTCATTTAGCACCACTTGGCATCTGGCCTTTTTAACACGGGACACACCCGTGCAACAAGGTGGGCCGACCGCTCTAAACAGAGGGAAATAAAGTGTAACCTCAGACTGATCTTGACTCAGCACACGCTCGAAGAGTCACATCATCTTTGGTTCCAGTGTCAAGTGTGAGCAATTACGTGTTCTTAAGCGAAAGTGTGGTTCAGGTCAGCGGCGGAGAGGCAACAAAAGGCAGCACGGGAATTTGCTGTCAAGTGGCCCCGGTTTAATACAGCACATTCAAAGTGACACAACATCTTCAGGTCAGGCTGAAATTTAAAATGAAGAAACGATTTATTGAATGTTTTCATTCCCATGTGTGTGTGCACAGAGAGCACAACTTCAAACTGAATTCATGCAACAATCACCTGGTCATCAGACGTAGCCTGGTCACACACAGGGCACATTCTCAAAATAACTGCAGTCAAGCCTGCCGTCACTTGCATCTGTGTGGTCAGTGGACAGCTGACGTTTTTACTGTAGTGCACCCATATACTGACACTTACGGTAAATGCATTTGAACAGCCTAGATTGAGCAGACAGGGGAGAGTTAGCGATGGATATGGTGAAGCTGGCAGAAGAATACACACGTGACTAAGTCGACTTTTCAACATAAGTTGTTACCAAAAGGTAATAATACCGCTGTAAAAAAGGACAACCCTCGTGAGGCTGGCCCACTGAGGAAATCAGGCCCCCGGGACAGCAGCTCAAAGTCGCTTCCAATTTTCCCCAGTGGCCACTTGCGGTATTGCAGCAAAAAAAAAAAAAATCCCCTGCAGCCCAAAATGCATTTTCTGTAGTCTGTAAAACTGTTAACAGGACACCTTGAACTGCACACAAGGTCAATTACAACTCTTTCTATTATCAATTTTTGATCCATGGAGGTAAAACTTTCCTCAAGCCTAGAAAAGCGATTTAAAAATCCATCTATGAGGAGCCTGCAGGAGAAATGCTACATATTCAATGGGCTGCATACCGCCAAAGTAAACCCAGTAGCTAGAATTTTTATTTTTCTGATGTGTGTGCTGGGCGAGCAGTTCCATCGGACTGAATAGGCGCCATCGTAAGGTCTGGTTTCTAGTTATTATTAAACATCTGTGGAGAAAATTCCTGAACTTCCCGATTGCCAGTCCTCACCTGCTTCAGGCCTCAATACAAGTGTGGCATTTTTGGCACCAAAAAGATGCCAAATTCCATTTTATATCTTTAAATGTGAACAATTATATGCCCAGAATTCTAACCTGATTTCTGTCACAGTGGATGAAAGCTTTGGACAGAGACACTGAAACACTGTTTGTGGCTTTTTAAGGTAAAATACTTCCAAAAAACCCCATTAAGAATTACTTTAAAAACAAAAAAGAATGCCAATAAAATTGTTCCCACACTGGCACTACACAGTTCTGTCCACACAGAGCTGATGTGTTTGTGTGTATTCGGACACACTGTGTCCTTTCAAGGTGAGGCAGTGGGCATCTTGCCAACGCCCAGCCCTTTGCAGGTAGTGTAAGAAAAGATCCTCCATTGCTCAGGCTGTCTGTGTCGGTGGGCAGAACGCAGAGAGTGACCTCCCATTAAGCATCCAACCTCTTAACGGGGGATCAGATTGGCTCTCGCGCCTCACGCGGTGTTAACATTATATCAAGCTGCCGACTGGGAGAAACACATTAGCCTTATAGAGGTAATTACAAGTGCCGAGTGAAGAAGGTTTTTGTAGTGCGTGGATGTCCTGCGCTGATAATGCCAGGGTCGGATTAACTGTCCAGGGGGCATGTTATGTTACTTTTCAATAAATTGAGCAACAGACACAGAACTCTGTTTGCCTACAGTGAGGTGGAGGCACAAGATTTAATATCTCAAAATATCTCAAAATGTCAGCAACGTCAGCTGCAAATATAGAAACGATCAAATACCACTGAGGGTAAATGACAAAACAGATTTCTTTTTGTGTGTGTGATTTAGGTGAAACAACCCTTAAAAGACTCTTGATCACTGAAAATTATTGACTTAACCTCCCTCATCTGTAGTGACTATTAGTTTAAATAGTTAATAGTTAATTAGTAAATAGCACGCTGTAAAAAATATTCTGCTACAAGAAAAAATCTAATATTGAAGATGTTACTTCGAAAAAAGTATGCAGTCTTGACCTCAAAACAGAATTATTAGTAGTGCTAGTAGTGATATTTTCCTAAGAATGACTTAAATTATAAAATGTTTGGCATTAAAAAATACTTTTATCAAAATAGTTGCAAATCAATTTTCTGATTAACTGAACTGACTTACTGTTACAGCTGTACTTGTAGATTCTCTAGAGCAGTTTAATTTGGGTGAGAGGCAGGGTTCACCCTGGACAGGTCACCAGACTATCAGAGGGCTGACACATAGAGACAGACAACCATTCACACTCACATTCACACCTACGGACAATTTAGAGTCACCAATTAACCTGCATGTCTTTGGACTGTGGGAGGAAGCTGGAGTACCTGAGAGAAACCCACGCTGACATGGAGAGAACATGCAAACTCCACACTGGAGGGCTCCACCAACCCAGGGTTAGAACCCATAACCCTCTTGCTGTGAGGCAGCTAAGATAACCTCTTTGCCACCGTGTCACCAAGTAAAGAACAAGTTGCTTGAATTTATACTTGTCGCTCAAAACACGGGTTGAACATTCGCATCAAGACACAAAGAGCATGGGTCTAGAATTCATAATGGAAATGCAGGGGACACGCCCCCCCTCTATATTTAGAAAAGTGTGCCCCCCCAAATAAAAACACGAAAGCAGCAGGGGACTTTTATTTTGAAAAGACTTTTAAATTAACGCAGAAAAGGCACAAATTGGTGCATAAAAATTCACCAGAATGCAGAAAATTAGTCTTTAATGCTCTAAATTTCAGTTGGACGACCCCTAAACCACCCAGTGTCATGTGTCCTCACCTGACGTTGAATAAAAACCTACACACTCGACAAAGAGTATGCATGGGTTGATCTGAAACTCAGATCAAAAGGTAAAACTAGGCAGGTCTGATCCAATATAAACCAAGATTCTGTTGCTGTCTTGCCCATTTCTTGCCCCCATACTGTTTTCAGTTGTACTACTCCCATTACGTTACCCAGCAGCGGAAGTGTTTGTTGGTCTGGTGCAGCCCAGTGCATTCTGGTAGTTGTAGGTGAAGTGGGCGAATGCTACGGCACTAGCTTCAAAAGTATTGTCTTCCTACTGTACCATTTAATCAGCAGTGAAATACGTCTTAAGTACAGTACAAAGTAATCCTACACTATGACACATTACTCATTACTTGTGTAAAGACATGTCAGATTATAATGCAGTTTCTTATGAACCCTGTCCACTCCTGCTTCCTCCTGAAGCCTCCCGTCTCGTCTGTTTTGCTCAGTCATACCTAACGCACAGCACGCCTCCGCCTCTTCTTCATACTGTGATGAGCTGATGATGATGAGGCTATATTCCTTTTGCTTTAACAGCATCAGCTCACATTATGAAACTGAGCCATGACACACGAGTTGCAGCAACAGGATGTCATCGCACTTTTACCTCTCCACCAGTGAAAGTCGAAGAGCATCAGAGAAGGCCCGGGAAACTACCGAGTCAGATGAGCCACGAGCAGATGGCTTCGCTCAGACACCGACGCACGGAGCCGAGTAGAAAGGACCCTCGAAACCCTGCAGAGCGCTCATGGGTGATAATGACCATCGGCTTTCTGTGTAGCAGAGTGTGACTGCATGTGTGTGTGTATCACGGGGAGGAGGAGCGGGAGCCAGGAGTGCTGAACCATTGAGAAAATGAGCCGGGGTGACAGGGAATTGGGGAGCTGTCAATCTGGCCTTGATCCTGGCTCCTACAAAACTAACCCCCGGGCCTCCCACCACTCTCACCACCCCTGGGTCCTCTTAATCACCACACGGAGGCACATTACTAATCTTAACGTTTTCCTTCAAGAGCAGTTTATGCCTTCGTTTCCCTCTTTTCTCGCACAGCTTTCATCTGCCTTATCAGCCGAGCTCTCCCTCTGCCTGGGTCTCTCTCTCATCTCTGAGTGACTGCGAACAGAAAAAGCAAAGTCAAGCCAGTCAACACGTGTGTGAGTGTGTGTGTGTGTGTGTGTGTGTGAGAGTGTGTGAGTGTGTGTGTGTGTGTGTGTGTGTCCACCCTATGAAGAAAGGGCTGCGTCTGTTTTTGTAAGTGAACACGAGACACGGCGGAGATGAAACGAGCGCGCACGGAGGAGAGTAGCTTTTGATAATCTTGGAGAATAATGAAAAAGAGCATTAGCACAAAGTCTCCCAGAGGCTAATGAGCCCAAACCCCCTTCAGCACTGGTTCCACTGAAGCCACTGACCGCTTTCTTGGCTTCATTCAAAAGCAAATGGATTGGGAAAAAAAGGCGGTTTTGTAAAGCTAGAGTCTGTATAAATACGCATGAAAGGAGAACGAGGAAGTGTTTACTTTATCTGGCTTTCTTCACACCTCTCACATCTGACTCCGCGCATGTGAGAGTACTTTCATTCTGCTGGCAAAGAAGCCGTAACATAATGCACGAGGCGAGATAAACATGAGCCTCGGGGTTGTTCTTTACATATTAGGGATACTTCTTTTTTTTTTTTTTCTCATATCGGGACAATCTGTCTTTTGCAAATTGTTTTCAGAAACAACCATTAGGTGTTCCTCTCCCTGGGCTAAATGACATGAAATGACAAATTTAATGAGTACAACAGAGAGGGAGAGAATTACGTCTCACCTGCTGTGAATATAAATACACATGAAAGCATTTGGGCCTGCAAAAACATCAATGTTATTTGAGACACTGTTGAGTATTTCCCAGTAGGTCCTGAGAAAAAGGAGCACTGCTTGGACATCGTTAACTTAACTTGATTTCCTCCCGTCATATTGTGCCAATATGTATCTGTTCCCTCGGTCCCATTAAAGCCAAAAATACTCTGTTTCCATTGTGATTTTAATGATAACCCAATCTTGTTACATTCATCCCATTTTTCAGATGTTGCTTATCTCATTAAAGGATGAAATGTCATGATGAGATTCGCAGTCTGCAGCTCTCTGCTCCTCAGTGAGAGATTTAAGTGGTTGTTTTGACTGGGAAGTGTTTGGCGGGGGGGGGTGCTATTTACTTTTCTACAAGAGCCATGTCACTGATATAGAGCCTAACGCCCCCTGAGGACTACAGCTAGACTGGTAATTCGCTCAGGCCACAGTATCAGCCAATATTAGCTTACTGAAGTGTACGTGAAGTGATAAATTATGTGACACTGAAATAGCAAATATACTGTGTGTTTAATGTGGTGTAGAAACAATGCGTTCATTACAGTGCACAGTTTGTCCACCAGAGAGTGCTGACATTTATTTTTCAGCTGAAACTGATGCTTTAAATTACTGCTTTTTGTAAAACTTTATCAAACCGCTCATGGTTAAAATAACCTGCCTTTGTGCTTTTTACTGCTCCAGTGCTGCACTGCCAGGAAGTTGGAAGACACACAAGAGACACGTCAAGCCTCAAAAACACTGGATACTACAATTCCCATCATGCACGTCAACATTTTAACTCATTACACCGTCTATTCCAGGTAAAAGCTTGTCTCTCAAACTCCCAGTTTTCTGGAATAACAGCAGGTTTGTTGAGATGAATTACAAGTCCCAGGTTGAGATCACCATGATGACATCGCTATGACATCATATTAATCAATATCTTCTCGGTCCTGACAAAGTTCCCTCGAGCATGGCGAGCTGTTTTAACATTTAATAGCTAGACGGGATATATATTGCAGATATCTGTAATACTAAAAGAACATTTCAGATATTCACGATTATGAGATGAAACTGTATTTCAAGTTATCTAAAACTTGATTTGTCCTAGTCAAAATTCAATTTAAGATATCTTTAAATCCTTCACAAGTGTAAGAGGGCATTGTCATCATTAATAGCTAGGCTGGATATATATTACAGATATCCATAATGCAATTTTTCCTAATCAAAATGAACCTTTTAGACATCCATAATGACATTCTTCCAGGGTATTGGGCTTTCAATTTCAGATATTTAGAGAAAACATTCCGAAAATCTGCAACTGAATTCTTATTAGAAAAAACTCTTACTACAGATTTCTACAATCCAGTTGCCACTAATCACAATTTTAAAGGTACACTATGCAGGATTGTCAGTTACTGTTTGTATTCTAAAGCCCAAAACTCACTCTCGTTTGGTGTTTGCCTCGCTATATCTGCATTTTTTGATTCTGTGTCTCTTTAATGCTTCTGCTCATCTTCTTTTCTTTATTTATTTAACCCATATTTAACCAGGTAAGCGAGAGAGAGCTGGCCAAAACAGCAGCATACAAAAAGTTTCAGCCAAACAACCACACAAAAAAACATTAAAAGACACACAGTAAGACAGAGCACATACACACAATGACAAGACCCAGCCGACTCATTCATCCCTGTACTTATGAGAGCTTTAAAGTCAGGCAGAGAGACCAGTTCACGTGGTTCTAAATCTTATGGTAGTTTTAAAGCTTGGTACCTTTTTCAAAAGCCCCAACTTCACCTGAGTGTTGTGGAGGCACAGTATATGTCCATAAACATCTTGAGCATTATGGATATCCAGAATGTTTTTTTCATTGTCATTATCTGATCTTAATGTTCACTCTGGATATCAAAAAGTAAAGTAATGTCATTTGTCTTTGAAAGAACGTCACTGTGAGTGTCTGAAATGTTCTTTTCAGCTATGAAGAATTGAATTGTGGATATCTGTAATATATATCCAGTCTATGCAGTAAATGTTAAAACAGCCACTTATGCTTCAAGGATTTTAAGACATCTTAAATTTAGTTTTGGCCGGTACAATCAAAGTTGTAGATATCTTTAACTAGTAATAATTTATTGTGGATATCTTTGGTTGCCATTCTGCCTGCTGAGAATATAGTTTTGACCTGGAGAAATGTTACCATGGATATCTAAAAATCTAATGACAGATATGAGTGTGGTATGATTAAATCTTTACATTATACTGCTGTTGTGACAGGCTGAGTAGCTGTTAACATGACAAGTTAACGACTCTTCATGTGTAAAATCAGACGAGTGTCCCCTGAATGGTTAATTTTTCATGACATACAGTCTTTGTGTTAATGTGCTGTGATACTACTGATTCTATCTGAACATCTTTGATGGACCAAAAAAAAAAAAAGCTTGTATTTGTAATTGTTGTTTGAGCTTCTTTTCATGCTTCACATATAGAACATACATCTCTGCTGTGCTGTGGTCTATCACTATGTAGCGCCGAAGCTATTTCCTCCTGGGGATCATTGAGCCTTTCAGCCCAAACCCTTGCTTTGTCAGGCAGAAACCTAGCATCATGATGATCTGAGAGCGCAGCGGGTACCGGCTCTGAAGCAGCAGCGCTGTACAGCAGCTCAGTCTTTGGAGAGTAAAAGAATGCAGCAGATACTTTGAGGAAAAAAGAAAGGAGGATGAGATGAGATAAAAATGAAACATTCATAATCGCCCTGAGGAAATTGAACTGTTGTAGTGACAAAACACCAAAGGACTAAGAAATGAATAGAATAGATATACAGTGAGAATAAGGCAAATAGAGAAGATTTAATCACAGCGCAGCTAAAAATCCCAACGTCTTATGAGTTAGGTAGAAACATAAGACCAAACATAAGAGCAGGTATTACTCCATTATGAGGCTACGGTGAGATAAGATGACGGGTTTCACAAAATATGAGGGGGGAAAAATATGCGAGCACGAGATTATGAAATGTATGTAGTCTAAAATAATTTAAATATTTCTGACATTTCAGTCACCCTTTATTTTACAGAGCCCATAATTTTATGTAATTTGCTCAGAGTTTCCAGGAAAGAACTGTGTGATGTGGTGCTAATTAAAGGGGAATAGAGACAATATTCTGAGACAGAAAACTGTACATAATAAGTACTTATTCATTTTTTAAAGAGGCAAGGAAACTCTAAAGTCTAACAGTGGTTTTGATCTTCGAGGTAATTTCCTTCACTGAGCTGCTGAAATCTTCAAGACTGGGCACATTTTTTGAATGCTGCATTTAGGCAGCTAATAATTATTTTCATTATCAATTCATTTGCTGACTTTTTTTCTTTGTCCATAAACTGTAAAAAAAAAAAATAGTGCAAAACTCACAATGCTCTGCTGTGCGCTGAAAATGCAGTACTTTGTTGAGAGACGGTATGCTACAGTTCCAACTGATTGTTTTTTGTACCAACTGATCGATGCCTCCATTTTTTCTTCAATTACTAACAAATTATCGATTCTTTTGTTCCAACCCTCTAAAGCAAGGGTGTCAAACATTCAGCCCAGGGGCCAGAACCGGCCCCACAAAGGTCCCAATCCGGCCCTCTAGATGACTTTGCACACCTCATGTTAATGCGCTGGAAATGGAACTGTCTCTCATTTTCGTTATAAAAAAAGTTCCGCGTTCAGACGACAACATTTTGATAACAATCGCCGTGCACACGGATCCTCAAAAATGACCAAAAACGCTGTAGTATATATGCCGGGCCAGTAGTTGGCAGTGTGACGTTGTAATGAAACAACACATGCCTGCACACATGCACTTCCTTCTACAGAGCGGTGATGTATAAACAAACAAAATGGCAACCGCACGAACATTTGTCTGGACGGATGACGAGGTGGAGTTGCTACAGTAAATCTAAACTAAAAATCTACTAATCTAAACTAAAATCTAAAATCGCACTCTGTAACCCATTTTCAAAAATGTTTTCGGGCATCCAAAACGCCGCTGTCATGTAAACGATCAGCCAAAACGCAACTAAAGGTTCCCGTTTTCAGTTGAAACCGTTGTCGTATAAACAGGACCTGAGAGGTTTCAGGAGCAATTTAAACAGTGAGCAGATGCTTCATGTAAAATGCTGCTTCAGAGGCTTTTCCACTCTCACCAGAACACAGCCTACTGAAATAAAAATAAGTACTTCCTGTGGTCATGTTTAAAGATACTGAACATTGTGCAAAATATTGTCAACCAGCAGCTTCAGTACAAAAGAAACTGTGTCAGACTTGTATCTTTAAACAATATGGGACCCTGCTGCTGAGGCACTGACAAAACTTCAGATAATAAAGCAGGGACGACCTGACCTGCTTCTTCAACAGCTTCCACTTTCGTGGAAAAGTATGAAAGTAAGTCACATGTAATGAAACAGTAGTAGACTGACTGAATGTGGAAACACAAAGACACATTCTGTTGAATTTGCACATTTTTTCTGTCTTCTTTGTTTGTTAAATGGATGAATGTTTTCAGAAAGAGAGAAAAATCTGAAGGGGTTGAAGTTTATAGGTCATTATGCAGTGGTTTTACTGGTCCGGCCCACTTGAGATCAGATTGGGCTGTATGTGGCCCCTGAACTAACATGAGCTCTGCTCTAAAGAATTTACAGCTAGAGATCAGATACTTTCTAGGCCTGGGGGCCAGAAACGGCCCGCCAAAGGGTCCAATCTGGCCCACTGGATGACTTTGTACACCTGATAGTGATGCATTTCTGAAGGCTAAGAGGTGCCAGGTTTCAGGAGCAAGTGAAACACTGAGTAGCTTTCTTCACGTAAAATGCTCCTCTAGAGGTTTTCCCATCCTGACGAAAATACAGTTCTTTCACTTTAGTTTGGTGTGGTGATGTCAGCATTACTACATAGGGGCGGAAATGTACAGAAAAATGCACATGTAACGACAGTGAGTGGTCGACAGGCTGAATGTGGAACACCTGACAAATACTGTTGGAATGCATTTATTCCTCTGAAGACATCACAGGCTGTTTGTCATCGCTTTTGTAAATGGATTAGCATTTTCAAAATGCACTTCATTAAAACAAAAAAAGAGAAACATTTGGAGGTGTTTGTTATTTATAAGATATTTTGCAATGGTTTTACTGGTCTGGCCCGATTGCGACTGAATCAGACTGCATGTGGCCCATGAGCTAAAACAAGTTTGTGACTGCTGAGACTGCTAGGAAACAAGAGACGTGTGAAATAAAACGTTTATTTTAAGCAAAGGAAAGTATGAGATGATAAAAACATGAACGTAAAACTGGATGATGTGATCACGTCTAGATATGTGTAAAAAAAAGACAAGTTGCTGTAATGGATGTGCTCAAACAGCACGTAGATGTGAATCCACTAATATAACATTCACCCATTAAAGACAATTAAAAAACAAACTTCCTTTCATCAAATACAAATAAAACGTCACAGAAATTCACTTGAGAGCATGTCGGTCTGATGTAAAGGACTGCAGATTTGTATATGAGGTTTTGTAGGTTGATCACATGATCCTGACTCCAGATGGACGACGCTCGTGTACAGGAAATTGACAATATGCAAAAATATCAACGTATGACGATATGAGATGCAAAACACCTCAGAGGAACAAGAAGACAAACAGATGACTGGATTTATCATCTGCACTAATGATAAACACTACCTCCGGCAGTCTCACACACACACACACACACACACACACACACACACACACACACACACACACATCACACGTAGGGAGAGCGGAGTGTGGCTGCATGACAGACTGGGTATGTGCTCAAGAGAGCTGCGACAGGAAGACTCAAGTGAGCTTAAGAGGTGAGAATGTCTAAAGCGAGAAACAAAAACACCGGAGAAGACGGCGAGTGAAGAAGAAAGAAGGAAACACGGTTAAGCTGCGTTCAAGTCATGTGGGAATATCTGTCGGAGACATTGTTAAAAACAAAACAGGAGTGTTTAAGTATGTTTGTAGTGCTCTGTAGCCTCAGCGTGTGAAGTGCTCGGTAGAGTTTGGTTTGTCGGTTTTTAACATTTGCTCCACGTGAACTTCTGAAGTGAGGACATGTTTGGATTTTAGAGCAGCTCTGTCACATATAAAACAACACTCTGAGGTTAGAAAGGGTGGCAACACAGTGTGGCGTGTTGGTTGCTTATGTGCATGTAAATGCCTCCGCAGGAGAGTGAAAACACCTGGCGGCCCGGTGAGTTTATGTGGCACAGAGAGTCAGTGTTTAAAAAGCAAATCTGTGTTCCATGTATAATGTTGATTTGTCTGTGTACTGTGTTGTATGTTGTATTTGTATGGCTGCAGTATGGTAGGGCCCAAGACAAATCTCCCACACTGTGGGACAATAAAGTTGATCTCGATCTTGATCTTGATGTTAAAGTGATAATCTAGTAGAGACAAAAACCAAAAGGGAGAATCGCTGCACATTGGAGCAATGACCACAGTGCTCTGCAATTAGCGTTAGCAAGTGTCATTCAGACAGCTCAGCCACGCGTTCAATAACCTACTAAATGGAAAGATTTTTGCCAGGGAAGCTCATCGAGCACAGACAGATGATAGTATTGAGTCAGAAGCCCTGCTTGCTCTCAGGTTCAGTGTCAGTGTAACAGGAGACACGCTGGCCTCGTTTTGGGTTTAGTTAGATTTACACACGGGTAAATCTGAGACATGAGTCAGGAGAAATGCTACAAATGCGGGCACAGAGCTGGCTGCTTCATTTAGGTTTAATTAGAAAACAATTTGAAATATATCATTCCCAACACTCGACGACTCTTGTTGTTGACACCAGCCAGAAAGTTATTTGAAAGTAATTTGCACTGTGAAAGCTGACATAAAGTGTTTACAAGCAAGAGGCTGCAGTTTACATCGTCCTCTAAATGCAGTATCAGTGTCTTCCTCTGCTCATTTTTCAAAAAGCAATCTTACACTGTATTCTCCCAGGAGTGCGCGCTGCCCCTAGTGGAGGAGAGTTGTCCTTGCCAACACCTTATCATCACTGCAGCATTCTTCGCAGTCACAAATGGTAATTAGTCACACGTGAAGTGGCGGGGAAAAAAACAACAGCAGCCACACGAGGATGCAGGTGTTTGCTTCATAGGGTTATTTGCATTTGCATCGCTGTCATTTAAACTGCGTCTCTCTGCAGCAAACACCGCGTCTCATCATATGTGTGAAGGGATGGAAGGATGGAGGCGAGGCGGTAAGGCCTCCGATGATTCAGCCCCCCTCTGTGCCTCAAAATGTCTCTAATTATCTCCATTTACCCCCCACAAACCTCTGAAAACCAAGCAGAGCCTTCCTCTTCTTGTACCCCCCACGGTGCAAGAATTATCCCATCCCCACCTTCTTCCATCTCGGCTGTAAACCGCCGCGTCTAGACGACACGCACCCCCCCTGCTTCCTCTCCCGGGTTTCGTCACCCCGCAGCTCATCAGAACGGAAATGAGAGTTGAAAAAACAGGAAAAGAGCGGAGCGAGGATGAGCGGCGGAGATGTCGGAAAGAGTGATGAAACCTGAGATGTTTTTCATGCAACGACGTGTCACATCTTTGTGTACAAAAGGTAAATTACTCCGAATGGAGCGGCGGGCTCTTAGATTTAGGGGGGTACGCAATTTCACCAGGTAGGTGAAATGGCCTAGGGGGGAGGCAATGGGCCTTTTGATGTACTCTGCTCTGACGTTTATGGAGAGCACTTTGAAAAAGCATGCATTTATTCAGACACAGAGACAGATGGAATCACACACACAGCCACACAAACACTGTCACACAACCGCGGTGTGGAAACACATGCCGGTATGTGAGAACACACACACTGCTTGGTGGCACATATGCGCACATCCTCACCTAGAAAGGAGTGTGCAGATTCCAAACCTTTCATCGGAGAGATGTGAAAATAAACACACTAACACACGGGGCTGTAATGGTGTTTGTATTCGTGGCAAACCGCAACAATACGGGGGTCAGGGTTCAGTGAACGCAGCCTGAATACAGGGGATGTAGACTGATGCAGAAAACATGAAACCAAAGTTCAAAAGTTTGAGTTCTGCCAGAAACTTCTAGCTGAACACTGAGGTTATTATAGTTAAATTAAGCTAAAATAAAAACTAAAACTAGGTGTAAAATGAAAATAAATATTAGGCTTTAGAAACAAAATAACTAAAACAACATTGTGTACTTACAAAACTAAAATAAAGATATACAGTCAACCAAATGTTAGTCAACCAGAAAGATCATTAGTCAGCAAGGTTTCATTGGTTGCTTAGTCACAGGAAAAAAAATACAACTCGACAGATATCTTTCGCTTCTTCTGTAAATATTCAGTCTGATAAATACGGAAAAGTTGATCATGTTAGTGCAGGGCTACCCAGAGCTTTACATCTGTCCCACGGACGATAGGCCTACACACTTATAAACAGCTCCTGGAAGACGATCAGCTCTGCACTCAGGATTTCAGGTGAACAGGCTTTGATACGGTGCTTGTTAAGGTTGCTTAGCAACCTCAGACGCAACCTGTCGCAGCACTCTTGAAAACTGGCACAAAGAGGGCACAAGAGTAGCACCCAGCGCCCGACCCCGTGTTTTCCAGGCGGTTAAAGACACAGCATGTGTGCGGCCTCTAATTTCCAGGGCTGGTACCTGCGGTTATTCCACAGGCTAGTTAATAACATGTGGGGCAGGAAATCCAAAGTGTGGGATCATTTTGAGAAGGTGAAGGACCAACCCAAGGTGATATGTAAACTCATCTTCATTGGTCCACTACAAACATGACGTATCATGTGAAACATGGAAGTAGCTACATGTCCATTAGCCCACAGCGTCATTAACAGGCGGCTCGCTCAGTGTGTGACGTGCACTTGGAGATAAAATATAGGCCTATATTAATGAAGGTTCATTAGTACGGTTTATATTTCTCTGTAATGTAGCACAGTGTTAACAATGTTACTGAGACTATTCTTTCTCACACCTTCAACTCAAACCGTTGTGTTGCCCCAGCTGAAGTTTGCACAACAAGCTGACTGTCGTCTGTCTATGGCGAGCGCACATGAAAAACTTAATCTGAAAGACCTGCCTGTGGGTTTCTGGTCAGCTACATCAGCAACAGAGAGGAAGCTGTGTAGAAGACGAGGACGGTGTGTTGGCTTTGCCCCACTCCCTGCTGCTTTCCAGCAGCCTTGAGACGCAAAAGCAGAAGAGGACAAAACAATCGCTGAAGGAATCAGCATTTACATTGGCATGGGGCCAAGGTGAAACAAATTATGACTCATTCTTTTTCTTGTTCTTTTTGTTTTGTATCCTCAGCTTCATATTGTGAGAGATGCTTTTCAGTTTTAAAGTCTATTATGACCTGTTGCCTTTTGTTAAAGTGTGTTAAGTGTTCGAGATGTTCCTTATTTTTATGATGAAGTTTCCAGTGGCCAAAAGATCAGCAGCATTGTGTCTGTCTTTGACACTCACACCACTGTCTGTCCAAAATAAATGACAAGTAAATAAATGCTCTACACGTTCGACACATAATGATCCAGTTCAAGGTTACAGACGTGATTACACAGAATCAAGATTACACACAATGTAATACGAAGCCACTGTGTTTCGCTCTCTAGGGTCACACTCACAGATTCCGCCATTTTGGAAGAATACGTTTAAATTTTTAGCTGCGTTTCAGTAGCAGTTGAACTTGTTGACTTCCCCTCGGCACTTGCCCTCAGTGTGAATCCCTGCCATCATCGTAAGTGTTCCATTTGTCTGAAAACCTTAAGTGAGGGAGTGAGTGAACAACGATGGTCACTGCAGTTATGCCTCTGATGCAAGAAAACACATCCATGGTTAGGCAGCAGTAATGTAAAAGTCTCGTTGCACCACTGAAGAAGATGAAGATGAATAAAATGGAAGATAAATAAAATAATAAATTATTATTTGACATGGTTTTCAGTTTCAGTTTTTCTAATATGTGTGGGTAGACTTACATGTGTTTAGACTCTTGTCTATCAGCAGATATTTTCTCTGCTTGATATTTAACTGAAGAAAAGCCATATAATTAACTGCACTTGATATTTACCTTGATTATTGTACTGTTGTGTAATTTCTTTATTCCAACATCGTCTGCAGACGCAGGGAGTACTTGCTGTTTTAAGATATTATAAACCTGTGGTAATACTAATTATGATAATCATGGTACAGATCACAAACAGAAATGTCTGAACCAGAAACTGATGCAGCTGATTAAAACGCGCCTGCTGATGTATGGAATTATCCGCAGACGACGCCTTCATCTTACTGAGGAGTCTACAGGTATATGTGGGGATTTGTAGAAAGCAGGATAGTGCTAACCTGCAACAGGCGGTTGATCCATGATAGTTTGGTTGAAGGTAAAGTAATGTGAAGGTGTGTTTGATTTAAATATCGCATCTGCGATATCTGCATCTGTGTGCCTAACTGATTAAGGCCGATAAGTGTCACAGGCTGTCTCATTATGTATGGTTTCATGCTGCGTTCACACTAGGAGCAACACACCAACAGGCTACAATCCATTGTCAATGGAAGCCAATGACATGAAGCAACAAACTGACGCCCGACACTTGTCGCTGCCGGCGGACACTGACACACTACAAATAAAAGTTGAGCTGGCCTCAACTGTTTTCAGTGCTCCAATGATGCAGCAACCAATCATGTTTTTGTTTCTAGCTGTGGTACTGTGTTTTTAGCTTAGTTAGCTGACACTACGCTAACTTCCTGTACAATGTGGCGCACACGAGCGGCGAAATGTGATGTTACAATGGGGCATAAGGTAAGGTAAAACTTTTGGATACAGACAGTAGTCATCAGTAAAGCAAAACAGACAGTACAATACATAACACACAGAATCCAGAGTCACACACTGTCAGGGATAAATCATGGACAATTAGTGGTCACTGCTGGTTAAGAAAAGCGATAGTAGACGGAAGAAAGAATGGTCTGTAACGCTTAGTGCTACATTTAGTGGCTCAGAGGCAGAGTGGGTCGTCCACCAATCGGAAGATCAGCTGTTCAATACCTGGCTCCTCCAGCCTGCATGTCAAAGCATCCTTGAGCAAGATACTGAACCCCGAACTGCTCCCGATGATGCTTCCATCTGTGTGAGTGGCAGGTGGCACCTTGTACGGTAGCCTCAGCCATCAGGGTATGAATGTGTGTGTGAATGGGTGAATGTGCCTCGTAGTGTGAAAAGCGCTTTGAGTGGTCAGATGACTAGAAAGGAGGGAGACAAAACATCCACTGGATCATTTTATGACCAAAGTCAAACTTCAGATGCCGTGCAGGTGCTGTGAGGCTGTTAGCAGACACACACAAGCCTGTGACAATGTAACCACGCTAACAAGCGCTTGAGCAACACTTCAGTGGCAACTCTGCGATGATGTAGCTGGGCACGCTGTTAGATTGTCGCTCGTAGTGTGAACAAGAAAAACACCACACTGCAGAGGTGGAAAGTGGGAAAGTGGATTCTATGCCCACCCTTGGAAGCTCAGGAAACGGAACAATGTCCGACACCTATATGAGCTGGAATATGACTTGAACAAAAAGCCAATATCATTTGTGAGAATTTGGCATTCAGTTAAATCCTTAAAAATTCTTCTTTTGTGCAAACTTTTTTCTTTCTTCCTGTTCTTCATGATCTGTGTGGCTGTGCTCCGTGTTCAGTAACATTATGTCTGACATCCAAAGCTCAAAGCGTTTTTATAGCAGAAAGCCTCGTCCTTTAAGTGTTTAGTGAAGAATTAGCAATTAGTGAGGAGTGCGTTTATCACCTTGTTGTTTGTCCTCTTTACTGTTCTGTGCAAATAACAGTATGTTTGACGTAATTACAAATTGTTAGGACACTAATCACACTGAGTGTGTATTGTTATTTTAAAAGCATTGTCATTCTTTGTCTAAAATCAATACATCATTTTTCATGACAGTTTCATGGAAACAAACTGTTAAGGCTTTTCAAAGTATGTTTATTATAATTTTAAAAGTTAAATAAATAAATAACTGATAAGAACATATCGTCAAGCGTTTGTTATTTTCCGCTGAACTGAACTGGCGCCGAACCGTGACTCCTAAACCAGGCTGTGATCAGATCTGTGACCCCTGTGTGCTGTTGCAGCCCGACGAACACACACACACACACACACACACAAGCAGCCATCCACACACATCTTACGCACTAGTTTCTCCTGTGCAGAGTTACAACAGCGTCTGGCAGCCTGAAATGGCAGGATGTGTCACTATTGATCGGCTGATGCTTTAAAAAAGGATTCTAAATGAAGCGAACAATCCATAGTTCTGGTTATTGTGTCATTTTATTTCCAGACTAATAACAGCACGGAGGGGAAAAGTAAAAGAGCAGCCTCTGTCCAAACATTTCGAGCTCAATAAAACCTGTGTGAGCCAAATCAAGGTGGGCTTAGATTGCTCACAGCGGGTTCATTAAGGTAACAATGTTGCTCTCTAAACACTCGCCGTCTGGCTGCTTTTTTTCTGGGAACATCTTCCATTGCCAAGGAAGTGAGGCGTTTTAGTGTTATGGTTTGTTTGAACTAAACAGAAGTGTGTTATTGTTCTGGGCAGTGACAAAGCACAGCAAGATTGAAGGATAATTATTTTGATTTTATCTAGTCAAGTCTAAAGTAATCAAATTCATGATCTAAACCATTTTTCGTTTTTGAGATTGAACCAAAAGTGAGCACATTGGAAATGTTGTTGTGTGAGACCAGACCTGTCATAAGCAGAGATGTATATGTGCACTGGTGCATGTAACATTTTAAAATTACAGGCACCTTTTTTTCTCACACCAATTCTTTCATATTTGTATTTTTTACTGCACCATCTGCTGTATTTTTCTTTTGTTATTTACCACACCTGCAGACAGATCCGACTGAAATTACAGTAATGTGAAGTGAAACTACAAATCTTATATTGTCATAAATAACATATTGAGAAGCTTCTCTGCAAAACAAATACAGAAACACTTGTCTAAAGGTAATATTAGAACTTATTTTCTGCTATTTATGTGACCATTAATTCACAGAAACAAATGAATATTACTCACTAAGTATTGACCTCTACACTTCAATTACCAACGCCTGGTGATTAAAATAGCTTCAGAGCTGTTTGTGAATATGAATGAAATTATTTGACACTGGAGGTTATTAAAAAAAAACATTAAAAAAACAATAATAGAAAAAGCACTAAAATCCCCTAAGAAGAGGAGTATCCTGTGTATCAGTGTAGTGATACATTTTGGTTCTAAATTTGATTCACTGGGACATATTAAATGAAAGTTACTGAAAAAACTGCCATTATTTTCTACTAAAATATTTATGTAAAATAAATGAACTGTACATAAGTAATAAAATTTAGTGTGCTGCATGAGAGCAATTTAGTAGAATTTTTTAATCTTAATTTTCACTGATATTGGCGAGTCAGCATGACGGTATTGAAAAAACATTGGTTTTGTGTTATTTGAAGAGTAAAGCCTAAACTGATGATCCCTCTGATCAGTTAAAGAGAGGTCTGGGACGTGAGCTAACAGTCCCCGCTTCACATTTGGTGTAAACTGAGAAAGAAGACGCCGCTGGCACACGGCGATCAGTGCTACTGTTGCTCTGTGCTGATCTGTCTCGTCTGTTTACGTCCTGCTGGTGTCTTCTTTTCACACCCTTATCAGTCATATATTGTCTTTCACTGCATGAGAAAACACACACAGACTGTGGCATGAGCGTGTGTTAAACGTGTCAACAGTTCGTGAGTTACATGCATGTAGAACTGAGAACTATGAGCACTGCTCAAATTTTATGTATGTGGTATTTAATACCCTGACAGGTACAGTAGTTTAGGTTATAATTTTACAGTTTGCCTTTGTTTGGCTTACCTGCATGTTTGTAAAAAAAAAAAAAAAAACGATCTGCATTGTGTTGTCATGTCAAGATCTCAGCAGAAACTACTGTATTAAACCCAATTATGTTTTAAAGCGCCAGCGGACACTCCAAGTGGGACAAGCTAAGGAACAGGAAGAAATCATTATGTGACTGACAGGTGATTTCTAAGGAATGCAGTCAAAACAACATGAGGGAGGCGAAAAAAAAAAAAATCTTGTGCATTATCACTTTGAGAGGTGTACTGTACATCTTCAAAAGTGTAACCGCACAGTGCATGTGAATGTAGGGCGAAGGGAGCTTCCGGTATTCAGAAATGAGCTGGTGACTGAAAATCACTGGTCCAATTATGAAAGCCCTGCATGCTTTGTACCCACAAACAATAAAGGAGGCCTGGGCATAAAAAGCGATTTAACTCAAGCGTTTGTCACAGCCAGACAGGTTGACATTAGCAGACGGAGACGAAGTCCCAGGCAGCTGAAGATTTGAAAAACAAATGACAGCTCGAGTCTCCGTTGCAGTTTGTCATTGCGTTTCCTTCCAGCATAGCCATCTGTGCCTTTCTTAAAATCCACACTTCCCTGCAGAGTTTACTGTAGATGCTTTCTCATAAGTTTGGCCTTCCTTCTTAAAAAAAAAACAAAAAAAACTCAAGTGCGAGGGCAGACTAACGTGACACTTTGCCCAAGCGATGGAGACAGCCTCTGTCTGTGGAATAAAGTGTCAAATCTTCAAATCCAGTTGAGAGAAAGTAAACTCCAATCCTCCTCCTATCTCACATCTGAGGCCATTAGCTGCCACCTAAAAAATCGTTAGTGGTTTCCCTCAAATCCCTGCAGTTCATAAAATATTCACCTGTTACTGTCGGCAAGGTGGCTGGGCACCGGGAGGTTATTTAAGGGCAGGGGTAGAGATGCCCCCCGAGGCACCGCTGGTGTGCAAAGTCACACGGCCTCAATTAATCTCTGTCAGCCCTTGGACAATGTGACCTATACCTGTCCCTCCTCATGATGGGGTTTAATGGGAGTAGGTGGCTTTGACTTGGCCGCCATCATCCACTCGATTTATGGATATCCTATAGGAGCTGCTGTACTGAGCCTGAAGGTGGGACAAAGTATTGATTTAGTGCTCTGACACACAGGCTTTAAATCAGCCATTCACAGAGTTAGTTTAAAGTCTGTTACTCCCCTGCTTTTGTCTCCGCCAAAAATGAGAGGGAGAGCTGAAATAATGTTTGAAATCACCCAGCATCTCCCCCTCTTCATCTCTCTGCGTCTCAAAGCAGGCGTGTACGCCATCTGAGCGGCAGTAGCTTGAGCCGCTGTGCAGCACTAGCTGCCCGCCGTCATTAGAGCGGCCCGCTAAGCAACCAGAAGAACACAAATAAACAAGATCAAGGAATGAGGTCAACGAATTAAGTGAAGCCCCTGTCATGCCGACATTGTCTAATGCTGTCTGAAGACATGCAGCTCAGGCGACGCCTGAACAAAAACAAGGCACCCCACCCCCTAACATGTTAATACACACCCGGGCTTTAAGGTACACAGTGTCAATAGTGAAGCAATGAATGTTTTTCTTTGTGTGTATTGGAGGCATACTGTATCTGTTATCTAAGGCAGACAACACAAGGACCCCTGGGACCTCACAGGGAACTCTGTGAAGGAGAAACAGGACATTTCACTCTGTAATGATGTATCCCTACGCTGAGCACACGACCACGTCCTTACTTCAAATGGAGATGCAACACGCAGTGGAATTAAATCATGTTTGTCACTTGAAGAAAGCTTTGGACACCATCACATCCCACTAATGGCCTGCCTGTGGAAAAGGCCACAAGGCAGGCAGCATAACGATGGCAAGAAATAAATAAAAAATGCACTGTCTGCATCATTATCTCTGGGTCTCGCTCTCTCCCTGCTGCCTTGCTCGAGGTTGTACCCGCCGTCCACGGCTGCACAGTTGGTGCTGTGCCACCCCGCAGACGGCGAACCTTATGACCGGGCCGTGCCAGATAACACTTCACCTCGTGTTAGCATCACAGCTAAATTTGAGCGAGAGGTTGAGATGCTCGGCGCAAGGCCACCGCCGACGCGTCGCCCCGGAATAATGCTCCAGCATGTGGGTCTTTTCATGCTTATGCATGTGTTTGTTTGCGACTGCTTTGGTGTGTATTAAGGAAAGTGAAGGAGGGGAGAGGGAGCTGCAAAGGCCGGGACGTGCGGGTTTTATAAAACAGACAGTGGATTCTCAGTGTGTGTGTTTTCTAATCCACTTATGTTTGCACCCTTAGGCTATCACAGAGTGAAGTTCCAGAAGGGAGCATTGCATTAGGCTAACCTGCCAGCTAATGCTTTATTCAGGCGGAGAGCCCCGACACAACAAAATGAATCACTCACACTCAGTGAGATGAAACACATAAATACATGTGGACCAAATGTGGTGCTCTAAATGGGATTACTCTCTTTGGTAACAATCTTGAAATCCATAGGTTTTGGGATACGGGAAGGAATGAAGGGAGATGAATTTAGCTGCAGGCTGCCCGGCAGTTTCGTCTCCAGTAGGGGTCCGTCATAGCCGAAGGGTAAATTAACTACCTGTTGACTGTTCCATCTGGCCACAAGCCCCAAACAGTGAGGAGATCTGTGGAGCTGTGCACTGTGCAAGTCCCCTACACATGATTCATACTTGCAACTAAGTCTGAGAGGTGATTTATGACATTCCCTGACGCTAGTGACACTGGCCGTGCAGCCCATTCGAAGACGGACGGCATCTTTTCTGTCCCGATTAAAGGGAGAATAATTCATTGCCGACTCAACGAACATGGGTGTCACCTTTGGGAGCAGCCAGATCTCCTTGTTCGGCAGTCGGTGGAGTCTTTGTAGCCTGCAGACATGCTGCTGGACACATCTTTGTTTTTGCTTGAGTGTAATCAGGCCTGACAATACATGCACTCAGAACACATGCCTTAAAAAGTAAGTTGGTAGAGAAAGAGAAAGAGAGAGAGAAAGAGTGCTTAGTCAGTGCTTACTTCTTGAGTATGTTGCTGCGGTGTAGGGGGCTAGACCGGCCTGGGTGCTGAGGTCAAAGGTCACCTAACAGTGGACCAAGCGGAGTGTAGTCTCTTGAATTATGCAGTTAAATCCTACATTAGTATGGAGATGGTATCTTTCATAGGCAGTCAGATGTCTGAGAACCCGTCGAGTCCGTCTGGAGGTCAGAAGGTCTTCGGAGCTGGCGTCCAGGAAGTAATCCCAGTCGTTTGCCCCAGGTGCACACTATCAGATGCACCTGTCATTGCTGAATGGGAGTGAGACTGGGGACACATAAAGCTAAGAGGAGCTCAGTCTGATGATAGGGATATAAAGCTTTCTCCAACCCTCGGGCTAGATTCTCTAGTCGGGCTGAAGTGGATTTCTGAGGAGAATTAGGCCCTCTTAATCTCTTTTGTCACTGTTCCGCAGAACTCAGCCAGGAGACAATGACTATTTCAAAAAGGAAAGGGACTGATTTTCCACATTAAATTCAATAATGGCACTCCAATGTTTAATTATTTTGTATCCTAAATAACAGGAAAATGAGCCACTGCCAAAGCTGGCAAAGTCTCACAAAGCAGCAGAAGCACATAGCGAAGAAAGTCTCACAGTCCCAGCAGTGTGTGCTCATAAAACTGTGAATCTGGATGTAAGTTGGCATATATATCGATTTTTTGATCTCGCATGATTACCACTAGTAGCGTCATCCCAATCCAACAGTGACGCTATAAAAATATTGTGCCCACCCTTCGCCCCCAGATCACCAGCTCAATTTTTAGCCGCAAAGCCCCTTTATCATTGTTAGCTCTGTTAGCACCATCGACAGCATCAGCACAGCTAGTGGTGCTAACATAGTTAACAATGCTAAAGGGTTTTGCAGCTCAAAATGAACCTGCTTACTCCTCAAGGCTTCAGGAGGAGACTGGATGGTGGCCACCATGTTTTCCAGCAGTGGGACAGTGTTACCAGTGGTTATCACGCTAGCCAGATCCCACAGTGCACAATGCAGAGGGTGGGCGGAGGCAATATGTTTCCCTATATTAGCACAGCTAGACATTTAAGTCACAAAATACAAACCTTTCACCACCTCTGAATGGATAGTGCTTTGAGACGCAGCGCTAAAGCTCACTGAGGAAATGGAGCGCCTAAAGAAAGGCCTTGTGTTTCACGTCATTTGCATTTTTTTTCTTAAAAATCAACCAGTTAGTCACAGATAAATGTCTATCGAAAGCAAAATTAACCAAAACTGACATTCCTAATCCAGCATTTAAACAACATGGCCAATGCTTTAGTTTCCTCCAGCAGCAACAGCAGTAATTTCCCTGCACTGAATCTGAACATACACATCTCACTGTAACGGCCCTGAATGGCGTCTGTATGTGAATGCGCCACATTCACAAGCATTCCAACAATCTCCTATTACAGTCTTTTACAGATGCTCCATCTCAGCAGTGATTAGCATGTAGTACTGGGCGGGCGTCTTGGAGACAGACCAAGCTGCAGCCCATAGGGAATGAATGGATGCGATCTCCAGTAATCCCGGATCATCCAGGCCCTGATTGAGGTAAGAGCCAGCAGTGTCTCTGTGCATCACCCATCCTGTTTAGCTACCCAGACACATTAATGCCAGTCATGCATGGGAAACAATCAGGGCCCGCGGACATAATCCTCACCCGAAGCTGTGTAAATAACTCGGCGCGGCTCAGGGGGGGGTTACAACGGCAAAGTCACACACCGAATGTGAGGGATACAGTTTTGGCATTCATGAATCCTTCGCGTTCAGCTAACGGAGCTTTGCGGCAAGAAGCCACTGGAAATCACTCAGTGTGCATCAGCAAGAAAGCTTCTTTGAAATGATCCAATTACAATGCAAACAGCCGTGTGTGTGTTTACTGTATTTATGTGTGGGAGTTCATGTTTTGGTGTGTGCATGTTTGAGGGTGTCTGTACTTTTTCCCACTCTGTCAGCACTCTGGTTTGACAGAGAGCTGTAAGTGAAAGGACAGGGCAATATTACTGGCTGTTTGTTTGGCGCGTTTCCCCCTGTCGCTCTGTCACTCTGGCTCAGCATCACAGCCGCTGACTGAGATGCTCTGACGGCTCCTCTGTCACATCGGCAGCGCGGCGGGAAGGCTGACTGATGGCCAGGACAGGCAAGAGGTGCGGGCTGGTGGGTGGGTAGCAGCAAAGCACAAAAGCGTGTGTGTGTTTGTCTTTGTGTGCATTAGAAAGCACGGGGAGGAAGAAATAAATGTGCATCTGTCGGGAGGTGCAGTGAGTGTGAATATGCATGCGTGTAAGGGAGGGAGGAAGAAAGAGACGCCTTCAGCTATTCCTGTTTGTCTGTTTCTATGGCTTCTAGTTCTGAGGCTTCACGCTGCTTGGATCACGCTGGAGCTTCAGCCAGTTTTTCCTTAAGAAAGAAAAAAGATCTCTAACATGGCCGAGGTTTGAGTAGGGGGTGGTCATCCGGGCCCAACACCGCTGATCAATTAGTAACAACACACTTCTAATGAGCAGCTGATCCTTCAGAAAAGCCGGCGGCAGAGGGCTTTGCATGGGAAACAGCACAGCAACCAGCCAGCTCTGGCTTCATGTGTTATTCATACAGACAGGACACTGGCACTGCAGGGTTGCCAACTTTGTGTCTGTGAAAAAGAATATGTAGCGCTTCCAGAACTTATGAAGCTCACTGTATACATTAGGCTTTGAAGCTGCATTAAGCAGTCTTACTTCCATCGACCTCGACTGGTGAAAAGGAAGGCCTGAGGCTACGCTGATAGAAGCTGTGTATACTGTAGATGGTATAGAAACAATAGCGTCATTGACTAACTGTAGCTGAGATCAAATATAAATACAAGGTTAAGAGCTCATATGTCAGCCATGCAAAATACTGTGATAAATACTGTAATAAAACACTGCTTTGTCATTGTCGCTTTCTGGCGTGAGAACAAGGCGTTTTAGCTTTCGTGGCTGAAACTCAGTCACAGCACCATCCATCAGCAGGCTGAAAATGCCAGTAGCCGGGGGAGTGGAGGGGGGACCGAGGGTGGGATTGTTCCACAGTGGAAGGCGGGAGTCAAAGTGAGTTCTAAAAGCCAGAATGTGCAACATCTGGCTGAGGAACTGTTAATTAAAACTCATTTAATGTGATGATACTTTCACAGGTTTTTGGTGCACGCGGTGCCCTCGTTATCTTCATCATGTCTTTTTTTTTTTTGAATAAAATAAGTGATAGATGATATAAATGATATGTGGAGCTTAGTTTTAACATGTAAGAAATCCAGACTCTACTGGTCCATCTCAGTTGTTAGCGCTGTCACATCACATCAAAACGGCTCCGGGTTTAATTGGAGTGTGATTGTTCTCCCCGTATCTTTTCTCCAGGTGCTCCAATTCCCTCCCACGGTCCACAGTCAGGCGAGTTACGCCGACCATCCGCTGGGAGACTTTGAAAAGGCTTTAAAAAGACTTTTAAATAGAGTAAAGTCCAACACCTTCTCACATCTACAGACAATGTGAGTTTTTAGTCACATGCTGTAAGATTTTGTCAAAGGCTGGGGATCTTGCTGGGTCATTATTTGTGAGACTACATCTAGATTCCTTTTGAGATTAGTTCCCATCCTGCTCCTGGTAAAAAATATTACGCCTAACTTAACAATTCTCTAGCAACACAAGATAAAAGGTGTCATATGTCAATTCAGCATCAATATGATGACTAAAGACAAATGTTCTTGTACTCAGACTTTACATTTTGTAACCTCAACTTCTTACCAACAGTGAATGAGCCAAGACTAAAAATTTACAATAATATTAATTATATTTAATTTAATGGAATGTCAAGATGACAAAAAGTCTGACATAAGACAGCTCGGACTGTGTTTTCTGACCACCTTACATTAAACGAATGGGCGCCAACTGAGGTAAAGCTCATCATTTTATTCCAACACTGGAAAACTGTCTGCGTCAGCAAATTGCTTGAAAAGCCATTAGGTGTAGGGCCATCGCCATCATTAGATGAACTGGGCACCCTCAACTGATCATAGGTGTAATTGTAGTGGCTTGTCTGTGTGTGTCAGCTCAGTGATTTACTCTGCTTCTCTCCAAATGCTTATGACAACAGCAGCTAGAGAAAATGAGTGGAAAACACTTTAAGTGTTTTACATGACTGCATGCACACTCCGCTATGATGATCCTTTTAAGAGTACTACACTTTTATAGTTATATTTAATTATTATATTCATATTTTTTCAACCAAAACTGGAAAACTTGGACAGCAGATTTAATTTAGCCGAAAAAAAATAATGTTTTTTTCCTTTAATTAACAATAAAATGTTCTTAAAATCAGTGAAATAATGCACCATGGCAGTAAGATTATTTTAATGTTTCAAGATATTTTTGCAAATGACATTTTCTTTATAATGCTGCATGAAAATGAAGAAAACTCATACTCGCTGTTACAAAATTCTTGAAACTACTTCATTTGCATTTAAAACACAACAGCACCGGCAGATATTTTCACTTGTTTTCCACAAGTGAGATTTTTGGGGTTTGATAAGACAAAACGTTCTTGATAAAATGCCAGATTTCGTATCACACCTCTTAAATTCTAAATGTTACCCCACAGATCACATTCGCACTAAACATCTGAATCTTTTTCGGGGTGGGGTGACTCTGAGAGAGCTACACGAGGTGTGAATGTCATCTCGGTGGCAGAAACATGCGCTAAATGCAGACAAACAGACACAGACGTGTACACACACACACATCCTAAGTCTCATCTAAGAAGACAGGAGAGACTAAGCCCTGAGGATAATGGGCAGACAGCGCTGTGTGTCTTCTTTCATTTTGGCAGTAAGAGAAGAAATGAGAGTTAAGACACTCCGGAGACACATTCTTCAAGTAGACAGATCGCTTCTACAAATACACCCGGTCCCCTGTGGAAGAGCACATTCCTCAGAGAAGACGCTCCTCTAAAGATATTCAGTGGAATTTACTAGAACATCAGAGGGAAAGGGAAGACGGGGAGCAGTAACCACCCTCATAAACCTGTCTTTGTTTTAGAGTATTGACTGAAAGAAACCCACACGGTGCCTCAACAGCAACAGGCAGCGTTCAGTGTTGCAGTCTTGGGATGTCTCTGAGTATGGGCAGCCTACTTAGCAATATAACACATTCCTCCAGACCCTTGAGAATGATTATAATTAGAGTCTATTGTATATGATTCATCGAGAAAGTGGGTAATTTATTTGGAAGAGGGATGATATGCCAACTATCGGCCAGCAGCTCCTTTCCCTCCGTCCTCCTTTAATAGAAGCGCTGATCATCGGTTTGTTAATGAAGCATCAATGATTGCTGGTGCTTTCTTTTTTTTTTTTTTTTTTTTGGGGGGTAGAAAAGCTGCCATTGGGGACAAAATACCACCAATTTTCTCATTTTCCTCTCGCCACTCAATAAAGCGAAGTCTATGATCTGTCAGAGCAGGGCTGTAATTATCATCCATTTCAACAAGAATGAAATGGCATGAAACATCGCAACCATAGATTATATGGCGTAGCTTTCTGCGACAAATGCATTTTTCAACATGTTTGATAATCACTCTTATTCATGGCTCAAGGTCCTTGCAATCAGATCTACTTGTGTTATTGGCTGAAGTAATCAAGCCCATTCCAGTGGGAGCTGCAGAGTCAGGTTTGGAGACTGGGAAAATGACAAACACAGCACAGGTGCTACTGGTAAAAAAAAAAAAAAAATGGCGCAGAAGTAGGGCAAAAACTGTGAAGTGGACTAAAAAGTTATGCTGAGTTCCAGTGATAACAAAAAGTGGGATCTTATATTGAAGCGTATTAATTTGGAAGCATCGGCGTAACATACGTTGTCGCTGAACTGCCAGCGTCCCACTTGGCAGCTCAGACTATATTTACACCAAATCCGATCTGACATGAATGTAGCATAAACCTGACTGATATATTTACAGCCTCCCGCTCACATTGGACGCACCAGTCGTGTTTGTGAAGAGTCTGTCAGTGATGACAGTTTACATTTATCCCAATGGACACACACTGAGCGACACCAAAGACACAATGCAAACAGGATGTGAATTTTTTGAGGTGCATTGAAATATTTTTTAGAATAATCTGCCACTTGCTATGTAACACTGGTATGCTACTGTGCACACATTGATTTAAACATTTTGCTGTTGAAGAATTTAGTGTTTCAGCTTCTGTTCAATTGTGCTCTCCTCAGGATGAAAAGGTATCTAATAGAGCAGTCAGGCTTTCATAAGCTGAGCGACCAATACTGGCCTTTTGAGGCGGATACTGATATTGATATTTGGGATTTTAAAAATTTTGATAAGGACTTAGAGGCAGATGATTTCTTTTCAACACAAGCACAACAATCTTCATACAGACTCCCTGGAGTTGTTTTCTTAAAGAAGAACGTGCATCCTGAGCAGGGCATTTTACAGAGTATAAATCATCTTGTTGGTCCTTTCTGGTGGACAGACTATGTAAGAGAGTTCATGAATCACATCAAATCTAGTTTAGAATTTGCAGAATTCAATGTCTTGTTACTTACAGACTGACATGTACAATGATACTGATATACATGTATCTGCAGTAGGAATGTCAAAACACCAGAAATTTAGTAGTCGATATCGAAACCAAGAAAATTTCATGATTCTCTATACCAATTTGATGCTATGGTAAAGAGCAAAAATAAAACAATGAATCCCATGTACTTGACCTTATATTCCTTTAATAAAATAAAAGTAAATAAAGGTCCAGTGTGTAGGATTTAGGAAAACAAGTGGAATCTAATGGTAAGGATAGCAGATTGCAACCAGCTGAAACTTCTCCTGGTTAGAATTCCTTAAGTGTTCATTGTTAAGAAGGTTTTTAGAAGGAGCCGAATTATCTGCAGAGGCCTCTCAGTCTTCAAGTTAAATTGACCAGGGGAAATAAACTGGTAAAAACAGTGAATAAAGTAGTTTCACATTACAAACCCCAGAACCTGTTAATGTGTGCTCACCTTTTTTCAATGATAACTAACGACCCACACGTTCTCAAGGTTTCTACCAGGAGCCAAGTTATTTGCAGAGGTCTGTTCCTCTCTTAAACAAATGGACCCAGTGACCTAAATTAGTAAAAACACTGATTAAAGCCATTTAACAATAAAAAAAAAATGGCTCTCTAATTTAACTTTTTGGTCTGATTGGGGCTTTTGTAGAAACATGGCGGTGCAACATGTCGATCTCTGTAGACGAGGACCAGCCCCCATGTAGATATAAACAGCTCATTCTATGTCAATGAAAACAAAATGATTTTTATTTTCAGATGATTGTACACTAAAGAAAACATACTAATATTATACCGCATTTCTGATTTAAATTTAATTGAATTCTATCAAAATTGTATCATTGACCTCTGGTGATCTGCCTGAAAAGCAAAGTGGGCTCATGAGAGGAAACATTAATATTAAGCCTACAGTATATCAACATATTTCTCCTCCATTGTCGTTGCTGTTTTTCCGCTTTTGTTCATGGAAGATGTGATGGTTGGTCTTTGTGGTAGGCTATTTGTCCCACTCCTCTTCCACTGTGATTGGACAACTGGGTAAAAAGTGAAAGTGACAAGAGCACCGTTTTACCAAAAGCTGAACATTTTTTAACTCTTGACCTCCAAAAAAACAAACAAAAAAAGTGCAGCACTCAGTGCAGAATAGATGCTCAATGCCTCATCAGGCTGCTGCCGTTTGTACGTACTCCCATTGCAAAGAATTAACAAAATAAGCTCACCTTAGGAAAAAACGGTTTTCTTATTGACGCATCGAGGCAGATCTGTCCCTGCAGCTACACTTGTCATCATCTTCTATGTGTTGCCGTTGTTCTTCTGTGCCGGTAGGTGTTCTTCTTCTTCTTGTGGCATTTAATGGCAAGCAAGAACACTTGTAGGCGTGTATGCTGCCCTGTCAAGTTCAACAGAACTGCCTCCCTGTTACTGGAGAAACAATTATCGTAACGTTTTCCGAATTTTAGCATCGACTTGGTACCGAAGCATCAGTCCTCGTGACATCACTCATCTGCAATAAGCTAATACAAGACGATTTATGAGAGCGTCAACACAGTAGTAACTCCTCTCCAGAGCGATGTAACTTTTATTCCTTGAAAACGCTGAAAGCTAAACTTATTTGAAAAGGGCTGACATTCAATAAGAAGATCTGATCAAACCTTAATCATGATAAAAACAATAATAACAAGTCATATAAATGAACAGTTGAGCCGCACAGTACAAAAAGCTTGCATTCTAGGAAAGATTAAGGACTTCCCCTTGATAACAATATGCATCATGCCCAGCATACTACAGGTGGACGATGCTACCTGTCTGATATTTATATTATTTTTAATAGAGGACTTATACCAGCAGACCAATACATCAGCCTAATAGTCGCGACATGTCACACCTCTCTACACAGAGCCTGGAGGTGAGAGATCAGGTCCACAGATCATCAATCAGACCAGAGTTGTGAATCTTCCTCACGTTCACTCCAAGGTCACACTGTACAGTCCTGGAAAACTCTCCACTCCAGGACACAGTCCTTGAGTTCGTCCATTCATCATCGGTAACCCTGGAGCAGGCCAGCAGACAGGCCCATTCAGCCATTCCCCCGTGAAACGGCACCGCGGCCGCATCAGGTCTATGTTGAAGACGGACTTCGGGTACACTGTGCTACTTGCAGGGGGCCACGCTTTAGGGAGGGTGCTCCAGAAAACTCGCTGAGCTCATCGCCAAGTTACGAGGGGCATTTTTAAGTGAACTCTTATATATAGGCAGACAGAGTTACAGCACACACACCCACCGCTTCCTGTCTCCCCGCACCTGGTTTACAAAAATGAAGTGTCTCCCTTGGGTGTTTTGGAAGTGTTGAAAGAAGGCCAGTACGGCAGAGGGCCAAGAGAATAAATAGATTGCGCTCTCTTTCTCCCTCTCGGTATGTAAAGACACTCAGCATGGATATTTTCCACACAGGGAATTATGTAGTCCCAGTTTCAGAGTAACTGTGGACTGGTCTGACTTTGCATTAAGCGTATAGCGCCGCAATAAAGGAGACAAATCAGACATGATTCCTGCACTATCTTGACAAACGAGCAGTTCTTACCAGGACGTAATGGTCTCTAAAATGAGCCTCGTGTTGCAGCGCACATTAATGAGAAGCCTCCCTTCAGTGTGAGTTTTCTCTGTGTGTGTGTGTGTGTGTGTGTGTGAGTGTGTGTGTTTGTGTTTGTGCTGATACACATAGTTCCACAGATGGAGCTCCACCACAGGGACCATGCAGCTGCAGACAGTGTCTCTGCTGTGTTCAAACAGTGGACAACAGCCCCTCTATCCTTCGCACAGTCACTAAGAAGCCCCCTCATCTTCCTCCTCTCCTAATCTCCATCTCCCCTTCGCTCTTCCCTCAGTCTGCAGCTGAAGGCAGATACATTGTTGCTGAGGCTTTACAAACTTTTTATTTCTTCCTCTATCTTCTACTTTTTCCATCACTGTGACACTTTGTTCCTTCCGCTCATTCTGCTTCTCTTTCTGCAGCAATCTCTCCCTGTCCATCCGTCTCCTGTAGACTCTGATAATGAGAGTATACGGTTTTGCTTCCCTGCTCTCATTTTCTCTGCGAGTAGCATGCTGCTTTGCCGTTGCGATAGGGGTTTAAATTCTGCCGGCACCGCTGCAGCTACCCACTGGGCCGGAATAAATCCAGGAGCCTCCAGTCTCGCCTCTGAATGGACCCACGCCCCTGAAAGCGAACCCAGAACAACACTCCCCTCCACCCCCCCAGCAATCCAGCAGCAATGAACCCAAAAGGCCTTCCTCTGGGAGGTTTAGCTTCCCTCCCTCCCTCGCCTGCACTGCCTTCACAAAGGATGATTTCAGCTGCCTAATCAACTAGAAAAAAAACTTGTACCCTCCTCCCAGTTCCTGCTACAACCACTTCCCCTCCTCCTCCGCCACCACGCAAATTTCACATGCCAGTGACTTTGTTTTTCATAACATGAAGGGAGAGGGCGATTGCTCGAAACAACATTTTCTCTCAAGCATATTTGAAATGTCAACATCATTAAGACCAACTGTCAAATTTAGTGACATTGAAAAGGGCCCCTACCTACCCAATCATTATAACCTCATGCCAAGTCTTTATAAAAAAAAAATCTGAGGAAAAAAGGTTGTTTTTCTGTCAAAGCTCTACAGGCTTACATCCCCGCCTGCATCTGCAGCGGCTCAAACACCTGTGGTAATGATCTCAGTGACAGAGTCAGGCAATTACCGGACATTTTTATTCATGCCCCCGGCTAGGTCAAAACTCACGTACCCCGCATACACCCACACACTCACCGAGTCCTTTTTCTTTCCGCCCCCCCCCCAGCAGACACCTAGCTGGAGTTATGGCAGAGCAAACAGCCCTGATGCCCTCTGGCAAACCCTGCCGCTAAAATCCCCACAAGCCCCCTGGTCTTGTCTTGCACCAGCAAAAGTTAGAGGTCAGTCCTGAGTCAGGTGTCCAGTGGCCCGGCCTGGGCTTCATATCCAAGGTTCATAGCTGGACAAGCCACAGCAGCACATACCGGTAATGCATAATTTTCTGCCTCAGACTGTTGTTAGACAGATACATATAGGGATATGTTGTCCTTGAATCTTAAAATAGTTAAATGATATATCTGCAGCAGTGTTAGCAGCAACAGTGGCAGCAGTGGCAGCACTAGTTTTAGTAGTAGAAATGGAGGCAGCACTAAAAGCAGCAGTTGTAGTTGAAATATTTCTAGGAGCAAAGCGGTAGTAGCACTTAGAGCAACACACACCAGCCACATATGACATGACCCATCAGGTTATCCCAGTGTCCTCTGTTTACTGAGCACATCCGTCTTACACACCTCTTCTGTTTGCATTAGGAGTGCAACTAGCAATTTTCATCGTTCTTGTCTCAACAAAATGATTCATCTTTTGCTCCTCAAAATGTAAGCAAATAGTGAAAGATGTAGATCAAATGTTTTCACAGTCCAAGGTGTCAATTTCAAATTGTTTGTCGTGTCTGTTGGGGGAGTCCAAGTAGTTGTTGATTGAGTTTACAGAAAAACCTATTGATAAATTGACTAAACGTTTCAGCCGTATTCTGCACACAGTTTTAGTTACAAGCGTCAAGCAGCAGGCGTTCGTTGCAGTGGATGCTGTAAGGCACACAGCAGGGGTATCAGTAAGCACTGGTGTTTGGAACATTGGCAGTAATAGTATCAGCAGCAGTACAAGTAACAGAAGCAAAACAAGCATTGGTGTTGGTAGTAGTAGCAGCATTAGTACGGTAGCTGTAGAGGTTTGCAACCTGCTCTTATTCCCAGGTCAAATACAGATGCTTTGTCAAAGCCCTCAGGGTCTCATAGCGATGCATAGGGCGTTCTTAAGCATCTCTATGTGACTCACGCCTGAATCACACTGTAACATGTGGTTAATGTTGTGAAACGGTCGTGGTTAAGTTTAGGCTGCACGAGTACTTTGTTAGGTTTAAAAAAAGATCATGATTCAGGTTACGTCATGTGAGTTGGGTGGCAGCAGTAGACCAGTTTCAAGGTATACCGTGGTTTGAAAAGTGATGGTTATCGTACCATGTACATTTGCTTGTCTACGATATTTTTTTAAAAAAGCAACTGAACAGAGAATCTTTCTTTATTTTAGTTATTGTCAAGGGGAGACCTTTTGCCCTTACTTCCATTAAAAATGGTTTCAGGTTTCATTCACAGTATTAAAACATTTGTTCAACCAAAGAAAGAAAAGCCTTCTGTTCTCACAGTGGCGGCCCTAGCACATTTGGTGCCCTAGGCCAGCTCTCCTCCTGCCGATTTCAACACGATTTTTTTCTTTCTCTCCACATCCACTCCTCTCAGTAGCGTAGGTGTAGCTGAGTGGGCACCCGACAGCTTTTGTCCTTCAGACATGATAACGATACGGTGTCTTCCGGGGTTAACTCGTCCGTCTCCCCGTGAAAGCAGGTTAAGTGTAACAAGCTGGTGAGGGGGGTCAGAGGGCGGCAGGAACCCCGAAAAAAAGGGTGTAATATTTCAAAATAATAGTAGTTTTGTAAAGCCTCAGCATCAATGTATCTGCCTTCAGCTGCAGACTGAAGAAAAGCGAAGGGGAGATGGAGATTAGGAGAGAAGGAAGATAAGAGGGCTACTTTGACCCTTTGTGGCACCCCGTATGGATGATGGCGCTCTTGACATTCGCCTGTAGTGCTTATGCCACGGGCCAGCACTACATTCTCACTCCTTTAAGAGTCATTCTGACTGATGATAATAATAATTCTGTAATATCATGACACCTTAACACCGCAATATTTACTGAGGTGGTTATTGTATCGTGAAAATCTCATACCGTTGCAACCCTATATGTGAGTGACGTCAATGCGCAACGAAAGTCCAATTTGTCTGACCAATGCACCATTGGTCCCTCCCGCCCTACGCAGACTTTCTTGCTCTTTACACTATGTCAGGTGCTCTCAGCATCAAGTATTGTCATGGTTAGGTTTACATTGGAGTCAGATGAAAGTCTGTTGTGCCTTTGGCATCGAAATTAAACGCAGAAGGGTGTGACAAAGCATCTGTATTTGACGACCTGGGAATCAGAAAGGGCTGTAGTTTTAGTAGCAAGCAGCAGCGGAAGTATGAGCTGTAGCGGTAGTAGAAGCAGTAGTAGTAGTAGTAACAGCGATGGTAGTAGAATTGATTTGAGTAACAGCATGAGCAGCAACAGTATTACAAATTTGCGGCATCAGCAACATTAGTAGTTTAAATAGTATAGTACTATACTATAGTAGTAGCAGCAGCATCAGTACTTTTATAAGCAGTATTAGTAGTATTAGTAGCAAATGTACTTTGTACAACATTAGTAAAGCAGCAGCAGTGATGATGATGATGGCGCCGTAATGGTGGCTGTATGCGATAAAAATCTTTCAGCGACACAACAAGAGAAAGACGACAGCACACTGAGCAGTCCTTACCTAAGCATGCACGTCTGTCACTGCTGTGTGTCAGTGTGCACTTTCTCAAATGGCTGCAAGGGAAGTTTTGTTTTGGGGCGTTCTTTCATCTGTGCTGCAGTAAGCAGTCCAGTAGGTGAGCAATTCAAGCGCGCCTCCAGCCCAATTAAGCACAAACAAATCAACTTAATTAGGCAGGAGACCGCTTAGCTCAGGATTTACTGTAAACCACCCCAAAACATGCTGGCCATCCCTGGATATAACAAACTTGTTAGCCTTCACTCACATGGTGGCTCATGTTTTCAACACCCCCCACCCCACCCCCGCCCACGCTGCGCCCTACCAACCGGCCACACTAAACCTTCTATTAGTGATTCCACTAATGCTCTCACTTCTTCGCCTCTACAGATTCACCCTGCCGTGTACAGTAATCCCTCTCCAGCAGATTCTTAATTAAACATGGACAACACATGGGGTCAAAGACTTTGCCCCGACGGCAAGGACGCGTAGGCAAAAGGAGGCTCAGACTCGTGTCGGATTGTGCTACAGAGCTCGTTACTCAACCTCTCTTTCTTTCACTGAAAACAAAATAAAAAAGAGCTGTCACTTTTGACAGGATTCCTAATCTGCGCCCCCTATTAATTGCTCCACCCTCCCTAAATGCACTCGTGCGTATACCGAGTGGAGACAAGGCACACACACACACAAACACCGTTTAAGTCAACTGCTCCTGTCCTTGGCTGCAGCCTCTAAAATGAAGACGTGACTGACTCTATTACCATAAAGTAAGGACAACAGTAAAACACTTTGTGGAAAGTGTGGAACTCTCCCTCCCCCTCCTCCTCTTCCTCCCCCATTCTCTCTCTATGATTGGCAGGTTTAATTAACAACAGGTCTTCCGGCCTGGCAGAAAGTGGGTGACAGAGTTGGCGAATGGTAGGGAGGGGGGATGAGAGTGTGTTGGGGGTGAATGCGGAGATATGAAAACAATGCATAGCCTACTTTTGTGTGCATATAATTAGAGATGTCTGGGACTACAGAAGCGTGTGGGCGTGGCTGCACGGATTCAGGCGGCAGCAATTTATGTGCAAACTGTCCCTTAGGAGTGACAATGACAAACATGTCATGCATTGTTCTACATAAGCATTCCTCTCCCGCGCTAACCACATCAGGGCCACTGTAACCCCCCCCCCTGCACTTCACAGGCTACTGACAAGTTAAACTCACCGAGTTGTTAAGTACATGGCATACAATATGTATGGAGGCAGGAAGAATCGGGATGTCAGGTAGCACATTTGCATAACTAAAGTGAAAAATGACCTTCCTCTGGCAGCTGAGTCAGGAGTTTGCACTAACCTCTTCCTAAAGGCTGAAGCACAGCCTTTTCCTGCCGTGTCCCCGAGGTTTGATACTTGGTCTCAGTCTCTTTATATTTAAATGTTCCCTTCAGGCCACAATCTCCATAAGTACAATATTTCTTTACAGTTATGCTGACAACACCTGGCTTTACCTACCCTTATAGCCCCGTAACCACAATAAATTAACACATCTGAATAAGTGCCTCCAGGACATGAAACTCTGGATGGCTCAGAACTTTTTCCAACTCAACCAGAGCAACGTTGCATTCATGTGGTGTCAGAGATATTGGAAAAATTAGTTCTTGACTGGGAAATTCACGTGAATACCACCTCGAGTCCGAACAACAACTTCGAAAGTTGGGAAGAATTTTGGTACACGAGTTGCAGAGTTGACATCAATTGTGCAAAAACATGGCGGACAAGAGTAAATGTTTGGTTAATTGTGTCAAAGCTTTTAAAAATTCACATATCGCATGTCAAATTTTTGCTCACATGGCATTTGTGATATAGTGTTAAGTTGTAAATTAGTTGCTGTCCACATAGAGTTACCTTGATTAGTTGGAATGGATATTTATTAGCAGTAGTCAGGTAAAGCTATACTTCAGGGGATGTACTGGCTCAGCAGCAAGTCTGGAACAAAATTATTTTGAAATATAAAGCTTCAAACTCTTATCAACTTGTTTTTTAGACGCTCTGAGCAATAAAATATGACCTATTCTCTTTGTTGCATCCATGTTGTTTCCACATCACGACCTAAAGCACGCCTTTTCCCAGCCGATGTTACAAAATGTCAACTTTAAATCGCCACTAACACAGCGTTTCTTCTACATCGGGAAAGGGAAAGAATAGAGCCTGAAGACAAGAGAGAAGAGGGCCACCAAAGGTCAGACAAAGGGCCAGTGGTGGAAGAAGCATTCAGATTTTTTACATTAGTAATAGTGGCAATGTTGGTGCGCCCTTGAGGCCTGGGTTCAAGTCCAACCTCTGGCCCTGCGCTGTGCGTCATTCCACCTCTTATTCCCTACTCTCCTGTCTCTCTCCAGCTGCACTTCAATCATGTCAGAAAGAACTTTTAAAAAAAGTAGCAATACCACAGTACAGAAAACTTTGTTACAAGTCCTGCATTTAAAATCTTACTTAAGAAAATGAACAAAACTATTTTCATCAAAAGTAAAAGTACTCATTATGCAGAATGGCCCATTTCAGAACTCATTATGTGCTACTGTATTAAATTGTAATTACTGTTAAATTAATGTGAGCATCACTCTAATTTTGCTGCTGGCTCATGTGGGGCAATTTTTTTTACTACGAGACAGCTTGTTAATGTCACCAAGGGATCGATAAAGTTGTATCTTTATCCAAATAATAAATTATAATGTATTTGCTGAATATACTTGTATTTGTAATCAGAATCTGCAATCAGTAATCAATGTTTTAAATAAATGTAAAAAGTAAAAAGTTCAATATTTGCATCCAAACTGTCGTGGAATAGAAGTGTTGAGTCGCAAAAAACTGAAATACTCAAGAGAAGTACCTCAAAATTATACTTCAGTACAGCACTTAAATGTATTTAGTTTCATTCAACCATTGCACGAACACTGATGCAGCTCAAAGAGATGATCTCCACGGAGGAGGCGAAAAAGACAACAGATTACAGCATTGTATTGTTCAGAAAATCCTAAGGACAGTGACAAAATGCAATTCCCCTCCATGGGAAGAATTTTGAAAAAGGAATTTCAGGCTAACAATGAAGGCGAATGTGTGAAATAAAAACGGTTGTGTCTCTCCGGTTTTGATGCATCAATTTTGATCCTTTTTTTCACCGTCCATTGTGAGTCTGACAATGTTACAGGAGTGCAATGTCAAATCAGCGGAGTACTCTTTAAAGTGCAACACACACCAGCAGGTTGCATCACTTGACACACACTGAGTATTCCTTACAAACAGAGGAAACAGCCAAGGGACGGAGACCTGGATGTGTCACATTATGACACCTCTGACCTCACAGAGTCATGTGTTTACTGTCCGGCTTTGAACAGCTGCTGATTTTTACGTTTATTTCTATTCAGGTTTCTTTGTACAGATGTTGCTTGAAGTTGTGATTTTTATTTTGCCATCATTTGTCTCCTCTCGTCACTTCTTTTCTCTCCTCTCAGTGAAGCACTTCAGATCAACTGCGTTTGATTCAAAGCGGTATCAATCCAGTCGAGCTCAGTTGAGAGCTATTCTTCCGCCTCTTCACTTTGTTTTTCAGACTTTTCCCTTTTATTAAACACACGATAGGGCTGTAAACATTGTCCATAGCAGCCTTGGGAGTGATGGCCTGGAAAACTTGAATGAAACACTAGCTTGCGATTTTATTTGGCTTTGAATGAAGAGTTTTAATGGGCCTAAATGCCGTTTCAGAGGCTCGTCTACCCAGATGAGAGTTAGATTCTGGCATAAAGCTCAGTACTCAATATTGTGGGAATAGCTTTGGCTTAAAAATGATCAGCGCACTGCTGGCACAATATTACCATCTCCCCTCAAAAATCCACAGAGGCTGAACCCTACTTTAAACCCCGACTTGTTTTGAGTGAATAATCAAACCTTGAAATTAATTAAATCACATTTAGGGAATTGTTTTAACAGGAATTTCGCCTGAATGTTAAAACCACAAACTGGCTATGAGCAGCCACATCTATCTTAAAATACTGGTGCCCCATCTAAGCAACCAACTCCCGACAGTCCAGAGCCAGCGCTCCTGCTATGGCAGTGAATCTTCTTTAGTTTTATAATACATTAACACCAGCAAGGAGCTTCAGCATGAAACACAAAATTGAAAAAAGTCCACCAGTGCAGCCGTTTGATGGCAAGCTTTCTGCTGCTGTCATCACTTTTCTAGGTCAATATACAGGACGCTGTGTTTAAACCAACTCACAAACAACATATGTCAACTGCTGCCTTATGCAAGGGCAAACAAAGTAGATCTGTTTTTAATGTCTGCTCAGGTCATCCCTGCATCATCCCTCCAGTGTCTGGGCCAGCCTCATCATCCTCCCTTGCCCTGTTATTATTGTGTATGGGCTCAGTGACCCCGGCCACAGTGCCATCTGCTCAGACTCTATTGATGCTGAGATTAGGGGTGTAGGCCAGGAGGGCACAGGGACACACATGTTTGGTGGCCGATCTGGAGACGCCTCCCGCGAGTCACTTTCACCTCGGCCGGCCAGCTAGATCAGACGGCGGAGGCGAGATGAAAGGTGATGCTCAGAGTTGCGGCACAGACAGAAAGCCGACCACCAGCTGATTTCCATGCTGTTTCCCAACAGCCACCACTGATGTAATCAATAATCCCCCCTACCCCCCCCCTCCTGTCCTACACACATTCTCTCTTCTCCGAGTTCCTTCACTCTCTGCCTCTTTTTCTCCGCCTTCACCTGAGACGCTGCGACTACACTTGGGGGTCTTGCTTATTGAATCAATGATTCAAGGCCTCCTGTAACGGCGAGCTTATAAAACCACAGTCTCACGCTCTGGGCACCAGCGGCAATACATCTCATAAAACAGAATGAGGATTTTAGAGGTATATGCCTCCATCCTTGGCTGGGCTTATGCTTTCCTCTGTGAATGCAAAGACGGTTTTCTCATTCCCATGCAGGGCATGATCCGTCAGCTTCTTGCTCATGAATGTAATCCTTTGCGTTTATCTGTCTGAGTTCAGAGGCCACAGGGGCTGTAACCCCCGTACTCGCTACTGATGCAGACGCCATTTGGAAAAGAAACACAGCAGATGCTGGCCCAGGTGCTATTGCATCTTAGAAGTGCCAAAATACCGCCATCATCTGAATCATTGCCAAGGTAACCCGTCCACACAGGAGTCAAGATGGGCGGTGGAAAGAAGAAAGAGACGGAACTAATAAAAATTTGCATGCCGATGAAAATATGTAGAAAAAGCACAGATGGGTTGAGAGGCGAGAGGGCCCAGATGAGGATGCAAGGCATTAACAGTGTCAGGGTTAAAGGTTTGAGTCCCAGCAGGAACGCCTGCGCTGGAAGTGTTTATTAATTTCACTTTTAAACCCATTTATCCCCGAAAAGCTGCCTTCTCTCACACGTTCTGCTGCAAATTGACACAGTCCTTTCCAATCACAGTGGAAACTGCTCGGTGCAAAGATGTAAATATGTTTCACCCAAATTGTGAGCAGCCCCCCCCCCCCAACCTTTTTAGACATCATGTTACGACACATTGAAATAATTCAGAGTAGCATATCAATTATACTCCATGTATCGTGGCTTGTGCCATGCTGGAGGTATAAAATGACTATATCATGAACATTGAGTATAAATTTTTGTATCTCCAGGACTCTATTACATGAAGAGTTGTTTCCAGCTTATACTTAATAGATCCTCACGTTTAACGGCACCATGGTAACAGTTAAACGTTAGTGTGAGCAGACGAGGCGTGTTGCATCTGCAGAGCTCCAGACCGTGACTATTTTGTGACCATGGAGCACCAGTGCGACTCGCAAAAATGATTAATCTATCAACTGTAGAACTGTTAGTTTGTTTACAGCTGAGTGATAAAAATTTCATGTTTAACATTGCCATGGTAACAGTTTAATTTCCTGCTCACTGCTAATTGTTGACAGGAAGCTTCAAGTTCACGGCAAAAACATCAACACTCCCTGCCCGAAACGAGCTGGGCGCTTCAGAATAAATGCACCAACGGTTATGCTTTAATTTATTTAATTATAACAGTACTTTGTTAAACTTTATTAAAACAGTACTTTATTTAACTTAATTATACAGTACTTTTTTAAACTTTATTTAACTTTAGTAAAACAGTAGTTTATTTAACTTTATTATAACCGTACTTTATTTATCTTTATTATAACAGTGCTTTATTTAACTTCATTAAAACAGTACTTCATTTACCTTTATTGTAACAGTACTTTATTTAACTGTACTATAACAGTACTTTACTTTACTTTTTTACAACAGTACTTTATTTAACTTTATCATAACAGTACTTTATTTACCTTTATTGTAACAGTACTTTATTTAACTTTATTATAAGAGTGCTTTATTTAACTTTATTAAAACAGTACTTCATTTACCTTTAATGTAACAGTACTTTATTTAACTCTACTATAAAAGTACTTTATTTATCTTTATCATAACAGTACTTTATTTACCTTTATTGTAACAGTACTTTATTTAACTTTTTTACAACAGTACTTTATTTAACTTTATCATAACAGTACTTTATTTAACTTTATCATAACAGTACTTTATTTAACCGTACTATAACAGTACTATATTTAACTTTATCATAACAGTACTATATTTAACTTTATCATAACAGTACTTTATTTAACTTTATTGTAAGAGTACCTTTTTAAACTGTATTATAACATTACTTTATTTTACTTTCTTGTAACAATAATTCATTTAATTGTATTATAACAGTACTTTGTTTAACTTTTTAGTATGTAACAAAAGCAACTTTATTTAACTGTATTGAAGTATTTTAGTCTATAGTAGTCTATAGTAAAGATATACACTGTGTATTGAGATGCAGCCTAAAAATATTGTAGTATTATTTATGGGTCATATCGCCCAGTCCTGACTCCAGGAGTTATGGCCAAACAGGTGAGGTATATAAAATTTAAATTTGGCAGAAATAGAAGGATGGCGGGCTTGTTGCCTTCTGCGTGGAGTTTGTATGTTCTCCCAGTGTTCCCCGGGTTTTCCGGCCCCCTCCCACAGTCCACAGACATGCAGCTTGGGTTAATTAGTGACTTTATAATTGCCTGTTGGTGTGAATGTGAGCGTGCTGTTGTCTGTCTCTATGTGTCAGCCCTGTGATAGTCTGGCGACCTGTCCTCTGGCCCGGTGTCAGCTGTGATCAGCTTCAGGCCCCCCACTACCCCCCAGAGGATAAGCGGTTACAGAAAATGGGTGGATGGATGGAGTAATGGTACTGGATCAGCACTCAGTATCAACAGATACCCTGAGGTGAGGTATGAATCAATACTGGGAGAAAAAAGGTCGGATCAGTGCAACCATTTACATGGTTAGTGCCATTCACCCCTCTGTATGAAGGCTTTTGAGGAGGAGAGCTGTTCTGAACAGCTATGAACACACGTCAACACACGTCATACCAGCCGCAGCTGCACAGGAAAGATTGGGAGATATGTGCGCAGAAGCACCTCTGGAGTAGTTGCAGATGGAGGGGAGAATATTACTCATCATCCCTCTTCTTCCTCAGCCTGCACTACGGAGCTCTGACACTTCACGTATCCCATTACAAAGTAAGATGCTCCAGAAAAGGGCAAAATAAAGCCACAAAACTGGCACTAATCCAATTTTATTTACAGAAGGAGGAAGTGAAGAAGCCGTCGATGAAGATGTCCCGCAGTGATAGCAGACACACAGGTGTTGCTGCTCATGCTGCATAACCTCCCCTGCTGTGCACAGGAGGGTCACTGCTAACCTTGACAGGGGTGAGCAGGCGATGCCGCAGTGCCCTTGTTCACTCCGTTGAGGGACATGTCATATTATTTATTTAATTATTTGACTTTTTTTTCCACAAGTTTCCCTTCAACTTTTAATATCTCTCGTGTGCCACAGGGACACTCTGAGGCCCACAGGTTTGATAACTTTAAACGCCTACTTTTTAAAGTGTAATATCTACAGCTACCCTGGGACCTTCACACCCCGGGTCTTGCTCCATATCACTGACTTTTTCTTTTTTTTTTTGTATCTTACAAAATGAAGTTGAAGATATGAGAAGGAGTTTGTAGTTTGGCAGTTAATCTAACTTGAGTTTATCAGCACTGTGGTCTTCTACATTAATGACACGGGGGACTAAACATGTGAGCCTGGGAGGGAAAACTCTGGGAGATAAAGAGCTGAGGAGGAGGTAGCAGAGCTGAAAAGAAATAGCTTTTGGCATCATGCAGTTATTTTACCCCAGAAGCTGCAGAGAGGAAAGGAAGCGAGAGGAATGCTTTTCCCGCAGTTTGGCCTTCGATGTCATCTCAATCTAAAGCGACACTTGCTGACAGCACCGCCACAAAATCATCCTGTGTCTGAACTCTGACCCCGTCTGCTGAATCTGCTGCTCGGTCATCTCGCGCTGCAGCGACAGTTTCCTCTCTGCTGCCAGCGTCACGACTCACATCAACCTGTCATCGGTCGTGACAGGTCCGACCGCAGGTTTCATGGCCGGGGAACGGCTCGGACAATAGGTTCAGCCGCAGAGTGTAAACACACCGTCGGCTAGGCAGCACGAGCGATAGAGAAATATTCATAAAGATTATTCACGGCTGGCTGTCAGCGGCGGTGACAAATCTGGGAGGTAATGGCAGCAGCAACCAAATCTGACGGAGAGCAGGACTGCACTAAATGGACAGGCAGCCGTCACTGCAGAACAGTCATGCACCTGCATATCTCATCTCTGTGTCCAACTCATCCCTAATGCAAGCGCACAGCCACAACAGACAGGATTCCACATCATCAATCACACCTGCCAATTCCCAACAAGTTGGCCATGTCTGTGTGCTGAGAGCAATGATTTCAATACCGCAGGGTAAATTATCCTTGAAAGGAAAAATCCTCCCTCAAACACTCCACACTGTTATCTATCATCAATCTGTGACGTTGAGTGCATTCCAGGGGCTTAAATTTTGATGAAGTGCTCCAATTTGCTTCTCTGGTATACCCACTTTCCCTCAACCTGCTTTGTCTACTTCCTCTAAGCAGGGCTAGAAGGGTATCATTTGGAAATTTGGATAATAGTGCTGATGTGATACCTGGCTTTCAATTTTGATATTTTTGGATACCTTACATTCAGAAATATAAACATGTTTTTGTTTTGTTTTTTTTGAAAAAAAGCCAAATTTCTGAAATGCTGTCTAAACACAAACAGCTCCAAAAGAACTTCAGTCTGAGGGCTCAAGTGTCGTCAGTCTGAGTCTATTTGTAGAACGGATACTGTAAACCTGAGCTGCGTCCCAATTCCACGGTAAATACAGATAGTCTAGAATATGTATGATTTGGCTGGTCAGTAAGAATATTCAACTGTTCATTTTTCATATATAGTTTGAGAGTGAACATTCAGTGGTAAACAAGCCAAGTTAGCCCTCCAAGCTAATCTCTGCTAACTATGCTAACAATAGATTTGAATTTTTGTTCAACAGTAGATATCAAACAAAAGCCGTGGTATCGTATCAAAGTATTATATTAAGTTGCTATAAACTGTAAATTCACCACTTGTGAACAAAAGGCAGAGGATAACATAACGTAGTCTGACCAGGCAGCTGCCTCCACCTCACTCAGACTGACCCTGGGTCTGGGTCCACAGCTGCCTGTACCAAAGAGCAGTGTGAAAGTGAGGAGCGCTCACTCTGATGCTGAATCTGAAGATCAAAATGTCCCCAGAAGTACACTGACTGACAAAAAAAACCAAAGTGTTCGACTTAAAGGAATCTCAGTGGACTGAGATATGACATATGATTCAAATATTCAGCTCTAACGGGGGCAGCGCTACACAGTAAACAATTTTTTGCACTTAGTACAAAACGATGAAGTACAAAGATTTCCTTCAATAAAATGAGTCTTGAAAATGTTGCTGTGTTAATGGTCTGTGAAAAAGTTATCAACACCAAGATCATATCGTCATGTGTGGTTTGGGGTTTGATTGCAACAGTTCCATCTTTTCCCATCTATTCCAAGACCTCCAAGATCTCTTTTGGTGTTACTCTTCAATATAAGAGAAATATTTGTTTGTTGTTTGCTTTAAATTTGATTTAAAGCTCAACTTATTTCCTAGATTCACAGAATTTCCAAATGACTTAGGATTATATTTGAAATCTCTGAAGAACAAGACATATCATTACAACTCTCTACTGTCTTAGGGCGTTTATCTTCCTCTCTTTGTGTTAAATGAATGTGTGGTTTATTTCCTTCACAGTTTATATTGCAGTTATTTTGTATGTTTGTAACTTATACTGTTTTAAGGGTGAAATGACAAATGACACATTTCTATTTCCCAACATTCCACATGGCCTCTAGGCCTTGAACTGATGGCTGCTTTCATTGACGATTTATACATCGATTACTTTCTAGATTTATCTCTTAGGCCCACTTGTTTGTTCTATAAATTGTCAGAAAATGCAGAAAAATGCGATAAGCTGACATCCTCAAATGTCTGGTTTTCTAAACAACCCAAAGGTACTCAGTTTGCTGTGACAGAGGAGAATAGAAACCAGAAATATTTACATTTAGGAAGCTAGAATCAGAGAATTTAGACTTTTCTTTTTCTGAAAAATGACCCACACTGATTAATCAATTATCAAATTAGTTTGCAATTAATTTAACAGTTGACACTGGAGGGATTAATCGTTGCAGCTCTAAAGGCTTCGATGCCAAAGTTACATGTGAATGAAACTTACTATACGACCTTAATTCATTAATTCCTAAAGACTGATCTGTTTTCTTATCCCTTGGCTCACCAGCGTCTGTAATTAGTTTTAATGTTTTGTCGCTTTGAGCAACAACTCTGTGTTCTTCTTGCAGTCCACTGTGGGACAACAGTGCTGATTAAAGGTATAAAGTCAAGCAGGTTTAGGATGCATACTGACTTTTTCAGTATACTTAATATTGTCACTTTTCAAGAATATACTTTACATTCTCGGCTGTAAAATGCTTTGTTCTTTTGAGACAGTGTTCTCAGTTAGAGAAAATATACACTACCACAGCAGCAAAAAATGCAGAGGAATGAAGGGCACATCACCACCGACCATTACCCAACAGTGTTCAAGTGTTTTAAGGTAAATTTGTTCAAGGTTCATTCCTTCAGATTTGACGAGGTAAGTGTTACTGCCTGGCTTGATGGTATTTCCTTTCTCGAGGATGGTTGAGGAATTAGGAGACACTTTGCTGAAATGAAATGTAGTCAAGTTTTCAGAGACAGAGATCGTTGTTGGCGCAATTATTTCACTGCAATCTGGTGAGCTTCCCATGCAGCTGCTTTCAAAGCATCACCATGACACTCTCAGTGTTCTGTGGACAATTTGAGACATGATCTGTGGCAGACTATGAGCTCTTGTACTGAGGGTGAGAGGGGCTGAAGGAGTGCAAAGAGGCTTCTCAGGCATTCGGAGCGTTTCTAAAATTTGCTAAAAAGCAAATTTATGTCATCTGTTGTGGAGAAGTGTGGATGCTTTAAAAAATCTCTGGCTTTTGTTGCTCCAGCAGCGGGTCCACTGGGACTCTATAATCATAAATTAGCAGCACTCTGCCTACCTGCAACAGACGGCAAATTCCAAGATCCAAATTCCACCAGCAGCTGATTCTCAAGCAGCTGATGCGTTCATGCTATGTGAATTTATTCCCCTCACCTATTTCGCTGATTTCATGAAGCGTTTCATGCAGCAAATCATTATATAGCTTGTTGAAATACATTTGTATAAGTAATGAAATGAGTCACCGAGGGAAAAGCGAGCAACAGCAATCACAAACCCAGCAGCTTCCTTTAAAGTAATCTAAATTGAATACCAACATAGGCGTTCGCCAACACGAGAGGATGTCTAAAAAGGAGCAAATTAACTTTATTGTCTCAACATGTCTAGCGATCAGCTTGACAGGCAGCACGGTGCCTGCTGGCACTTCTCCATCTGCTCAATAATGATTTGCTGTTGATGGGGAAGAAAAAAACAACACATTTCTAACACCTGGAGAGGCAAAGATGGTCCTGGTTCTTCCCACAAAGACGCCTCGTGGGTCCTGGCCAAGTCAGTCTGGCAGCTCTGTCAGCTCCATTAACAACGCGTGGTGGTGACAGGCGCACGCCAGCAGCAGCAGCAGCACTGGTAGATTAACGTCATAAACATATTGCAGGAGGCGATAATGGTTGAGGATGGTCTCATTGCTACCACCACGATGACCAACATGTGGTTTCCAAAGCAGGCCCTGCTGAACAGTTACCTCACTAACAAGTCAAAAAAATCAAATATGACCATCAGTCAGCCTCCGCCAGTCAACTATACGATGTAACTACGACATAACTGCCTTCCTGCTTGACGCAAAAGTTCTTTCCCTTGGTTGGGAACAGGCATGACCTGTCCTCCTTGGATAGTACTCTTTGCTTTGACGTGATTGGTTAGGGTCAGGATAAGATTGTCAGGGTAAGCCAATCAGAGGCAGAGTAAGGCAGAGCAGAACAGGTCATGCCATCACTATCCTTAGGAAAAATCATTTTGTGTCCTGGACCAATCTGTCCGTTGAAGGAACGGCGAAAGCAAACCTAAAATCACAATCCTATACACTGCGTGTAAAAAAAACAGTAATGCGTTATTGCCCATATTGTGGACGACTGAAGACACATCACATGGAAAGACAGATGGAGCAGAAGGAGCTGGAATTCGGCTTAGACAGGCACAATAACGTCTGTTGGAAGCAACATTGCATTTCACCAACTTAACTCCTTTGGAGAAAATTGACTTCCAGTTGCACAACAGCAGCCCTAACTCCTCCCTCGATGATAAGAGGAAATCATTTTTAGATAAATAGAAGTAATCACACTGCAGGTGTGTATAAAGGCGCAGAAGTTTGCCAAGTCTCTCAGCTACTCATCACAGGCCTCAAAACTTCCAAACTCCCACGAAGTCTTCAGTTGTGATGATTAAAAGTAAAATGTTAATTTTGTTACACACCTTTACAAGTTTGCTTTAGCCACATTGCCAATAAAACTCTCGGAGACGAACGACTCTCGACTAACAGTGGAGGCAATTAAAATTTCTCAAAAGCCATCAAAGTGGTGGAACGTAGAGAAAGAAAGGCCCGACTGACTGCCACCTCAGCTGGGCTGCATTGCTCTCACCAGCTGCATCTGTCAGGCTGCTCTGGGTGATTGAACATGTCCGCACATTTTATGCGTGACCCATCCATTCAAACTACAGAAAAGCAGGCTCATGTAGACTGTTTGCAATACGCTACCCATATAATGGTGCACAACAAAGGTGAGGAGTGAAACGTTGGCTGTACTTTATCTTTTCAAATTGGTCATTTTTATCCATTTTCAGTTTAATTGCGTCCGTTTTTCTTCAGCCAAAAAGACAATTAAAGCCAGATTGTTTAGTTTGTTGCTTCTGAAATGGAGTCGCACAGCTCTGAGGACTCGTAACTGTCTGGTAAACGATGTGAAGTTATAATGATAGATTCCTCAAATCTTTCTTCCTTTATACTGTAAAATGGGTGTCGAAACAACGCTTGTTCCTTTGCCATCTCATTATCACGAACTATAATTACAGAGTGTACTCATTTTCTTCAACAACGTGTAGCCATTATGCAATTGTTCTATTAAGGAATCTTGTGTTATTTCCTCCAGAACAACCGCATTTCATCATTGCCTTTTGTTCGAGCATACGCTCCATTTTCTCCCTTTACAGCCTCCACATTTGCCCCAGGAGAGCTGTGTCTGTCAGGCTATTTTCTGTTGGATTAACACTGAGCCGGATCCACGCTGCTTCACACCGAGGACCCTTTCTACATCCTCCCAGCAGCCCGTGAAAGCCCACCTTCTCGTGTCAGCGCCCATTTCAGTGTGGTCTTTTCAAGCTAACCTCCTTCCGACCTCCAATCTCAGAGTGTGTGGTGCTGCGTGTCGGGGCTGCTCAGTGTTGGGGTTCGCTCACGTGGTTTTATTCTTAGATTAAATTACCTTTCGGCTCTGACTTCTTAGAGCCCCCGCTAACAGGGGCTGGGTGCATTCGAACAACACGGCAGGCTTCGCCTCACCTCAACGATCGTACATTCTGTAGGTGAAACTATGGAGCTAAGGTGAGAGACCTCCAAGTGCAGCCACATGCTGACACCTGAATACAACAGAAATACAAAGTGAGGGTAGCACTGCATCTTTCCTTTATTATAGATCAGCATAAAAGCTGCACGACGCAAGTTGGCAACCCTAGAAAGGAAATGATGAAACTTCAATACCTATAGACCCTGCCACAAGACATCGAAGAGATGAGTCAGCCAAAATGTGTCCATAGCATCAAGTAGTAACAAGTGTCACGTATCAAAAGTTCACAACAAATGCTTGGTCGTATTCTTATGTGCAGCATCACCAGAGAAATCTGACGCAGCCCTTCGCAACACAGCTAATACACGTAGCAATTTGGGTTTTAATTTATACTTTATCAGATATTCTCTGCTTAAGCAAAGATCTCTGTGTCTGATGCATTCACTGTCAAAACAAACTATTTGTTTTAACTTTAAAAAGTTAGTGTCCGGGCTGCCTTGAAATTTTAAGTTGATTGAATTTGAGAAGACAAGTTGAGGTAATTTTATAAGAGGGACGATCGTTGCCTCGTGAAGCTCAATATGGCATCAATTGTGTTTTGAGGTAATTTTGTAAAGATTCAATTTCTCTTCTCAAATTCATTCAACTTAAAATTCTGAGGCAGCCCAGACAATAACTTTTTAAAGTCAAAACAAATAGTTTAATTTTACAGTGTTGGGTACTTCTTTAAATTAAATCAATTCAATTTAAATCAATTAGCTAAAACAAGTATAGAAAACTCAAAGTAAGTCAAGAGTTTAAGTATCGGGAACACAGATTTCGTACTGGTACTGATATCGCAGACAAATGATACCCAGTGTGTATCAAAGACTGCAGGTTTGACATGGTCAGATGAGTGTAGTTGAAATTTTTGTTAGATATGCAAGGATTAGTCAATTAATTCAGACAGTAAATTCATCTGCAACTATTTTTATAACAGTATTGAGTCTTTTTTAATGTCAAAAAACTCTTTCTGCTTCTCAAATGTGAATATTCTCTGGTCTCTGGACTTCTATGATAATAAATGTAATATATCTGGGTGTTGAACTGCTGCTCAGACAAAACGAGACATGCGACGATGTCACCCAGGGCTTTGGGAAATTATGATAAGCATTTTTCATCATTTTATAGACCAGTGGTTCTCAACCTTTATTGTGTCAAGGATCCCTAAATTGATACACATTACATTAGCAACCCCCATTTGATGAGATTTTGCCTCAGGGGCCTCCGTCTGAAAAGATTTTGGTTGTTAGATATGATTAAGAGCAGATTTCTATAGTTGTCACCTGCAATTGAGGAGATAAACGTGGAGGAAGGGAAACGTCTGATCGGAATAAAAACTCTCACTCACATTGGGCTGACAAACTGCTCACCTAGGACTCTCTCAAGGACCCCTGGGGGTCCCCAGACCCAAGGTTGTGCACCACTGATACAGACCTGATAACATATTGATTAGCTGAAAAACATTATCAACATTGATGACGAAAACACTTGTCAGTTGCAGTCCTACTTCTTGTGATATGATTCCTTACTCCGACAAATATAAAATGACTAAAGAAAGGAGAACTTTGTGGAACTGAAATATTCTAAAAATGGAAGATTTTGATTCAGACTTTAAACATCCGATCAGTAAAAAGTAAAAGGATTACAAAATCAACCACAAATTTAAACTTTCTGTTCTTTTCCGATACAAGGTGCTACATATTTCAGTCTCTCCCAAAAAAGTGTTGAGGTTCGATACACAGCCCGAGACATAGGTAGTGCAGCCCGGCGTTGTCTTGACCTATTACTTCCTGTGTGGACATTTCTCCACATCTCTTGACAGCCGAATTAATTTCCAGCACATGAACTGAATGCATGCCAGCTGGTGATGAGACAGTCGTCTCTGTTGTTCCGTGTAATCTCATAAGACAGTTGGCTTGTTACAATAAATCTCGCCTACAGAACCAACTTGATCCTGGAGAGCAGGGAGTGGCTCAGTGCACGTCTGTTCAGCAACTGGTTTAGGTGGCTGTGTAACTGATACCCATGTGGCATGAGTATTTATATCGCAGCTACAACGCTGGCACGAGTTGCAAAGCATTCTTGAGGTGGACCAACTGTCACTTTCACTTGAGACGACCTGACAGGGAGCGACCACGGGCATTTTTTCCCCCTACCTTATCCCACAACATTCCTCAAAAGACAAGGTTCAGAGGCCTCGGAAAGCTTCAGCCGTTCAAATGTTAAACTTGCCACAGGCAAACTGAGGAGGATTCGGACTCCCATCTCTGTGGATTTCACATATTAGGTCTTAAAATCTCAGCTTTCCTCTCTGAGAAGACTTTGCTTCTGTCTATCAGAGTTTAACTGACACACAGAGAATATTTGGATCAGCTGCCAGTGCCTTTATTTGGGGCACAACACTGCCATTACTAATTCATCTCCACTGTATTGCTTTGCAGCAGAAAACACTCCTCCTGATTTGTTTCTCCCTCAAATGCCTCTGATGGCTGATTTTCTACAAACCAGTCAACCAAATCATCGCCTGCATCAGCAGCAGCATTATGCAACATGTTCCATCAATACTGTTTACACACAGCAGCACATTTCATAGTATAAATAAAATCCAATGAGGGATGACTTAATCACTGGCATGTCATTTACATCTTCTTGGATGACACATAGAGTAGAGGATGTTGTTGCCACCTACTGAAGCCTGAACAATGGAAACATGACCGTTAGGATGCTGAATGCTCTGGACACAGAGGGCTGCAAATATCAATCCAGATTTTTTTTTTAACTTGGATTTAATCTTGAGAGGGAATGTCCTTTGCAAAAAATTCTGTTAATCAAGAACACCACTGAGTCGTGTAATGAAATGATGCTGTGATTTTACTCTGAGGTTGCAAGCAATTCCATATTTCATGCCCTGAGGGATATTAACGTCTCCCTGTGTGCACAAAGGAGAAAGTTCACGCCTCAGACTGATTTAAACAGCTTAACACACACTCTCACACAACTTTTTAAGTCGTGAAACCCCAAACAGCCGAGTGCAATGTCGACTTTGACATATGTGTGCAGACTGTGGAGTGAGAGCGACTTTAAACTGCGACAATCAACTTTAAAACACAGCGAGGAGACGTTCAGGTGCGCGCAAACTGACACACAATTCTTGTTTCCTGTCTTTACCTGTTGGCCCCTCCATGCTGTCTGCGTAGATCCTGACGGCCAGCATCAGTAGCAATGCTGCTGAATACATGTTGGCAGAAAGAAGTAAAGTCCAGCTCGTTTTGTCACAAGAAGGAAACAAATCCTAAAGAAAACTCCAGCAGCGGCGGCAGCAACAGCGGGACTGGAGAGAAGTTGTGCGCTCTGCTCCATTCATCGCTGAATCCCTCCGCAGAAGCGCTGCCTGCCTGCTCCCTCCTCAGCCCGCACAGGGAGCATCTGATCTCGAGCTAAAGCGTTCAAAAAGAGCCCCCCTTTTTCCTGTAACGGCTCCGCTACTTTTTTTTTTTTGTACTGTCAGGCGAGCAAGTGGGACGCGGGAATGCGGGTCTGCGGCGCCTCCATGTGGCGAGGAGGGGGATGTCACAGCAGTGCACTCAGAGCTTTGCAGGTGTTCTCTGCAGCTTCTGTGGAGCAGCCAGACATACAGTTGGTCACCATACTGTCACATTAGAGGGGACATATTTCCTCAGTGCTCGCTTTAAGTGCATTTTTGGCTTCTAAACACACTCATCTCTGCTTGGCTGTTGCTCCACTTTATTATGCTAAAACCACCAGATTAAAATGTGACTCACTTTTGCTGAGGTATTGAGAGTAACACCTTGCCAAAGGCTACCAAATCAGTGCAGCAGTTTATTTTTCTCCCCATTAACATGATACACAAGAGGCTGTTCTCTTCAGTAGTGCAGGTTTGTGGCAGCACGGTGGCTTTGAGATTTACCTGGATCGTTTCAAGCCGCAGGTGCGACGCCTGCAGCAGAGTCACTGCTGAATTCCTTTTCTCAGCTCCAGCAGTGCTCTGCAGAGCACCCTGACCTCTTGAGTGGTTATAGTATGTCAGTGACCTTTCCATTTGATTCATGGGGCTGTACTCACAAATATTCTGAGAGTACTCACAGAGAGCTCCTAATGTAGCCTGGAAACTTTTAGTAAGGAGTCCTAGCTTAGGAGTGATTTAGGAAAGTTCTCAGAGCAGCTCTGAGCAAGGAAGGGACAGAAACTTTAACCTTGTGTCCTGTTTATTTGACAACGATTTCAACCGAAAATGGTAAACTTTAGTTGTGTTTTGGCTGATCGTTGACACGACAGCAACATTTTGGGTGTCTGAAAACACAAGGTTTTGAAAACAGGTTCCAGAGTGCAGTTTTTTTAGAAACAACACCGTCTCCATTATACTGCGTTCCATTTACCTCGGAAGTTGGAAGTCAGAGCTGGAAATGGCGTCACAGCTGAGTTATCAGCGTTCCAGTTACAAAGTCGGAAAAAAGTTGCCAAACGGGTAGAAGATGTCAGAAAACAAGTTGGCAACCTCTACGAAAGCTATTCTCGCGCTAATAAACTGAATATTACAGGAGCTTCTACTAAACTGTTTACACCCGGGGCAGCCATCTTCGATTGTCAACTCAGGAGTGGTGAGGATTCTCCGACTTTCCAACTCGGAATTCCGACTTCAGGGGGCATTCCAGTTGAAATTTCCCACTCCGAACTCGGAAATCCCGACTTCCCAGTACAACTGGAATGCACCAGAGCTGAGACTTTTCGCACGTGTATTATGGTTCCAGTCACTAGGCATGCATGAGAAAGTCGACCATCACAACAACAATGGCGGACTCCTGAGCTCTGTGTGTGCTGCTCACCCTGTTGAATTTATCAACACTTCTCCAGCAAAGTGTAGATTTACTGTAGCAACTCCACCTCGTCATCTGTCCAGATAAATGCTTGTGCGGTTGCCATTTTGTTTGTTCATACATTACCGCTCTGTAGAATGAAGCGCATGTGCGCAGGCCTGTGTTGTTTCATTACAGAGTCACACCGCCAGCTACTGGCCTGGCATGTATACTACAGCGTTTTTGGTCATTTTTGCAGATCTGTGTGCCAAAACGTTGTCGTCTGAATGCGGAACTTTTTTCAAAAACGAAAATGAGAAACGATTCTGTTTTCAGTGGATGTTTTTGTGTAAACATGGCCTCAGTGAGGAGGTGTGGTCGACTCTGTTGCTAGGTGTGATGCATCCTTTTAACAGACGTGATTGGTTGTCACAGACACGCCCCTTTGGGAGCCTGACAGATGAGGACACCCAGTGGAGATGAAATGAACTGCTGACTGTGAAAGTGTTGTCATTATTAGTGTGATCACTGCTGATGGAAGGTTGAGACAGACTCAAGTCATCACTGCTGCACTGTTACGTTGTCCAGTTTTTCAAATATCTGAATATTGTGATCATTTTTCTTTTAAGCTAAAGGGTTAGGTGCAAAAAGTGTGTGTATCCCTAATGAGATCACCCACACATAGTATCCCTGCATGATTTAATTTGTAGCATTTCATTTGCGTACTGTCATCCAGTGTTTGGAGAACATTTCTCTGACCTCTTTCCAACATTTTCTCCTCTGCTTAGAGAAACTCTGAGGTCTCTTAAAAGGAGCTAAGATGCTATGTTAATAACTTTTATCTTTACAAAGACCTAGACTCAACTTTAAGGGGAAATTCTAAGAAAACGTCACAATTCGAAGAATTTCCTTAGAATCCTACCTTACACTGTGACTCCAGAAATAAAATGATCACAATATTAAGATTTTTGGAGAACAGGAAAAATGCATCAGTGCAGCAGTGATCACACTTAAAATGACAACACTTTCACAGTCAGCAGTTCATTTAGTTTCCACTGGGTGTCCTCACCTGTCAGGCTCACACATGGGCGTGTCTGTGACAACCAATCACATCTGTTAAAAGCAAGCATCACACCTAGCAATGGGATCAACCACACCTCCTCACTGAGGTAAAAGTTTCTGTCCCTTACTTGCTCAGAGCTGCGTGGAGAACTATCATTATTACACAGGTGAGACAGAACACAGAGCACCTCATATCTTCATATATATTTCGTTGAGAGCCACAAACCCACCAGTGCTCCTATTAAGACATAGTACCTCCCCCCAGGTTTGATGTGCCATTAGCTTGTGGTTATTTAATAAAAGCAAATTTGTTTATATGCGCTGTGTAAATCAGACGTTGCCAATGCAGGGTTCAAGCCTTGCCCCAGGGAGTGTCTAAGAGAAATTTGAAGAGGTCATTAGGTGATTAAAGGAATAAGAAACCAAAGAAAAATTCATTTTCACAAATGAATGTTGATTGTGGGGGATTTTCTCTTTATTTACTCACAGTTCCCCCTGGCCAAATGTTCTGTGGGGCCCTGCTGGCCCCCACATCCTTGTTTCATTTAGGTGCAGCCTCAGGCATAAACATAGGGATCTAATGTAAATGCAATACAAAGCAAGCTATAAACACTTGAAAAAAACCCATGAAATATTGACCAAATTAAATAAGATCACAAGAGTAGAAATGAGTTTAACCTATGTAGGTTGTCTCTTTGTCCGGTCCAGCTTGGAGGGAAAGGGCTGACGAGTGTAAAGGAAGGGTTTATACAACTTCCTGGGAGCCCCAGTGGAAGTCTGTGCAGGATGAGGTAGCCCACGGCAATCGCCACTCTATGAATTAATGAACGTAGACACAGTGATTGGATCCTATTCAGTGATGAGGCATGGAAATAACATTGTAGGTTACATGGATGTAACTCCAGTTCTGTAAGTATACGAGCAGCCCACTGTCGCTCTGTAGCACAGATTCGAGAAGATAATTAAAGCATTGCAATCAAAACCTAATCTGTAGGAACAACTTGACCCCCATTAACCTCTTGCTTGGACTATGAAGCCAACTTAAAGGGACAGTTCACCCCAGTATCAAACATACATATGTTCCCCTTTACCTGTAGTGCTTTGTATCAGTCTGGATTGTTTTGGTGTGAGTTGCTAATTGTTGGAGATATTGACCGTACAGATGTCTGCCTTCTCTCCAATGTAATGGAAATAGACAGCACTCAGCTTTGGGTGCTGAAAGAGCCACAGAAATAAAATCAAAAACCTCATCAACAATGTCTCTTTCAAGGAATCATGACCCGGTTACTAAAGATAATCCTTACACCTTGTTGTGAGCAGTTTCAGTTTCTTTCTACTGAACAACATCCACCAATCATGTCACCATGCACTGTGCATCTGCTCATGAATGAGATGCTCGTGTGTTTGACAATGCAAGATATAAACAGTAATAGTGTTGTTGGCTAAGTTGTAATGTTAGCTAGCTCAGTGGTGCTCGGTGAGCTAGCAGTAGATGCATGCTTCCTTTTGCACAGTGATACAGTTGGTGGGTGTAAATTGGTACAGAGAAAATAGTTCCTACATGAAACTGCGCACAACAAGGTCTCTGGATTATCTTGAGTGACTCGGTCATGATCTCTGCAGATATATATATATATATATATGTGTGTGTGTGTGTGTATACATATATATGGCTGATATATCTAACACTCTGCAACTCACACGAAAACAATCTAGATTGATAAACAGCACCACAGGCAAGGCAGAATTTATACCACTATACTAGTACTCTACGTTGACATGGAGCCTACATCGTAACCTACGCTGTAGCCTGATGTGCACATCCCTAGAAATGTAACTACACGTCGTGGTGATGCAGACCTCCTGTCTATTTCTGTAAGCTGAAACCATTTCCCTCAGTGGAAACAAAGCTTTTATTTACTTTAATTTCACAGATAAGAAACAATAAATTGTGAAGACAATAAAGCCTCCACAAAGATAGCATTTTAAGTCTTGTGTGTGATTTATCCTGGCTTCATATGAGCAGAGGAAATCTCCGCTCATCGCTAGGCTAATTTATACAATGTAAAATGCCATAGGCTTGTGCTAATAACGTTAGCATGTTGTATTTGTTTGGAAAACGTGTTTAGTGTAAGACAGTTGTTTTGTCTGTGAATGCTGCGAGTTATAGTGAAGCTGATTTGTGTACTTGTGTTTGAAATTTTGTCTCTATTAAGCCATGTTTAATGTGTGTTTAATGTGTGTTTAATGTGTGTTTTAAATCAACTACACTTTAGAGCACTTCACAGAATCTCCCCACGCTGACTCTTGTTTTGGAGGTGTAACTGCACAGTGACACAAAGAAACCACAACAACAACTACAAATCCTGGGGAAGAGGGAATATGTGTATTTTTTATTTCTAGGTGAACTGTCCCTTTAACATGGAGAGTTAACCCCAACCTTGACTAGAACAACATGAAACAGGATTAAACCAGGTATAAGACGTACTGCGTTTACTTGATGTTTTAGATCTCTTGTTTTTAACAACAGATGTTTGCTAACACACACTGTGCAAGATCTTGATCTTTGGTCTCAAACACCTTTGTATCTGAAACGTGAACTCATGGTCTCGGTATTGATTCAGTCTCCAGTAAACTAGTCCTGAGCCCTCGGCAGTTAGGATGGTTGGGCGGTAATGTAATGACCCAGCCTGTGTGGATACTTTTATCCCCCGGCCTTCGATTCTCCTCAGGGTCATTCCAAAGTGACAAGGCCACAGTTTGGTAGTCAGCGGATAAATAGCTCCACATACACCCTGTGATGGTCACCCAGGCTTTTATTTCCAAACTTATCAACACACTGCAGGGTGAAGTGCAGCCAACTCTTTCCTATACCTGTTAAATTTGTGCAGTGGCCCAAATCCACTTGGCTGTGGCTTCAGATGGCATCGAGCCATCCTGCTGCTCGCTACTGGACTACTGGCTGCTTCAAAGACAGGAAGAGCTGGATCAAGACTCTTTATCACCTCCTGCCTATGAAATATTGATTTTGTAGCCTCAGGGCTTTTAACTTGTGTCTGGGAGATATTTATTTCTTGGAGGATGGTAGTGGGGGGCATATTGTGAGCTTGCTACATTTGCCAGGCTGTAATAATTCAATGTGAATTTTTAAACTATTGGGAGAGGTTGATATATTGGTGTCAGAGATATAGTGGTCCACATGCCCTTCAAATCTAATAACTTCCTCTGTGCTTACGTTAACAGCTCACCCATAAAGTGCTTATATTACACGTTATATAACCAGTTAATTTGCTCATATTAATTCTGCTGTATTTCATGTCAGCCGTGTCACCAATAATATACAGGAGCTGGTATTGTTGGAGAGCTCAGAGCTCCAGCTGGTGATCGTCATCGAGCAAACGCCCACCACAAGAAACACAAATCAATTACATCTGCAGGGAACGTTTAATTTATTCTTTTCCACACTTCAAAGACACTATTTTAGGCTTTATGTCAATTTGATTCTACTCTCATATCAGGATTAAAGTTGAACTGACATTTGAATTCTCCTCACATTTTTGTGTAAAGGAGTGCAAACTATCACCATACTGCAGCTATTTTTGCAGCATTTTTCCTTTTTCAGAAGAGGATGAAACCATTTTTGGACACATTTGTGGAAACTGACTGTAATGCTCAAACCTCTCAGATGCTTTTTTTCTATAGCATTGGCTGATTGACAACTGAGAGCAGGCGTTGCTAGGAGACGCACTGTCAGACGTAACTTCTGTGGTGAACTCACTGGAGGGCGTTAAACTGTATAGGCTATGAAAGCTGATTGAAGCCATTTTATTCTCTATTTTCAACAAATCCACAGAACTGTAAATAAAATAATGGACGTTGCCACCGTGACATCACCCAGTGGTGCACGGACTCCCGCTTTAAAGCCTCAAGTTCAGCATTTTGACTGTCACCATCTTGGATTTTTGAAGCCAGAAGTGACCATATTTGGATGACAGGGTGGAGCTGACTGGCTCAGCTGGCCGCCAACACCAATAGGCACTGATATTTGGTTGAATTTAGGTCAGGTGACCAAAATAAAATGTCAGGACAATGACGTTGAATACTGATGACAGATAATGTTGATATTTTGTTGGTTTTAAGTTGTGTTGTTAAGTAACCAAAATCTGACATCTTCCAGATGTCTCATGCCAAAATCATCTTGGCGTAAAATAATGACACTTAGTCGTAACTTATGGAGAACAAAACCAAGCATGTGCAAAACGAATTGGGGGCTGTGCACATGCCGTGTTTTTTGCGCCCTCAAAATTATTGTTTTCGATGTAGACGCGTGGCAGGCGTGACGAGGAACGAGGAACAACCAATCACAGTCGGCAGATAAAATTTGCCAAATTGCACCACTGTTAAAAGTTAGATTATTGAAAAACTGTTACATGGAGATGTCAGTGATATGGTGCTGAATGTGGTCACTTAGCAACGTCAGGTGGAACCTGCATCCGCAGGCACGTCCGTTGGGGCGCTGTGTGTATGGCCCCTTAATGTTAACATACACCGAACATGAAATTCTTGTATTGATAGACATTAAAATATCATCGACTGGATTTTCTTTCCATCCAAAATTTATCATCTATCTGATTTAAGATGCTAACGTTGATGTGCGCTGCCAGCTGTAACAGCTATCCTCAGACAGCCTGTCACTCAAAGCAGCCGTCAGTAAGTGTGCACAACTTTAAACCCTAATGAAATTTAAACAAGTGAGTTATATGATAAAATTCACCCCCATGTGTAAGCATGTAAACGTGTTTATTTACAATAGAGCACTTTAACATGGGGGTCTATGGTGATTGACTCGCTGTTGGAGCCAGCCTCAAGTGGCCATTAGAGGAACTGCAGTTTTTGGCACTTCTGCGTTGGCTTCATTTTTCAGCCCCAGAGGCTGCTGCATTAATGTTAGCTTTTAGCAGAGGGCAAATTCAGCTGTACTTCAGCTCTGTCTCTTACAAATCACATTTATATGCAACAGCAAATATATTTTGAGGGAAACCTAATGCTGAGTGACGTACGTTTTCTATTGACATAATGAGGAAATGTTAACGTACGTGACAAGATACAAAAATGTTGATATTGAGCATCAACAGCAAAATGTTCAGTGACGATGTTTTTCATTTGTTTCCTGTCAAAAAGGCAATCTTGCATTGGAAGCTAGCAAGCAATGCTAACTAGCCTTCACCCCAGCTAACCCCAGCATCCTGTGTTCGTTCTGCAGTATACAAAGGTTGCAGGTTTGGCTGCTAGTATTCAGGCATTGGTGTGCTTGTTTCATGTTCAAACAGTGTCTCAAACCTCCTCTCCACACACCTTTGTGTTGCTGGAATCAGGCGTAGCGCTGCATTTGATGATTTCTATGACCATCCCAAACTAACAGTGTGACAAGCATCGACTGGCCAGGTGAGCTGAGGTGAGAAAGTAAGCAGTGTCCTAACTTTTCTCTCAAGCTCTCTTTTCCTATTCTTTGTACAACTTTTTGTGTATACATCTGAGTGCATCACTATGAATATCTTCCATTAGACACTGCCCGGGAGCATGTGCCAATATCCCCATATTTAAAGGATTATTGTGGCTTGTCCCTCTCTGTGACCGCAGACTTTTCACCCTGCCTCCGAGTGAGACTATTCGCAGAAGCTATAAACACGTCACATATAAATATATAGATATTGATTTCTCAGCAAAATAGTAATAAAAAAGTACTTTACTGCAATATTAGCTCAGTCTGTTAATACAAAGGCAGATAAGTGAGTCTATCCCGCACTGTGTCACAGATTGCTGCCCTGCAGAGAGTAACGTGCTCTGGTTTCGGTGCTGTCTTCTCCTCTGAATGCACACCGCTGAGGTCAACCCAACAGAAGTCCACCGCTGCAGTTGTTTTGGTGTCTGTGTTACATTTGGAGTGATTTAATGTGAGCGGAAAGGTAAATGAAGGGTTGCAGAGGAAGCTTTTGAGCAAGCGGATGCTGAGCTGCTGCAGTGGCACTTTTTGCCATGTAGTGCTTAAGTCAGGCCTTTAGCAGTTATTATCCACAATATGTTCCGAATACAAGCAGCTCAGTAGATATAAGTCACAGGTCAACTTAAGGTCTCGGCTGTTTCATAATTCAACAGGGCAGCAGCGCAGCCTCCGTTTTTCCCTTATTACTGATGAATGGTTTTGCATGGCTCAGATCGGCTGGTATTTTAGTATAAACACTGCTTGTTTTCAAGGTGGCAAAACAATCACACTGGATTGTGCTTTCCTCTACACCCCAGGGATTTCTATTTAGAAGAGTCTGCAAAGATTTTCTCGAGACAAAACCTGAGCTGGTGCAGAGGACTCAACATATGCTGTACCTTTCTCGTGCATTTAAATGTTTTGGTTGCTCATTTTTCACAGCTATTATAATGCACGCCGAGAAATGATGGCCTCAATTATGCAAGCATTGGGCATTCAGCGCAGTTGTGCATGCACCTGTTTTCAGGGAGTAGTGTGGGTGGGATGAAGTAATGCAAATGCCTGGGGTTGTAGGAATGCAGGAAAGTAAAGTTTGGTGAGTTAACTACGGTCACCACAGCAGTGTTTGTACAGTCACAGCATTTTAGATTTTGGCTACAAATAGTGTCTCTTCCCTGGTTATAATGAGAGGACAAAACATTCAGAGGCTGGAGGAGGTTTTGACCTTTTACCACCCACTGTTCAGCCGGTAGGAGAGACGAGCATTGTGTGCAACTTTAACTCGCTGCCAGTGCCATGGAACACGTTATATATGTGTTGATCTGTTCAGCTCTTTGTATATTCAGCCACTGCGGTCATTTTCAAAACAAAAAAAAGCCCTGTTGCAAATATCAGGTATAATTCACAGCTGCCATGTACAACTGGAACTTTAAAGGTTCTGTGTGCGACATTCAGAGCGTTAATATAGCAGCTAACCACTGTTTGCTGTGTGAGGATATAGTGGAGTAATGATGTCCTGAGCAAAGAATAAAGTCATGCTGTTTCTGTATGTGTTGTAATCTGAGCTTCTCTGTGGTTTGTTGCCGGTCCAAGCCGTGTTAGTGCATGTGTTGTAACAGCCAGTTGTGGTATTACTGCAATGCCACATAGTGCCACAAGATATACCAGAGTTGAGAGCTGCTACACTACTTCAACCAACATCCACACGAGGGCACTCTCAACAGTAATGAGTTAGTTCAGGTTATGTTGTTTATATTCTACTGCTCATTTATTGTAAAAGAATATAGTGCCGTGGAGACCTGGCATGTATGATCGATGTAAACTACTGTAGTTCATCGTCTGGGACTCCCTGAGCTAACTGGCTATCCCGGAGCTCCTGCTAACCAGCCCATGCTGCTAGCTCTCTTCACCTTCACCTCCCATGTTACAGTGTGTATCCCACTGGTTAGCTCATCAGCGCCGCTTTGCACTGTGCTTATATGGCGGTTATTGCTCATATTGGGAAGGCAGCATCGTGGAAGTATAGCGCCAACCCTCTGTTTCCCTCTGGTTAACACTGTGAGCTCTGTCAGCACTGTTGCTGTTGTTGAGCGCTGTTTATGGAGTTAGCATTGTTAGCTGCCAGCCACTGAGTCAGTTAACTCCGTGTCCAGACAACTTCATATAGAGCCGCTTTAAAAATATGGTGTCTCCAGGGGGCCCACAAGTACTGGGGGGTGTAAAATGTATGTATTGTCCATTTTAAAGTTTTTCTTGATTAGTTACAAAAAGAACAAACATAACACTAACAGATTAGCGCCGCATGAAACAGCAGTATTAATTTACTTGTAACCAAAACAACAGATTCAAACACTCAAAGTGCTCCATGCACCTGAGGGGAAACAGTCAGATGATAATTCTCTCTAATTTCATCACCCGAGCAGAAACGTCCGGGCCTGAAAAATGAAGCCAACGTGGAAATGCCCAAAACTGCAGATCCTCAAATGGAAACTTGAGTCAGTCCTCACTGACCCCCATATTAAAATGCCCAACTTTACAGCAGAGTTAAACATGTTAACAACTTTGGTCTTTAAAGCTAATTTCTTTGCTCATGACGACGTTATGGAGGGATGAATATCATATAAGTCACTGTTTTACATTTCATGAAGGCTCAGAGTTATGCTTTGAGTGACAGGCTGTCAGTGAGACATCACCACAGTCTACAGCCCTTTTAACACGGTGATCATGCAATAGAGCGGTGACAAAGTCCCTTCATTATGCCATCTTTGCTTCTTTACACAGCACCCAAAAATGCAGGCATAATGCCGCCCCAGTATGTGATTTTAAGACAGCATGCTGGCATCCCAGAGGCAAGCGTAGCATGATGGGCACGACGTGTAAGACAACAGTGTCAGCCTCGAGTGTGACATATAATAAATGCCTCGGCAGCTTTTATTTTTTGGGCTTTTTTTTTGGCTCTTTGCCTTTATTTGATAGGACAGATATAGCATGAAAGGGGGGCAGAGAGTGGGGGATGGCATGCAGCAAAGGGCAGTGGGTTGGAATGGAACCCACGGCCGCTGTGGCAAGGACACAGCCTTTGTACATGGGGTGCCATACCTCGGCAGCTATTTCTAGACAATAACAACGTCATAACATGACACTAACAATCATTTACTGTCCCTGTTGTATGGTGGTGGATTTCGTACCTGCACCTTTGACACAGATGTTGATGTTGGCTCTGTTACTATCTCTGCTGTTGGGTTAAATGCCAGACAACTCTGTCCCTTCATTTCATGATCGCACCTTCTCTTAACAACAGCAAAGCTGAATAATGGCGTGACATTTCCAACTTAAACAGACAGTGTAGAAGAGGCTTATAAGTCAGATTCATTCCTCCAGTCTCTGTCTTCGCTCCGAGCAAGTGCAGCTTAATAGTTACGTACCTATGAAGTCCAGTCACAAATGAACTGAAGATGGACACCCTCAAAAGCCAACGAGAGCCAAGGCTTACAGAGACTACAGTAGATCCACTGCAATAAAACAACTTACATAGTGGTTAAATTGATTCATACATTACCTGCAGTAATAAACAAGGCATTACAAACAATGATCCGCTCATCAATTTTTCATTTAGCGCTCACCAATCACAAACACAGACAGACCTTACAGTGAGTCTTGAATAAGACTGCCAGGCTGCAGTGTTGTTCACCTCAAGTCTGTTCTTGAAAATGTACAAACCGCTCTCAGTTTCATGGTCACAGCTTCACCCACATCTTTATTCTCCACTTTTTTTCCCCCTGCAGCACACAAAGCAAGCAGCTGGTCAAAAGACAGGCCGTTCAGAGGCTGATCAGAGGTGTGTGGGGTTGGTTCTTTGTCGCTCTGTGCAGCGCGTGGCCTTCAGCTGCGAACGAGTTTCCACCTTCAATGTGAGGAACAGACAGGATCGATTAAAAAATAATTTGTTGGTTCAAATCATCTCTTCAGAATGAAGCATTTTCAATCTGTCGTTTTCACTCGTGTGAAGATGCCCTTGAAACATCGTCCAGTCCGAGAATGCGGTAAGCAGCAACTAATATATGTCTGAATGTCTATTATGCTATCACGCCGTTTTTCAATGTGACATTGCCTTTCTGTTCGCCGTTTCGTATGTGGGAGAAAAGGTTTACAGAGAAACAAAGTAAAAGTGGTCAATACAGAGGCAGCATGATGCTATGCTAGCTATAATTCATTAAAACAGTGTTTCAGAGTTCCATGCAAGAGTATCTTTATCGAGGCCATGAAGGCCGTCTTTTGAGACACCTGAGACTGCACCACACACTTCAACAAAAGACAAATGAGCCTGCAAGAGATAGCTTAAGAAATAATTTAAAAAATATCAAGGTTAAATAGGTCTTTTGGACAGCCGAATATCGCCACTGCTATTAGCTATACGTGTGCTCTTCCTGCTATGAAAAGTCAAATGCTGTTAACACAGGTCTGATGAAGATTTCTCCTGCCTGCCGAGCCGAACTTACATCAGTCAACAGGGTAACAGGCTCGTTTGCTAACATTTGCTGGCTAACAAGAGAAAGATCCAAATGCAAACAGTGGAGGCAGCAGGACGATTTCTGTGGTTTACTGTAGAAGCGAGGGTATGGATTATCTTACAAGCAGGCAGGCAGGCAAACAAAGGAGGGCAGGCTGACCAGGCTGACAGCGGGCAACAAGGTGGGAGTTCAAATTAGGCTGTAGGTCAGACAGGCAGGTAACAGAGGACAGAGAGTTTCATCAATGACAGAGAACCACACTGCAACTCTGATGAACTGATAGAGGAACAAAGGATCTTTCTGGGCCGGTATATACATGGCAGGCTGAGGAGGGAATAATGCCACGCTGCATGCGTGAAGAGATCTGCCTGCTATGTCCACAATTAAAAGCAGAACATGCAAATATTTCACAATTAAAAGCCTTGTATTCACAGTTGAAGGGATTCTGCTGACAGAAACTTTGTCAGAGGGCTTTTATTTTGAAATGGAACAGTTGAGTTAAAAAGAAATATTCAGATTTTTTCATGTCTGTGACAGATAAAGACGTTGAAGCTGAAGTTGTTCAATGTCAATATGATTATGAAAAGATATTTTTACTCTGTATTTTGGCTGACAATCATGCACATCATGCTGTGAGGAGGTGGGCGAGGTAGGCCAGGCAGAGCGGATGAGGGAAGTGGGAACAGTTCTGTAGATGGGTGTGGAAGTCGGGTGATGGGGAAGAGTGAGAAAGTCTGTGGGCATCTGGTGGACAGAAGGAAAATGGGCCTGAGGAGTAGGGGATGTAGCTGGAGAGAGAAGGGACAGACAGACATGCTACCTTAAAACGGGGTCACCGCTTTCATGAAGACAGTGAACGCACCCCTATCATAATATTCACAACTTTGGCGGTGGAAATTTTCTGAAAGCTACGAGTTCAAGTTTTGATGTGTTTGCCGAGTTTTTCAGGATAGGCATAGTTCTCACAAACAGTTAAAAGGCGAGGATATTGCGTACGCACTCTCTGTCGTGTGCTGCCTCCAAATGAAACTCAGGAGCTCATGGTCATGACACAGGAAGTTGTGTATACATTATGCTTTGTGTTTCAGTGGTTAAAACACAGCTGCTAGGCAGTCACTTTATTTTTCTTCAAATTCTTCAGTGGTCAACCCGGTCTCACTCTGAAGTCGTCGCAATGCGGTGCTTGGGCAGTGACTTCCAGCATCAGACACCAATGAAAAAAGCTGTCCTTTCATGTCGACATGATATGTGGCCAGTCGCCATTATTGTGTAATGGTTTAGAGTGGGCGGTAGGGGTGGTGGATGGGTCCAACAACCACCAACCTTCTTCCTAAACCCAACCCCATGTGTGTGTTGGCAAAACACAACCACGTGTGTTTGTTGTTGAAGGAAAAAAAACATCAATTCACAGAGCTGTACTGACGTAGTGTGCTTATTTTGAAAGAGACTGTATGTAAACGTTAAATTTCCTGTGAAAACGGAAATGAATTTTATAAAAAGACAATGCATGTAACAGGCAGAACAACCGACGCACCCAGGGTACCTTGCATTAAGTATCTGGACGTCCATGACCAAACCTTGATATGTGACAAGGTCGGAGAAAGAATTTGTCAATGTGTACACATGATGCGTATGAGTATCTGATAATAAAAACATATAAACCAAACACTACAAATGTAATGATACATAATAATTGAATTCCAAAATATTTTAACTATTTGAGCCATTCAGATGTTTTAGTCAAGACTGAATCTAACCCACAGTGGTGATAACACGTTTAGCCAACGACCAACGGTCTGCGTCAGCCCAACCACCTGACAAAATGTTGGCATTGTATGTTTCTGCAAACAAACTATATGCTGCATTTGCTCATTATGTAGCAGACTTGTTCAAACTTTTTGTCTCTGCAGTGCTGGGGTTAAACTGTGGTTGGGTTTTGGCATAAAATAATGTGTTTAAGGTTAGAAAAAGACCATGTTTTGGTTTAAATTACCTGGATTTGGAGAGTACAATCCTGGCAGGAAAAGCAGCGTCATCTCCATAAAACACAGCTGCTTTTCGTGCCACTATCCTGGTACAGCATTTGGTGCCTAAAAAGCAGCGGGAAACACTGCAATGATTCACTAAATCACAATCAGATTTGTTATTTGTTGGTCTCAAACAGGAGCTGGTAGCTTGGCTGGCGTCTTGCAATGCCATCCACAATCCCCTCCACCTCCACATGACAAAGTCAGTCATATACCACGTCACTTTACGTCACTTTTATCAATACTATGTGTATTAAACATGCAAATGTATGTCTGGTTTGCAGAAATGTACAATGCCAACATTTTCTCTTGGGTGTCTGTGGACTAGCTTGCTAATTCTGATCCTGGACCGTCTATTTGTCATACATACACTCACTGTACAAAATATCAGCGGCTAGTAATTGGTTAGAAAATTAAAACTGTAATTTTCTTAATTCAGAAAACAGAGCTGTGGTATAATAGCTGCCTTCAGCCGGTTTACAACCGCCCACGCAGCATGACCCAAATGCTACAGAATCACAGAGGGTCAGAGGGACAAACAGTCTGATGGAGAAAATGTTTTGTGTATTAATTTGTGGATAAAAGTTCCACATCACAGCTTACAACACATTTCATGGTCACTCGAGTCCAAATGTCCAGGAAAGTGGGCTCCCATCAGCAGGACACAAATCAAAAGTTGATGTGTAGGAGCTGCAGTAGAGCTATAATCCAACAGTATTCCAGTTAAATAGGAATTGACCTGGCTTTTTATGGTTGACGAACCTTGATGACAATGGTGGGTTTGTTTTCCTGGTAATTAAATGCAGGTAAAGCAATTTGTGAAAGAACATTGAGGTGGGTGTTTTCAGTGGCTGCAAGTAAAAAAAGTTAGGAAAAAAAAACATATATATTCAATAGAAGTAAGCTGAACGTATTGATTCAACAAAATGATTTATTGTCTGAAGTCCCTGATTTGTCGCTTAAATGCAAAATAGTGCAGCTTTCCTCACAGTCCGCCTCAGCTGTCAGACTGAGTGAAATATGTTGAACATTCCCACTGACAGCAGACACAATCATATGTGGCATCTATAAATATTATTCAAGCCATTAATGTGATCTCACGCACAGCACAAAAAGCTTCAAACACAGCCGACAAAGCCGAGCTGACCTCTCATAAACAGTCTCTCATTTAGATCTCAACCAAGGCAAATGTAAATTCAGAAAAATAAGTATCAAAACGTCCCGAGTGTGACACAATCAAAAGCTTACAGGCATTTGTAGCTCTGTTCGAAACACACAAAACCCACTCAGTAGTCTTTTGTACTCAAACCATCACAGTAATTATAGAGCATTTTGTGGACAATGTTTTCATTCCCACACATTAATTTTCCAATAAAGCTGAGTTAGGTTTGCGGGGGAATTTAATCAGTGTCAAAAAAAATGAAAAATGAAAAATAAAAACGGTGTGTTAGGGAAGGAAACATGAAGGTGGTAATCAAGAATACTGTCAGTCTACGAGCGCTTACGGTGCTGCGGTGGGGAGGCAACAGAAATATTACATACAGCAGGCCTTGTGAGATAGGAACAATGAAGCCCTAAATAAAACCAGTGAATAAACAACATTTTTCTAATTACCACAATAAAAACATGACCTATTTTTGGAAATGCATTGAGTGCACCAACCTACACATTAGCAGACACTGACTATATGGGAACTGGTTTGTTAAAGCAACACAGAGTGCTTTAATTTAGCAGTGATATGACACATCAGCTCAAATAGTTTCAATACTCACGTGTCACAGATGACACATTAATAATGCTGGCATTTGTGGGCTGGTGTGCATTTTACCGAAATCACTGCCAGTGGTGTTAGTGCTGATATCTTCAGCAGTTTGATGGCAGATTAAGATTTGTGAAATGCTAATTCCTTGTCAAAACCTGGCATCTACAATACCCACAATGCAACTTGGTGGCCAACAGTATGGTCAGAGATTCTGCTAATAGCTGCTAAAGTAGCCTTAAGCCTCAAACAAAGATATGGTGCGGGCTAAAGAGGTCTGGTAAGCTCACTTTTTTACAACTTCACACTCCCTATATTTATTTTTATTTCCAAACTTTATAGTCTTCAGACCCAACCGATACTGACGAAAATGTCCTTACTCGTCAAATACAGACACTGTCAGTGGCCCTAGACGTCAAACAATGATGCTGTAGGTAACCTTCTAATGTTACTTTTTGCCTTGTCAATTTCCACTCGATACATGCTTGTGTCTTTTCAAAATAAACTTCTAACGTAGGTTCACTTGGTCTTCAGGTTTACTTCCTTAGGTTGAGGCAACAAAAGTACATGGTAAGGATTAGAAAAAATGTCATGGTTTGGGTTACAATAAGTACATTGCTGACTAACGTTACATCACGCTATGTTCTCGAAACAGCTTTACAACGGTCTCCTGGGTGAAAGTTTTTTGTTCGTTTGACCCATCCACCACCCCTACTGCCCACCCGCCTGCCCCATTTGGACTTTCTCTCTCTTCGTACCAGGGCTGTTTGTCAGAGCGTCAAATAATCACTCGTCCTGGTGTGTCTCTTACAGAAGCTAAAGGGGGCTTTGCTGCGTAGGTATGTAACGCTCAGGGGCCACTGACCAAGTGTCGATATTTGACGAGTTGGGAGAACAGGTTGACTGAAGCCCCTTTTACACTGCCAGATTTTCCACGAATGTTGGCCCGTTTTGCCAGCAAGCTGCAAGTGTTTAGACACACAGAGCCGGATTGGCGAGTTGATCCGAGGTGCCCAATTTTCCGCCTCTTAGGGTAGTCATATTGGCGGAACGGTTTTAGTCTAAAAAGAGCGAGGCGGCTTTCCACCTCGGGAGGGTCTGTTGATGACTTGTGGGAGGGGCTGTTGATGACGCCGCAGGTTCAACCCACTGGCGTGGACTTCAAACCAGGAAACAGCTGATAGCAGGAATGAGTATCTAGCAGCACTAAGGAGAGGCAAAGCAGAGGATGAGCAACTGGGGAGATAAAGAATTGCGTGCCCTCCTTGCCCTCGCTAACGAGGAGGCCATTAACCGTCAGATGATGGAACCATGAAGGACGGGCCGATGTACGAGAGAATCACCGAAGGACTGACCAGCCGCGGCTTTCCTCGGTACGTCACTGTTTACGTCACACGCTGAGCTGCACGTTCTGTTACTTGCTCACACCCCTCATTGCCTCGAAAAAGGCGCATTCTGTGTAAACAAAAGTAGGCAGGCGGCATTTTGCCACACTCCCCGATTTTGTTTTTATACTGCCAATGCTGAAAGAAGAGGGATTGGGATTTCCTGCAAATTTGCACAATTCCTATGGAATAAGGGCTACTGACTCACTGAATCCATCCAGTACTTGTACATTACAGTCACACACAAAATCAAAGGAGACAGGGGGGTTATCAAGAAGGAGCACTAGCCTTGAGCCAGCATCACCATCCCAAAAATACACCAGGGCAGAAAGTGCAGAGAAATCATAATTATATGTGATGTATTCAAGAGGGATGTTATTGAAGTCCAAGGACCTTTAAGTGACATCACTTGAGGACATATGCCAGACTTGACACAGCTTCGTCTAGAGACACAAAGGGCTTTACACAGCACATTGTAATGTCTACAAGGAGACGATACATCAGTGCTGTATTCACAACTTGTTTGTGCTGCCACCAAGTGGCCAAAAAATAAAAAAAAGAAAGTTATTGCAGGTTTGTTAATATATCGACCAGATGATCTGCTCTAGCAGAACATTAATACGATGATATCACAGAAGTGTGTGTGACATGGAACGGATTACTACATTGTCTTTTATATATGTTGTCTGGCTTGTGTATCTTTTCTCTTGGGATTAATAAAGTTATCTAATTCAATCTAATAATTTTATCCACTGAATGTTTTGTCTACTGACTGCTGTGTAACACACCTGCACACATGGCTGTCAGTTATCAGGAACATGCCACAGTATCCTGTACACCAGCCAGGTTTCTCAAGTTCGACATTAGAATTCATCCAGGATAAAATACGACCATAACCTCAAAAACCCGACCATAACAGAGGAACTAGCGTGCACGTAAACACACTAAATGACAGCATAAATCCAGAAAGGTTTACCAGCTTGTTTAATACAAACATATTCTAATGCAAATAGAGTCATGAATCAGTCGGTGGTTCAGGGTCCTCTTTGCTCAGCCACTCATAAAATGTAGTACAGAAGCACCACCTGTGCTTCTGTGTCTTGTTTTCCAGTTTTCAGATAGTACACAGTGTTGTACAAATCAAATACACCCTGTTGTTTTGGCTGCATCTTTCCAATTGTGTGCTCTCTGCTGCATGCATATCCACATCAAACACCAGCCAGCTCTTATGATGAATGTCCATGCACAGTGCCCTCAAAGAACACTTCACTTGAAAATATTGGCCACATCAAGGGACATTTTTAGTCCGTGTGTGTAATGGATACACAGACACAGGCTACTGCTGCCTTATATATCAGGCAGAACAGCATGTGAATTGCAGTTTGTCCTAACATTGCAGTATAACACAGCTACTTATCACTTTTAATGGAGTTTAATGACATAAGGCCTACTCAGCAGAGTGCACTCCTCTGGTAGCAGTGAAGAGTAGCAGACTGGGGGTAACATCTGGCTGGGGATATGCGGTAAATTCTTTACAGAATAAATTTAGTTTTAACAGACCTGTAAAGTTATGGCAGTAAAACAGGATATAAACCTGCATATGTTATTTGAAATTTCATTAGTTGAGGAAGAATTATGTCCGCTGCGATACCTGTAGGAAAATATACATCAGTCAGACAAGACAAGGGCTGGACCAAGTCTCATGAAATCTTTCATAGGAGTGGCCAGATGGGGCTGCTGAAAATCTTGGGGAGGTACAATAAAACCAAAAGCCATGAACACATTTCAGATGCTACTGAAGTATATAGGCGAGATGAAAACTATGTCAGTGGAGATAGTATACTGATATACTTTGGTGTCCTATTGTACAGTTAATATTAATTATATGATGTGCCTAGACTAATGCAGGTACAGTTAACATTTTGAGGTCCACATCAGTCCTGTTTTAATGTGCTATGACATGTTAGCATAGGCGCAGATTTTGGGTGGGAGGGCAACACCTTCTCACTCTAATCTCGTCACATATCGATGTTTAGTCATCGACTTTCCACGTCCATATATGACGTGTAAGGTACCCTGGTGCATTGGTTGTTGACGTTCTGGGACACCGTGTCAAGTTCTGCCTGTTACATGCATTGTCTTCTTTCAAAATACACTTCTGTTCTCACAGGAAATTTAACGTTTACATACAACTCCAATAACTACCGCACGTGGTTGGGTTCAGGAAAAAAGAACAGGGTTTGGCTTTAGAATCTTGCCGGACGCTAACGCCGCTCTCGTTGGTGAAGGTTGATGTTTGTTGGACCCATCCTCCACCCCTCTCACCTGCCAAACTCGGACTTTCACCGCCTTAACTTTCGTCTGTGTCCTGCCGCGTTTCCCTCTGACACCGCCAAGCACCGTTAAACTATAACAGCAACCGGCTGCGTATCATGCCGACATTAAAAGACGGCTTTTTTCGTCAGTGTCGCCGCAAGTCTCTGCCCAAGCACTGGATTTCGATGACTTTGGAGTTGGACCGGGTTGGGGAGGTTGGACTATAACTGCAACAAGCAAATTATTAATTGATTAGAAGATCGACAAAAAATAAAGTAGAAACTCTTTTGATTGTCGGATAATTATTTTAGTTATTATTTTAATTTTAAAATACCTGGCTGGGTTTCTGCTTTTTAAATGTGAGAATTTGATGCTTTTCTTTGTCATCATACACAGAATAACTTTGGACTTTCAGACTGTTAAAACCATTTTAAAACATTTGAAGACGTCACTTTGGGCTCTAGGATATTACACAGGGCATGTTTCACGAATTTGTGACATTTTCTTGACATAACGATTCATTAATTATAAAATTATGGGCAGATTAATCGATAATGAAAATAACAGTTAGTCGCAGCCCTAGACTTTTATTTTGAAACCCTGCTAGAACGTGACTCATAGATGCAACAATTAGCCTACGGTAAAGTAGATGGTGGCAGTTTCCTCTTGCGACCCTGCGTCCTTATATGAGGACATTACATTTTAGTATTGTTGCACCTTATACTTCATTCTGCTTAACTTAGACCTGTTGCCCTTGTTCATGGACACTTTTTGTGCCATCTGGTGGTAGCGAAAGCACAGTACACTAATCCATGTAAAAACAAGATGGCAGCCATCTCTGCCAAGTCAGTCTGCAGCCGATCCCGACACAAAAGTGGACAAGGTCCAAAAACTGATCACAGTTTATGGTTGAAACTTGCTCATTTATGCTTAATAATGTTTGCAGTTTAATATAGCAACAAATTTGACCAATTTTAGCAACAGTAACAAGCTAAGATGCTGTTAAGTAAGACAAAACACTGAACAAATGTCGCAATGTTGTTTGCAATTTTGTTTTTCCAGGCATTGAAATAATCACTTTTATATGTTATTACACGCCTGGGACTATTAAAAATAAACCCACTGTCCCCATGTGAAGACATCCATTTCTAAAAAGCTACTTACTGTTCAGTTTTTCAAACTTATCAGGTCGTTCTCCTCCCTAATAGCTAGGAGGAATTAAAAATGCATAGCACACAAAAGCTGGAGTCTCAGGAAGGTATGCCACAGCAAAAACAGTGGATGCAATCTACCATGAAAAATGAAGAAGAAGAAGGAAAGTTGAAGCAGGAAGTCACATTACATTTCCACCATAAATTGATGAGGAAAAATTTACCAGAATGCAGCAACCCCAAAAGATCTGGAGTTATATGGAGCATCTTTTTTTTTCTGTGACTTATAAGCAGATTTATGGATAAATATTCACAACTATGGGGGTAAAATCCTCTGGAAGTGTAAGTCACACTGAATCTAAAAATAAGCGCATCACACCTGTGTTCAGATGGGACTCAGTTTAGACTCTGACAAGAGGCGAAGATTTCTGGCACAAGTTGCAGCAATCAGGCACTAAGGGTTTTAAAGTACCGTAATAGCCTCCACGAGCTGCGTGTCACAGCCACTGCTGCTGCTGTTGCTGTTGACTATGAGATAAGTGAGCCAAACTACAATAACTAACTTCCTGTTGTTTTTAGAACACCTGCACGCACCTGTCCCTTTCAATCACACAGTATCTTCGCCTCACATCTCTCCATCTGCCCCCTCTTTCAACTCCCCCGCACCCCCCTGGGTGGGACAAGTTTAGTTCACACTCGAGACCTGGCACGCAAACTTGTTACTGATTGAAGGCGGACATGATTTAAAAGCAAATAGACGATATTAGAGAAATTAAAGGGAAAAGAAACGGAGGTACCTGCTGGGAAAAGCAAACAGATTAGTAATTAAAGACTAAATTCAGCTGGGATTTTATTTAGGATGGTAAACTAATTCTTCACTACAGGATGAAAACAAATTCTCCAATCTTAAAATGCTTTAAATGGCTGATGAAATGTCTGAATAAATGTTTGGAGGCTGGCTACAAGTCTGGTGATGGAGAGGAAGGCTGCGCCACGGTGCCAGATTTGATTACTTCCTCCATCACTGAGCAAAACCAAATACGGTTCAAGCAGCAGGTGGGGACCAACGAAAATGTGCTGCTTCTCCACCAGCACTGCACAATGAAAACCACCAATTTAAAGTCTATAACTTAACCAGCCTCAAAATGTGGTGACAGTGGTTCTCCGCCCCTGCAGCTCAATAATAATGCCTGTCACTCCCCTCCTCTGCACAGACAAGACAAATGTAGTGAAAGGTCAGATGAAACTTCCATAATGCAGACGGAGACTTTTTTTTCCTACGGTAAAAGATGTGTTCATCGGGAGGCAAATTCAGGTCAGCAGTCAGCCAGAGGCAGAGTACAGCTCCCTCCACAGCACTGGCTCCTGGAAATTATGTTGATACACAACTCATTTCAAACAGCTAATAGGCCTACGACTGAGGGAAACGTAATGCCAAGTTTTCTATTAACATAATGAGGAAATGTTGCTAATTAGCATACGTGGCAAATCACAGAAATGTTGATACTTAACAAATCAGCAAAATGTTCACTGACAACATATTTTGTTTTCTCCCTAAACAGCATGTTTTTAATTTTACCTTTTTAATTAACATTCAACAGAAATCACAATCTTTCCCAAACTTTAACTGAAGTGCCTTTTGTTGCCAACATCTACAAAACATTCTCACTCAACCTCGTCATATATCGACGTTTGGTGTACTGTTTTGGTGTAATGTACAGTTTGCATACAGTCTCTTTCAAAATAAAAGCACAATGTTGGTACATCGTCATCACCGTGAACTGATGAACTTTTTCCTTCAACAACAAATGGCATTTGGCTTTACAGTCACGCGGGAAGCGAACACCGAAAGTCTGAACGACTGAAAGTCAATGGTCGTTGGACCCATCCACCACCCCTCCCACCCACTCTACTCAGACTTCTGCTACCTTATCTTTCAGTGTTGTCCCACCATGTTTCCTCCTGGTGCCACCAGACGCTGTTAAACAATAACAACGATCAGCAGCATATCACGCCAACGTGAAAGGACGGGTTTTTTTGTCGGTGTCTGACTCTGGAAATCACTGACCAAACAGTGGATTTTGACGACTTCTGAGTGAGACTGGGTTGAAATCTGACCAAAGACAGAAGTCTGGACACAACTTTGGCAATCTGGTGTCATAGTCCTGCACGTTGTGTGACCACCATCCACCACTGTGGAACATACAGCACATGTACTGATTCATTAACTCAAGGAAACATCTGTGAACATAATCTAGGCGACACTGGTGCAGGAACGAGTCCTACAACCCGAAAATAAGCATTTTTGCACGTCTGCCTCCCTTGTCTCAAAGTCAAAAGGTTAGATGCCTGAAATAAGGTCTTTACACAAGGTTAGGAGATTTTCATGCTTTGTTCTAAAACAGAAATATGTCAGTAAATACCCCACCTCTGAAGCTTTTACGTGTCTGAAAAGATGGTTTCTCTCAAGTGGCTAAATGAGACCACAGAATGTCATCATGCCAAACACAGCTTCACAGCCTCACTGTGGTGGTGACACTGAAGTCATGCGACTGTATTGTAATTTGTCTATATCTTAACGATAGCTTTTTACTTTTGGCGATTGCATTTATGCCTAAAGTGGTATAAATTTGTGAAGATATCTTGCTGAACAAAACGTAAGGTATCATAAACGGCTTTGAAGGGAGTGATATAACGACTTCAGTTCCCTGTTGGACATCGCTGTCTGGCAGAAAAGCAAGGCGGTGAAAATACTCTCAGTATAGTGTACACTTAACTGATATTGATTGTTTTGTGGGACTTTTTGGATGGCTAAAATATGTTTAATTGCTTAGATTGCGTAGATTGCTTCCATGTCAGACTCCAGCCTGCTTCTCCAAACTGGGGGCGTGCCGACTGCCATCTACTATAGGTTGTACACCGACTATCGCTGAGTACGTACAACCCCACTTCAAAAAATCTGAAGCATCCCTTTAACATTATACCTGCTGAACATCAGAGTATCAGCATTGTCTCTGGAAGCACGTTAGCATGCTGTTGTTAGCATTTTGCTGAAGGCCGTACAGAGCTGCTAGCATGGCTGTAGACTCCTTATTTATCACTGGCTAGAAACTGACAGGAAATGCAGCAGGACTGGTTGACAGCTTATGAATTGTTTGTATAATAGGTTCTGTTTGCGGGGAATCTCCTGATATAAGCACAGGTCAGGTTATTAAATTTTAGGGCGCGTGGACAAAGGCAGCTTGCAGCCGGCTGATTCAAATATCCAGTCACATTCAGATGCTGAGAGTCACAGAGAAAGAATAAAGATTCACACAAAGACGACCTCAAAGCAAAAGTTGTGGATGTCAGAAGAGCAATGACAGAAACAAAGACAGGCTGAAGTTTTGCAGCATCAGGGCAGCATCAGCACTCGTCACAGTGGAATACTGATAGGGGACATGTTGCTCTGGCTGTGAGCCTTGGCCGCCCCGGCCTCAGCTCTGCTCCAACCGCCATCCGCCTCCCCCCAACAGCATCCGAGGGGCCACAGAGACTGGATAGGGGGGGTCGAGGCGAGGGCTGCGTCATGCATCTCAATGCAAACCAGGCGCGTCGGCCTGTCAGCCTGGAGAGCCGTCTCTCTTCCCCGGCTGACACCGGAGCAGCCCAGCCAGTGCAACACTCGTCAGCATTTATTTTCATAAGCGGAGGAGCGGCGAGCTGTCATAGTCTGGCCGAGAGCACCACTCACATTTCCCCTTTTGTGTGTACGACTCGCACACACAGTACACAGGAAGTTCCTCTGAAAGTTTACCACCTTTATTGTCTTGGCACAGCCACACTGCCACATACACACACAGCTGCGAGCTTTGGAAACTTTAACATAAAAGGCTTCAAATGTCAGATGTTCACCTCAATCATCTACAGACGGAGGATTAACAGCTTAAAAACTCTTTATCCCCAAGGAGATGGCTGACTTTTAGTCCTCTATCAGCCCCGGCTCGGCTCAGGAGGAGGAGGTGAGGCCGTAGTCTTTCACCTGCCACGTCGCACCAGGGTAGTTTCTTTATTTTCACAGTTTTTTCCCCTGTACTTCCATGGGTGTAATTGCGGTATGAGATGGTACTTTGAGCCGGGGCTGTTCTCATCAGCGCTGAGCAATTACATATGCCCCTAGGGGTGCTGATAAAAACACACACCGAGAATGAACTCTGCAGTGCCAGGTGATGGCGGGGAGGCTACAGCAGGCCCATATTAAACAGAAGCGGGCCACAGCACGGTGGAGGTGAATACAGATCACTTCCATACAGGCGCACGCAGCCCAGACAAACCCCGGCAAGCAGACAGCTTCCCGGTTCCAGACCAGGACACTGGGCTTTGTCAGCCCGCTGACCTGTGAAAGGAACCAGCCTCCATCTCCTCGCCTCATTATAGTGGCCAGCCAAGTTGATCCAGCAGCATTACTAAAAATATCAGTCCCTGTGGTATTGTGTCTGTATGAAAGGTAATCTTTATAACATTTATTCATTTTTCTTTTATATTGGCAACTGGAAGTCACAGATTTAAATAACAGCTGATTATTTTTGGTTTATTTGGGTTTTTTTTCCCAATAAATTAACAACAATCTTTCATAACTCATCACTCAACATGTAGAAATAACCCCCCATGAATGCAGACTGTGACCTTTGAGTGTTATCTTTACATCAAAACAGGACTATTATCAGGCCTTATTTTTTTTCTTGAGTCACAAACACAAAATATATTTATATATCCATCATATACATCCAGAACTTTGAGATGCGGTGGAAACACAAACCACACAGATTACCAGGAATTCTTTTACCCAGTTCCTGGAAATGTTGGTGGGAAAGGGGCTATTCTTGCAAAAGCAATATTTGTATAATAACTGTACAAATCTTTTCAAGTGTCACAATCCCCAAGAAATGACTTGTTGGATCCGTTCGGTCTGATAACATTTAAAAAGTCTAGAAGAAGATGCACAATCCAAGTTAGCAGAGTGCTAAATCGGAGGTTAGCTGCTCAGCTAGCAAAGTCTCAGGTGCCCCTGCTCTGTGGGCCCAACAATGTGGAAACAGGGTGGACGATTTGGGTAATTTAATACACAGAAGTCTGTTTTTTGGCTTCATGCCCCACTAAAGCCCCTTTTACACTGCCAGATTTTCTGTGAATGTTCGGCCATTTTGCCGGCAAGCTGCGAGCGTTTACACACACAGAGCCGGATTGGCGAGTTGATCCGAGGTGCCCAATTTTCCGCCTCATAGGGTAGTCATATTGGCGGAACAGTTTTGGTCTAAACAGAGCGAGGCGGCTTTCCGCCTTGGGAGGGGCTGTTGATGACTTGTGGGAGGGGCTGTTGACGGCGCCGCACGTTCGACTCACTGGCGTGGACTTCAAACCAGGAAACAGCTGATAGCAGGAATGAGTATCTAGCAGCACTAAGGAGATGCAAAGCAGAAGATGAGCAACTGGGGAGATAAAGAATTGTGCGCCCTCCTTGCCCTTGCTAATGAGAAGGCTATTAACCATCAGATGACGGGAACCATGAAGGATGGGCCGAGGTACAAGAGAATTGCTGAAGGACTGACCAGCCGCGGCTTTCCTCGGTACGTCACTGTTTACGTCACACGCTGAGCTGCACGTTCTGTTACTAGCTCATGCAGGCAGCATTTTGCTGCACCCCCCAATTTTGTTTTTATACTGCCAATGCTGAAAGAAGACGGATTGGGCTTTCCTGCAAATTTGCACAATTCCTATTTAAAAAGGGCTTAAGATACTTTCATGGGAACAAATGGTGCTCCGTAGCTGCATCCAGTTTTCTTTATACATCCAGGGTGCCTATGCTAGGAGCCGGCACATGCTTGTGTTAGTCAGTTACAACAGCTCTCTGAGCTCAGATTCCTCTGTGCGGCTCCATTTATTTCTCTCTGGCATTTAGTGTTTGGGATTGTGCTCATTGTAGTCAATTTCAGTCAGTAGGAGTTATACAGAGAAATATCTCTGCCAAATTTCACAGTTTTAATTACTGGTATACCCAGGCCTTGACAGCCATTTAAAACACAGAGCAGTGATGTTGACAGAACACACTGAGTGGTTCGACCAACACTGGCGAGGCACATTTTACTTGTGTGAAAATAATGTGGACATGCAGAAGTCAGCATGACTCGCATGTTTTTCTTAAATACTTTATTGGTTTCACCCTCTGTCCCTGTCCCTGCGCTCACAAGGATACAAACAATCAATAGTTCCTGAGCAACAGGTCAATCGCACCCTCTTTCTAAAATTGGCCAGACTGTGAGACTTCCTGTACTTCACACATCAAAGTTGAGACCAGTGAGCAAGTGAAGCTCTTCCTGGTACTTTCATTTACTACTGTTCCGGAGACATTTGATGTTTTGTCTGTTCATGTTCTGTGTGAGAGACAAGCTCTCTATTGATAACTTTTGCCAACATCTAAGTTTTCAAAGTAGAGTGGATTAAATTCTCGGCTGCAACCCCATTTTGTGATCTACACCCACGCTGCTCAAACATCACACGTCACATCAGGGCAGTAAATCATGTCTTTTCCACTTGAAACAGCGCATCGTTTCACACCTCTCGCCTCCGTCGAATGATTGACGTTGACGCTCCCTTCGATCAGTCTTTAACGGATGCACCTGTCCTGCCTTGGACGTGACATGGAAGCAAGTCAAGGAAGTCTGGGAGTTTATAAAAACATAGATGAGGAGAGAATTATGAGGTAGAGAAACATCCCACCCTGTAAGACCATTCCTCTTGTCTTTCTTACTGATAGAAAAGGAGGAATATAATATAATACAATAATACAATATGTTGCTTTTTGCTTCTTACTTGTGCAGTCTCACATTTTTTAATTATTTCATTTGCTCTAAGACATTCATTCAAGATGTTTTTCACTAACTCTGGTGATAACCTGACTTTTCTTCTCTTGCCACAAGTCAAAGTTTTCACTTATCCAATGAACGATCTCAAGATCAGTTTGATGAATTGCCACAAAACCTTCTACTGACATTCGTGTTTGCGAGACAGTGAATCCTACTGACTTTGGTGATTGCCTTGACTTTTCTTTAAGCGTCCCCGTGAGGCTGACATTTGTAGTTTTGAGTGAAATGTCTCCATAACTTTTGAATGGGTTGCCATTAAATTTGATGCTGTCATCATCCCCAAGGGACGATTGTAGTAGGTTTGATTACCCCTTAAAGGTTGCCTGACATCAGACAGAGCTGTCAACTCGTTGCACTCTGTTTCCGTCTTCAGTGTGACACTGCGTCCACTCTAACTGATTTACATGGGGAAGGGGGATTCAGCTTTATCCCTAACCAATCACTAGAGACCAATGTATCCCCTTTGAACATCATTTTAAATCCACCATGATGTGCAGCCATGCCAACATGCTTGTTTTGTAGGTGTTTTAAGAGTGGAGCACAGGCAACATAAAACACATTAAGATGTTGGGTGATACTATGAGGACATGTTGGTTTAAAACAGCTTCAATAGTAGTGTCTGTCTTGTCTGTAGAGGCTGTTGTTATTATTTCTCATTGGTTCCAACACACAGCTTGACAATTGTGTTAAATGGGATACACAGTCGATGGTGGGGTCTCTGTGAAGTGCTGTAAAGTTTAGTTGATTCAAAACACATTAAACACACATTAACACACATTAAACATGGCTTAATAGAGATGATTTCAAACACAAGTATACAAATCAGCTTCACTATAACTCGCAGCATTCACAGACAAACACTTGTCTTTATCTGGACACATTTTCCCCACAAATACAACATGCTAATGTTTTTAGCACAAGCCTATGGCATTTTACATTGTATAAATTAGCCTAGCGACGAGAGGAGATTTCCTCTGCTCATATGAAGCCAGGATAAATCACACACAAGACTTAAAATGCTATTTTTGTGGAGGCTTTATTGACTTCACAATTTATTGTTTCTTGTCTGTGAAATTAAAGTAAATAAAAGCTTTGTTTCCACTGAGGGAAATGGTTTCAGCTCACAGAAAGAGACAGGAGGTCTGCGTTGCTACGATGTGTAGTTACATTTCTGGGGAGGTGCACGTCAGGCTACGGCGTAGACTCGATGCGAAATTCAAAGCGTATGAGTTGTCTGCACACGGTTCTCAACATGGAGTTAGCTGAGCACACGGCTAGCAGTTAACAGTGCTAACTCCATAACGACAGCAACAGTGCTGACCGCGCTAACACTGTTGACCTAGTGGTAACTGGACGGTTGGTGCAACTTTAGACAGCGGCATTTTGAGATCAGTGGTAACGGCTGTATGAGCACAGAGCAAAACAGCATAGATACACATCTGCACTAACATGTACGTCGAGCCGGACCGGCTTACTACAACAAACCACAGAGAAGCTCAGATTACAACACACAAAGGGAGCGTGACTTCATTGTCGGCTCAGTCATTACTCCACTAAATATTTATATAGCAAGTAATGTTTGCTGCTATACTCATGCTCTAAATATAAATTTAATCTCTCCAAATTTATTGCTAATTAGCAAATGCTACAAACTAACATGCTTACTCAAGATGGTGATTACCTGGATGGTAAACATACCTGCTGAACATCTCTAGTGTTTACTGTCTTGAGCTATTTTCTGTTTCAATGCCCCACTTTTCCCACAAGAATCAATACAGTTTCACTTTATGTTTTAGAAAAGATATCAAATTGATTTTTACTGAGGTTTAGCCATTTGACAAGATATACAGTGCTGTCTTGTGCAGCGCTCACTTTGTTCATGCTTTGAAATGTTTTTCAATCGACAGCCAACACCTACATGCTGTTAGTAATTTAAGGGCATGCTGTGCTTCTGTGCTGGAGCAGAGGCACTTGTAAAAGACAAAAACCACATGTGTACAAAAATACAAACACACATACAGACATGTGCGCTCGTACAGGAATAGAGCTTCCCGGCATTTAACAACTCCTCGACTGGTCACAACGCCAGCAGCAACTCTTCTTTCCTCTGCTCAGTATCGGCCGTCTCTGTCTTATCTGTCTGACACTGCGCCATGCACACATTTGTCTTATTTAATTTTAAATGGGAAGTCCCACTCTCGGTTGATAACATTTTATCTCCTGCATTTTAACGAGAGAACAAGAGACAGACAAGCATTGGCTCCTTTTTTTGTCTTTGAGATCCTCGCCCTCCCCTCTCATCAGTTTGTTTCTCCACTCAGACTCCCTATGATAGCAGTCATCAATTTATGAAAATATTCAGCACCTGGGACTCCTCTCTTCTCCTCTCTCTGCTGCTCTCGCCCCCTCAGTCCTTGAAATGTATATCCAGAATAAGTGTCCATCACCACAACAGAACATCCACACTGCCTCTTCATGTCCTTAGGCTCTTAAACTCTTCTTGTACACTCTGTGCTACATTTACTGTGGTGTGCCTCCTTTTCTGCAGAGCTTTAGTTTAATTCATTTTAACCTGCCTGTTGTATTTATGGAGCCTCGAATCCATCCCTGCACCAGAGTGCTCACGTTGAAGCTAACAAATAACTGCATGAGCAATATTTCAAATTGGGGCGTTCAGTGTCCTTCAGAACTTTTTCAAATCTGCTTTGTGCACGAGGAAAACATCTATTTACTTCTATATTAATGCCTCATAAACATTAACGATCAGCACAATTTCATGGCAAAAACAACCTTAACAATGAGTGCATATACAGTGGTTGTAATAGGCCGCTCACTCCTGTAATAAAGGACAAAAATGCTTGTGACCCCGGCATTGTCGTGATAAGTTTTCATCTCACAAAGCAGTTTTAATGGAAATTTATACACTTCAGTGCCTCACGGCGTATTAGGGCACAGGGTCATTGTCAAGCAGTACTGAAGAGTTTGGAAAGTATGCCTGAGCGGAAGCCAGCTGAGGACAGAGAAGGAGTATATATGGTATCTGTGGGAGTGAGGAGAAAAATAACATGAAAAGCAACAATGGTATGGCTGAGGGAGTTGATTTATGATGATGTGAAGCCACAGCAGGCCTCAACGAGAGAGTAGCTGGCTGTCTGGCTGAGAGATAAGAGAGGGTAGATAGGATGTTTCCCTGACAGACAAGGTGACAATCCGGCCTCAGTGTGTGTAAACAAGAACGCCACTCTCTCCCTGCCCGACGATGGGGTTAACACCTCTGTCCGTCAGCCGGGCTCCCATCATCGCTCACTGGGCACTCTCCTCCCTCGTCTGCTTGTCAAGGTCCGGGAGAAGGGAAGTCGCACCTTCTGCTGCTGGTGCGTGCCAACATGGCTGGCAGAGGGAGGAGACGGGGTGGCACATGGTGGCACAGGCTGCCAGAGTTTTATTAGTTTCCTTTCACAGCCTCGGTTGCCCAAAAAAAGATCAGACAAGGTTGACAATCCTCTTTGTCTGCGCTGTAAACACAGCGGTCCTCAGAGCCACAAATCCCTTCAAGCAAGACTGAGTGGAGTGTTTGGGATGATACAGTAGTTTGGATTAACAGCCCACCAACAGCTCAGCTCGCTCCTTGTGTCAGACTGATACTGTAGGTCCCAACTCAAATCTATATTACCATTAGATGTTATATATTTAAACTTAAACAGTTACTATTATTCAACGCCTGTATCACTTTTATATTAATCTAAAAATACAGGTGCTCTGACCAAAAAAAGTGCTGCCTTGAGGCGCGTTACTTCAATGCTATTAAGATGTTGAACAATCCAGGAGGCCGGACAGATCTATGAGTTTAAGGGCTTATCGTACGGAAAGCTGCTCAACAGTGGATTAAATAATAGATTTTACAACTTATCTTACAAAGTACCAAAGATGTGAGCTTAAAGCTGGGGTAGGCAGAAATCTAAAAAAGGTGTATTCACTCAGCCCCTCCTCGCCCTGCACTTTCTCTCTGTTTATCAGACCACAAATGAGACAAGAATTAGCTAGCTAGCCACCCCATGGTCCCCCCACTCCTCAGCGCTGCAGACTGTTTCCCTGGGAGGAGAGCGGGCAGCGGCTCGGGAGTCGAACCTTTGGTCAGTGGCTGTACCAGCTCAAAATCAGCCAACGCAAACCCCCCCTACGTCAGGTGTCACAGCAGGCTTGTGGTCAAAGGCAGTGCCCGGTCTAATCTGTGTAACGGCAGCAACAGAAAGTTTTCTGATCCAGTGAGGAGTCAAGGCTGTCCAGTCCCCTGGATCTGAGGTTTGCACTGGCTGGATATGGTATGCTGCGGCTGTTGACTGGGGGTCTGTCACTGGAGCTGTTGCCCACTCTCCTCCCAGTGAGGTGATCTGTAGCGGCAGGGAGTGAGTCGGAGGACACACTGTGATTGTAGCATCTAGCTGATGTTAGCTACATGAACATGAACTTGAAGTTGCAGCTGTGAGCATTTCGCTCCGGTTAGCAGAAGGATGAACTATTAGCAACATTTTCACTGTTGATTTTATTGTGTTTATTGTCAGACTCCCCTTTAGACCCTTTTTGGTAAGTCCGTCTTCCTTTTTTGGGGTTGCTTCGCAACGTAGGCAGTTGTTGCCAATGCAGGAATGGCAACTTTCTCTACAGGATTCTACATAATTGAATCAGGCTTTCACTGAAGGGACGTGCACGCTCATCTGCATTTGTGAAACAGCCAATAAGTACACTCTCTGCCCCTCATTTAAATGATCTGTGATTGGCCAAAGACCCCCGTCATGGGCTAAATTTTCTAAAGCTTGAAAACAAAGCCAAGGGGAAGTAGTCTAGTTTTCTCTCAGTCCATCTGAAATACAATAAAGTTTATTAGGGGATTTTTGCCCTAATAATGCCCAAATTAAACTGCCAACCCCAGCATTTCTTTTTCAAAAATACAACCTTTGATAATGACAACTATGATGAAATGTATGACATTTTTTGTCAGCAAATTAAAAACTAAACAATGTGAAAGACAGATAAATGAACACATTATTAATTTAATGTGAAGTCTTATTCAGGGACTTGGATGCATCTGTGGAACGACTCTGTGTAGCTCCTGATTACAGAAACAGTTTCCTCCCGTTGGATCTTGCATTAATTAACATTTTGCCTGTCAGTAATTTTTGTAACTGGTTCTTGGAAGAAACCAATTTTATGGACACAATTTATCTACAATCCACTGAGAATTAGACAAGAAGCAACAACAAAACAGCCGGGAGAAACTATGAAAACATGCAGGCTGCCACACTGATATTTATAAGCTACTGAAACATTATCAAGTGCTGTATGTGTAGCATTGATGTTACTGTCAGTCGACTACGAATGTGTAAGTTCCAGGAATAATGTTGGCTGTCAACCAGCTAAATCCTCCAGATGTTCACTAAAGAAAAATCACTGTGTTGTCTAAAGTTTTAGTTTGGAAGTTTTACTGGATTCACTGAGCAGAGTCAGTCTGTCGTTGGCCCTGTTAGTGCAGGGCAGAGGGATGTGTGAGACAGCAGAGCTTTTCCCACTAACCCCACGATAAACAAGAGGGATACATGTAACCATGGTTAAAGTACACATTAAAGATGGCGACAGCTGTAGCCTCACGCTGCTTAGAAGACATGAAAATAAAAAATGCATCACAAAAATCAGGCTAAAATTTCACTGATGAAAACTAGACTAATATAAATTAAGTTTCTATAAACTAACAAAAACCAAAGGACTAAAATTTGATAAAAACTGATATACATTTTAGGCAAAAGATATTTTAGGTGTCAGGGCAAAAGTTGAGCCAGGTTGTGTCATCGCAGTGGCATTTCTTCACAGTGCTATCGTCAGTGTGTGCGTCTATTTAGCTCTTCGATCCAAAGCTAAATATTTGACCAACTACCATCCAGACTGTCATTACGTCTTTGTATTCGTGTTTCCCACTGGATTAATTTTTCTGATGATAATGGCGACTATTTTGTCCTCTTGTTTAGTGCCAACTTCTTGACCAACAATTTTATTCGTCTTGACAACGTACTTTACCATGACGTGCTCTAAATATCTGTGGTTCCCAGAGAAAGAATCCAAATTTGGGGGGATTTTTAATCAAGCCAAAATTTGCACTTGTTCTCAGGGAATATTAAAACCTAATGGCACCATAAAATATACTGATCCTTCTTCTGGCACAACCATAAGGTCAAAACGCCCAATGAAATGTCGACTTAGCATAGCAATGACTGCCAGAGGATGAACCCTTTCCATTCTCTCGCATAACTCTTCATGGATTTTCCTCTAATGCCACCCTTCAGACAAACTTAAAGGATCATTTACTGGGTTTTATTTTTGTATCTTTTAGTTTTACTGAAGTTTGTACTTACCAGGTGCAAACGTCACCTAGTTTTTTGTGTAATGAGGGATTATTATTGACTTATGAAGCTATTCAGTTTAAGCTTTTGAGGTTATGTGGATAAATTGTTGGCTTGTTTAAAGCTGGACAATTTCCCTAAACTGTGTTTGTCCTGTTGGACTTTGTTACAGCGATGTTAGCACGTTCTTGAATCTCAGAAATTGTTTTGATGAGTACAATTTCATTGTGTCAAATAGATATAATGGGTGGGACGGTGGTGTAGTGGTTAGCATTTTTGCCTTACAGCAAGAGGGTTTGAACCTGGGGTGAGGGGTTTGAACCTAGTGTGGGGGAGCCCTTTGGTGCGGAGTTTGCATGTTCTCCCCGTGTGAGTGTGGGTTTTCTCCGGGCACTCCGGCTTCTTCCCACAATCCTAAGACATGCACATCAGGTTAATTGGTGACTCTTAATTGTCCGAAGGTGTGAGTGATTGTCTGTCTCTATGTGTCAGCCCTGTGATAGTCTGGTGACCTGTCCAGGCCTCTCACCCAATGTCAGCAGGGATAGGCTCCAGCCCTCCAGCGACCCCCAAGAGGATGAGCGAATAAAATGAATGAAAATTAGCTTCAAAACTACAAAACCACTTCCATTTCCGTTCAGGTCCACTGCTGGTGAGGCTCTGAGAACAGAAAACTCTACAGTATAGTTTCTAACTGCAGGGTGTAAGGAGCATTTCACCCTCTCGGGGCCACAAGCAGGGCTTTAGACCTGTTTTTCTTCTTGACGGTGGCAAAGGTTTTCACTCTTCAAATTCCACTGACACCTGCCTCACCCTGCCCTACAGCTGCAGCTGGCAACCTTGGGATCTGGCAACCCCAAGAGGCAGTGAAGAACTGCTGTCTACATTTTTACCCAGAAATTGTGTAATGTTACATCAGTAAACTGTATACTGAGGGAATGAAAAGTAGAGGTGAACATGGTCTAGAAAATCTATTGGCAGCAGCTTCAGCCATCTCTGCTTCTCTATAATTGGCACTGAGGACTGATAAGAAAGGTTTAAATCTGATTAGTTAAGCTTTAAAGAGTGACACCTTCACTCTTAAAAAACAAGGCCTGAGCTGCAATCCACAGTTTTAGTTTCCTATTGTTTAAATTAGGGCACTTATAAATATTTTGGAAGTTTAATTTATTGCTATTTTTAATGTATCTAGGCTAAAATGACACAATTTGATGTTTTTTTTTTCCAAATATGACCTGTACTTTTCAAATTATACATCAGCCCAATTAGGGTATAAATTTAACATTTCCTCCCCTCATTTAAAATATTATGTTCCAACTTAAAAAACATTTTATGACAAATTAATAAGCTTCTTTCTTTCATGTTTTGCACACAAAGTTTAAAATATGTAAAACGGAACAATAGTAATTTACCTACCGTATGTTTTCAACCTTGAAACAAATCTAGTCTTTGAATAAACAACGATCTATTAACATGTATAAATAAAACATCTTATTCCTGTCTTTATACCTTGATCATCATCATTAGCAATGTTCTATTATGGGTAGTCGAGGTTAGTGGAGTCAAGTAGATTGATGGAGCATTAAGAGCTCAGATTCTGGTTTTCTCTATGTAATTTTACACTAACCTCAAGGTGTGAACATATAAAATGATCCTTAAGAAACAATTTTCTAAAACAAAATCCCCCCACAAAGCAAAATAAACACAAAAAAAATCAACAACACGTACCTCATGGCTTCGTGTCCTCAACAACGTAGGCTGTCATTTTGGATTCTGATACAAATGATCAGCATTTTTTTTGAATGATGGCATGAAGCCACATGACCTGAGCAGCTGACCCACCCCCCCACAGCATGTAGAATGACTGGATCCCCAAGGATACAGAAACTGTTTCAGGGTTACAATGAGCCATTTACACCAATCAGCCAAAACATCAAAACCGGTGACAGGTGAAGTGAGTAACACTGACCATCATAGTACAATGCAATGTTCTGCTGGGAAACTTCTGGCTCCTGGCTTTCATGTGGATACCACTTGACACGCAGCACCCACCCTAACACCGCTGAGGACCTAGTACACCCTCCCCCCAATGGCAACAATGCACCCTGATGGCAGTGGCCCCTCAAGCAGAGCAATGAGCCATGCCTCACGGCAAAAACTGCTCAGGAGTGGCCCCAAGAACGTGACAAAGAGCTCAACGCATCAACCTGGCTTCCAAATTCACCAGATCCCAATCTGATTGAGTATTCGTGGGACATGCCGGTACCCCAGAGGTACCCCTGATCCACAGTGGGGCCTTTTAGGATCGGACTTAGCTCTGACATGTCAAGGAATGGACACGTGACCTCTGGGCGTGTGCTGTGGAGTCTATAACTGGGGCGTTGGATCATTTGAGACCTGTCAGCTGTGAGTTGGGGTACCAGCACGTCCCAAGATGCTCAATCAGATAGGGGTGTGGGAGATTTGGAGGCCAGGTCAACACCTTGAGTTTTTTGTCACGTTCCTCAGGCCATTCCTGAGCAGTTTTTGTGGTGTGGCATGGTTCAATTTTCTGCTGGAGGGGGGGGCACTGCCATCAGGGAGTACTGCTGCCGTGAGGTGGGGTTACTTAGCCCACAGTGGTGTTTGGATGGTGTCAAGTGGCATCCACATGAATGCCAGGACCAACGGTTTGCCAGCAGAACATGGCATTGTAACAAGATGGTCAGTATTGTTCATGTCATCTGTCAGTGGTTTTAATGTTTTGGCTGATCGGTGTGTATCTACATACAGAGCGGGTCCGCCATGTTGTTTCTACAGATGCTCTAACAAAAAAATCAAACTCTGGCTCCAGATAGGGTTTTTGTGTCGGCCACTGTAGTTCTTCTACATGCTTGGCACATGTGAGAGGTTTCAGTTCTGCAGTCTCACTGCTAGATGCAAATTCTACACTTTATCTGACCTTTCATCTACAACAACGACTAATCCGAGGAATCATTTGCTGCAACACAAGTTAGGCAGCAGAGGCACCAGAAGCTGGTGAGGTACAACCTCATGACTGCCCCAAGACACAGAGAGTAGTTGTACTGCACCACACTGGAAAATATGTAGACTATACTGAAGGGGAACAATCTCACTCTGATCACAGTCTGCAGGAAACTGCGAAAAAAAAAGTGAAAGACTTAGTAGGTAATGCTTATAGACCCTCCTGATGATAGGGTTTAACAATCCCAGTTCATTAGCAGGTTATCTTACAGTCAGCACGTGTACAATAAATATGCAGATTTATGTAAATGATCCTGAAAAAAAATGTAAAAAAAACAGCTGATTTTTTTTGTCACTGCGTCTGTCACTTCATTTTTACGTGAAGCCTGTGTGTTTAATCTGCTGGAGTATGATGACAGAATTTGTTCATGAGTCTGTTTCCCTCCTGCGATGCTATAGATAGAGCTCCGAGCAGTCCTTCCTGTGAGATTCACTGACTACAAGATGTCACGCTCGTGTATCTATTCTCAGCTTAACATGCTATATCTGAGGTGATACTGACAAAATGTCAGCCGCGTTGGCCTCTCTTTTAACAGCCTTTCAACCCCTCAGGAGTCTCTCAGACGTTTCCGACATGTAACTGATGCTTCTACTGCTCCTGTTTTCTTTGTCCTGTGCACGACATGTGAGGAAACACAATCTAGTGTTTACAGAACGTCTCTGTAATTTACTCGGACAGCATATCCCACTCCTCCTACACCGCACAATGACCCCTGCGGTTCAGTTTTTCAACCTCTCAGCCCTCACCTGGCCCCCAGCGGCTTCACATTCAGCTGCTGATGTTTCCCTTTGGTACTCAACACACCTACAATCAGTTCATCCTGGTGTCTATTTCAGTCCTCTGGTTTATGTATGCGCCTGTTTTTGTGCTTGTATAACCAAAACCCTCATGCCTCCCCCCTCATACAGCCTGTCTGGGACTATTAGGGGCTACAAGAAGAGGGAAATGTAATAACCAGCGAGCCCTGGTGCCCTGTCAGCACGGCTCAGCCTCCAGAGAGGCCTGCCCATCACGGACAGCATCCGTGACGGTGCAGATTACACCGTATACAGCAATAAGCCTGACACATGGAGAAGTCAGAGATTACGGCGGCAGACTATTTCTACCATCTATTATTGCAGCTGTAACCCTCGTCTCCAGTTTCAGCCCGTGGTGGAGTGAGCACACAGCGCCCTCTGGTGGCGAAACACTGACACGACCACTCGCACTTGTTATTTTTCTGTTTTAATCTGATATTAAAACACATTACAAAGTCAGTATGCAAATACCCTCATTGTTAAATTAAATTATTGGAAATGCACAAGTCTTGAACATGTCTTTGATGATGTGAGCTACAGCCAGGAGCATAAATTAATCCATGTTTGCACCTTAAACAGAGAGGCCCACTGCTCAGTTTGGAAACTAATAAATATGAACCTACACGTGTAAAATACAGGCATACCAAGTTTGACATTAAGTATATATATGTTTTTATATATCCACTTAAACAATCAGCCCAGTAGCTCACACTATCTATCATACTGAGATAAAGCCATAGGTGATCACAATAAAGAAAATAAATGGAGTTTGTGGGTAAAACCAGGCAGTAAGAAACCACTGAGAGAATAAGTGCATAAGCAATGCAGTTCCAGTGAGAGGAGTTCAGTCCGTTTCCATTTAACTATGCACATGAGAAACACTCTGCCACACGGTGTGGCCAAATTCTAAAGAAATGCTTAGAGAGCAGGCATCGTTGCAAACATCTTCCTGTCGTCCTACAAGGACGTCACACAGTGCAAAAACAATACAGCTTGGATGCGACACTACCACACACAGACAGTGCAAAATTCATCCCTGCCTCGAGTGACACCAACACTGTTACTGGTAACAAGTCTGATCGGCAGCAGGAGGCCGTGACTGGCGGCCTGCTGCTGCCGAGTCAGTGTCAGAGGATGTGAACTGACAAAAACATCAGCACCATTAAAGCCCTGCATGTAGACTCCACAGTTACATTACAGTGCATTATCTTGTCCTCGGGTTGTTCATGGAGGCTTGAAGGATAATTCCAGATGATTACAGCTCGGGTGTTTTTGTAGTTTTGGCCATTGTTTCTGTTGGTTTTGACGGCACTGTGCTGACCAAGGTCATCGCTGAGACTGAGATAACAGTGACATCTCCTCAGTGAAGTATAAACTTCTGTATACACAAACATACTTGTGGCAAGACATGAATGCACTGAGGTTTTTTTGTGCACTATCTCCTCTGCCTTGCTGCTAGAGATGAGGTGAGAATTGCTGGATTCATGTTACAGCGTGGCCTACTGAGAAAAGTAGAATACTTTTGCATTTTCACCCTAAAACACAGACTTCACTATCTTTAAATGAATCTAATAAATAAGCAAAATGCCAATCGTTTCTATCTTTCACTGAACTAAGACGTTTGCTTAATCCCCTTTGTTACACATCGTAGAACACACTTCATTCACACTTGTCAGAAACAAAATTAATCCCCGCTGTGTCTCTGCTGAGCAGCGGCGCTTACTTCCTCTTTGAAGGCAACTACAGTGATGTTGCATCACGTTTCAACAAACACGCAATTCATGGCAACTAAAGAAACAAGGAAATATGGTAATATTTTAAAATGAAGAGGTAACTAGATAACTGATTGCTTGAATTTCAAAACTAACACGTTACCTCCAAACACTGCCAGTTATAAAAACATTTACTTCCTGTACAAAGATGTCAATACAGTCTGGTGTTGGCCTATGCACAGCACCATGTCTGCAACCTCCCTGGTTCTAAATGACATTACACCAGTCTTGGAGAGCAAAATGTCACATATTGGTTTTGATTCTGTCAGCTGTCAGCAGTCAAATATTACTAAAGGTGTCCCACAGGGCTCTGTGTTAGGGCCAATATTGTTTTCAATATTAACAATTACAGTTCAATTTCAAATTCAGTTAGTTTCTATTCAGTCTATTTCTATGAGTCAGACCATCAGACAGGTTGTAAACAAGGCAACAGTTTGGACAGATTGATTTAACCAGGCGTTCAATCAATGTTACATTGACAACTAAATATTGAACCACTATCTGGAGCAAAAAGAAGGTTAGACTTCATGTAGATTTTCGTCTTTTATAGTCTCAGACTCTGAATGTTTTTCTTTTTGTATCAGCTAGTTGGCAATGTGAACACAAGGTGATGATTGACATTTTCAAGCTCAAAATCAGTGTCCTCGAGACTAAAGGTTATCGTTGCAAAAATAGCTTCAAAGGTTAAATACTTATTTCTCAGCTCTTTTTGCCAAATCATATTGTTTCCATCTAGTTCAGAGGAGGCCCATGTTTTGGGAAACTGATTTGCCCCCCCTTTATTTGGAGGTGTAACTAAAAAGTGAGCACACCCCACATGTTGGTAATACTTCAGCTTTGTACAGCAACTGTGATCACACAGCAGATGTTTTCACTTCCCTTAGGTTCGGCTAACCCAGAGACTTGTTAAAAGCCTGTCTGACTTCTGTAGAGACACTCAGACACTGTCACATTCTCACATCTCAGTGTTTAACTCGGTGAGCACAATGTTATTGTTCCCTGACAGAAACGATGGCCAAAAGTACAAATATCCGACCCAACGATTGTAATTAACTGGAATCATACTTTAAATACAAATCAAACAGAAGCATACAGTATATTCTTTGTTGTTATGCCTCTTTGTTTCAATAAAAATCAACAAGTTGAGAGAAGCATGTACACACACCAAAAAAGGAAAAATGGCTACTCCCTAGAGCTTGGTCTTAGGCCAAGGCAATTTGTGGATTTGGAAATTCTGTGTATTTACAGTTTCACAAGTCTGTGATAGTACGAGTCCATACCTGCTCTGCTGGATAAAATAGGAGGTTTGTCTCATTTGACCTTGTTTTCTTCCTGAGTATTTTCTCCTATAACCACTATCTGTACACCTGACAACTGTCCGCTGGTATCCAGCTGCAGCCCCTGAACCCCTTCAGTCTGTGCCTCCTGCATTTGGCACTGCGTCTCCTCCTCCGCTGCAGCCATCGTCACCTCCATCCCGCTCTGGACCATCATGGTAGCCCCATCTCTGCCCGACTCCCCGGTCAGCTGCAGCTCCATCACTCCCACCGCCTGCTCCATCGGAGCCGGGTTGATCTCGATGACCGTGTGCTCCTGGCCGGCCTCCACCTCGCCCTGCATTACCTCCTGCTGCACCACCATAGTGCCGTCCACCACCTGACCTTCTATGGGCACCACCTCGGCGCCGCCAGCCTGCTGGCTCAGGTGCAGCAGCTCTACGGGGCTCACCACCGTGCCCAGCTGGCTGGAGTCTTGCATGGTGGTGGTGCCCACCAGCGTGAGGCCGGAGGACGGGTGCAAGGTGATGGTGTCTGCCTTTCCGTCTCCGGTCACCATGTAGCGGGTGAAGACCTGCGAGCCAGCGGGCAGCAGGGTGACCGTGTTGGAGGACTGGGCCAGGGAGGCGATGGGCAGGCCTGCCACAGTAAACGGCTGACCCACAGAGGACAACGAGATGGGGGAAAGAACAGTGAACTGCTGCGGCTGCAGGGTGGCCTGCTGGTTGATGGGGGAGGTCAGGAGGGTGGTGGTGGAGGCGGGCCTCTGGAGACGAGGCCGCTTGGTCTGGCGCTTGGTGGGAGTTTTGTTTTTGGCAGGCTGCGGGCAGGAAAAGAGAGCTCGAACCTGCTGCTGCTTTCTGTGTTCTTCCAACTGAACCTCCAGGTCTGCACAGAACACACAATACAGCACAGAAGTTACGATTTTTCTAAAGTTCTCAAGTTTCTTCTCAGTTTCTTTTTTTGCTCCTCTAAATATTGATATTTCATATTAATATTTATTTGAGATGGTGGGCGAGTTTAAGCCAGCAAATGTCACGTCCAATCTCAAAACATATACAACACTGACTTAATTAAAATCTGTCCTTTTTCATATTTAGTATTTAAACAATGTGAAGTTAAAAATAACAAACTTACAAAAACACACACACAGCCACTGATCTGGGCTTGTGTCCTATAATAAAGTTCCAAGAGTTCTGCATCTTAACTGTTTAATTTTTCATACTTTAAAGAGTCTTTTCAGGTCATTTGCTTTTTCAACGGTGTTGAGGAAGCCACTTTGCAGCTTTGCAATCTACCAATTACTTCACTCTGGAGGAAGCTGAACCACAGCAAAGCGGCCCCAGGGAGAAACTTAGTTTAGTTAACTAAAGCTATTTAAAAAAAGTAGTTCAAACTACTTTGTAAATAATGATCAGAATTACATTCCAGAGTTGGGCGTATTGCACCGAGCATTATTACTCAGTTAGCCAGGTAACTTCTAAAACAGTTCCTAATCACAGTCACAGGGAGTTTATTTACAGTAGAGAAGTAATGGTAAAATAAATATAAAATATATATAATCCTTTTCTTTTATGGCTTAAAAGTGTTTGTAGTTTCAGTAATAAATGACACAATAAAATGGGAATCTTGATGCAAATATGAATGTAGCTGAACTACCAGCAAGCTACTTGCAAAATGTAGTTTAACTACTACTTTATTTACACTGCTTGAAACTTGAATAAATTGGCTTTATTTCTTTAAAAAACATTGTAAGAAGGCAAACAGCAACTTAACAAAAAACACCCAAAATAAGCAAGAAATCAGTAAAAAAATGTCTCAATTTTTTTTTTCTATTTTGATGTTTTTTCTCTTCATCTTTTTAAAACTCATTTTCAGGCTGTTTCCTTGTCACCTTTTCCTATTTTTTTATTTTTAATTTGCCGGACATTTCTCGCCAAATTGCTCATCGCCTTTGTTCCAATGTTTCCAAAGAAAATGAAACCATTTGCTCAGGTTTCAAAGAGTTAATGCTTGTGAGAGGCATCTTAATGCACCACAACAAAACTGATGCCCATCCAGGTTTCTAAAGGGTTTATTAAAAAAAGTTGTAATGCTGTTGTTAATCTTTTGTACTGATGATCCAATGGGGAGAGCACCACATTTTTTAGTTTCACAACAAGCAACTAATAATAATTCAATTTGCACTTAAATTCTATCCTCTTCATTTCCTGCTTCAGAGGCAGCGATATTTAACGGTTTGGCACTATTTATTCACTCAGGGACCTAACAGGGAACACGACTCTCACCTTATATCTGTGATTAGCATTCATTAGTCTAATTAGTGTTGACAGGAGGTGATGGCAGTAAAGTGGGAAACATGTACAGAGATATTTTATCTGGATTAAAGTGGTGGACTAACACATCAACAGGGCCACTCCTTAAGTCATGCTGCTAGCATGGCTAAGATGTAGATTTCATCTACAAAATGAGCACCTGCACCTTTGACATTTACTACACATCTATAATTGAACAAGAACATCAACACAGTGGGTCAATTAGGAAAGTAAAAACACTGATGCTGGAGTTTTCCTGTAAAAAGCAAAAAAAAAAAAAAAGAAATGTATTTCTGGATTACTGCATTTTGTTGTTGTTGTGTCCTTTTTTGGGGGGGTCAGGGGATTATAAGGGCGATATAGCAGGTCAACAGTATATGCTATGTAAAAGTGGTATAAGTCATCTGAAAGCTGGGAAGCTGAAGATTAATTTGAGATGCAGCTCATCACTGTGTGTCAAGTTTTTCTAGTTATAAATATGTAAAAAAAAAAAAAACATTGTTATTTAGCTAGGCGCCTATTCAAACTTTGTAAGTTTAGAGTGTAAAGGGGCTTAGAACGTTATGATGGAAATAGATGATGGTCATTCTCATGCTCTGTTATGTCTCATAAGTTGCTGCAGCAATTTCTGGGTTGCTACCATTCATTACATATATTGGTGCTATATTTTCTTTTTGGACCACTTGAGAATTGATATAAATGTTCAAAAATCCCTTTTAAGTACCACATTGAGTCACCGAGACCTTGAGGAACACCACAGAAAAATCCATGCTGTTATTTCATATCAAAACCTTCTGACGTTTGGAGATTTCTGTAAGAACTGGATTTCTCTGTGACTCAATGACAAGTGCTTCTGTTTTGGAATTACTGCTGAGAAACCCCCTTGTTGTAAATATAGCTATGACAGCCATCCATTCTCTGAGCGCCCGAGGTCTCTAGTTTGTGGTAGTATAGTTTCATGAGGCTGTAATTATCCTAGAGGTCACAATAGGTCGTTTTATACAGTGAGGTCCATTTAATAAAAATGATCTTACTAAAAATGAAATGGCTATTATGGGGGCTAATGTCATCACACATGAATCCACAAGAGTTTCAGGTTTCCAGTCGCACCATTTAGGGACTCCAGTATGCAGAAATATACAAATACAACGACAAAAATAGCACACTTGTACTGCGTGCAAAAACTGCATGTATTTTGCCCCAAACTGCACAAGACTAGAATACAGTGGGTGTGTCAGTAAAGGGGAGACTCATGGGTACCAGCAGAACTGATTTTCATTCAGATATCTTGAGGTGAGAGGTCAAGGCGGCTAAGCTAATTTTCCCTTGCCTAATTTTGCCTAACTTTGCATTATTTAGCCCCATTCCAGAGAAGCTGTGCTGACATAACAATTGCTAAAGGCTTCTAGTTTCATATGATGCTGGTATCTTCATTCTAGCTTTAGAATTCAGCCCGCTGCGCCCTCTGAGAGACAGTAATGTGGGCCGCGGCTGCCTGTGTCCCCACGGGGTCAAAGAGGTTAAGAGAATCAGTGTGGCAGCTGCTGAAGTGGAACCTTGCTTTTGTTCTGTACTCACTGGTGAGTGTGCTGAGGATTTGCTCCTGGCTGGGATCTGTCTGCTGCCTCCTCTTCTCCAGCGTCTTCTTGACTGTGTCGAGCAGGCCGAACACTTGGGCGAGGTTACTGAGCACCGCCACCTCTACCAGACAGGAATCTGGGATCAGTGCGGCAATCAATCAAAGGGTCACTTGGTCAGTCAGAAAGGAGGAACAAATTCAGCTGTTGTAAACAATCAGTCATTAAGTCTTCAGTTGTTATGAATGTTACATAAACCAACAGCAGCTTGTCTAAAATCTTTCTGGTGTTGGTTTTTATCCATCGGCTTCCAACAGCAGGTGAATTTGTTCTTTCTTTCCATTTGTTTTACATTCATGCACCTTCGAGAGAGCCATAAATCCTACATATGCTCTGTTTGGATGATGCTTTCCCGGCAGCCTGTACACATTAGCGTTGTTCCGTACCTGTGTCCTGTAAGGCTGCTGGCTCCCTGCGCTGCTGCACGCCGTTCAGCAGCTCCAGCAGCTCTGTGCTGATGTTGGTCACCACTTCACCCAGCAAACCCACATCAGCGATGCCCTTCCAGAAGTTCAGCGTGTCCTCTGTGGACAAACAGACAACACAAGCAAGTCTCAGTCACTGGTGTGCTCTGTGTTTATGTGTGTGTACAACAGCAGTAATCCTTGTTGTGAAATGAGTTGTCTGTGTTGGGTTGTGTGCTCTCTGTGACCTGAGATCTCATTGGATTCCTTCTTGTCTGCAGCCTCCAGTGAGCTTGAAATCCAGTCCATCTTCCACTCAGAACCTCTGCTCTGTCCTCGCTTGCCGTTCCGCCATTACCCAGGGCCACCTGAGCTGCAATTCACACAGGAGAACCTGCATTATGCTTGTGACGTGGACAAACAAAGAACTGACCCTGTGTGTCTGAGATCTGAGGGTCATCAGTCCAACCAACCTGCCATGAAGACTTAAAATCATGTAGATTTGGTTGCTTGGTACATAAAAACTAGAAGAAAGCTTTTGGCAGCTGATTTAAAGGGGAACTATTATGGTTTTCCTCTTTTCTGACCTATAAATGTTGTTACAATGTCGGACACTCTACGTGAGCCCTGCAAGCTGTTTTGGATGGCTCTTTTTTTAACAGAGTAGTCCCATTGATGTCAATGTGTGCAGGACTTACTTATATGGGCATGCCCGGGAATACGCCGCAGAGGTAAGCAGGTAATGACAACAACAAGCTACGGCTAACGGCTAACGTTACTTACCATTCAGAGATGTCTTGAAGTAACCTCTGTACTTGAGAAACTTCAGGCTGTCCAGTCTCTACCTCCGGATCGGATTCGGGATCCAAATTTCAAAAGTGAAATTCTCTCAACTTCCGCAATGGCAAAATAAATAGGTGGGGCTTGGCAGCCCTTCAGAAGTCCTCAGGAGTGTGACCAATCACAGCGGAGTGGGCTCGGGGCCGGGGAGGTGGAGTAAATAACACAGACCGTTTTCGTGGGATGCGGGAAATACAAGGAAGCGATGCAGCGAGAGACACAGCATCTCAAAGATCTACAAAGCTTTCGGTGCGGGTAATCATGTCTAGCTGCTCTATATGAGTCCAATAATCAAATACAAAGGCCCGAAAATGAGTATAATAGGCTCCTCTTTAAAGTCTTAAATATTGGAGCATCTTTTAAAACAGACTGTGGTACCTTGGACTACGACACTGAGACAATGAAAGTTTCAGTGTGATTGATTTCTCTTGCTTCATGTCTGTGGAAATAGATTTTCATACTGTAGTAAAATTAATGCAAAACAGCAGCTGCCTGTTAGGTAGTTAGTTTGAGCATACTGCCAGGCCTGTCACAATAACTACCTTTGTTAGACAATACATTGTCTCAGAAATAATTGTGATAAACGATATTATTGCAATTTTGAGACCTTTATGCCACTTATATAATGATGATATAATAGCATAACAGTGCAATTACACTCTTTCAAAGAGCAATACACTTCTAATTTTTAAGAATATTCAGACAGTGACTTGGAATATGAAAATAAAACACATTTTAAAGAAGCAATAAAACACCAATTTGGCTGACAAAACCAAAACCAAGTGATATCTCTTGCAACTAATCCAGCCAGTGTGCTGCAGTTGGCTACTAGGGTTGGACCGCCTGGGAGCTGGTCGCTTTGCTGGTGGATGTACGAAGTAGAGGATGAAGTTGTGGGAGTGTAAAACTACAAACGATGGACTTCTTGGTGTGTTGTTAGGGGGTGACAAGCTAACATCTATCGGGACTGTGTTTTTCCACTCCAAAAGTGCAGCTGCAGGCTACCGGAAAGCTACACTGTGTCATCTTAGAGGTTTTGTTTTATTTTTTTCGGCCTTGTGCAAGTAGGCAGGGGTGTACAGAAAAAAGGGAGAATAGCTACACTCAAGTAATGGTTGGGAAAACCCAGCTGTTTATGCTGGCATTATGTTGGCTAATATGTTCGTGACATTTTTATGTAACAAACACACAACAGGCAATAACCTCATTCATTTTCTGTAACCGCTTATCCTGTTGGGAGGAGGACTGGAGCCTATCCCAGTTGACATTGGGTGAGAGGCAGGGTTCACCCTGGACAGGTCACCAGACTATCACAGGGCTGACACATAGAGACAGACAACCATTCAGACTCACATGCACACCTACAGGTCACCAATTAACCTGCATGTCTTTGGACTGTGGGAGGAAGCTGGAGTACTCGGAGAAAACCAACACTGACAAGGGGAGAACATGCAAACTCCATATAAACAGGCTTCGCCACCCTGGGGGATGGACTGATGACCCTCAGATCTCAGACACCAGGAACGCTCTTGCTGTGAGGCGACAATGCTAACCACTGCACCACTGTGCCGCGAACACACAACGGGCAATATCAAGAACAGCAAAATGATCAAGGTCATGTCCATATATTGGGCAATAGGTCGATAACATGAATTATTGTGAGATTACTTACAACTACTGCACTTCTGTCTCCACTTCCAGTGATGCCTGCGTGTACTGTGGTCACTGACAACTCGTTTCTGATTGGCTGAAAAGGTGTGTTAATTTGTTGTGGGTGGACAGTACAGCTAGACACCTATGACACAGTTCTTAATTAATGACGAACTCCTAAACCCGTTAGGACGGCAACACTGAAGCACACTGTAACTAAAGAGCTCGGAGCTCAGGTTATTTGTGTAACCACTGAGATAAAATAAACAGTTATTCAGAGAGAACCATGAAAATTTAATTTTGACTTGTTTGAAATTTGCATGAATCTGGATGCAAATAGCTTTTCGCTGGCTGGTTCCTTACCCCTGTGTATGTACACTGCAATCATGGAAAGTACGCCTTGTCAGTTATCATTGTTTGTGTAGCGTTTACAGTATTGTGAAGAAAAGCTAAGCCTCAGAAGTGAAGCTACACTTAGAAGAAGACTGTAGTGGTGCAGGTAGCTGTAATCAATGTGTCAAAAGAATTTCATGCAGGGAAGGAAACCTGTGAAGCAACACCAAGCTGGTATAAGAAAGCAGCACGTCCCCAGTCATGGTCATTATGCCACAGAATCAGCTCATGCAAACATACAACTTGTACATGGAGAATATTTTTACCCTCCTTATTGCTGTTACTTTACCGGTGTGTTCTCACCTTGAGAGGATGTGGGTGTGGTAAGTCCAGAGCCATCTGGAGGGAACCGTGTGTTGTTGATTAAAAGGTCAAACTTGGTGCTGCGACATGTGTTGGTGCACAGTGTGCTGTGCTGGTAGAAGTCGAGCTGACCTGAATCCATCATTTTTCTGAAGAGCAGAAAATAGAAAGGGTATCAAACAGTTAGTAAATAGAAGACAATGTTCCATTTCATTGGCCACCACTGTCCACAGATCTACATCCTTTATAACTGACAGCCCAATTTCGATCTCTTTCTCAGCTGCCTGACTTCATGCACGTGCATTTTGTGCTTAGAGGTACATACAATACAAGCACTGCTGTATATTCCTAAATTAAAAGTCTATATATTTTTTAAGCTGCGTGGATACCATATTTCCGTAAAAAGACACATCTCATTGCCAAAAACTTAAACAAGTAGCAGCAACAGAGACATTTTATGGTCAACATGAGCAAACAGTTGCTTATTTACCCATCCAACAGACACAGTGAAACATTATAATTATTTAGGGTCGTGGTTTTGGCCACCTGATTCCTTTCAGCTCTGTTTTTGGTCTCCACCAACACCTGAGGGAGATATTGGTCTCTTTAGCTGCTAGATGCTCCACTATGATCACCAGCTCATCTCTAACTGTGTCTGTCTGCTGTTTGGTGGAGGGCAGGTAGTGTACAATGGGTTTTTAGAGCTTTTTAGCTGAAAACAGCTGCCAGCTGCAGAGAGAATCAAGGTTTATAAGAGTGGAGCTTGCTTTGGTTTTCTGTCCCTCAGTGAGCTAAGCTTTGCTGAGCTGCAGGGAACTGCAGAGTTGATGATAATTCTCTGTGGGTTCGTCACTACAAGCAACACTTTTTTCTTAATATAAATATAAACTGTTGATGAGTGCAGCTTTGAAAGGGAACAGCACCTAAATTAAGGATTGCAACATCTAGTATTATTTCTATTTCTATGTCTATGTTCTAGAAAAGTCCAGTCAATATTTAGCCCCGTTTCCATCGAGCAGTTCAGTTCAGTTCAGTTCAGTTCGGTACACTTTTTTTTGCATTTCCACAGTGAAAACTTGTGGATGGTACCAATGGAACAGTCCCCCACCTGTCCCCATGTTTGGTCCCCCCTCTGTTGGGGTACCTATCACACAGATCTGGTACTAAAAGGTGGAGCTGTGAACACTGCAGTCTGATTGGTCAGTAGAGGACGCTCACTCTGCTCAGGGCTGAGTTGTGTCTGGTTTTGAGGCTCATGTAACCACTGTTCATACTGTGGAGAGTTTGATTAGTAAACTGGAACTATAAAATGAAAGGATGTTTTGCTGCCTCTCACAGCAGCTGGAGTCGGAGGAAAAATCACTTCATTCACTGGGCCGACTGCCGGCAACTTTCAAGGTGGAACGTTAACTTGTAATGTTACTCAATGCATGAGTTGATGACGTGAATCCATCAACACACCTTAAATTTCACTGTGACAACTTTGACCATCACTTTAGTTTTTATATGACAGACGCTTTTAGTAATGAGTGGATCTTCAAGCTTATAAACACGGGTTATGTTAACTGCATATATTCTAATCCTCACTTGGAGAAAAAAAAGTGTCGTGGAGCGTTGTTCCTGTGGGCTACAGGCAACACTAAACCCCTGAGCTTGCCTGAGAAGGATTAAATGCACAAACCCTCTATTTTTAAATATCCCATGGAGAGAGACTCTCACTGCAGCCTGTTTTACTTTGTTCTGAAAATGTCAGCGTGCAGCCTCGTTCTGTGGACGATAAACCAGGTGTAGACTTCCATCTGTGTCACCGATAATGAAGAAATACAGTGAGTGCTGGACGGAGCAGTGAGTGACAACAACCCCACCCACATTTAAGCGTATGGTTTGCAGTGGAAACACTAGGGTCTAGGAAACACGTCACTTTTGGTTCCAAGAGTACCATACTGAAAGTGTTTGGTGGAAACGGGGCTAAGATGTACTCCTATACTCTGAGTCATCTAGAACATCTTTCCCAATTCATTGTCTATGGAGCATCTCCAGGCTTTGTATCCTATGACATCACAAATTTAAGTTTTAGCACTCTAGTGTTTGGGTTTAGGGGAAATGTGTTTATGTTTACAAATTTTTGGACTGTCTTAGACCATAGGAATAACATCTATACATTTTGAAAAATAGGCGTAGTTCCCCTTTAAACTTAAGAGAAGCGTGGTCAGGGCAGCTGGGGTACAAGTTCACCACAGTGTCTTTAATAGCTCCATTTCCATTTTCATAATATTCTGTTTAATAAAGTATGCAGCAGTTACAATATTTGATGTATCCCTGATATTGTACTTTTTTCAGAATACTCCACACACAGTATATTAGACATCAGTCAAAGAGACAGGAGGTTTAATGAAAAGCCAAGAGTCATTATCCTCATCTCATTTACAGCTCACGAGTGATGGAATAATGTCTAGTTAGTTCACAGCTACACGGAACATTTTTATCATGTCATCGTTTTGGATATTTAAGACGTATGAGTCACATCTCCGCTCGTTACATCAGCGGCAATAAATATGTAAGAGTCTGCCTGCAGACTGTGATTAATTATAATGTTGTGTAGTGCAACCAAGCAGCACTCAGAATATTTAAATATGGCTTCTGGCTGACTAATCCAAATATAAATCTCCTCACCTTAACATGACTCCACCCATCCTGATGGCTCTCTTCCAGTCTTTCAGAGTGGCTTTTCCAGAGATGTGCACAAACTGCTTGGGGCTGATCAGCTGGTCTTCATACTAAGGAGAGAGTATTAGTTAAGAGACCAAATTAAGTTCATTGAGTGCAATGAAGAGGCCGCAGCAGAGGTGATTACAAACAAGAAAAAAAACTAAAAGCAAAATGACACACTGTACTTTATATGTCTGATATTGCTTTGCTGATAGTGAACGTTATTTTAAAAGGATCAGGCATCCTGTGAATATCTCATCATCATGTCCACGCAGTGATACGTGCTGTAAACACTAAATCTACTACGCTGAGGGGGATGTTCGGTGGTGTAGAACTGTGCACTACATAATAAGGGCTGTGAGGGTCAGTCACGTGTTGTGCAATAGTGGCTATTGACTGATGTCAAAGTGAATCTATTTGTATTTGAAGCACGGGCGTGAATATAGACAGTGCAGTTTCACTGTGGGGTGTTGGGGCTGTTGCGAATTATTCAGATTGCCACCTAGGAACTACACCTGCGTTCAAATAAGACCTCGCATTACATTAAAAATGGTGCCATTTGCTATAAGCCTTAGCCCTCAAAATTGCAAACCCATTTCCGTCACGATTTTCTTTCCATTTCTTTAAAAATATTCAGTAGCAATCTATCACAAACTGATGATGACTGTTGGGTAACATGCATGCTGATGTTGCCTTGTATCAAGTCTTTATTTGATTATGTGACAAGACGATACGATACAGCAGCTAGTTTAGGTGCAAGATCTGCCAAGACTGACAAGCTGAGCACATCTACAAGTCCAGTGAGTGGTCGTGCCTTTTAAACATAAAAGCAGCAGTAAGAAAGGACAAGAGAGAAACGAACAGGAGGAAAAAGTGGCAAAGCTCCCTAAATTAGATTGACTTTTTTATTAACAGGTGCCAGTGGTGTGTGTGTGCACCTTATAACCAGTAACTAGTGTGCACTGGAGCCTGTCACAATAGCGTGCACATGCCCTACATAATAATGTTAACAGTTGGGATGCAGATGATACTGCAAGATGATTAAAAAACTTTTATAAACAGCAAGTAAAAAACGTTAATATCCATCATTTTGAATGATTTAAATTGTGTTGTGTTTTCTGGGCTTTCTTGGTCGCAGCAGCAATGTCTAAAATCTTACCAAAAAAACAAACAAAAACAAATCAAACACAAATGCTTTTGGTGTCTTTACAGTCATTACAAAGATACTAACATTTGCCATTTTACCTCTGTGAATGTCCGACATACTCTTACCACCTCCTGAATCCACTCACACTCACACACATCACATTAGCCAAAACTGGACTGGACTGTGGAATGGGCAATTTTAATTTAATTTTAATTTGATTTTTAATTTCTATTCCAACTTATTTTATTTTATGTCTATTTTAATAGCACTGTGTTGTTGATGAGGGGAAGTGTGGCTTGTTGTTTTTTATAAGCTGCTGGACAGCTGAATTTTCCTTCAGGGATGAATAAAGTTCTTTCTATTCTGTTCTCTGATTAGAATACTACCGTTTGTATGCACTGCTGGTACTAGAGGTACTACCACTACTACTACGCACTACGCCGCAACAAAAACTGAGACCAAGAAAAACTTCCATAAACAAAGTGTGGTAATGTTCTGGTGCATCAATTTAAAGCTAAGGTTGGTAACATTTGTAAGAATTACCTTTTTGTCCTGTCTGCTAAAACTGTCACTAGTCTGCGTTAAAAAAAAAAATCAGTGTTTCTAGTGGCATTTGCAAGAATCCACCGCATGTGAACAAGAACACCCAAACTATTTCTCACCTCAAATGCTTTCAGAAACATATTTTAGTGTACTGTTCAGCTGTAAGATGTTTGCTCCAGCCTGGGGGCAGTGCTTAGTTTTGCCTGGACTGTTTTCAACCTGACTGGCCAGGTCCCAAACTTTACCATTTTACAGCTAAACAGTACACTAAAATATGTTTCTGTAAACATCTGAGGCGAGAAATAGGCAGTGTAGTGACAGAATCTTGAATCATATTTGATCAGTGCTGCCTAGTTTGACAGTTTGACTGCAGTTCATAGGCCGAGATTGACATGATTGACAGCTGCATGAGAGTGTAGTAGATTCTAGCAAATGCCATCAGGAGGAGGAGGAACATGATGTTTCCACAGGCTATCTGTCTCATGTACCACTGTGTGGGTGTAGTGACAGTTTTAGCAAACATGACAAAAAGTTATTTTTTCTAAAACTAAGCAAATGTAGCTTTAAAGCTGAGCAAACTGATTTGATTTAGTGTATCCCCTCAGCTTCTGCAGCCTAATGTACAGTACTGTTTGCACTGCTGACAGCTGCCTAAATGATTTCTTACCGCTGTTTCACATTTCTTTCCCGAGCTCTGGTGCTCAATATTTCATTTGGTTCTGAACATTTGCTGTGCTTAACTGCTCATTACAGATTCGGCTTGACCAGCTGTGATTGATAATAGTAAACACCTGTTTAATTTAACTCATTCATAACACTATGTTAAAAAAGATTAGCAAGAAAATTTGTTTAAAAAAAGCTTTATGGCCTAAAAAAGAACATTCATCATATTTAATTGTTCAGAGCATTCAACTCAATCGGCCACTGTAAGCACATGGCCGTTTATAGTTGTAATCAGCATAGAGCTATTTGACGTTTGCAGGTTTATAGTGAGAAGACATAAACAGGTAGTTCAGTGTCGTTATTCTGGGACAGAAGAGAAGTATGTTTATTTCCTGCTGAGTGACTATTGAATGACCTAGTTGCCATTTAGCTACGCACAGTAGTGTTTAGTATCAACCATTTCTTTCCTTCTCTTTTTTGCCGTCTGCGAGTGCTTCATATTAGAGTCTGATATTAGTGTCACGTCATTTTTGTAGGCCACCGGCATGAGATTCACTATGGTATTTCGGTTCTCTCTCAAACTGCTCTCTTCCCCTCACAGACACACACAGAAAGATTCACAAACATGATACATCACACACTCTGCACATCCAGACCACCTTTCTCCTGAGCAACAGTGTGTCAGCAGGCAAAGCATGTGTCTTTGTATCTGCAGGGCTCAAGACTGCTACCATGTAGCTGCATTTTGCAACCATGGAGCACCACTGTGACTTGCAAATATTATTAATATATGGACTGGAGAGATGTTAGTTTGCTTCCAGCTTTCATTCATTATGTTTATCGATGCTGCAATAACAGTTTAACCTAATGAGTTTAGCAACAGTGTGAGTAGACGAAGCCTGTGTTTTTGTATCAGCAGGACTCCAGACTGCAACCATTTAGCCACATTTTGCAACCATGGAGCACCACTGTGACTTTAAATATTATTAACACATGGACTGGAGAGCTGTTAGTGTGTTTCCAGCTCTCAGTGAATGAATCATAGTGTCGCAGTAACACCTTAACTTATTGAGTTTGATGATAGTGTGAACAGACAAAGCGTGTGTTTTTGTATCTGCAGGGCTCCAGACTGCGCCCATTTAGTCACATTTGGTAACCACAGAGCACCAGTGCAACAGGCGAATGCTATTAATACGTAAACTGGACAGCTGTTTGTTTCCAGCTTTCAGTGAATAAATCCTCATGTTTAACAGCAACACTGTAACAGTTTAACTTTCTGCTAACTGCTAACAACTTACTAGCTGGAAGCTTCTAGTTCACAGCAAAAACATTCACACTTCTGGCCTGAGACGAGCCGGGTGCTTCAAAGGAAAAGCACCAGTAGCTCCACTTCTATTTAATTATAACAGTACCTTACTTAATGTTATTATGATAGTCGATATTTTATTTTACGTTACTGTAATGTAGGTAATTTAATAATTCTGTAATTAAGTAGACTACAGTAGTTATGAGGAGATATCAAAATATCAAGATACATACTGTGTATCGTGATGCAGCCTGAACATATCTCAATATTGTTTTTAAGCCATCTTGCCCAGCCCTGGTGAAACCCTGCAGTTGCCATTTTCTTTCAATGTAGATTTAAAACCATGATGAATACCAACCTTCACACATTTTACATTGATTCCTGGGCACACAAATTTCTTCACTAGCAACACAGCTTTACAGTCGCCGCATGTTATGGGACAGCCAATTTCAACGTCATCTCCATCTGTTTGTTCTGAAAGAATGAAAAGATACATGTGACATTCAAACGTGAGGAGAGTGGAGGAAAACAAGCTTTTTTATAACATAATGTGCACAATGTGAGCATGACTAAATCTTTCAAGTTGTCCAAATATTATTCTGACAATCTCTTACCTGGATGTGCTTCAACAGCCATGACAGCTGCATCTGTTTCAGCAGATTCATCTCTGGAAAGACAACAGTTTGCATTGACACATTTCTTCTCGGTAGTACAGAGGATACTGTCTGTCCATCTTGTATCTCAGTATCTATATAGGCGTAGTACTCTTTGTCCCACTGTAATCAACTCCTAATCACGGCTGATCATCTTGAATCCCTGCGTTTGTTGTGTTACCTTGTTTTGAAGTGAACTTAACTGTAATTTCAGTCTACGTCCTAGCCTAGTCTCAGGAAGCCTGGGTTCAGTACCTACCCTGGGGTTATTGGCTGGAGCTGGAGGATGACCTGAGTCTTATTAGGATCATCGACGTCTCCTTCACCGTCAGCTTTCACCATCACCACCTCCCCCATGGACACCGTGACCTCGTCGGTGGTCGCCATCACACTCAGAGAAGACTACAGAGGGGGGCTGCTTTCATATGACAGCTATCCAGGAGTTTGTTCATCTGAAAAATGACAAATACATCAAAAAAAACATCCCATGAAATATTTCTCAGGCTCTCACGTAGCCTTTACATCAGTGACATCAAGATACTGAGATTAAAATCAACTTTAGGTTTGAGTTAACATAAGTTTAAGTCAAAGTTACTCGCAAAATAAAATGTGAGACCAATTGCAACGTGTGCCAGTTGCATGTACCACCATATTCATGGAAACAACATTGAATGCAGCTCATGGTAGTGAGTTTAAAATTCAATTCAAGGGCAACAGCTCTAGTGGACACTCCTGCAGTCAGTATGCCGATGGCACACTCCATCAAAACATGCCACATCTGTGGCATCATGTTGTGTGATCAAACTGCATATTTTAGAGAGTGCTATTATTCCCACAATCCTGAGGCACACCTGTGAGGTAATGATGCTGTTTAATCAGCATGTTGATATGCCACACCTGTCAGGTGGATGGATTATCTTGGAAAAGGAGAGGAGCTCACTAACATGGATTTTAGCAGATCTGTGACCAAAACTTGAGAGAAATACATCTATTGAGTTAATTAAAAAAGAGTCTTAGATCTTTAACTTAAACCATGAAAAATGGGAGCAAAAACAAAAGTTTTGCCTTTAAATTTTTGTCAGGGATGCTTGATAGCATCGGCCAATATCGGCTTTAAAATGAACTATCAGAATCGGCTGACGTGATTTTTCTTATTTTGCACAATGAAAATTACATAGATTGAAAAGTGTTGTATTTCATGTCTCCATCTGCTGGTGGGCCATCACGATAATATGATGTCAATTTCACTACAGATGAGACTTGATTATCACTTAAATTAGGTATGAAAAAAAGTTGATCTATCAATATCGGTATTGGTCAAATGAGTTTTACATACCAGCACATCGGATATCGTCAAAAAATCCAATATCTTGCTTCCTGAAGTTTTGCTCAGTATGGTTAACTGAACTTTTTAACTCAAGTGTAGACACACTACTTGTATAGTTACATGTGAGCATGTTGTAACATGCCGTAAAACTTCGATTAAATGCCCAGTCCCTTTTACTAGCAAATAAATATCTGTCTCAATTAGAGTCCTGGTCTGATTGTAAAGCAGATCTCTTTTTTTAATGGAAGTTCTTCAGATGTTTAAAAGCGGGTTGTTGGCTACCTCAAAATTATGTCTATTCCTCCATTACCCTGTAAGTTATTCATATTCATTTAGTCTGTAAGGGTGCTCAGATCAAATGAATCAAAAGGGTTTTTCAGCTGTGAGTATTGTTTTAACAGGATAAAGTGGTGTTGTGTCAGGATGCCAGGTGCCGTAACTCACTCTCTCTCAGACACGCTGTTTGTTGGAGCTAGATGAAATGAATGATTCATAATTGACATATTATCTGAAGTCTAATTTTTATACAAGTAATATTCATACTGGTTTAACCCTTTGAAACCTGAGGAAATTGGCTTGAGTTCGTTGAAAAACATGGGGAGAAGGCAATGAGCAACAAAAGAAGAAATGACCCAAAAAACTCTGCAAAAAATCAGCAAAAAGATAAAATTAAAAACAAGAAAATTAGTCAAAAAACAATACAAACAAGGAAATTACCTGGAAAAAGTGTGTAAAATTATAATAATTATGTACCATAATTTTAAACATGTAATAATTATTATAAATATAATGTTCCCAAGCTATTTTCCCCCATTTCTTACAAATAATTTTCTAAATCTATGCGTTTTTTTGCAATTGTTGGGACATGTTTTATCAAGTTACTTATTGCCTATGTTTTTAAAATAAATCGCACTGATTTGCTCAGAATTCAGAGGTTTTAAGACTTGCGAAAGGTGTCTGAAAGCAGCACAAGAAACGTGATGTCACTCCAGGTTTCAAAGGATAAAATAAACAATTTAATTGTTTTTCGCTCTCTGCTGAGCAACAGTTTGTGTGAAGGGAATTAAAGGCCTGTCTCAAATACAGGCCTGATTTCAGTGATTTAAGCAAATGGGCTTTCAATTTAACTTTTACTGTAGTTAAGGCAGTTTAAATAAAACAAAATTAGTGCGAGTTGTTAGCTGAGTCACTCTCCCTACCATGATTGAACCATAAACCAAACTTCATTTAGAAATCTGTCATTTTAATGTTAACATGCTCTTGCCGGCCTCTTGTACAACATGATTAATATGTTAAAATGAATGAATTTGTCAATATCAGTATCATGTGAACTGTATATCTACTGATTTAAAAACATAACATGGGGCACTTTGTATTTCATAAATGGTCCAACCCAAATTTATTCTCATGTGTGTGATATCGCGAGCACAGACTGTGTATAAAGTCAATGATCACGAGCAATACTAACTAGGTTAATATAAAATTATTTATTATAAATCAAATGTTTCGTGGTGTGCACACAGATGCTACAATTAAAACAAGAGCAGAATGACTAGTAAATTATTCTAAGCCGAGGTTTGTCGGGTAGTTAGCCATGCAGACACAAATACACACGCACTTTTCAAACTGTCACAGAGTGCAGTGAAATGTAACGGTAACGTTAGAGTGCTTCACTCCGCTCACTGGGGGACAGAAACCGCAGCTTTGCGTGATTTGGGGAGATGCTAGCTGCCGTGCTGTGTAGCAGCCCGTTCACACCGACACTGGAGGTGAACCATCCGTTTAGTCGCAGATAACACACTCCTGTGCTCCAAAGTTAAGTGGGTTATCACGACCGCCGTGGGCAGCCGACTGCTGAGATGAACACAGCTCCTCAGACTGGGCTCGGCGGTAGCCATTATGGCTAACGCAAGGGCGGTAACTTAATGTGTGGCGAACTGGACAATGTTGTCAACCATACCGTCCGAGACGGGTAAAGCTTTGCATTTACAGTGTGACGGTTACGTGCCGCTTGTCTCTGAACCGTACGTCCCTTCGTAACTCTGCATTTTAACTCTCCGCTCCCCCTCAAAATGACGTCTCCCTGTGCGGCGGCACGTACAGCAAACAACGGCACGGCGGCGGCGTTGCCCCTCCATTCTGTACGAGCCTGGCTGGCTGAACCCCATCCGCATTACACCCGCACCCCCCGGCTCAGACCGCCGCCGGTGTCCTAACACCGGCCGATATGTTACAGTCACGTCTATTTAAGCCCACGTAGTGAAAATGTGCGTGTCCTTACCGTTTTATGGAGAGAAACGCAGCCCTAGATTGAGGAGAGCTGCGGCGCATGCGCACTCCGATGATAAAGCTTGACTTCCTGCTGAACAGCGCTCGCCTTGTTATCACGCTCCTGTAAACCTCACTAAACTCATCTGCAGCCACATTTACTCCCTGCGACTAAACTCACTCTGTTATATGTTAGAAAAGGAAGATAATTTCATGTGTAGTGACACCTTCTGTTTTTGCATGCTTCATTTATTGCGTTACATCTCGTAGATTGCGTCCATTCTGCGTGTATGCTTATTTTTCAATGGTGAAATGTTGTCACTGTGATGTGGTGTTTAAAATAGTTTGACATTTGAATACTGCAGCTGGAGGCAGGGTGTCTATGTCGTCAAAGTTCCTACAAATACTCTAAAAGTTAAAGACGTAAGCCCCAACCCTGAGACAGGAGCTAACATTTAGGTTGATAGATGAAATAAATTAGAGATATTTCGACATATTTCCAGTACAGCTACAAATTACACCTCTTAATGTATTGTTGTTAGGAGTTCCTTCAGCTCGTCAGAGCTCACGAATCAGTCCAACCTGATCTGAAATATTTTGTCCACCTGCAGAAATTCTAATTTTCCCACATTTCTCCAACATTACATATATATATTATTTCCTTTTTACATCATGAGATGGGGCGCCAGGACTAGAGATCACCAGCAGCCCCTGTGTTTAAAAATTATGCTTCCGAAATCTCTTGATGGCGATTCCGCAGAAGAATGGTTAACCCCACCCCTCCTGTGCCAAGCATGGCAGAAGCCCTTTTTAACGACGTACTTGAACATACCTCGGACTCTCCAGTGGCAACATGTTCCTCACTCAGAGGTTCATGATTTATAAAGTTGCCTCTGTATGCAACTATTTTATGATGTTTTGCATCATAATTGCGCATAAAAATAATAATTATATGAGATATATAGCTGCTATGCAATTATTTTCGAAATTTGAGTGTATCTGCATGTGTAGGTTTGACTGTCGCAAAGCATGCTGGGTAGAAAAGATGAGCAGCGACTTGTATGGCGGCTCTCATTGGTTGTTGGGAACGCTTCAAGCTGCTGCTGCTGCATTCAGGTAAAGTGGGGAAATCGAACTTACAAAAGCCTTGTAGATGTCTTCTTTGGGTTGACAGATTTCAGCTGCATACAGTTTGATCAACGTCAAAGATGATTATAAAACAAATAAGCAGAACATTTAACAAGTATGTAAGTACCGTTCAAGTATGATTTCTATGTGTTTGAAAGTCTTCTCCACACTGTCAGGGTGTAATTTTATTGGGAAAAATACCAAGTTCCATTATCATATTTAAAATTAAATGTCATATTTGATGTCAAATATAAAAATCTTTAATCTTAAATATTATCAGACTGAGCCTTCACAGCCAGCACTGTAAATATAAACTTCTTTTCACACTGGGAAACTGTCCAAGTTCAGAGACAACATTGAGGACATGACCTTACTATGATCCTGAACTTTGGAGACAGAGTGAAATAAGGATGATTGGGACATGAGGTCAAATCGGCCGGTATAAGTATACAGGTTTTATTTTCTCACCTGACGAGTCAAAAAAAATAAATAGCTGAGCCATAGCTATGAAACCACACAATCAAAACTGCACACCCTCATAGGCGTGACATTACAGGTGGGAGGGGCCAGATTCAAACTGAAGGTTGACCCTGCACTGCATGAGGTGAGGAAAATGACACAAGCCTCAGCTAGTATTAATCATTAGGTCATAGAATTGTCATAGCTAATGTACTGCACAATGTACTATTGCTCTGAAATCAGAAACATGTTCATATCTTGTGTCTATTTTTGGAATTAAGCAGTTTCTATTTTGTCCCATTAACCCAGTCACACCTTGGGTGAATGGCACAGCATGGTTTGGGTGATTAGAACAGTGCTAACAGGCTCTGCTAATAAAGATAATTATCAACATTGCAACAGAGAACAATGTGTGCTCAGTACGCTCTGGATTAGTGCTTCCCAACCTCTTCATTTATGTAGAACCCTGATCAACCATGAAATTATGGACTAGCTGTATTTTGCTGGGTGTTTTTATTCTTTTGCAGGCCATTTTTGCTAGCTGGCTAGTCCAGCTAACACTTAGCACACTTAGCCTTGACCTCTTGACCCAACCCTAACTAATCCTAATTAGCTTTTTTTTTTTTTTTTTAAACCTTGACTAAATGTATTACACTTTTTAAAACTCAGACAGTTTTGTTAAAATTAATTAAATGTATTAAATGAATTTGACTTCTAGGATAAAAAAAAAACCAAATAAACTGGTTCAATGAAATTTGGTGGGAGGGTGCTGTGTTGTGAGAGTGAGTAAAGACAGCTTAATATTGCATGAGTTGTGGACAGACTTCAGCAATAATGCCTCACAGAAATGTACATGGACTCTTAATTCATAGTGATGACCAGGCAAAAAAAGTTGCATATCAAATTATATCAAGTATGAAATAAATTGTGACATAAATGAGTGACAACATGTGCTGTCCCATCACTCCAATGATACAAAAAATAGAGGTTTGGGGTCCGTGTACTTAAAAGAGTGTGTCACGCCTCCTTAAAATATGATAGAGCTTTCCTTTTTCCTAAAATGATAGGTAACATCTTCAGTATTGCAGAAATGTTTCATTTGTTGGAGTATTTATTTTTCAATTTATGACAATACAGCTCACTGACGGAGAAATTAAAAAACTGCCCCAATCACCCTTTAAGGATTTTATGTTGCTAAAACATCTCGTTGTAGCCTATTTAATTATCATTAAGAAAAACCATGTTTAATGTCTGTGACATCTACTGCCAAACAACAGGTCCCATCTATAAATACTATTTTATTTTATTAGTTTATTTTCTCCCAGTCTCACTATCAGCCACAAAATCTAATCAAGACTGATGCAACTCTTGTTTCAGATAAAAGCTGCCACCCCTGTCCTCAACATTAATATATCAGAATAATTAATCTAGGTCATGGTGATCCTCCCTCAATGTGTCACAAGATGGCGCCAAACCCCAGTCAAAAAACTCCAAACACCGTTCATTGAACATCTATTTATTTTTTTAACCAATCAATAAAATCACATCAAATAAAAGGCAGATTCCTTATACATGATATATAAAATAAATAACATTTATTCAATAAAGCTGTGAAATGTGACCATGAGGATCAGGAGCTGAACAGTTTTGTGCTATGAACCATAATGCAGGCCTAACAGGTGCTGATGTTCTCTGGTAGGCCTACAGTATCCCCCAGCTGTGGGTCGGTTTGATCATTCATATGGACAACATAAAAAAACACATCATTAAAGGTTCAACATTTTAGAGACATTTGCTTATTTTCTTTCTGAGAGCGAGATGAGGAAACTGATGTCAATCTCATGTCTGTGTGTTGTGTGTAGCCGGCGCCAGGATGTGGTTAGCCTAGCGCAGAGTAAAGACAGGAAGCAGAGGGAAACATTCAGCTCTGTGAAAGCTTGGTTATTACTCACTGTATCTTGATGGTTTAACCTGAACACCAACTAGAAACGTAAGGGGAGTAACTTGCTGGAACAATTTCCAATTAATCTTACTTTGATGACAACACCCTGGAAGGTCATTGCACCTGGCTGCTAGTCGCCAAGAAACAGCTCCAGCATGTAACTTCCCGTACAACCTAATTCTTAAATTTCTGTTTAAATAAACAAGATACAACTGTAATCACTGAGCTTTGGACGTGTTTAAAGGCTTATTTTGAAGTTCAGACAGAGCTACACTAGCTGTCCCTCTGCTTCCAGGTTTTACGCTAGGCTAGGCTAATTGCTCCTGGTTTCAAATTCAATACTTAATGTACTCGACATGAGAGTGGTATCGATTTTCTCATTCAGTTCTCAGAAAGAAAGTCAGAGCCGGCCCCACCCATTAAGCAATATAGACAGTTGCAAAGGCCCTCCTGGTATCTAGGGGCCCTCTAGCTTTTTTTTAAAACGAACACAAGACAATAAGGAGCCCTGTGATGGTCTGGTGGCCTGTTCAGGGGTGTATGCCGCCTCTAGCCCAATGTCAGCTGGGTTTACTATCCCAGAATGGATGGAGACAATTATGAAATAAAATGTAACTTCTTAAACTATCCTCAACAAAAACGGACGCCATTTTGTGCCAACAAATACTGTCAAAACAATACGCTCAGAGACGGTTAAAACAGACAGTTTAGGTAGTCTGTGGAAGTCATGTACGGTCCCCTGTGAAACAAGCACATCCAGGATTCTGTGGTCAAACAAAAACTCCACATATTTGGGGATTATATTAGATCAGTTTAGCTAAACTGATAAAGACAAAAACTAAAGTCAACACAAGTTGTGAAGTGGCAAGACATTACAACCAGGGTGCCCCCGAATCAAATCCTGCATAGGGCCCCCAAAAGTCTGGGGTCGGCCCTGAAGAAAGCAACCAAAATGTTGAACTACCCCTTTAAGACTACAGTAAGAGAGGCTGGATCTGGACTTAAGCTTGATTATGGTCACCATCACTATCATGGTCTACACACAGCATGGTCACTGTTTGTAAGATTACAAATGCTGTTGTATTTTATTACAACTTTTAACTATATATCATTGCTGGATATTCTAGTAATGGTTGATGAGAATAAGCTTATTTCTTCCCGTAGAGTCAGTCCTTCAAAGAGCCATTTCCAGTTTTTGTCTTTAAATGTAAGCAGCACTGTCCAACGGATGCTCCGCGGCGGCCATCTTCACACCGTGCAGTGCGGCGGGCCCGTCTGACGTGCAGTGCTCGGGAATGGGAGTCATGCTCACTGGAGAACAGTTTGCTAACAGCACAGCAATAACATACAAATTCATTATCATACATTTTAACCCTGTTTAGATGAGACAAAACGTAGTTGCAGTATTAAACACAGTCACACTCTTTGTCAGACGGTGATTTTTTGATGTTGCTAGGACGTTTAGCCAGATTTCAAGGCATAGCACTCCTCACCCACGTCAAGAACACGACATGTTAACATGTGATTGTCGAACAAACAAAAACATGTAGTGTATATACGACTGTGTTTAGACATGGCTCTGTCAGGTGGTGGTTAGCAGGAAGCAGTTTGGATCTGTACAGACGAGTTAAAATAAAGGGATGCTGCAAATGTATTAGAATTCCTAAAAGACAAAACATGTCATTTTGGTCACATGAGTCAAAACTACAGGATGCATAATCTCTTGCTGTTTACAGTGTGGGTGTGAGCAGGTTGTTTTGGTGAGATGCTGGTGAAAGGTGAGTAAGCGGTGAGACTGGAGGTGAGCTCCCAGGCTAAGACCACTGTAGTTTATTGTTCGCTCCGCGCCTGTAAACAACAGATTAATAGCGTCTGCAGTCAGAAGGCTCTGGAGACTTGAAGCGTACGTGATCCTCTGTGTCAAAGGTAGTTACTGCTATGTGTGGAAGTGGTGTGCACAGACATGCTTTCATCGTAAATGCAGCTCGCTGCTAAGAACAGCAAGCTGACCATAACAGGCTCCATTACAGCTGGTGTTATTACTGTCGTTAAATCCCAAATACTCTTACCAGTGTAAAAGCTTATGTGTGGTATGTCAAAATGACTTAGTTAACAAGGAATTTAAGGAACTTGCAGTGCAGCTTCAGGGTTAATGATAATCCTGGCCTTGAAAGTTAACACATGTTAGCAATCGCTTCAGTCAGATGTGACAAACTGATACCATTCTCATGTCTTTGCATTAAATACGGAGCTGGAGTGAGGAGGTAACTAACCAAGCATGAAGACTGGAAGCAGGAGGAAAGCAGCTAACTAGGCTCTGTACAGAGTGAAAAAACACAACTACAAACACCTCTACAGCTCACTAAGTAACAGATTGTATCTTGTTTATTTAATTTGCACCCAAACAGAAATACAAAAATGACTGTCTGGTTTTAGGCCAATGCAATCTCATCCCGACTCCTCATATTCTGATGCTTGGGCAGAACCCTTTTGCGTTGTATCTTGACTCAGAGGGGGTCGGCAGTCAGGGTCAGGCAACAAAACTACTTGGTAAGGGCGAGGCAGAGATTGTGGCTGGCGATAGTCACTTGTGAGTGATGACTGACTCACGTGACTAAGGACTGACGTGTCAAATTAAAACTTTTTAACTTTTAGTTTTTTCACAGGACACAAACACCGGTCTCCTGCGTCAAAGTCCTGTGCTTGTTGGACCCATCCACCTCCCCTCCCAACCATCCTAAGCAAACTTTCCCGCTTGTTATACTATGTCATTGCTCTGAACATCTAAAACGAGGATGGGTTTACATTGGAGTTAGTTAAAAGCCTGCTGCCTGCATCTACCGTGACGCTGGGGACACTGCCAGAACGGCATAATTTGACACCTGGAGAGTGAGACCAGGCTGTTTAGGCATAGCAGCCTGCTGTAACTATTCCACTTATGTCAAGCATTTCCTCCTTGTCAAAGAAAGCAGATAGTCAGTGAGCACGGATTTTAGCGTCCACACACAACCACAATTAGCTACCTCGCTCAAGTCACTGACAAGACATTAGGAAGTCACTGCAGCTAGTTAGTCCCAGGCCCCTAGAGAGCGTGCCCAGCTTTTAAGCCAATTTTTGTAGTGGCCAAAATGTGCAATTACATCAGTCATGTGCTGCCATGTGACCTAAAAAGACTTTTTTTATACTATAGACATTGTGAAAGGGATGTCTGTGAGTCAGTGGATGCACAGTGTCACAGCTCCCGTAACATGACTCATTTCACTATCAAGATTTGATCCATCTGGTGCGATAACATTTGGAAAATCTACAGGAGCTGCAAGACTGCATCATTTTATCTCCATGCAAGTTAGCAGAGCACTTAACTGGAAGTAGCTGGCTCATCCCAGGAAAGTCTCTGGTGCACTTGCTCTGTGCCATGCAGTGTGGAAGCAGTGCCAATCATCCAGGGGATTTTATATGCATCAGTTTAACTTCTTTGGCATCGTGCGCCACTGAGCAACATTCACTGGAGTGAACAGGGCTCACCTCCAACACTGCAGTTCTCTTTGTACATCAGTGCTAAGGCTAAGTTAGGCTAATCACCTCCTGGGTTTTGCTCCGTAGTCAATGCGCAGAATTAAGACAGGTATCAGTTTTCTCATCTAACTTGGTAAAACTGTGGAAATGATTAGTTCCCCAGCAAAGATCAAATCAAGCATTTTGTTAGGTAGGGGATAAGTGTGAGAGGAGCAAAGGTCCTTTGCCGAAACCCAATCCAGGGTGCTGTGGTTTCATGATCTGCAGTGGGTTTGCAAGACTGTGGTAACCATGTAAACAGAAATGCTAATTAGCCTTTGCGGTACAAACTGCCATGTTAACGTGACATCTCATGGTTGACTAATTTTGCCTTGGTTTTCCACTTAGAAGTTGACTTTGTTTCCAGACTTACACCAACATTTCCTCCTGACACTTCTGGAGTACAGCATAACATACAGGCCCACAGAAGCAGCACACATATCCATTTGCTTTAATGGCATCCATCATCGGCTGCTGAGGCCTGAATGGAATATTACCGTTGTGGATAAAGCTTTGAACAAAAGAAACAGCTGTTTACATGAGCTACAAAGAGCTGGAGGTGAAACTCAAACTCCCCTTTGTTCTTAGTCAAACACATCTTCACTACTGCTGACGAAGTCATTAAAGGTCTGATGACTGAGAGGTAACACACTTGATGTTGCTCCTGTTGACGCTATGATACAAATACCTACATGGTACCACCTATCCTAAATACTATGGCCTATCTTTATGTATACACCTTAACTAGAAATAATCTATCTTTTTTTACAAAAACATTACTTATCTATTCACAGGATGATCAAAGGTTTAAGTCAGTTTGGCGTAAGTGCACATACAGCTTACAGTAGCAGGAGGAGCACATTGATTTAACATGGTGACACTTATTGTAGAGTGCACTGTGAGTGTGTGTGTTCACATGATCAATTAAATAGCTTTCAGTGACCTTTTAGCTTTCATCTCTATATATTTCACTATTATTTACAATATTACAGTCACAAAAGATTGCAGGCAAAGCATCGCACGGACTTTGACAGGTAGAAACCCACAACAGTGCTGTATGAAATGTACCTTCAGAATACTCAGTAGTCCATCAACTCCAGGGCCGTGAGAAGCAGCGTTGGCTTCACTCTGAGCCCCATCACTTCTTTTCCAAACCTAACGAGACCCAAAACAGCTCAGCTCATGCTACACCACATGGATTCAGAGACACAATTTGCCTATAAGGTATGCATCGGGATGTACAATGGCCCCCTGTTAGAAAAGAATCCCAGTTGTCAGAAGAATCCACACACAGAGAGGGCACGAAGCACAAGGTGAGGACGTGATGGATGGTGATATCACAAGGTGCTGAGCCTGAGTGACTTGGTTTCGATGGACAGCTGTAGCCGTGTTTCCATTGAATGGTCAAGCGAAGTTTGAACGAATTTTTGAAATGTGGCAATAAAGAAACGCAAATTAAACGCGCCTACATCGACTGGTTTGGAGCAAATTAACTAGACTATGCAAGCTGTAGTTTTGTCAGAAGTTGGTGGTACAGGCTTCGCTTTACGCCAAGCTGTAATCTACCTGTACACAGAGTAGAAGAAGAAGAGGTTGCAAACGGGACACAAAAAAAGACGCCTTGGCCAATTAACCAATCTATGAGAGAAAGACGGAGAGAGCTCTTTGGGAATTGGTCGTTTATGTCGGCTAGTAATGATCAGTCATTGGAGTTAAATGTTTGCTATGTCAGAACTTATTCGGCAAAGGCGTTTCCGTATCCCATTTATTGGATAACCTCTTTTTCCAAGAAGGCAAAAACCACCTTTTGTCGTTTCCATAAAGCTTTTCTAATGCGATACTTCAAAATGTGCATAAAAATACGATTATGGAAACACGGCTTGTGAGACGAGGTGAGCTCTTGGTGCGACAGGACAGTGTTTAGACACAGAGAGTTCACAGTCAGCAGTGGCAGCCCTTTTCAGCGACCGTGGTAGCCAGTTCCTCTTCGTCGTCGGCCGGGTAGAGCACCTTGGCGGTGAGGCCGCTCTTCACCCCGTCCCAGCCGTCGCGAGTGACGATCTCCCCCATCTTCATCAGCTCGTAGATGTCTCTGGTCAGGAGCTCGAAGGCCCGGTCCACGTTGCTGTTGCACTTGGCTGACGTCTCCACGTAGCGGATGCCCAGCTCGGCCGCCAGCTGCTCCGCCTCGTCCCGGCTCACCTTGCGGTCCTTGTTGAGGTCGCTCTTGTGGCCGATGAGGATGTAGACCATGTGATGGGGCAGGATGTGCTCACTCACCTCCTTGTGCCACTCCCGCACATGGTCAAAGGTCTTGCGATTGGTGAGATCGAAGACTAGTAGCCCGCCCACGGAGTTACGGTAGTATGATGTTGTGATGGACCTGTTGGATAGATTAACGACATGTTAGTAAGTCAATGCAAAATTATCTTGACTAAGCACCTCTGAACTTAAAACAACACTTCAAAGACGACACGGTGTAGCTTACTGGTAGCCTGCAGCTGCACTTGTTGAGCGAAATGGACCTAATTCTGATAGTCATTAGCTTTCCAACCTCCGGTAATAAACCAGAAAGTGAGTCAAGAGTAGTACCGTCCAATAACTTCATCCCTAACTCCGTAAATCCACCAGTAAAATGCCCAGCTCCCAGCCTGTCAACTGCAGCGCCACCAGCCAGACTATGAAGGTAACTGCAGTGTTCCCAGAGATCTGCTGAACTGCTAAAAAGAGGCATCACATGGTTTTGTTTTTGTTGGTTTTGTATTAAGTCTCAAACTGAATGATTCTGGGCTACACCTGTGAAGATACTATAATGTTATATGCTGTCTTGGATACATCAACAGGTATTAAAATGTGTTATAGATTTATTTTATAATCTAATTCCAATGTCTGAATATTCATTCATTCATTTTCCCTAACCGCCTATCCACTTAGGGGTCGCACTGGGGCTGTCTCTCATTGAGCGAGAGGAGACTGGACAGGTCACCAGACTATCACAGGGCCGATACATAGAGACAGACAACAATGCACACTCACATTCACACCTACCGGGAATAGAGTCACCAGTTAGCCTAGCCTGCATGTCTTGGGACTGTGGGAGGAAGCTGGAGCACCTGGAGAAAACCCCAGTACATGCAAACTCCACACAGAGGAGCTCCCCCACCCTGGGGTTCAAACCAGGAACCCTCTTTATGTGAGGCGACAGTACTAACCACTGCACCACCGCCATGTCTGGATATTTATGAGAATTTAAGTTCATTGCTCTTTGAGAGAATGTACTTGCATTATTATGCTCTTATATAATCATATCAGAAGCATTAATGGCCTCAAAATTGCAATAATATAGTTTAGCGTAATTACTTCAAGGAAAATATATCGTCCAACAAACGTAGTTATCATAACAAACCTTAGTCAAAGCAAGCCTCCCGTCAAGTTTTAAATGAGTAAAGACCGGTCGAAGTTAAGTCAAAAGTCAGTCGAGACAAGTCCATGTCAAGTGTCAAGTGTTAGAAAAAGAGAGACCGTACGCTCACCCCACAGAAACCTGAGGTTAACTGAGGACGTCAGAGCAAAGAAAAAGAAATCATATCAAATCTTAATATGCAACTAGCAAGTGGAGTCTCTCAGCCCACTAAATTCTGATCACTGAAATGATTTGAACATTTTCCCTTCGATGGTGTTTAACTGAGTGTTTTCAGTGCATTGATCTGACAACTAATTTAAGGCAGGCCACGCAAGGCCTTCTTGTCCCCATCCAATTTATTCTTATTATTGTGGAGTTGAAATCCCAAGTCAAGTCACGGGAGACAAGTCTCTCAAGTAATGCAGGTTTTACAGCAGTCACGTCAAAGTCAAGCCTTGCGTCTTGACTTTTTGTGACCTAAGTCTATCTCAAGTCTGCCGCTCTGACAAGATCCATATTCTCCTTTACAGCACTAACACCAACCTGAATTTTCCCAAAATCACACACACTGCCAGAATAATTGTACTTTCTGATGCATTTAATATTTGTCAATGTTTGAATGCCCATGTTGCAAAGTAGACTCGCTCTGTGCCTGCCTGTGTTATCTGTGTGTGTTCCTTTGCCTTTAGGCAGCTGTCAGGTACACTGCACACTGCAGATGGCAAGCAGCAGCTTAAATATATTCCCCTGGTGATCCTGTGCTTGGATATCAGGTTTGCTGTGTGCCTGTATGTGCACCTTTAAATGTACTTAGGCATTTGCACTGTGTAGTCCTGTGCATGTTATTGATTAAATACTAATATTATAACTAAACAGTGACACACACGAAGACAAGGCCTCAAAATGTGGTAACTGCCCTGCTGGAGATGTGGACCGACTTTAATTGGAATGAATCATATGACCACACGCACACACCGTAAACATCAGCCCCTTGGGGCCCCTAAAGGTCCTGTGCCCTGGAGTTGTTGCCCCCCATTGGCCCAGCCTTGCAAGCATCTATTAATACACACACACTCAGGCTGAACAAGTCTCAATCCGTGCACATTACTGATTGATTTCATAAACACATCTCACAGTCGGTTAAGACAGAAGTGAAAGTGTGGTGAAGCCTGAAAGGAAAACACCCCTCTGAAGGTTTGGCATCAAAAGGGAAAGCAGATCTGAGAGCGGCGCTCGCTTCTCCAGACTGCTTTAAAGGAAATTATCCATGACAGCGAGGACACATGAAACAGAGCAAGCAACAGGGCAGACGAATGCAAAACTAGATTCGGGTACAGGGTTGACATCCTTGTGTTGCCCTGGAGACTGTGGAGTCTCGGGGAATCAAGCTGGGGCCTAAATATGAGGAGGCTGCCCATCATCCGTGAATGAAGGCAATGATGCAACTCCATTTCCACTGCTTTATATAGGCTGGGGCATCATAAGATCGAGGCCTATATAATCTTCTGCTGACCCTGTTCTCCACTGTCTGCTTCATTACATCACAATGAGAGAGGAGATGGCCTTCATTTGATTTAAGGGGTTTCATTTTACAACACGACAGCGACATAAGGCCTCTCCGTTATTAAGCGACACATCTCGGTGCTGTATGATCACATTAATGCTGGCTGCATGATTACAGACAATATATGTGAGATGCATTTGATTTGGTTCGTACCTGAATCGCTCCTGGCCGGCCGTGTCCCAGAGCTGCAGCTTTATCTTCACCCCGGATTCGATGTCAAGCGAGCGGGCATAAAAATCTACCCCGACGGTGGGATCCGCCACATCACTGTAAATCCCGTCCGTGAAGCGTTTCAGCAACGACGACTTCCCCACCGTGGAATCCCCGAGTAAGATGATTCTGAACTGGTATTGCCACAAAATATCCATGGCATGACTAGATGGGGGAGCCGGAGGAGCGTGTGGGAAACAAAGCCCTGTGCACGGCGTGTTTACATGAAGCCCCGGCTGCTGCTGCTGCTGCTGCGGCTCGTGCCCCTGCTGCTGCCTTCTGCTCAGGAAGAGACGCGGAGCACAGCGCGAGCGCAGCAATCATGTGATGTGAGACTTACCTATGCTCTGCTACACGGATATCACAACTATTAACCTCCTGCAGCCGTCAATGAGACGACTGCATGTTATGAAAGAGTTAGAGATAAGCCGTGTGTGTGTGAGGGGGGTTTAGTCGAAGGAAAAACACAATTCAGCCTCATTGAGCTGCTCACCCTGAGAGACTTTTGTCAGCACTGTGTGGAATTCTAGCACATTCTTCCAGTGTACATGTAATATCGTCACCATATTACAGCAATATTTCGCAACTGTCTGTTCAGAGCATGACACTGTTGTTATCTCCGAACCACAAGCACGAGGCTAGCTCAGTGCTGAGGCTGGCTGCTGTCCGTGGTTCTGAAGTAAAGACGCTTCACTTCAAGCTATGGCCGGACTTTATCAATATATTTCCCTCTTTACACACAAAATACTCACTTCTACCTTTCTCTGTGAATATTATGTGCTCAGCGAGACGTCAAAGTCTCTGTTTGTGTTGGTATTAATGCGTCTAAGTGGCAATAAACATGAAAGACAACAAGGGTTCCCTAAAGGCTTGACAAAATACATATCCCGTCATGCAAAAGGGGGTCATGTGAGCTGCGCGGACCAATCAGAGCGCTGCTGCTTGGCGCTGCCTTATATAACGGAGCGGGACACTCCTAGCTGCCTCTTCCTTTTCAAGTTGTCCTCGAGGAGACGGAGCAGCGCTAATTCACAACTTCGGTGAGGCCTCAACTTCTCTTTCTTTTACAAAATGTATCACAAAAGTTACATGTACAAAGGTTGCATAGTTTAAGTACTTTTCTTACGTGTGTATGACCCTCAAGAGTTGAAATTGTTAATGTAAACGTCTATTTTAAAGCTAGCTTGGGCTACACAAAACGCGCTAGCAAGTGAAGCTAACGTTAGCGTATGTGGCTAGCTAACTGTAGTCATGCGGGATCTGATTGCGTGAATCCTTCACATTTACAGCACGGCGTTATATTTATAAAATAACCCGCATTGCACCAGCCTGTTAGTAATAAATCTGATGCTACATGTCGTTAAGGTAATGCTTAATTGGTTAGCATAGTGCTAGCCTTACGCTAGTATGTATGAACCACGTGGTAACGTTAAGATCCTTCTCAGACTTCAGTTTAGGAACATTGATAAACCCTAAGGTGACGGTCTTGTGTTACTTTGCTGTAATGTCTCAAGCTTGATCTGCCTTACTAAGCGTTATTATCATCTTACTGAATTTAAACCAGTTGATGTCCTCCCAGTTGAGAATGGAAGTCTGTGGTGCACTGTGATATTAGCCTCGTATTGTTAGACCCTGTGACATATATAATAAACCATGTTGGCTTAGATTCAGCAGTGAAGACGTAGTTTAGTCTGTGTTGCATGGAAAAAATGTTAAATTTCGACTTACCTGCATAAACTGACGATGTAGGTCACCACTGTTGCCATACACAGTGAACTGTAGTTTTGGTAGTCTATCTATTGTCGTCTGCTTTAACCTTCACCTTATTCTATAAGTGATTTCAAAAAGTCCTGACTCTTAAACCCTCCATGTGGACCTTCAAGAGCATACACTAACCTGTGCATTATGTTTCTACAGGGTCCTCCTGCAGAAGAACTACCTGCCACTCCAACCATGGGTGCCTGTATAGATCACAGGTACGTCTAATTCAAAATATTTCAGTTTCTTTACAACAGGCTCCTATCGAAGCCGTTCATGCTCTCTTGTAGCAGTGAACGGTCAAAAGGAAGCCGAGATGAAGACTTTCACCGACGGTCGCTGTTCAGTTTGAAAATAACTGCTCCAGCAACATTTAGGGGAAGGACACTTGGACTATATCACAGGGTTTATGACTCATCAAGGCTGTATGAAAAGTGATCGATGTCTTCTCTACTTAACACTTCAATCTTTCTGCAGGGTTTGGCCACCGTTGAAGATGGAAAGGCGAAATATGAGAACGAACAGATCACATGCAGGTACTTTGAGCCACATCTTGTGTTCAGCTATTTCTGGCTGTGATGACAAACTTGCCCTCACTGACACAAGTCTTGATTGAGACATATATAGTGTACCTGAGCCACACCTGCTCAAATTAAGTTGTTTTATTGTAAGTAGCGATGTAGTAAACTTATCAATTTCTCTGTTTTTAGGTGATCCTCATGGCTGACCAAAGTGACTGGATGAAGACATCTCATGTCAAGGTAACCTTTTTTTTTATTTGTTTAATCCCCTGAATGATTTGGTCTCATTCACTTGACAGCATGCTATCCTAAGGACTGGAGCTTGTTTGTAGCTCTACGTTCTCCAAGTGCATGCTAGAAAATGGGGTGGTCTTTGACTGTTGTGGCCTTTTTATGCCACCATCAGCCACTCAGCTGTCCTACAGACTTCCTGTTTGAAAGCACAGCAGTTAGAAGAGATTAACATGCCTGAATATCATCATTTTAATCAACTTTCATCTTCTGTAGGCAACAATCTGTCCATGAGCTCCGGTCTGCACTCATTGGAATGCACGGGTCAATCCCCACCTGGCTTGTGAAGGTATATAAACATATTTTTATATGCATTATTTGTCTTTGTGATCCATGATGACCACATAACACAATGAGGACTGTTTGGATGAAGCTTGCGGATATGGGACTGAGATCAGCCTGTTATATAACGTGTTTTATTTAAGGCTGCCGAATTGCACTAAATTGGTTTTATTGTTGCAGGTCCAGTGACATGTTGGAGAGCTGCCTGAACAAATGGCGATGGGAGTCAAGGTGTTTGGATTCGCCACAGTGCGCTGTCTGAGGAAGTGACAATGATGCAGCCAACATTTGTTCACTAGACTGACTGAGTGGTCTAGTAGGAACATGCACCGACTGTTAAAGGACTGACTGCGACAGTGTTTTCAAAACTGTCCATGTAAAAGTATGAGTCAAAACTGTTCACTTTGATTGAATAAAACAAATGCACAAAACGACTATTTTGACAATCTCTTTATTTTATCACATCTTCCATTCAAAGGAAACTTAAAGACAAGTTTAGAATAAATGGTTGTAGTTCATGTAACAGGACCTATTTACATTAAGGCCACAGTGTAAAAGTGGACAATGATAGTTTTACCGCAGCACATCACCAGGAGGCAGTCAATGTTTATTCCTGCTGAGCCTCAGTGTGGCAACATCTTACATTTCCCTTCCAGGACTGGAACCCAACATCACAGCAGTCTGTAGTCTGCTTCACTGAAAAAAGTCAGCCTTGGTCAATGCTCAGGAGTCCAAAGTCCACTTCCCAACAACTCCAGAGCTCAGCAAAGCTGTCGAGAGAAAAGGGCTGAGTTAGTGATCAAGAGACAAAGCACTGGGGCTTGAAAGCTATAGCAGTTTAAGACGGGGGCAAAAGCACTAGTTTTATGATTTAGTCAGGTGCTATAAGAGTCAAACACACCTATATGTTACTCAATTTGTTATACTTAAGTGCAATATCCAAAGTAGGCCACAGATTGTTTCTGCTGACATGAAAATCCTACAGTTAAGGCCCAGTGTGCATGTTGGACCTGGTCGATACTTGCATAGTGTGATACTAATCGCAATGTGACTTGAGAGTGACATTAATCAAATGGCCTTAGTTTTATCAGGTGAAAATGTTGCCATACTTCTGATTGTCTCATTTACATCACCATGTTTCCTTGTTCTCATTTATCCTGCTAACGTGCCTAGTTCCAAACTAAATGAAGCAGTTTCTGGAGCACCAATGACGTTAAGGGCTTCAGACGTCATCAGTCATGTGGTATTCTTCATTTGACATTGTACTGTAACTGAGCCTCACAGATTTGGAAGCGGGCTTTGGCATCATTCGCCTGTCTCTAGATGAAGGTAGAAATGCACCTCATGGTAATGACTTGTGTTGCAAATGAACATTTCAAAAGTGCTGTGTACCTCTGAGTCACTCATTAGAGATAGAAGGCAATTTCAACTCCGATATCTCAGAGTCTGGGGTGCTGCTGCCGCTCCGATCGCTGTATGTGTCCCTGTGGCACAGACAGAATTTCACAGTCATTAATCTGATAAATGTGTGTCTATATGTGAAGCATATGTATGAGAAGGAGCATGTAGTCTGATGCTGTGTGGTTACCGTGGCGACAGACGGCAGCCCTTCTGTAAGTAGCTCTGCAGCTTCCCCGCTGCAGCCAGTAGCAAACCAAGGTAGGGGGGTGATGGGTTAATGGGGCGAGAGGTGAACTCAGGGTGATACTGCACTCCAACGAAATAGGGATGATCTGAAAATAAAGTACGCAGAAGGTTGTAGTGGAACTGCTGCCCTTGAAAAACCCTGAAACACTATCATCCAAAAGCTGAACAGCAACTCAGCGCTTCCTTTTCCGTACCGTCCAGCTCGATGACCTCCATTCTTTCGCCTTCGACGTCTTGACCTACGAAGCGAAAGCCCTTATCTTCAAAGTGGCCCTTGAGCTCTGGATTGACCTGTACAGGGACAATATTTAGAGGTTAAAAAAATACACCCACTACACTGGCAGCAAAGTGGTTTGCACTGCTCGTGAACTGAGAGTTCAACATACTTCAAAGCGATGTCGGTGCCTTTCATCCACATATTCTGCATCTCCGTAAAGCTTGCCTGGAATACAGAACAGCTGTGAGCACAGGGCAGACACAACAGCACACAGACACCGGGCTTTAAGAGTTTATCTTACGCAATACACTGTTGTTGGTCTTGAAAATGGTCCGTCTCTTTCCTAGCCTCATGGTTCCTCCCATCTGCCCGGGGTTGTGTTCTGGCATGTCGATCACCTGCAAAGGTTCAACATCACAATCTCAGTTTAATGCACATCTCAAGTCAAATAACAACTACATTATTTCTGAATTTAAAAAAGAAGACTTACCACAGGATGCTTTGATTCTGGGTCAAATTCAGTTGAGTTGGCATCTAAAAGCAAAGTCATGAAAGTCTGTTATTTCAAGTATGTAATCACAGGCTGCTGCTAACAAAACAGATTCACTATACTCATACAGGTGCCTTCAATGGAACTGATATTGAACAAATGGTGACTGACTTCCAGATCCATGTGCTAAAAGTGAATTTGCTGAAGACATAAGCCAAGTTGCTCTGTATTCAGCGGCCAGATATATAAACATATTTACTGGAGAAATTACAAGCATACAAGTTGCTAGATGCTAACGATCAACGTTATCTGCAGTCATGTACAGAACATCAAATACCCCGACACAGAGTTTTATGTCTTGAAATGAGAGATCCTCCATAGCCAAAGACAAGGACAGAAGAGCACGATGTATAACGCTCGTATTATTATTCACAAACCAGAAAACTAACACTAACGTCCCAACAAGGGATTGTACCTACATTTTGTGTTACTTGCTTGCTAGCATACTTTAGAACTTTATGATATAGTTGATATGCAAACATGAACTCTGCTTCTGTTTTACTGTCACTAGAGATTTCAGTCCGGTGGTAGTCAACACGTTTAGTAGCTCGCAGCCACAGATGCCACCGATGTTTCAGTTTGACTGGTGACTTTCAGCCTAATTTGTCCGTGGGTGCTCACGGTACCTTACATAAATAGCTAGTGAAGATAGATACACATGAGCACGTATTTAAAAAATGATTAAAGTCATACTAAAGGCTTTTACGAGGACACCTATGTTTGACAGATGCTACAGGTAACCACGATGCATTGAGTCACGGTAACAGTGAAATGCTCGTGACCCCGTCAAAATTCTGTAGACTTAAAGTTTGCTGTTGGAATATTGACTCTGACAATTGAACACGCAACAGACATAAGTCTAAAGCTTGCTAACTCGTCAGGATCTCTGAGGTAGAATGCATATTTTTGATGACGTTGGCTGTAAAAGGCCGTATTTAACTTTTATTCTTCTACTGCAAAAGGAGCTCTGATGTCCACAGAATATTTTAGTTCTTATTTTTGAGGGCCTACAGCTGAGATTATTTTGTCAAACTATTATCCAGAGGTGAAGAATGATCTACTACATTCAATTTTCTTTTCAGTTTGGGACAGTTGCTGTAATAAGACAACAGTCAAAATTACAGAATTCAGCTTATGAAATTAAAGAAATGATTAAAATCGCAGATTTTTATTAACACTACTTTGTGCTATGTAGTTGCGGTCAGTCGGTCATTAATACAAAGTCACATTTAATGTTTCACCTGAGTTAGTGATAGAAAAATGAGGAAACGCACAAGTTCAGTTTAGCTACACAGGAGACTTAATGTTACCTGCCCAGCCGAGTGTGTTCCTGGCAAATTCACATACAGCCAGCTGCATTCCCAGACACACACCTGCAGGAGATTATAGACAGTGTGTTCACCGTTGTTGATAGAGCTATTCATTTCACTGAAACAGATCTGAAAACAGTTACAGCAGGATAAGGTAAGATAGTGTTTTCCCGCCAGCTGTCCCGTACCTAGGAAAGGTTTCTTCTGTTTCCTGGCCCAGCTGATGGCATGAATCTTTCCTTCTGTTCCTCTGACACCAAAGCCTCCTGGAACCAGGATGCCACTGCGGATTAGAAGGAAAAACAGTTGATGAAACTACTAATGTAATGTCCAGGTTGTATTACTAACAATAAACAGTGTCTCAGCACTCACTCAGCACTGCAGAGCTTCTGCCACGCCTCGTGGTATTTCACTGGCTCCTCCTGCAGAGTGGCCGGCTCCAAATTCGCTGAGTCTATATACTGCGGGGAAAAGACAAAGAGAAAAATGCTCATGGTGGCAGGTTTACAGAGTTTAAGCTACACTTTCTATCTCAAAGTTTCTGCATGGAACACATTACAGAAAAAATCTTTAATTAGACGACATGCTGCCTCTGTGATGCACACTGACTGACTTACAAGGAGATGGAGGAGTCTTTTGTCCCCACCCACTCTCCCTCGAACAATCTATGTGTCACAAAAAGGCAGTGTTGTGGGAGCATTTAGTCGGTCTATAAAAAGCAGCTCCACACTGAATCTTCATGTAGAAAAGCACTGCTGCTGTTCTTTGAACAACACTCATCATCACGGTGAGGTGTGGTCATCAGTGGGCTGTTCATGTGACAACACCTACATGAGATCGAGCATTGTGCACTGAGATGTGCTCAGCTGCACAGTGTGGGGACAGAGCATGGATTAACCACTAGATGGCAGCACAACAAGGCTCTGCAACTTCACTGTAGTTTAACTTGAACACACACCTCTCACAACTGCAGGAGGTGAAAGAAACAGGAGTATGCTCAGCTGGTGTTAAACAACAACAACAGGAAGTTAGATGTTAGTTTGTCCTGCTGATTTGACTGCTTGTCATCATGGTCAGCAGCTGCAGGAGCGGCAGCTGTGACAGCTCATGCAAAAAATAAAAGGTACTTGAAATGACTCAGAAGCCCACTACCGCAATCTGTGTCAAAAATAGCCCTCCTTAGAGTTATAACTTACATGACACACATCGTACACATTTTTTTTTTATCTCTAATGTCATCTATAAATCTGCTTAGAAATGATAGAAAACTGGAATTACTGCCTCGCAGTTGTGTGCCTGTGCCAACCAGTCAAGTTGCAGTTTCTATCCCAGTCTGTCCAGACTCATGTGTAACCATGACAATAGGCAATGCTTCGAATATGGATGTTGCTGCAAAGAATCTACTTATTCTAAACAAGGATGCTTCACACACATTAACAACCTGGCAGCACAGATGATCTACACAATCAGCACAGTTTCAAGGTCGACACCTGAGATTAAAGTCACCAATTCAGTGTCCGACCATTTGTCTCCCCTCCTGTTCCTGAGTAATAACGCTGAGTAACAGCCATAGAAGTGTATTTGCAGAACATTATGATGTCACAGTGATACTGACCTTTGTCCTTCTGCATATGTCATAACTTAATCATTTTATCCTGTTAGTTTTTTGTTGGAAATTTCATCCTAATTAGAGCATGAAGTCTAGAGTTATGGCCAAAAATATGTTTTGTGAGGCCACAGTGACTTCTGTAATCCTGAGATATCGCATTCACAAGAATGTGTCAGACATACAACCTGAAAACACAAAACCTCCAGTCATGGCTGTCGCTGGCACGGAGGCACAAAAAAAAAAAAGCTCCTTCTGACTCCAGGACTGCCTGAGGATCATCACGGTTTCAAGTTTTCTTCAGTATAAAATTAATCTAGTGGTAGTTGTCTGTACATCCATGGGTACACTGCCAACTGGAACTGCTATGAGCTAATTCAGTGTACTTTAAATGGTGCCAGTGTGTCAGAATATTAACAAATGCTGGGTAAAAAACATTACATCTTATGGCTGACTCACTGAATTAATGAAAACATAAGACTTTCTGTTTACATCCTCCAAAACATAATGAAAATTGGGCATAATGATACAGCATGACACTCCCTATGGGAGGCCAACAGTGTCAGACTTTGAAAAGCTCCTGCTTTTGAGTGAACTAAATGAAGACATCAGTAAAATAGGTTAGTGTGCACTGTGAGTTTACATACCTTAACCTCCAATTTATGGCTAATGGCCAGCGCTGAGTGCTCCAGTGCTTTGATAACAGAAGCATAGGAGTCCGAAAACTTGGTGTACTTCCCAACCAGCGCTATAGAGCAGTGCTCTAGCAGTCTGTCTGACCTGTGAACACAGCACGTGCACTAGTAAACCATCTGAAGCAAGACCTTCACTGGACTAAAGCCATCAAATCAATGCTTGACCTCCACTGAGGACTCACCTGTCAGGACATCTCCTTCCATTTAGTCAGCATTTTCCTGGGTCGTGTCTCGATGGGCATGTTGAGTCTCCTGCTAAGGTAGCCCACTACGCCCTGTTGCTCCAGCAGTAACGGTACTCTATAGATGGACGAGACGTCGTGCACGCAGATGACCTGGAACGAGACGGGTCAGTGAGTTTAGTGGAGCTGAGAGTCAGGGCTTAGAGAGATAAATGTGCTTCTGTATCAGTGACGTACCTGTTCAGGTTCTACATGGCAGAACATGGAGATCTTTTCTTTGACTGAGTTCTCCAGAGCGGTGGAGCAGCGACACATGATCTGTGGGCAGAGGTGAGGTGAAACTTTAATTAGGGAAAAGTTTCAAAAACAACTACACAGAGGTTTCACACAGGAAACACAAACAGGAGATAAATAAAAACATCTGTATCAAACTATGTGATGCAATATTTTTCATTATTATTATAATTCAGTGGTCACCTCCTTAGAGATCTTAGAGGTCACACACACACAGTCAGAGTGAAATGAAGCATTTATAGAGGGACACACTGCAGATGACTCACCAGATCAGGGGACAAACCGAGTCCTCTCAGCTCTCTGACACTGTTCTGTGTTGGTTTGGTCTTTTGCTCTCCTGTTGCGCTGGGCTGGACACAACAAAGGAGATATTACATATATTAAATTGACTGTATAGAAGCACTGATGTACGAGCATCTGCAACCTCTAACATAACACAAGAAGACAAAACAGCTGCTCTGATCAAAACACAACAAAATAAAATGATTCAAGATAATTCTTCAGTTAAGGAAGCCAACTTCATCCTCTATCTATCTATCTATCTATCTGAAGATCAATTTCAGATGCAGCTAAGCATGATGTGTCTCATTTTTCTGGTCATAAATATGTGATAAACGCGTTTGAATAGGGTGCATAACGGCTTAGAAAATTATGATGGTGATTGACATGCTGAATTATGTCTAATTAGTTGTTGCAGCAACTTTTGGGTTCATACTATTTGTTACACAGATTTCGTGCTAGATTTAAGCATCATGTCTACTCAAGAATTAAAACAAATGATCAAGAATCAACTCCAGTATCCCCTAGACCTCGGAGAACACATAAAAAAGCCATGCTGGTGACATGTGGAGATTTCTGCAAGAAGTGCACTACTATTTTGGAAACCGCTGAGAAACTCCCTTATTGTCAATATATCTGTGAAAGTCACGCTCTGAATGCTCTGATTATCCTAGCGGTCACAACAGGTCATTTTATACAGTGATTACAAGCTTTAAAAAATGGCCTCACTACAGTGAAATGGCTACTACGGGGGCTGACATCATCACACATGATTACAGTTGGGCTCACTGAATCCACAAGAGTCTCAGCTTTCCAGTCATACCCAATATATGAAATTCCAAGACTGTTTCAGGACCCCAGTGTGCAGAAATATTCAAATACAACAGGTGAAAACATGCATTGTTGTTGCCCCAATCTGCAGGGGATTAGATTATAAATGGGCATGTCTGTAAATGGTAGACTTGTGGGTATCCGCAGAACCCATTTTCATTAAGACATCTTTAGGTGACACTTCAAAGGTGTTATTTAACCGTCCCTGATAAGCATGACATAGTTGGTATCAATGCATTCCTTTGGTCTTCTAGGTTCATTTGATATCTTCTCTCTGTATAACTCAACCTGCTACAGCCTCTGAAAGACCATAACGTTGGCCAAGGACGCCGCTGTCCTGCAGAAGTGGAAGAGGTTAAACTATATTTATAAAGGAAGTAATCATTTAAGCACTACTCTACACTCTAACTCATCTAAAACCACCAGCAAGTACACAAAGCAATATGTTTTATATCGTCTGGCACCTAAAGTCAAAGTGACACTTCCAGAAATCTATCGTGTCCACAGAGGTATCCTTGAAAGGTGAACGAGCTCTATTCAACTGACAAATTTCAGAGTGGAAAAACAGCATCAGTTTTCCTACAGGAAACTTCACAAACTGCTTCTGTAGCATAGCCCACATTCTCACTGTGTTGCAAACAGGATTGTGTTTACCAAACTATGACTGCATTCTCTTCATACTAGCTTCTGTTTCAGTCCTCACACGTGACCTCACGCAGCTCGCCAGACACGTGTTTACTACAGTGTTCACGCACGTTTGCACCTGTCACTTGCTCCCTCCCTGGAGGGAGGAACTCCTCTGTCCTTGCTTATTGAACTCAGCTAAAACTTCGCACCAAAATATATATGTATTCAGGATATTTTTCATTTCTGGGCACATTTTTTAAACATCTCAAATTAGTGCAAATGAGCCAAAAATTCTCGGAGTGATGCATTTCTCGTCCTTCATTTAGGTCAAGGAGTAAAAACCTTTTTTTAAACCTCCTTGATCATAAAATCACTCCTATCTGATTTTCAGCGGAGCGTTACAATAAAACACTTCTGCCTATGAGACGTGTGCCCGGGGACACAGGGTACATTTCAGCTCTGCTCAAGCAACTTTCATACGCGCAGGTGTGCTCAGGTGACGTGTTTAAATTGTTATGTTTTGGAGAAAATGCATGAGTTTGGAAAGTACTAAATGTACAATTGGATAAATGAGACTTGGATGATGCTGCACGAGTTGTGTGAGAGTTTTTAAACAGTTGTTTTTACTGAGTTTTGTTGTTTAACACAGTCCCCATAACTTCAAGTCATGATGAACATTTGTCTTTCATTTACTTCTACGTTTACAGTGGAGGCATGTGAGGTATCAGAGTTGTCTTCATGTATTCAAGGCAACACAGAGTGAACTACTGATATACTAATGGTCATGTTGCAGGTGAAGTACGCCTTTATTTTTACCAGGATCTAGTCTTAACTGAAAAGCCCCAGACACACCACATCGACTTCAGAGAACTAGTGGCAACGTGGGCCCCTTGCTGTGTCGCCTTATGTCGCTGTGTTGGCCAAAAAATTGCACATGAACACACTGCAAAGACTACAGCTGACGGCAAAACAACGCGCTTGCGTGAGAGACAATAACTCTCCACACCAGCAGGCAGCAGTAGTCTGTAATCGTCATTCAAAAAGAGACCAGAGGACCGTCTTGACGCTATAATTAGCCAGTTAGCACATTAACAACACAATCCAATGTTAAAAGTACAAGGCATATTTACTGTGTGTCAGTGAACAATGACACAAACCATGACGAAACGTTTCCACTAAAGAGCTCAATGGCCAAAGAAAATAATCTGACCTCATGTAACGACTTTGTTTGGATCTCACTGCCTCCTGACTTTAGCTGTTTGTTTACTCTCCACACTTCTATTTGTCTTTTAGTGCACTGACCTGACCTGCCAATCAGTCATTTCATTCCACGGTCTCTGACGCTGATTCAGCCAAAAAAAAAAAAAAAAAAAAAGCCGTAAGGGGCAACGTTACAGGACACACTATGCCAACTGGGGCAACTGACGCTCATCGATGGCCCAAGGCCAACTGTTGGCTCGGTGTGTCAGGGCCTTGAGGGGAAATTCCTAGAAAGCGTCATAATGCTGGGAATTTTTTCAGAATTTCGTCACTCGGAGCAACTCTTTGTATTCATGTAAATATTAAATTTCACAGAAAATATCATGCTTGTCAATTAAAATTAAGGATTTTTTCGGAGTACCAACATGTAAATTCCACTTGTTTCGTACCTTCAGAAGATGAAACACGCTTTTGTGATCAAGGCTGAACAAGTGTGTGTATCTACAGTCGGTTGTTCTGCAAAAGCAGCCAACACATTTGCCCCTCAGATAAAACCAGGAAGGCCTGAAGGTGTTGTTCTCTTACCTGTGGTATCAGACTGACGTGAATGTTGCAGAAGTTCTCCCTCTTCACTTTAAACTGGAACTGCCTGAAGGCCTCGATGAAAGGCATGCTCTCTATGTCTCCAACAGTTCCTCCCAACTGCGAACATGCAGACAGTCACAAATATTAGCAGTGGAAATCATGGCAGCCTTTGCTTCAGTACAAGACAACTTGACTGTAAGTCATTCAGTGGTGCCAATTATGGGATGCTGAAATGAACGGTCATCTTACCTCTATTACGCAAACCTGAGGTTCCACATCATCGTCATCAACTGGTACTTTGGCCTGTTTCACAACCCATTCCTGGATGGCATCTGTGATGTGTGGCACCACTGGAGAAAAAAGAAAAATCATTCTTGTGTGCTCTTTTCTCTTCAACACCCTGTATCAAACTAAAACAACAGTTACTTACCCTGCACAGTCTTCCCCAGGTAGTCTCCTCTCCTCTCTTTGTTAATAACTGACTGATAGATCTTGCCGGTGGTCAGGTTGTTGTCTCTGGTCAGCCGGATGTCGAGAAACCGTTCATAGTTCCCCAGATCCAAGTCCACCTCACCCCCGTCATCCAGCACGAACACTTCCCCTAAACAGACATCATAAAGGCACAACACCATCGTAAAACTTACATAAAGTGTGGCTATTTAATTCTGTTAAATGAGATTAATCATTTCCTCTGACGTACCGTGCTCATAGGGTGAAAATGTGCCTGCATCTATGTTGATGTACGGGTCGATCTTGATAGCAGTTACATGCAGGCCGCATGACTTCAGGATTGTGCCCACACTGCTCGCAATGATGCCTTTGCCGATGCCGGAGATAACTCCTCCGGTAACCAGGATGTACTTCATCATTGTGCTCTGGAATCTGCAGAGAGATGACAGATAAAAATGAAACAGTCGAACATGCAGCACCACTAAAAACAGCATCATAAACTGACATTCAGCATTTAAGCTTTAAAGTTAACTGGTTTGGATTTTTTTGTTTATCTTTTTAGGAAACATGTGGTCATGTGTGGGATTAGCAAAACTGCTCTGCCACCTCTCCTTCACAGGAACAAAAAACATAGACTTTGTGATGGGTTGCCTCTCTTTGTAGTTGTTCTACATCTTTTTGTGGTTTTGTGTGTTTTTATATTTGTTTTGTCTCTCTTTGTGGTTGTTTGGCCCCTTTTTTAAACAATGTAGTGCCTCTTCGCAGATCCTTTAAATGTGTTTCTGGTCACTCTTCCTGATCTGTATGTGTTCACTTGAGAGACATTTTACTTGTGATGCCAGGGGCCCCCTGACACTTTGGGCCCCTGGGCCTGTGCCTGGTAACATTCAGTAATCAATCCATGACTTCATAATTTCAGCCAAACATTTAATTAATTACAGTGGCTTTATCTTTTGTAGGGCTGTTAAATAATAGCATTTTTTCTAACGTTATTAAGCTAATTAAAACAACTGGTTAACCTCCATGTCCTTGCTCTAATTACAACGTGGACCCCAGTCCACGACGAACAGTGAGCCATATAAACATTAACCGCCTAAAACCACTCGTTAATTAATGTTACAGACAGTTGAAGGTCACCAAAACAACATTAAATGTAAAACTATTAGTTGTTCATCCTTCCCACGACACAATACTTTCACCATATACAGCATGGCACGTTTGAAGCGCTCGGTTACACACACGGTGTGCGCCGAGCGGGTGGGAACTTCCTCGTTCCCTTATGTCAAAGGACTACATGTGAGCGGGCCGCCCGTCCAAGTTGACACGGTCCACAAAGTCAACGGAACAAAAGTATTAGCGCCAGCGCTGTTAGCTTTGGGCTAACGGTTGGGGTTAATACCGGCGCATTACTATCAGACACATGAAAACCAAGGCCTCTCTTCGCATGGGGGGTAGAAAACGGGCAAACTTAACTTCAGCTGGACAAAACACCGCGGGTGGTTTAAGTTACAGCCTTAAATTATTTAAATACAAAGGGTAGCTAGCATGCTGCATCAAGCTTGCTAATTTAGATGTAACCGGGATACCCGGCATTGCTTTCAAAATAAAAGCCAAGATCGCAATTTATCAGCATTTATATGAAATAAGATTGCAAAAGAGCTAACATTAGTAACTTACAGCAACATTACATGCTGCACTTTGAATTTAGAGACTACTGCTTAAATGTTATTAGTCTTAAACCCTGCTAACACCGCATGACATTTCCAACTGATTTTTATTTTGAAACCATTTAACGGAAATCATACTTATTTATGGCGCCTAGCTTGTACCTTAACAGTGTTTGCTAGCTAGCCAGCAGCCTCTCTGTTAACAGCATCAAATTTCAACTCACCCAAATATTCTTCAGCCAGAGCTGCTTTTCAAAACAAATCGTCGACGACGAAATCAGTTCACAAGACTTTGTGCCAGAGTCAAAATCTCGATCTAGATATGAAGGCTGTAGCTTGCGCCAGTGCTCCCCTACAGTCCCATCTATCCTCTGACTCTACACGTGTATGGAGCACGATCCTGGGCTGCGGTGCATCATTCATTACACTCTTACAACACTGTGCTGCCTTCAGGTGCACCCCGGAAACTGCTGGTGCTCAGCTGGGAATGCAGCACTCAGCTGTGACGCGTTCATTTTAAGTGTTTACCCTGACATGTTCAGTTTACTTTGTCAAGACGCATAACGCGCAAAATGTAGTTTGATTTTGTTTTCCATTTTGAATCCTCTCGTTCTCCATGACATCCAAAGGTACACCTTTGGCATTCAATGATGATAAAATGACCTTCAATAATAGTTGATATTTGGGTGCCATCTCTAAACTGCTGTGAAAAGATATTTGGGTGGTGTTTATACAGTGACATTAGTCAGTTTGCCCTGTGTATGTGGAAATGTCGTTGTGACGTGGACAGTGTTTGAAATGAGAAAATAAAAATTCATATTATTCACCAACCTACTGCTGGTGACTGAGCTTCGGCAAGAATAACCCCAAAATGTATAATGCTAATAATCCTATAGCAAATTTATCATTTAAAGGTCCAGTGTGTAGATTCAGGGGGATATGTTGACAAAAATGGAATCCAATATAATAAAAGTATGTTTTCCTTAATGTATAATCATTAAAAAATAAAAATCTGTGTATTTTTATTACCTTAGAATAAGCTGTGTATATCTACATAGGGAGCGGGTCCTCTTCCATGGAGTTTGCCATGTTGCGCTGCCATGTTTCTACAGTAGCCCAGCATGGACAAACCAAACCCTGGCTGTAGATGAACCTGGTCTCAGTCTGAAGTCATCAAAATCTGGCATTTGGGCAGTGACTTGTGGCGTCAGACACTGACAGGAAAAGCTTTCCTTTGGTGACCAGTTATAGTTTAATGGCGCTTGATGGCATCAGGGGGCGGCAAAAGTCTAAATGGGGTGGGTGGGTCCAACAACAACAGTGTTTGCATCTCGGCAGTGTTTGCATCTCGGAAGCTTATAAAGCCAAACCCTGTTCTTTTTTCCTACACCCAACTTTGTGTTTTAGTTGCCTAAACCTAACCACGTACGTTAGCTGTTGGAAGAAACCTTAATTTGTGGTGTTGTACTGATGTAGTGTGTTTATTTTGAAAGATACTGTATTTAATGGTAAATTTCCTGTGAAAACAGAAGTGTGTTTTGAAAGAAGACAATGCATGTAACAGGCAGAACTTAACATGGCGTCCCAGAACGTCAACAACCACCTTTCATGTCATATCTGGATGAGGAAAATCCATGACCAAAGGTCAATATGTGACGAGGTTGGAGTGAGAATGTGTGTCTAGATAGGGCCATGTGTGATTTTGCATTTCCCCGTCAGCCACCATAACTCTCCCACATGCTTGGCACATGGAAGAAGTTTCCATTGGTTGCAATTTGCAACCTCAGCCACTAGATGCCACTAAATCTTACACACTACACTTTTAATAAAACACAACTGTGTGTGCATCATAGATGTAGATTTCAGGGGGATGCAGGGGACATGTCCCCCTAAATATTCAGAACACATGCATTACCAGTAGCTGAGGACTTTTATTCTGACAAAATTAAAGACATTTACACCAAGAATTGACGCAGAAAAGGCACAAATTGGCACATCAAAAATCACCAGAATGCAGGAAATAAAGTGTTTTTTGCACTCGAAATATTCTGCTGGAGGACCCCAAACCCCCTAGTGTTCAAATTGAACATACACCCTGGTTTGCATACTACATAGGCTGGCATATACACAGAATGTCAAAAATACCTGTACAATCAGTTGTCAGTACTGATTCAATGCTGGCACATCCTTCATGCAGCAGAGGAGGAAGTGTTCAGATTGTTTTTTTAGACGTTAAAGTAACTACACTACAACGTGAAATCATTTAACTCCAAGTTAAAGTCATGAATTCAAAACTGTGCTGAAATAAAAGTGCAGAATAACCAAAAGTAAACATACCAATAATTTATCCCTTTCAGTGACTTATTATGTGATGTACACATTTCTTATGTTTACTTTTATTCTGTTCTTGCTTATTTTATTGATGTATGTATAGTAGTTAAATTTCACAATTACAGCCTGAGCACAGTGACGATATATATTTTATTTATATATTTTTATATCTTAAGTACTAGTGTTTAACACCGTAACATAATGCACAGTCTATTTATTTATTATAATATATATTTTTATTACTATTTAATTTAATTTAGTCTATTTAATTTTATATTATTTAATTTAAATGTGTCTTGTTTTATTTTATTTTATATTAGTGGTTTATATTTACATACTCCTATTTCATACTCTTCATACTCTTCTTACTTCTCATAATTTTCTATTATTTACATCAGACCGACTGTAACGAATCACAATTTACTATTGAGCAGTTAAATCATTCACAATCCATCATATTTTATAAACTAATCATGTGGGTAAAATCTTAATCTGCAAAGCATCTGGTAACTACTGTGGTCAAGAAATGTTGTGAGGTAAAAGTACATTATTTGTTGTATACAGTGACATAAAATGGATATACACAAGTAAAGTACAAGTACCTTTAAACTGTACTACACTCAGTACTTGATTACTGTACGTGTCCAGGCTGCTGTCCATCACAACAGATTCCTCACATGCTTTATCTTCTTGTTGCCAGTTTATGATCCTGATCACCTGAAGGCAGCACTTGCTTTGTATTTTTGAATCAGCAGGGGGAGCTCATGTTTCACAGTAAAGGCTCATGGTGTGAAGAGAAGGGGAAAAAAAGTTGTATTTCCCTGGTGTAGCCAGGCCTTTAGCCAGCTGTTTAGCTTTACAGATTGTACAAGGTATTTATCAGCGTTACATTTTTTAGCTTGCAGCTCCCTGTATTGTTTATTTCTTATTTCCAAGTGGCAGAGAATGAACATGCCTCACATTTTGCATGTTTTAACTGTGTGAAAAGATTTGTTCCACAAAGAATAAAATACATTCACACCAGCCTGGGACCAGAATGAGCTTAAATGCTAATGTCAGAGCCATTTTGTCCTGACAATAGATGTAACAATGCATCAGTGTGACTCCGGCTGTAATGTAAGCTGCTGCTCGGAGGCGACAAAGCGAGGCTGAATTGATCCCACAGCAGAAACACTTTAGTGCTCGGAGGCACAGAGATGTTTTCCTGTGGGGTTACAACACGCAGGTTCCTCTTTCTTTCCCTGACGCAAAACAAGCCTTCCTGCTCCTCTGTGCCATACAAGAGATGGCCACAGTCTGAAGTGATTAGTTACACTGTACTGTGGAAAGGTCAATGATCCTGTGATGTGGATCGCACTGCATTATCCTCATTGTGCTCAGTGAGATATGAAGTCCAGGCAGGGAGCACTGCTGTCTCAATTTAGTCAAACTGTGACTCGTTCGGATTGAACAACACGACGTCCGCGCTGCCTGTTGTTTGGATCATCTGCAGCCGGGTTCATTGGGCTCACTGTGTGGGTGAGCACAAGCGCTGCAAATTAAAATAACAAAATGACGGAGTTAGTGACTGATGGCTGACTCACAGACAGATAGCTGCAGAGTTGACTGATGCCTCTATGTAACACCCAAATCTCTACTTGTGAGCCTTAGCAGCCAGCTTAGTCTCTGGAACACAGGAGGGGGGCTTAATGAGAGTTTTAATTCATTTTTGACCGGAGCTGTGATTGAATTAAACTCCCACAGAAGGGCTCACCACAAGCCATTTCCTCTTATTAGAGATGTAACAGAAGCAGCAGGCCGGGCGGCAGGTCAGTCTGAGATGAAACTGACTGTTCTGCCTTTATTTTATTGAAACATATTCTCTTACAGGCTGTATGTAGGTGCAGGTGCTGCAGCTGATGGTGTGCTGATGTTTGACACAGCTAACTGCGGCTATAATAGATTTTCAAAGACGAAGTTAACATATTGAATTATTTGTTTTCTCTTTGAGACGTAGAGGAGAATGTTAATACCGCTCTAATGTGTGTGTGTATACAGATCTGGAGCCAGAACGTGTTTAGGTAGCTGAGCATAAAGACTGGACGCTGGGGAACACAGTTAAAAATGAAAATTTTATAGTATCTTATTGTACTCCTTACTGTCTGATTCACACGCATCATTGCACAAAGGTCAGGATGTGTGTAGCCTAGCTTAGCATAAAGACTGAGCGCAGGAGAAACAGGTAGCTGTTATATTTGTATTTTTAATAAAACTAAATACAGCATGTTGTTAATTGACATGAGTGGACCTATGTTTGAATTTACAACAGACCCATGTTAGCTGTTTCCCAAGTTCTAGTCTTAATGCTAAGCTAAATAGGCTACACTATGGATGTGTTAAGAGACCTGGATACAGCATTGAAGGTGGGACCCCGTTCATTCCTATATATATTGCTCAGTGGCGCATGAAGCCAAAAAAAGGCTCTATTTCTGCGGTATGAAATAACCCGGATGATCGGCACTGCTTCCACATCGTTGAGCCCACAGAGCAGGTGCGCTAGAGACGTCCGCTGGTCGAGCCCGCTACTTCCAGTTCAGCACGCCGCTAACTTGAATGTGGATTAAATGATTTAATTGTGCAGCTCTTCTAGACTTTACAAATATTATCGGACCACATGGATTAAATCCTGATAGTGGTTCGAATCATTTCATGGGGGTTGTGACACTCAAAAACTGTATCCGCTGAGTTATAGATGTCTCAATAGCAGGATATGTCTATAGGAAAAAGTCTTTTTGGGCCCAATGACATCACATGAAATCGCAGTACTGCTGTTTGGCCACTACAAAAAATTGGCTTCACACCCTGGCTCAATTCCTGGAGGCCTGATGCTTCACAATTCCTGACGTAAGCTCCAAACCCATATATTTTTTGGCCACTTGGTGGCAGCAGAAACAAGCCTTTATTCCTCTCTCTATATTCAGTCCCTCCAGGATCTCACGGCAAAAAAACCTTGAAGTTGCCGCCATTTTTTGTCAAAAATTGCATAATTTTTATGTGATTTTTTGTGGGAAATTATGGCAAAGGACAAAAATTGCAAGACGGGAGAAAAAAAGTGTTTTTTTTTTAAACTACTGCCTCCAAAAAATAAGTCATGTCATACAAAAACAGCTGCAAATATTTCAGTTCTCTTCTTTAGTTTTATTGAATTAGCTTCAGAACATGGACTCCAATAATGTTTAAAAAATCCTGAGTGAATATTGTAGCTCTCAAAGCAGACAATGTGACTGTAAAACAACATGTAAGCTACATCTTCTGTAAACATAACATCTGAGTCAATTCAACACATATTGTATGCATTTAAACAAAGGGACAATTCTTATGTCAATACAGGGCGTTTCTCCATACTGCAATGACATTAGCGCCATTTGATGACGTGTCTCCGGTCAGCCGGAAAATGCGGAAAAATCGCGGCACTTTTGAAAAATTGCAAGCCCCCGCAAATATTGCGGACATTCGTTGAATTTGCATTAATTATTGCGAGAGCAAGATCGCGATTTTATGGGGGGAATATTGTGTTAAATATTGCAGCATAATTGCACATATTTTTACATTCTTCTTTATTTTTCTATTTACCCTACAATGTCTCTTGGCATATATGTAGGAGTAACTGCATCGTGACCTCATTTCTCTCTGCAATCAATGTAGTATTTCTGATTCTGATTGTGTACACAACATTGACATCACTTTCTAAGTTGATATGTCTGTCTGTAGACAACTTGGCTTGATTTATTTCATCGCTCTTTTATGGTGCGTTCAGGGTGTGGGTGTGTCACTGAACTGCTGGTAAGCAACCCTTGGAATCTGTGTTGTGTTGTCTCAGCTCGTCGTCCTTTTTAAACCGCCATTCATTCTCTAAACAGGAACAGGATGTACTGGTCAGTCATTCAGTTGGCTCGTTACAGGCAGCTCACACAAAGCACGCTCGGGCACGTCTCTCATGAACTGGCAATGTTTTAACGCCTGTAGTGGCATTTACCTACTAGCTCTGAGAGAGGGCGCCCTTGAGCCAATAACCCAAGCATAACCACATAGCTATATAAGTGCATGACCATCACAGTATAGCAATAAGAACAAGTGAAATTACATACAGTACAAACTCTGTTACAGGTGCATAAAGATCAGTGTGTAAGACATATGACATATAGACATATAAATCGGGGGCGTAGCTTCCGTTTCAACACGGAGGGACACATGAAAATGGGGGGCCGTCTAACACTTGATTTTCTGCATTCTGGGAATTTTTTTGCGATCAGTTAATGGTGGAAATGTCTTAAATTTTCTCTACTTTCATGGTGACAAATGCACACCTTCTAAATATTGAGGGGGGCGTGTCCCCTTTGTCCCCCCCAAAATCTACACCTATGATATAAGTGCTTGTATTTTATCTGGTACATCACTTCTGCTGTGGCTCCTGTGAAAGACATGGTGGGTGTAACACACACCTGTTGAAGGAGCAGCGCAGAATCACCACGGCACTGTGTGCTGCAAACATGGAAACAAGAGTATTTTAACTGAAGGAGAATTAGTCGCTGCTTTGTTGTCTTTAAATGAGACATAGCAGAGGATGGATGGGTGGAGGAATGGTTCTAGTTACTGAAGACATACAGACTCCAACACATTGAATGATACTACTGATACTAAGACTGTGCTCTCAGGAAAAAACAACAGTGTTAGTCACTTTAATGTTTAGCATGTTGATATTCAAGTGATCAAGCCCTGTAGCAGGCGTAGGAATTATGAATCCTGTCTGCCGAGAGCAAAGTGGAGGTGGTGTGACGCTGTCAGAGCCACAGGGTCATTGGAAGGAGGAGGTGGGGTGGTTGGATGGGTCAGTAAAATGTCAGACACTGGAGACAGTCAACGTTGGTTTCCTTTAACCATGCCCTTAACCAAGTGGTTATTATGGTAACCATGACGAAGGTCCCCTAACCTCAGAAACTGTCATTTTAACCCAAATCATATTTCCCCTTAACAAAGTTATTTTAACCCACACAGTGATATTTCCCTCGACCAGACTAAGTCACGTTTGTGCCTAAACCTTACCAAAACCTTAATCTTAGTTACATCACAGAACAAATGATGAATGATGTTATCTTGCCGACAGCGTTCAAACATAACGGAGCACTACAGCTGAAAGCCGCAATATTGTGTCGGAGTAAGAGTCAGGATGTGGTTGGCTTGGCATAGCAGTAAGACTGGAAGCACAGGCACACAGAGAGCAGTAAAAACATAAACCTACCGACAACTCTAAAGCTCATGAATTAACATGTTTCTCATTTGCTTAATCAGTACATAAATGGTAATGTAAAACATTATAATTTATGGTTTTAGGGGAAGTTACACGCTGGAGCTACAGTACATCTTGGCTAAAAACAATCAGTGGCGCGCAGCTTCTCTAAGGCCTGTCGTCTCCCAGTTCTGGCTCCATGTTGCATGCAAATAGGCCAAAACCAGAACCTATGCTTGTTGACAGTATCTGGGAACCCGCACCGTATCTGAGGATGACGTTCTGGACAGATGTATAAGCTGTTGTTTATCAAGAAATAGATCGCATCTAACTCCTCTTCCTCTCCATGCACAGGTTAAACAATCAAGATACAGAATTCAGATAAGACAACTTGATAGAAGCTGTAGTTATTAACTTCAGACAGAGCCAGCCAAGCTGCTTCCTTATGTATTTAGAATATTATCACGTGATTAAATGGGCATAGATATGGGTCAGAAGGCTCTTGCTACACTGACTAGTGTGTTTAAAATGCCCATTGGCATCAGCAGCAGTTTTGTTAGGTTTCACTTTAACAGATGTTAGGTTCAGATGCACAGACTACATGGTTAGGTTTAGGACAAACATCATGGTTTGGCTTAAAATACGTACGTTACGTATGTCACACATATTAGATGACATACGTTGAGTACTTAAAATAACTTAATGTTGACTTTTGGCATCACAGGACACAAACCCCGGTCTCCTGGGTGATAGTCCTGTGTTTGTTTTGTCCACCATCCCGACCAACCACTTTGCCACTTGTTATACTACAGCTGACTTCCTCCATTGCCACATACAAATAGGAATGAATGAATGATCTTTATTGTCATTGCACATGTTACAGAGCAACGAAATTTGTTTCAGTTTCAGCCCGTCCAAACAGGAGCGGGAGAACTGTGGGTCGCCATGAACGGCCGTCTAAGGTACTGATAATGGTATTTCAAACATACAGGGTTGGTCCTATATCTGTGATGCTGATAATCACTAATAACGTCCATTTTATCAAGTGATAACGTTTTAGCCAGGTTGTTTGTTCCTGCCTCTGGTCTTGTGCTAAGCTAGGCTTATTGATTTTTAGCTGATATCCAATATGTCGATATGTAACAACTTATTCGGCCGATAACCGATATACATGCAGTTTTTCCCCACCTAATTTCAGTGATCATCAAGTCTCTTCTTTAGTGGAATTAACATATTGTACATGCATGCATGTTCTTACCATGACGGCCCACCAGCAGATGGAGACATGAAACACAATACTTTGCAATGTTTGTATTCATTCAATGTGCAAAATAAGAAGAAGCATGTTGGACGACTGCGATGGTCCATTTTAAAGCCGATACTGGCCGATACTGAAAACGTGCCAATATTATCGTGCATGCCTACAAATGATCCTGGGTATGGCCGCTGTTATCTTGCGCTCCTGAAGCCAGAGTCTGTACAGTAGCGCGATAAGGAAGTGGAGTTGCGGTGGAGTGCCCGCCCATACACCTATGTGACCCACGACCTCGCGATCATACTGACACACACAGCTGTCAATCATGATGTCACACCCCTTTTTATGGCATCAAATTACTACTTAAAACCAAACCTATCAACAAAAATTAACACTTGAACACACATCAGCACGATAAGAACTATCTGAAATGACAGAAACCATCTTTGGGAAAAATTTATTTGACATGTACTTTGATTCCCATCAGCTGACATAGAGGGGGCGGGGTTTATGACCTGTACTGCAGCCGATCGAGATATTTTGGCCTCACTCTTGGGGAGCTGTCATGTCGTCCATCTTTATATACAGGCTCCATCTTTAATGCACAGACATGACTTGCTGCTCTCATAAAAATAAAGTCAATAACCATATTTTTTTAAATGTTGAACTCTTCCTTTAATCGATGACTCTTCCAACTAAAATCAAAGTGACAGTAACACCTTTGGATTAAAAGACTGATATCATAGATCTGTCCAATGCTGCTGTCTGAGCCATCACATGTCCCCTACATGGTACAAACCCTATCCCACTAATCCACCATAGAAAATGTAGATCTGTCCTTCTGAAGCTTCAGTAATAACGTGGGGGTTAAACACCATGCTGAAGCTGCTCAGAGCTGAGGACTGCCTTTACACGTGTGAGCCCACAGCACAGTGGAATAGAGCTGTGAAGGGGGATGGGCAGATTACTTTGTCTTACACCATGGTGATGAAGTGTCTCTCTCTCATGCTCGCTGTCTCTTTTCCCGCTCTCATCCTCTCTCTATTTAGACCATTATATACAGTAGCTTTCACATATAATAGGCTGGTATCAGATAATAACATTTATCATCTGCCTCTGATATAAAAGAGGACCCTCTCTTACCACAGCTATATACATATGACACTTCCAAATGGCTCAAAATGCTTTTTACACACAGTAAATTCTGTACACAAAGGCCTGGTATATCACAAAGCCTCTCCTCACTGTGCATTCCTAAAATACCATGCATTAATCCTTCATTTACACTGTGAAAACATTTGGTTTTGTGTGGTTGTCAGCAAGCCCTTATCTTGAAAAGGTTAACCCCTTTAAAGAACTTTAATTTGAAAAGCTTTTAATTTACAAATAATTAAATTCAAGGGTGACATGAATGATAATTTTTTTTTTCAGGTGAAAATTAATTATATTTGAAGGGATTTGCAGTAGTGTTCAAGCATTACGGTGACCTACAGCCTGAATTTTGGTTAAATTAATATGGTAAATGCTAAAGGCCACTGGTTTCTAATCAATTATCTGCACAGTTTAGGAGGGTTTTAATGGGAAACTGGCATAAAATTTACTGAATATTATGTGTGCCTCTTAATTAGTACCATAAAAGGTCCTTCGGTAAAGTGAAACATCAGGGTTAAGGGTTAATCTAATGGATAAATGAATCATACTATTTTAAGAGATTTCTCAAGGTGCTTTCAGACCTAGAGTTGTCTTGCTTTGGTCCGAGTCAGGGACTAATTTTGTCACAAAGTTGTATAATTGCCTAGAGTTGGTTGGTGTTCTCACGGCAGCATTTACAAGCGGACCAGATCAAATGCCTTGTGTGAGAAAGCTGCTCTTGATTGGTCAGAATTTCCATGTGGGAAAAATCCAGGAAGTAAAGCAAACGTTGAAGAAGAGTACACTGTCAAGATAAATGTGACACTTTCTAATGTCACCATGGAGGGACAACTACGCAGGTTGATTTTAGCGCTGCTCATCGTGGACTATATTGCTGTCATTGTTCATTTGAGTCAAAGCATACAGTTTGAAAACGAGGCGTGGCTCCAACTAGAAAACAATGTTTTGATGCATTGGATGTGCTGAATGTGCATATTAAGGCAGTACAGGAGGAGGCACACACTAATAATCCTCCAGGACTGTAACATGCTCATGTTTAACCCAAACAATGTGTCATGTGACTGCAGTTGGTTCAGATCCAGGTCGGAACACGTTCTCACCACAAATGAACTGCACCAGAGTTCGTTTGTAACCGGACCCAGACCACCTCTTCAAGAAGGTCTCAGTCTGGTTGTTTTGGTGTGCACCCGAGAACAACTGCACCCTTGAGGTATTAGGGGTCATTCAAATGTATCAGATAACACAATTTTCATCCTAACTGACAAATGAAGGTCCTTTTAAGGTACAAACTAAAAGCTCTGCTCCGGTTGGGTTGGCTAACTGGACTCCATATACCAAAAAGACATTAAATACATAACATTGCTGACATCATCACGCTGTTAAAGTGATGGCTGTTTGTCATTAAGACACAGGTTTAAGCCATGTTAATGTCTGTAACGGCTTCGTGCTGACAGGACCATGCACTGGAAAGTAATTATAAGAAGGAAGGAAAGTGTTTCTGTTCTCTTGGGTTGCATCAGTGATGGATTTTTATACTTATTGTACAACTGAAGTCTTAATATTAACGACCATCGTAAGCATAAGGGACTCCCACCTCTCTTCTCACATAGTCAATAGATTTTCTCATCAATGTCATCATTTAATGACACACACACACACACACACACACAGGTTTCTAATTATGTTCTTTATAGACTGAATCAACATAATAAAACTCTCCTAAACAAATAAAGATGGATTCAGTCACTGTGCTCTGTGGTTTATTAAAGTCTTTTAAGTGTTTTCTTTGTGTAAAGGGGGATGATAATTGAGTCATGCATAGAGTGCTCTTGCAGAGGCCAACAAGGCGTGCATTTAATTTACATTCATCTAACAGCATTCAATTCAGACTTGTGTTTAAACTGTTACAGAAATGTTACTAAGTCTAACCTAATGAGATTGTCATTGTGAATCATAGTGGTGTAATTTGTCCCGCCTTAACAGATGCAACAAAGCTAACAAAACAGTCAACAAGATGTCAGTCTAAACACTGAAGGTCTAATCAAATATACTGCCTGGGCAGCGTCCCACAGTAAACATGCCAGTGACATCCTTTAGTGTTTGTATGAGACACACTGGACTGTCAACCAACTCCAATGTAAATCCATGCGCGTCATTAATATACGTTCAAAGCAAGCGGCAACGTCTGATGCCGGGTGTCCACTGGATCCGTTGCGTGTGCGGTTCAGCCGTGGCGCGGACTCGCTCCGTCCTGTGACAGGCGTCAATGTCCACTGGAAGTGTATCTATAGCGGCACGCACACGAGCGGCTGGAATTGGCGGATTGCGAGATCATAATGTCACGCGATAATTTGCGGAAACCCTGGAGGTATAAAGACATCAACAAACAAAGAAAAGACTTCTCTACCTGCCGGACATTGACCACTGTAGGCCATTTCATGATTTTTCTCTTAATTTTGTGCCAGTTGGGGCCACCCACTTTGACGTCATGTTGTTGGAGCGATGTGAAATACGCTCTGGAGTTTTCATGGGTGCTTTTATTTTGAAAATTGACCTGATGCTCTCGTCTTTTCTGCGCCTGACTTCCTGTTTGACTCATTTGGTCTGTGGTAATTGACGCGGCGTCACGCGGCGTCTGTCAAAAAATAGACCCAACGTGTACTTTCAGCGAAGCGGAGTGCCGAGCCACTTCTAGAACGCGGCTAGGATGTGCTGCGCCACTTCTGGTGGAGCAGCTTACATTGACTTGAATGGCCGCGATTAGCTCCGGCACCCGTGCCGCGGCTAAATTGCACATGCGACGGATCCAGTGGACATCCGGGGTGAGGCTGAAAAATGAGGCTGATATGGAAGTGCCAAAAACTGCAGTTCATCAAATGGCCACTTGAGGCTGGCTCCAAAACACAGTAAATGCCCATTGACCCCCATGACCCCTGCATTTTATCAAGGCCCAAAGTTATGCATATTTAAGGGTGGGGCAGCTTTGATCGACAGGCTGTCTGTGAGACGTCGCCACAATCTTTGAGTCAGATCCACCCATCACTCCTTCATAGCTCCAACCTCCAAATTTGGTCACTTCTGGCCCCAAAATCGAACTCGTGGCTTCAGAACAGGAGTCCACAAACTAGTGGGTGACATCACGATAGCTACATCCATTATTTATGTAGTCTATGGTTCAGACCAATGGACGTAATATAAATGGTGCCATAAGTGAATGGGTCAAACAAGCACAAAACTATGACCCAGGAGTCCAGTGTTCGTGTCCTGTGTGAAACTAAAAAACAACACTGAGTTATTTTGACAGTTTTTTTTTTTTAGTCGTCAGTTTCCACCCTCCACTGGGCCAGTGACACTCCCACACAACTAATGGCTGCAACACCTGATTTGGTGTAAATGCAGCCTAAGATCAACAACGATCTTTGCGTAACCCTAACCAAGTAGTTTGTGATCTTAACCTAACTGCCAACCCCTCATGCTTTAAGATCTACCGACCCCCACTGTGTCAAGATATAACGCAAAAGGCTTCTGCCGAAGTGTCAAAATTTGACGAGTAGAGCAGTATTTATACTTGTGCATCAGCTCTGTGCAGAGCCTACGCTATAACCTACACACATGGCCGACGCCATTGTGAGCATTTATACTTGTGTGGTGGTGTGTCTGCTGCAGTTACTGGACACATTTTCCCCACAAATACAACATGCTAATGTTATTAGCACAAGCCTATGGCATTTTACATTGTACAAATTAGCCTAGCAGCTAGCGGACTTTTCCTCTACTAATATGAAGCCAGGGACAAGAGCAACATTTATCAAAGGTAACGCTCGAATGCAGTTCACCGACGAAACAACTGATCTACACTAAACACGTTTTTCAAAGAAATATAACATGCTAACATTATTAGCACAAGCCTATGGCATTTTACATTGTATAAATTAACCTCGCGATGAGCGGAGATTTCCTCTGCTCATATGAAGCCAGGATAAATCACACACAAGACTTAAAATATTATTTTTGTGGAGGCTTTGTCAACACAATTTATTGTTTCTTATCTGTGAAATTAAATTAAATAAAACCTTTGTTTCCACTGAGGGAAATGGTTTCAGCTTGCCACAACGTGTAGTTACATTCCTAGGGAGGTGCACGTCAGGCTATGGTGTTTGTTGACAGAACCTACCCGTTGATGTGGCGTCAATTCAACGCAGAAATATAATCACATTGAATCAGGTCATTTGAGTCACTTGTTGGGGTTTACCACATGCTGAGAATTATGAGGATGGCCTTCATGCTATTCACTCAATTTTGAGTACTTTTAAGCAGGTAATGCTTTAAAAACACCATAAAGTATTACATCCATTATTTTATGCATGAATTGTCTATTATTATTATTATGTCATCATCAGTTGGTAAATTAAAGGCATGTGAAGGTACAAAGATTAAACCATTTAGTTTCACACTGCCTTCATAGGTGTGGCGTGTGACCTGCTATTCCGCACACAGGAATTTTTATTTTTTGGGGTTTCAATGGAGAGTTTCCATAAAGTGAAATCAGTTGTGTTATGTACACATGCAGTGCTGTGTGCAAACATCACTACAAACATTGATGTCATTTGTTGACGTCTACACCGAGGAGCTCGCAAGCAGCTCTGCGAGGGAACATTCATTACATGACATCATCAACCACTTAATGGGCAGCAGTGTACTGAAGGGAGGAGGAGGAGGCTGCATGTGCAGAAATGTTGTCCACGTCTGCTCCATACTGCTGAGATCAGAGCGACATTATGCTGCTGTGTTTCAGTTTCAAATATTTTAACAATTAGAATATGCAGAATTCAATTCTGTGTGTTTGCTGCCAAATTGACCGTCTGATGATGGTCTAACAGCTGCTCCTCAGCCTTTTGCACACTGATGAGAGGGTAGATCACATTTTAGCAGATGTGTAAATAGGCAGTTGTCCTGCCAATTTTAAAGCTGATATCCAAAATTAATTAATATATTGCAGTGCAGCCTTGAAACAAAAAGTGGGGCAGCTTCCAGGGTTGATGCTACTTTGAAGAAATAGCTGACTTGTTTTAAGGAAAGTCACTGTGTCTCAGTTCAGTCAGGTAAATAATGTTTTGTCACTTGTGTTTCTTGGTTAGAGGAGGATTTAAGAGCAACCAATAACAAGGTCAAATGACACAAACAGCACATTTGATGCTCAGGTGTTTGTGCTGCTGTTCAAACATTCACTGACTGCAACTTTGTTTACAGAATGCTGGCACTTCAATCACACAGTTCACCTTACTTGTCTGTCTTCCTGATGACTGGATAATATAGATAGTTTTCAGTTGCAGAGTCCTGACATCAGTTTGGGTGTCAGCAGTAATGTGAATCCTTGTTGATAATTGAGTTATTTCCATTTTTTGACAGCACATTTGGCCAGTGTCATGAGTATGTAATGTAGACGAAACCTCTGACATTTCTGACTTCATCCCAGTGCAGTGTAGCATAATGTGGTTTTCAGTTTAGCTAGTCACTTTCCTCATTTTCTTCCTTTTCTCTCCTTTTATTTGTTTGTCTTTTTTTATTATGCCCCCCGCACTGGTGATAGCCATGGCATAATGTTTTGGGCTGTCTGTCTGTCCCATTCTTGTGAATACGATATCTCAAGAACGCCTTCTTTAAATTTGGAAAAAATATCCATTTGGACTCAAAGACGAACTGATTTGAATTTGGTGGTCAAAAGGTCAACGTCACTGTGACCTTGTCTTTCTCATTCTTGGGATTTTTTTTTTTGTGTATGTTAGAGAGGCTCCTGGACACATCGCACAGTTGAGGTCGGGACTTTATAAAAAGGTAGCGACAGGTGCCAGGAAATATGCAGCATGCATTCAAGAAGAAGCAACACAAATCTCGGACACAGCACCACAAAATGCAAATATAATGAGGCATAACATCCTGCTAACATGCAGTAGCTGACATGAATGCATAGCTTCCAGTGCATCAATCTGTAAACACGAGATCCTGAGGACACGGAGCAACGTTGGCATTCATTTGCGTTGCGTCTCATGACATTTAATGATGTTATCCCGAATATTCACTCTCTTTTAGCTCCGTATGGTCTTCACCATCTCCTGCAAAAATATATCCGCCTCTTCAGCTGCTAATTTCTCCGCTATGTTCACCAGCTAGTCACTTTGTCTGTCTGACATGCTAAAATAGCTTTCTCTGTTTTTTACTGTTCAGCTCTTTGTCCTCTCAAAGGTCAGCAATGTCAAGTTGGATTGCTATTGGTTAGCAGTGGAAAAGTTGAATACAGATCGTTCATGGTATTAATTAATTTCGGTTCTTTGTCCAGATCCTCTGATCGCGGCAACTCCACTGGAATAACATGATTTTGCCATTAAATTTAGCTCTTTTAAATCCTGCTGTGTCGAGGCCTTGGCTTGAATAGTCTTTGTGTTTTCTTTGTTCAACAAGTCAAAGAGAGACTATGATTTAGAGACATAGTGTAGCTGATTGTGTCATGTCCGTTTTAGATTTTAGAGTCTCACAGTTAAACTTTTATTTATATTATATTAATAGTTTAAGCTTAGTGTTAGTATTTGGAGCAAGTAGCTTGTGTAGAGTAACTGTGCTGGTTGTAAAAATCAATTATGGGTACTCTATTTGGATCAATAAAATGCACTTGAACCTAGACCTTACACCCTGACCTTACACAAAATTAGCAGCTTAAGTCTATCGGTCTTTTGGTACTAGACTGAATCAGACCGCTCCGCTTTATACTCACTACACATCTGTTCATTCTCCAGCATGTGCACAAGCTGTACATGATATAACTGAACATGTTTATATCACAAAAACATGACCCAACACTACAGAGCCGAGCCACGCTGATGCTGTCATCAGGCTCTAAGGCTCACTCCTCCACTGCGACTTTTATCTCATTTAATTATGCTGAGAGGATGACACCGAAGCAGGGCTTTTGTACACGCAGAGATATGACTGTGTCGTGTGGGAACATCAGTGGGCGACTATACCCCCACAATTCGGCTCCTCACACAGACCGATCTCTCCATCTCGCTCCTTTCATTCATTGGTTAATTACATTACTCATCTCTCTCCTGGCCTCGGCCGTGTCAATGGAACAGCTGGGGTTGTTCCTGGAGCACAGATCCTGGGAAACATAAATCAAAACGTATCCTGCTGCCACTGATTAAGACAGAGGGAAGCAAAGGGTCAGTACTCATCTGTATTGTTTAGTGTCTCATTCATAAAAAAAACCACTGGCTGAGGTTGGGTTATTCATACATGAACCTGAACAAGAGAAAGGTCTGTGTTGTTTTCCTTCTTGGTGACAGATGTTTTTTTCTCATTTGGACTCCCCTGACCATGACCATGTCGCACATCCAGAGCTGGTCGTCTTGTTGCTGTGCAGCTGGTGAGGAGGAGGTTCTGAAGATATCAGTTAAACCAGAAACAAATGTTGCCCAAATCATAATTGTGAGAGGTTAATAAGAAAATTATTTTCCATTTTGTTAATATGTTCCAACATTTTAGACAATGTTTGAGCTTAACTACTGACAGAATTAATAAGGATTAAGTGTTGGTGTGTAATAGTTGTTTATGGGGTTCTCCAGCCTACAGACTGTTGAATCCTTTATAGTGGGCTGACAGCTCCTTGAGGCAAATAGAGGCTTTCATTGCAATGTGTTTTAGACACTTGACTAAACTGAAGGTGACCCACACTCACTGTATGATAAAACGTTTTTAAAGATGCAGTTAGCAAGACTTTTGTGAAAAAGCAACAACAACAAAAAATAATCCAACAAAGTTCATAGTGTCTATGTTATTATAGATTTACTTGTTTTCTTTTCTATCAGACACAAATTTGTGTCTGATAGAAAAGAAAACAAGTAAATCAACAACAAAAAGTAGTTCACCAAACTCCCCATGCAGCGATTGCCCAGTCAGAGCATATATCTAGCCATGACTGTCAACCCTTGGAGCATTATATTGTTTGAAAAAAACTGCCATTCCTGCCACTTTTCAGCCGACTCAGTGTCACTGCAGTGTGGGCAGTGTGTGCGTATGAACGGTGTTTGGCTTCTCCCTGTACTGCAGTCAAAAGGTGCCATTGATTATCTGTTTGACCACATCTCATGTGGGAGTTCTGGGCGCTGGTTGCACGATGGGAAGCCAAACATTGTTCATCTGCACATACTGCGATGACACAGAGCTGGTTGAAAATCTGCAAAATGTCCCTTTAAAAGCAAACATGTAAGAAATTGTTTCTACCGATAGTTTGCTCTCACTTAAAAGAGTAGTGTGCAGGATTTAGAGGGATCTACTGGCAGAAATGTAAATGTAAAATATTCCGAATTTTGTTTACACAAGTGCCTTATCACCTGAAACTAGAACTGTTATGTTTTTGTTAGCATAGAATTGGACCTTCATATCTACTTACGGCGTGGGTCCTCATTGGGTTCCAATCTGCAGCCTTGCCACTAGATGCCACTCCTACACACTGCTCCTTTCAGCAGCTGACGTTAGCATGCCTGGTTTCCAAGTAACCCCATCCTCAACTTTCCCCAAGGTTTTCAACATTAAGCACCAACCAGGCTCATGTTAGACATTTTCCTTTAAGCCCAGTTCAGACCAAAGATTCGCAACAAGACGAAACCATTTTAGAAAGTTGCAGAGAAAAGTTAAAGCAGTGTGAGCTGCCCAGTCTGAGCTCGACTCAAGCCGATGATGTCTCCTGCAGCTCAGCTTGTTGAATTGCTGGTGGCTGGTTTGAGAACATAAAGCACGTCACCTGTTTCATCAGCCAGTCAGCTTGTACTGAAGCCCGCCGGTCAAGTCAAAATGACTGTAGATGGTGTGTTTGCTTGCTGCAGCAGGTGCTCTGTCCTGTGTTTGCCTGTATGGGTCGCTGCTGCTACTTGCTGTATGTGCTTATGCCCACCCCCTCAAGCCAGTGTCTCACTATCACTATCCTCATGTATGTTTTAAGAAGCTACAAGTTATATTCAGGCACAAAATAAGCCTGAAAAGCTGGAAATCAGAACAGAGGTACAGAGAGTTGTTGCATAGAGATGATACACCATCTCATCTAGTTGCATTGGTGTGAACCTGTAGGTTTTTAGAGCGTTGCAGAACAGCACATTGCAAGTAGTTGCTTGTTTCAGCTCATCTTGTCGTGAATATTTGGTCTGAACTGGGCTTCATCATTCTGCCCTCTAATGCTGATGCTAGAACTAACTACCTGACAATACTCAAACATTGTGTCTTTATTTACATACCTGCTACATGGATCACCAGTTGGTAAGGATGCATACATTTGGTAGTTTTAACCTCAGCCTGAAAGCCTTTCGTGTGTGTAGCCATCCATGTAAGATCCTTTTACATTTATCATCACTTACAACAAATTAATGTTAATTAGTTAGCTAGCTGATGAAATCTGCCAAGGACACTTTAAAGAATAAACCTGTAAAAAATGTTGCTGTTAAAAATAGTAGCGCCACTTTTGTCTACCCCTTAAGTCTACAACCTAATGTTTTAAAAATGACTGAGAGTGAGTGATCAACCTGTCATTGTTATCATCGTAAACATATATGCCATGCGGGAATAGAAAGCTTTACAAGCGTAGAAACAATCGCTCAGTTGTCACAGCACTTCACAATGTTATATATTATATATTTAGACACTTGTAGAAAGCTTATTCAGCCCACCTGAAGTGATGTATCACATCTGACAAGTGAAATGTAAAGTCTTTCTAACAGTATTTAATTCTCAGATATTCTTCCCTGAAAAAGCTCTTTTCTCGCTCCATCATCTTTTCAGTATAAAGAGACCACAAACCACTTAGGTTGGGATATAAATGGGTTTCAAGCCTCTCAGTATCAGTGCCATTGGAGCCATCACGGTACAAAGCAGTAAACACCAACGTTGTGCTGATCTATAGTCCAAATGTAATAAAATCCATCACCACTTTAAGAACAAACAGTGTGAAAAATATGATGAATTATGTGTTTTCTTGCTCCACAAAACCTGACCTGACCTTGGCTCGTATTATTGTAGGAGCAGAAAGTCAACAAGATTCTGGTGTCTTCACTTCTTCTAATTTGGGAACATATTTCAAGTTCCTCCACAAGTGGGCTGGTATATGATTTTTTCTCAGAGAAGCAGATGTGTGGCTACGTTTTAACAGCTGGCCTGGTGACCTTCTTGGAAATGGTGGCCAGTACATGATTGGAGTGTGGTGCTTCACAGCTGTTTCATTTTGGCTGGGAGTGATGCAGACTGCCCCATCCCATCCAGCAATTCTTATATCCATCTGGACGAATGGCCTCCAGTTGTTATTGTGTTTTATTGCTTTTTTTGTAGTGTGGAAGTGGCATGGTAACAACAGCAGCAACAATAGAGGTACAGTAACATCAACAGTCAGTGCTAGAAGCTATAGTGAGAGGTAGTAGTAGTATTACTGTAACAGCGGTGGTAGTAGCTGTAGTGGCAGTAGTACTACAAACAGTTGTATAGCAGTAGAAGTACTAGTAGTAGCAACAGTATGGCAAAAGTAGTACCATTGTAGTAGCAGTAGTAAAAGTAGTAATAGGGGATAGGCCATAATGGCGGCAGCAATAATAGCAGTAACAGTTTTAATTGGAGGACTTGTAGTATTTAGCAGTAGCAATAAAAATAGTAGCAGTACACTAGCAGCAACAGTAGTATTAGCATTAATAGCAGTGGTGGTTGCAGTAGAACTAATATTAGCAGCCACAGTATAGTATTGGCAGCAATAGTAAAAGCAGTGGCAACTAGAAAAGTGACCTCAGTACAGCGCAGATCTCCATCACGCAGCCAAGCGGCCACTCGGGCTGATTGCAGCCACTCTAGACAATTCGTTTAATCTCAGCAGACGCGCTGCAGCACGTTTTAGAAGCGTCTCAAAAGCTAATAAAAACACATGCCTCGTATTTTTGTCAGAGCCACGGCGCTGTACATAGAACAGATTGACTTCTCCCACTAACATACACTGTATGTCAAATATAGATACAATCTAATTATGAGAATGAATGTATTTTTAACAACTGAAACAGAGCCAGACATCTTCAAACCATGTCATTCATAATGGACTTTAACTGGTATTACTGTTGTTTGTAGGCTGCAGCACGACAAAGTAGGAAGTAACAATAAACACAATTATAACAGTCCAAAAAAAGAAACCATTTAACTGCATAGTCTGCTTACGTACTTAGAGTTGAAGCACAAATATCAAAGAAAAATCACCAAAATCTGTAAGTCTGCACACATCAGGCAGGCTAAACGCTTCACTTCTAACTGCTCCTGGTGTAGTATGACGCCATGTGGCGGATAAACAAAACTGGGTGCAGCTGCACCAGGTGGAATTGTCCCTCCCAGCTCCCTTACAGTCAAGATAGCTGCAAAGATAACAAGAAACGGGTTCTAATTCTTCCCATAACTTGCCTAACTTTAGTGGATCATAATATAACAGGTATGGAATTATACTGCAGATGCTCTGGTTCAAAATAAGACCAAACATTTCTATTGGTGTCAGTTTTGGAGCCATGCTGAAGGCCTAAATGTGGTCTGCAATGCACTAGGTGAGTTATTTTTAGTTGCGAAAAACCTGTGGCCTCCAGCGGTTGAGGAAGAGGAGTGAGGAGTCAGCAGTAAATGATGCCATAACAGTCAATTCAACAGGTTTTCAGTAATTATTAATCACTACAGCCATTAGAGATCCTAAAGCATACAGGCACACAAAATATGAGGCTGATTGGACCAGTAGTTTGGTCAATCAAACACATTATCTCCTCCAGGTTTACGCCTGGTGAAGATAATAAAATACTTGTAGTAATAGTAATGCTGGTAGTAGCAGCATCAATGAGTTTTAGGAGCAGTAGCAGCAGCTGAAGTTGTATGTGGTGGTCATAGTAGTAGCTGCAGTGGTGATAATACTAGCAACAGTGAATTAGTGGCAACAGTTGTAGCTTGTAGTTGTTTTCGCAGCAGCAGCATCAAGAGCAGCATTATTACTGCCCCTGTTACCAGAAGCCATTTACACATTCATAGTCGCTCTCTCTGCAGTTGCAGGCCTCCTGCTGTAGCCGCCAGCTCAGGCTGTTTTCCAGGGAGTAACAGCTCTGCGGTCACGTGTCTGGGTGGTCAGGGAGGTCGGGGAAGGTGGGGGGCAGGGAAGGGAAGCAGAGGGGAAAATCACATGTTCCCAGGAATGTTAGTCTCTGTTGTGGGTGAGCAGTGGGAAGCTCATGGCCATCAGCGTGAAAACAGAGGAGCTGGAGCTCAGTTAATTTCAGAATGGAGTGGAACAGACTGGTTACAAGGGAGTAGTCCAGGAGCCATAAATAATGTGGAAATGGGTGTTTGTTCATTTGATCTGAATTTCTGAGGGTCAGAGCCAACACCAATATTTGTGACAAATCCTAAAATCATAAACAACAAAATAAGTCAAAAAATATCATGATTAAAGACGATTCAAAGATCCATGCTTTATCCATGCTTGCGTTATGTCCATCAATGTGTCCATGACAACTGAGCAAACACAACTCAGATGTGATTGAATGCCCCCTAAAAAGTTAGTAGCTTAGACTAACTTGCTTTACTTACTTATCCTCTTTGTCCCAGCTGGAGCATCAGGCCGCAGCCTAGACTAAGAGTTACGATTATTTTACCAGAAAAAACAGGTTGTTTGTCATTGTCCTTTGATAATAATTATAATATTGCTTTTAAAGCATTCAAGGACACCTTAGAAGACACAGGTAAAAAAAAGCAACCAGCAATGTCTCCATAAATCATAAAATCAAACAATGCGGTAATATAAAATAAAAGTTCATAAAATGACTAGACAAAAATCATAATTAGAAATATTAAGTATAAAATCATCGTCAGTGTTAGTCTCAATATATTTGTCACCCATCTCGAAAAGGTGTGTTTTCAGGCGGAATTTGAAAGTGGAAAGGGGGAGTCAATATTGTCAATGTCGTGGGGGACAGAGTTCCAGAGGCAGAGGTAGAACGGCTGAAGGCTGTACAACCCATGGTAGTCAAGCGCGTAGATGGTGATGTGAGTTTAAAGGCCCAGACTCACGAAACCAACCTCACGTCACCTGAACACACCACAAAGATTGCCAATGGCCAACTAGCATGTATGTTCTGCGCCTGCGTGAGAAGAAAATAACTCTCCATACTAGCAGGTGGCGATAGTCTGTTTTCAACATTCAAAAAGGGAAACAGGAAGACCTGATGTTCCAAGAACATATAACATTTAGGTGCACCAGTTTACAATCGCACAAACAATTACAAGCAGTTTCTGTCCAAGAGCCCAATGGCTGAACATAATCTTACCCAAGATAAGTTTGTTTTGATCTCACACCCTCTTAACATTAGTCATTTATTTGTTCTCCTCTCTTCTGTTTCTCTTCTCGTTCACCGAGCTGAAGTGCCAATCAGAGGGATTTAAAGCATAGATGTGTTAAGTTGTTCCCAATGCCTGTTCAACATGCTAAATTGGCTGCAAAAAGCCGACTAGTGCCAGTGGTGCGGGACATAAAACTTAGAGCAATGGACAGCCCAACGTTGACCAATGGCCCACTGTCAGCTTGGTGTGTCAGGACCTTCAAACAACCCATATAGGCTGAGGATCAAAGTTGTTTCTCACCAATAGACCCTGCAGTTGAGTAAACATCCTCGACACAAGTCCATTTAGTAGCTGATCTGGAGTTTTCAATTTGCCTATGTCTTAGGTCTTGATGATCAAGATGACAGGACAAGATGACTAACGAGTCCAAAAGTCCCAAAACAGAGAGAGATCTTTATGATATCATTACAGCAGATAACTGTAATTAGAAAAATGAAATTTGTTTTCCACCTGAATCACCAAACTCTTGAGAACAGCACTGCCACAGGCCAGAAAATGTTGCGCACTACATATACGAAATATGATTAAAAAATGTCTTTAGAGTCAATTTGGATGTGATCTGCAAATACACAAAAGTCTTTTATGAAAATGTCATCAGTCACACTGCAGAGGTGGATGACACTAATGGGATAATAAAAAAAACCTCCTCCATGACCACCTCATTGCATTCATTAAAGCTGATTTTATAATCTGCAGTTTGCCTTCAGCTTGTAGAGCTTCAGCTCACACAGAGAGGGAGAAGCAGGCCACTGTGATTTTCATACAGAAGCGGTCTGCTATTGCCTCTGGCTTATTGAATTCCCTCTCGTCGCCACAGGAAGAAAATCCTAATTGACAATTTCACACCAGCTCCTTCCCTCCCCGTTATTCATTTCCTATCATTAGTCCGTGATGGGTCGTAACTGTATTCCATCTCTTTATTAAAATTACTTACACATTTCCTCCTCTTCCCCCCTATCACCAGTGCCCTGCTTACCACTGCGTTTGGAGTGCCCTTGTGAGGCTAGTCTTTGAGGAGCGCGCTGAATTGGTTGTATAATTGTCTGTTACGCAACTGAGTGAATTAGGCAGGAGATATGTTTAAAATGAGGGCACGGATTGGTGGCAGTGAAGAATACTGTGTTCTAGCTTTCTGCCTTGCAGAATAAAGGGGGAGGAGAGTTTGTCCATAAATGTGTATGTGTGTGCTCGTGTGTGTATGTGTGTGTGTGTGTGACAACAGCAGTGAGGGATGGAAAGGGAAAGACAGACACAGATAAAGCTGGTGTGCAGCAGAGGGATAGATGCGTAGGCATGGTGTAACAGCATGAGTCATCACAACTTAGCTGATGGACGTGTGGCCTGAATCCTTAACAGTCCCCCCTCCTGGATACCTACTGTATATCTGAATCTTCCCTGTTGAACAGTTTAAAGTAGTAATCCCAAAGAACAGGTTTTATTCAGCCTCCATCTTTGGTACAAAGGCTCATCGCTGTTGCGTTACTGCACTGCACTACCCAGAGATCACCTGTCAATCAATGTGTGGGCAGTACTGTGAATTCTTTTCCTGTTCTGTTATTGAAGGAAGTTTGACTTTTTGTAATTATTGCTCTTATCTTCTTACATCAGCTGTGCGGGCTATTGAATATCTGCTCCAAACAAACAGGAAATGACATTTCCTGTATGCCAGAGGAGGTTCAGGAAAAATATTTTAAATGAAGAGTGTTTAAATGAAGTGAAAGTTGTGATCAAAATGAGTAAAATTTATCTTTAAAAAAACAAGGAAGTGTGCTATTTGCTTTCTTGCTTAATTGCATGTAATTATTGATACTACTTATGGCTGTACAGTAAAGATAAAGCTACAGAAAAAGTGCCAGAAGCTCATTAGCTTAGCTTAGCTTAGCTTAGCTTAGTAAAAAGACTGAAAACAGAGGAAAATGACTAGCCTGGTTCTGTATGACGGTAACAAAATCAGCCTACCTGCATCTCTAAAGCTCACTTATTAACATGGTGTATATATTTTTAATACTCATAGAAAGCTAAATATAACAAGTTAAGGTTCTAAGGAGGTGTATACCAGGTTAGCCATTTCCCCTCGTTCCCTGCTAACTGACCGCTGGTGTTAGTATGAACAGGAATGTATCAATACATATGTATCAGTACTGGTGACAAATATGTGTTCATGATCCACAAATAAAAACAAAATTTACAAGTGTTTACAATGATTTGTGAGTAATTCATGGCATTTTTACACGGAATATTCTGGTATCATGTGGCTTCAAATTTGACAAGCTCAAATTCACTCGCTAAAGGTTTCCAAATTTAGCTAAACAATTTGACGAGAATATCACAGAAATTAAGCAAGCATCAGCTGGGTGGTGGACTTCTTCTGTGCTAATTGTTAAACAAGGGAAAAAGCAGCTCATATTTATATGATATTCACAACAAGTTTAAGAGCCAAGGTGGGACACCTATTTGGATCCTCTGCAGTGCGTGCAAACTGAGCGATCCGTTTATTCAACATATGCATAATTTGGTTTATGAAGTATAACCTTCATTTGTCAGATAACATTAACGTCTGCTAGCTTAGCTGCCCCCTCCACATGAAGTTTCATAACTAGTTTTGGGAACAAAGACCATGCCTCAAACACAACCCATTTCTGTGCGAAAGTACTTAAGCACACCTGCTTTGTTTCCTTCATCTTTGGCTCAATTTTTATATGACCTGTGCAAACAAGTGCATACTGCTCACCCTAAACCATGGACCAGGAGCTCCTTCTTCATTTTTTAGACAGCAAACCGTTTGAAGACGATCAGCAAACTCCCGATCCTGGAGTCCTCTCTATCTCCTACCACCCAACCTCATCTAAGATCCCAGACGCCTTTGGCCTTCATTGTCTCACAATTCCAATGTTATTGGTCCCTCGCCTTCCAGCAGTTCCAGGGGAAGATCCCGTCTGCAGCATTTGAGAGGTGTCATCCCCTTCAGACACCTTCCTTTACTTGTCCTTTTCCACCAAACAGCTTCACTTCAGTGCCCTCAGTTGCATTCATTCGACCATTCCCTGCGTCAAGCATGCTCAAGCAACAGATTCTTCCCAGTAGCTACGTTAATCTTGCTCAGCTGACCCATTCAACTGCAAACTGCTCTCGATCCTGTCAAACTAAAACAGCCACACCCCACCCGCTCCAAAGATCAGATGGTGGTTGACTTTGCCTTCTAATTCTCCCTGTACCGTGACATCATTTCTTCTGCCTCTCCTCGCTAGAGGTCATCTGCAGGTCAGAGCTGGATGACGACTTGTCACTGATCGTTGATCTGGCCTTGTGATTCGGTGGCAATGGATTCTATACTTACCTTATTCTTTGTACATCTCAAGCAGCTGGACACCTGCAGCTATACAACCAAGGAATATATTAGGGAACAGTCCTTAGCTGTACTGCTGTGTTTTTGCAACTTGCTCTTCCTTGACTTGCAACCTGTGCGGCACACCATACCATCTGACCATAGCATACACCTTCTCCACTTCTCTGCCTAGCACCTCAGCTTCAAATAAACAAAGGCTTGCCATTTTCTGTGGCCTGCAACCTATGACACATAATGAGCCAACACCAAGCCAACACCCTTGTCTCTCTTACCAAAGGTGTGGATAACACTCTACCAGAGTGAGAGGATGGTTTGCAATAACGTCAACGACCTAGGATGCATTCTCAAGATTAAATCTTACAACATACAGGTCTGCATCAGTGAAATTAGTGTCTTCATAAAACCGTCCTCAGGGGCACTACATCATCGTGCGTGCCACTCACACATCAGTATATTATTCAAAGGTCTCTGTAAGGCTGAACCACAACCTTCACCAAAACGTTCACCCCTCACTTCAGACCTTCTTTGCTGCTGCATCCGAACTCTCTGCACAAGCTTTCTGTCTTCATTCATAGACAAAGTCTTGGAATCAAATGTTCGTACTGGCATTCTTTGGCTCTCTGCACTGTTCAGCGTTTACTGCTCTTACCGACAACCTCCATCCATCTTGACACGCTTCTCTGTCTGACATTTCCATTCATTCATCTGACGCTTTCATCGACTGCCTCAAAAGCAGCAAGACCAACCAGTCAGGTCTACCTCAACCCAACCTCTTTCAACTATGAACCTATCTGCAACTAGCCAGTCAATCTTCCCACCAAGACTCTGTTTGTCCCTTACACAGGCAAAGTGACCAAACACTTCTGGTTTCACCACCACTTTTGACAAACCTTATCCAGTTCCAGACTATCCTATGAACTATACTCAAGGCATTCCTTCCACACTGCAACCACCTCGAGCACTTCTAAGCAGAGAATCCCTGACCACATCATTGAAATTCTCGGCTGTCGGTCTTCTCCAGCATACCTCACATACATCTGCAATGATCTTAACATCAGAAATGGCCATGCGCACCTTTCCTTTTTAAGGTTTTCTTGAAGGCTCTGTCCAAATTCAGGAACATAAGGAAACGGCTCCCCCACTAACCAGTTACCTCTTGTCTTCCCACCTCAGCTGACATTAATCTATCATTGCACTCCTCTGTCCACGACCCTGATTTCTCACCTCATGCCCTCTTCCTTCACCACTCCTCCCCTTATATCTCCATCCCATAACCATTTCCCTTCATCCCTCATTCCTCCCTCTAGATCCTTAATCCATAATATGCAATAAACAATTCTAAATCTATATATAAATCTATGACGAAATGTACAAATTTACGTACAATAAGAAAGCAAAGGTTACGAAGAAGCAAATTTCCAAGAATGCTAAACGACTGCTTTGAGAGGCATTTCACTCCTTTACATTACAACTTCATCTTAAGCTTTCTCTGCAAAGTCTAGTTGTTGTAGTCCAGAAGATTTTCTATTTGACAGACTGTAATTATATGGTTCTAATTTACACTTCTAATTAAATCCAAATCAGTTCATCTTCAGACGTGTCACCTTTACATGCTGCTATATGCTTTTGTGCCCATGTGAAATGGCAACAGCTATGCGTTGTCGCTGGTTAAAGTAGCACTTACAACTTATGAAAAGTTAACTCTGTGTCTTTGATTTATTCAGTGGACAGAGTGTGTGTGTGGGCACTAAACAGGTGATGGATGCAATCTGCCCACTGCATTAAAAAGCACCTACATGGACTTGCATCACACAAATCCAAGCAGTACCTTGGACTGACAGGCAGCTCTGAAATGCTGTATAACGTATAGGTAGCAGAGTGAACATGTATTTTGAGTGCGTCAGATCCTTTACACTTATGTTTGTATGTTTTGGTGACAGTGAAAGTCTTATAATTAAAGCTGCTCTGATTAATCATTTCATATTAATCATAGATAAAATGACTGTGTACTGTGAAAGATGATGCTTGCAATACATAACCCACAGGGAGATTTCACCTGACTGAGCATTTTAGTGCCGTTCACCTCATTGTTTTGGTTTTACAGCCCACAATTTTACTGTTTTAGTTCAGTCTCACAGCTCTCACCCACCTCCTTTCTAGCAGCAATGGGCGGCTGTTTCATCTTAGGTGCTCTGATCAACCCACTCTATGCAGAAGCATCCAACTAACAGGCCACATTTTCTCAAAGCATGACGACGATTGTTCCCTAACCTAAACCAAGTTGTAAATTTAACCCAAAACAAGATGCTTTTTTTAAGTAGTTACTCTAACCCAAACCACGACATGTCCCTCGCCCTACGCAAGTAGTTTCTGTGCTTAAACCTAACCAAACCTTAACCATACTGTTGTCACATCATAAAACAGATTTAAATTCCCAACATTCATTCATTCATTACAGACTGGACAAGTCGCCAGGTTATCACACATAGAGACAGACAACCATTCACACTCACGTTCATAAATACAGGCAAGTTAGGGTCACTAATTAACCTATCCTGCATGTCTTTGGACTGTGGGAGGAAGCTGGAGAACCTGAAAGACATGGAGAACATTACTTTTTTTATGCTCTCTCATCACCTACCTAAAACTGCCATTGCCAAACTACAGAACATTCAGAACGCTGCTGCCCAGGTGTTAACAAAAACTAAAACGAAAGACCAGATAACTCCTGGTCTACGTAACCAACACTGTATCACAGTATCTTTTAGAGTTGATTTTAAAATCCTTCTTTTGGTTTTTAAGGCCCTTAATGGCTTTGCCCTCAATATATAACAGATTCTCCATCACCTTATGTCCCTCCATGAATCCTGAAATCTGTTCCTAATGTCAGTGAAAAACAAAAACCTTTGGGGATGCTTCTTTTAGCTACTGCGCCCCAGACTGTGAACACCCTGCCTTTAAATGTTGGACTCAATGGCTCAGTGGACAGTTTTAAAAGCACATCTTTTGAACATAGCCTATAATTAGCAGCTAATATATTTGTATATATGTATTTTTTTATTACTTGATGAATTGTTGATAAATGTATTTATTCTTCTCTTTTCTCCTTGAATGAGTGTTGTATAATTGTATGGTTTTATTTCTTGCTGTTTGTCTCTGCCGCTGAATTGCAAAGCACTTTGTGCATTGAATCAGGCTTCTATGGCAACACAGCATGAGCACACCAGTATCTGCGCTCACTGCTGTTCTAACAGTTTGAAAAAAATAACCTTTTTATATTGAATTTTTAGATTGGACCCATGTAACAGTTTGGTCATGTGAGATGTTAAATCTTGTACATACAGAGAACTAAATTGGGTCTATGTTAGATGTAATTAGTTATAGCAGAAAAAATATTTACGTCTTGTAATTCTTAATTCTGTAGTTAGCAAACTTATATTAATGACAGCCCTTTATTTCTGATGTTTCCTGTTGCAAAGGTATAAAGCTTGTACAAAGAGACGTCAGTGCAATGACTGAAGTCTAAGGCAAGCTTAAAGCCTGCAGTCGTAAGAAAGGGCAAATCCATCTGCTAATTGACCCTTCGCTAAGCCCCGCCCCTTGAACTCAGACTGCCCAATCCTGTAAGAATTGAACTGGGGACCCTCCCCTTCCCAGCACATGTTCGCAAGCCCTCCAACCCATTTGACCACGTAGGTTATATGTTCCTTCCCTCCACTGCGACCCTTAATTAGCACCCATACCGCTGGAAGACAGAAGAGCTTGCATATGACAGTCGCAGTTATAAACAGGTGGTTATTGTTGTGCAGTTGCACCAGAACTACACGGTTAGGTTTGGCAACGAACCTCATTGATTAGATCTAGAAAAAAGGTCATGGTTTGGCTTAAAATAATATACAGATGTCAACTACATCATGTGACAAAAGACCACTGAATTTTGGTTTCACATGGGACACAAACACCAATCTGCTGGATGGAAGTCCTGCGCTTGTTTGACCCATCCATCTCATCTCACTCCCTCCCTACGCAGACTGTTGCTCTTTATACGATGTCACCTGACTTCCTCCTTTGCTCCCGTTATAATTACTGCAGCCACCTAACAGTAAATGGAAATTTAGTCTGGAACTGCTGCTTGTACATACGACCTATATGGTCGTATTTTGGATGGCAGTCACATTTTTATGTACACTCTCTTCCCCTTTCCCCTCATTCCTATTGCTATGAAGGCTTTAGTAGGATAAAACCCAAGTTTACACAAGGAGCTCAGTCCACAAACTCCTTCTTAAGTTATTATGCACACCATCTCTCCTCTTAAGGCTCCTTTATAGTCCTTTTACATACGGAAATATATACAAATGTGACCTTCACTGCCAGAGTTAAAAGTTTCACCAACAAACATGGCGACGGTGGAGGAGGTTGTAATTTACCTTTTAACGGAGACACATCGGTGGTCTGTGAGGCCATTAAATACATCGCAACATGTGGAAGGAGAGTTATTTTCAGCGTATTACCGATGTGTTGTGTTTTGCCATTTTTAAATTTCTTTGTCGTGTCATATCTTGCTTGAAATAAGCAACACTGCCCTCACTTTCACCAGCAGTACTGCTCTGTTTCGTCTGTATCCGTAAGCTTTCAGAAAACACACATACATATGAAATGAATGTAGTACGGAGAGAAGGCTGCGTTTGTTTCTGTATATGTATCTAATATTGAGCATAAATGAGCCATTATTCCGCTGACACACTGTCAACACACTCATGTGTACGGCATCCAGTGGTTATGCACAGCACTTCACACGGTGTCCTTTGTTTGCTCCAGGATCACTTGGTTGCACAAATCTGTGTGTTTTTTTTGCAGATGAAGTGGGAGCAAATGAGGCTGAGGCTTCAGACTGCTGCTGCTGTTTTTGTTAATTAAGGCATTGATGAGAACAAACCTGCCAAATTTACAAGAGCAGACTGTGAAGATTAGAGCTGAATTCTCTTTTTCCATGTTCATTTTGAATCTGACAATTCACAGCAACCAGTAAACGTTGAGGACGACGGTCACCTTCTGCTGTCCTGATATACACATTTGTCTCAAATGCTGATGCTGCTGCTCAACGAGCACCTGACTACACTGACATAGCACAGTTAACATGAAACAACACTGCATCACAACATTGGACATTTCACTTTCCCCTCTTACATCTCCCCCTCACTAATGAGCCCATTAGCAATTACACATTGAATCAGGCTTCTATGGCAACACAGCATGAGCACACCAGTATCTGCGCTCACTGCTGTTTTAACAGTTTGGAAAAAATAACCTTTTTATATTGAATTTTTAGATTGGACCCATGTAACAGTTTGGTCATGTGAGATGTTATATCTGTAGAATATTAAATTTGGTCAACGTAAGATGAAATTAGTGATAGCAGAGAATATATTTATGTTTTGTCATTCTAAATTCTTTAGTTACCAAACTTAATCAGAAAGAGGCTTTCATTCAGTCCTTTAACTCTAATGTTTCCTGTTGCAAAGGTATATATATTTTACATTTTATTAAAACATCTTACTAAGGGTCCCTGATGCTGTCAGGAACCAGCTGGTACAAAGTGACGTCCATGCAGTGGCTGAGGTCGAAGGCAAGCTAAAAGCCTGCAGTCATAGACAAGATAAACTGTACAAGAGGGGAACAGCACACATTTTTGATGGCATTCATAGTGTTCCACCTGGTTGCTGACACACACACACACACACACACACACACACACACACACACACACACACACACACACACACACACACACACACACACACACGCACACACACACACACACATCCATCTGCTAACTGTCCCTTTCCTAAGTCCTGCACCTCAAATGCAGACTGGCCAATCATCAACTCCAACAAAGGTAGTGCGCTCACGCTAGCAAATATTAGCATGCTAATGCTAGCGTGCTACAGCTAGCCCGTTACCTCGTAATTTATGCCTCTTTGCACAGCCCTTTTGTATGTATTTTGCAGGGCACTGGCAGCAGGGCTCTCTTTGATGACATCACAAACATTGATTGGCTGATGCAGTTGTTGTCCCAGGGCTATCATATGAAATGTTGTTCTTAGGACAGCAACCACTTGGCAAAGTCAGGATGTGCACCCCTGGAGGCCTCCTTTTTGGGGTGTCCCAGGCATGTCCGGTTGGGAGGAAGGTCAGGGTTAAAAGAAAAGTTACAGGGATTATTTGTGCATCACTGATTTATGTCATCAGATGACAACAGAATGTCATATCAGCATAAATGTGGTGGCAGTAGCTCAGTCCTTGGGTTGGGTTGGGAACCAGAGATTACCAAATATGGAGCGTGGAGTGGTAGCTATAGAGGTGCCAGTTTGCCTCCAGGGCACTGCCAAGGTGCCCTTGAGCAAGGCACCAAACCCCCAACTATGACAACAAAGTGAAAACATTGAATTTCCTCTCAGGGATTAAGAAAGTATATCATCTTCTTAAATTTCTATATTTTTGACACGTGCTGTTCATCAAAGAAAAAGGGAGTATCTGTCGTCTCAGTAGCACAAGGTCAGACGTGATGAGTGTGGTTGTAACATAAGGGTATTCAAGCAATGCTGGAACCATGATAACAAATGTCCCCTAACATTAATGACAATCTAACCAAGCCTTAACCATGGTGGTGTAAGATGAGTAGACCAATACTGTCCTGTCAATAGTGTGGTCAGATCAGAGTGTCTGTACGTGTCGTTCTAGGGAGCTTGAACCAATGACTTCAAGGCACGTTGCTGTTATTTTGTTGTTGTTGTTGTTGTTGTGATATAATTCCCTGATGAAAGAAGTCCAACAAATATTCATATCTATGAAAACAAAGATTATTGCTGCATCCCAAGGAGCACCTCACATTTGATTGCTCTTTTTTGTTGTTAGAAAAATTAATCATAAAGCACATAAAAATAGCATGTGTCAGGAGTCATAGAGTGATGTGAGGATTTGAGTCGTAATTTACTGACGTGGGAGTTGTCAGGGGAGAGCTGGGCGGTTTCGTCGTGATCCTACACTGATTGCGAGGCCATAGGGGAAAATCAGGGGGAAAAATGTAAGTGCTCTCCACAGTCTAATCAGGACCAAGCATGGGTTTTTGTCAAACAACTCGGCTCAGTAGAGAGGTACAGCCTAATGAATAAAGGAATTGTTTCAGCCTACTGAAATCTGTTGATTGCTTCAAAAACACCTCACAGCGCAATTAAATCATGTGTAGATGTGATACACAGCGCACATCCCTCATCAGATGTACTGTATGAGCAGGGCGGTAGCACCCGAACGACACGCCACCACTTCTTTACTGCATGTGAGGAAATATTTGCATTTGCATGACATGGTTAAAATTCATATACATTCTTATAAGCGTTTAAAGATGTCACGCAACTGAGATAATGAAAACACATGGAATGATCAAAGTTTTGATGACGTTTAAAGTGTGTTAAATGATTTGCGATGATCGCTCATGTAGTCTATACTTAGCTAACTGGCTAACTAGCTATGGAAGATTTAGGGGAATGTATTGGTCGTAATGGAATATAATATAATATGATAAGTATGTTTTCTTTAGTGTAAAATCACCTGTAAATAATAATTGTTTTGTTTTCATTACCTCAGAATCAACCATTTATATCTACATAGTGAGCAGGTCCTTGTGATCACCAAGTTGCACTACCAAGTTTCTACTGTACCCAAGAATGGTCAAATCAAACACTGGATCCTGTTGCGGCCAATTGTGTTTTCATGTTTTCGCATCAGCCATCATACTCAGAAGCCCCTCCATGACGAGACCGTTGAAAACACTTATTATAACACTTATTTTCTTTAATGTGAAACTGCTCTATCCAGTGTTTGTACCACATTGGAGAGGAAGAGACCTCTGTGGGTAATTCAGCTCTGGGTAAAAACCTCCTGAAGATGTGGACCGAAAGTTATCAGAGAAATGGATGATTTGGCTCCTCGTAAAAACCTCTTGAACAATGAACACCGAGGGAATTCTAACCAGGAGAAGTTTCAGCTGGTTGCAATCGGCAATCGTCACCACTAGAAGCCACAAAGTCCACTTAAATCTTACACACTGGACCTTTAACTAGTTAACATGAAAAGGCAGCAAAACATCCTTTCACTTCATAGTTACAGTTGACTAATGTATGTAAACTTGCCACCGTAAGAACAGTGGTTACATAACCTAACCTTTGAAACAAGCCGCAGCTTCACAGGTGCATGCTGGTACTTAAACAAACAGCACTACAGTCGTGTGTATGAGTGAGCTGTTGACTCGTCTGCTGCCTCTGGCTGCCTGGTCGGGAAATAATGACGAGGATGATGCTGTTGCGGGGAGTTGTTGTGAATGAGCCCAAGGGCCTTGGCGGTCGACCTGAATGGAGGTGGCCGAGAGTCAGGAATGTAGAGAATGTCTACAGCAGGACTAGAGACAAACAGCTGCCTGAGGAAGAGGTGTGAAGGAGAACGTTAGATCTGACTGGTTGGTGATTTGGAGCACAGTCAGTCATTTTGTATGGAAGTCCAGGAAGGACAATATTATACTGAAAACATTTGGACTTGGAATTAATTCAGTAATCCATCATTTTCATTAACTCATCATTAACTCCCTGCTGTGTAGCCCTCTCCATAGACTATACATTGGAGTGATCTTATACAAATACAAATGCATTTATTGGCTTGAGGAAAGTTTTAAAAAGATAAAACCGCATGGATTGAAAATCATAATACAAACATAATAATTTACCTTGTTGCAGTTGGAGGCGTCCTATCAAACATTCTATGGACGTGTCTCTAATAGTGGTCATTGCAATGCCGCAAGTGGCCACTGGGATAAATTAGCAGCTTTCTCTATTTTGGAATCTTCAGTTTTTTGTAATCTCAAAAGTGAGCACACCCAGCAAACACTGAGACGTTGATTGACCATTGCTTAAAGATCTAATTAAGACGTCCCATTATGGTTCAATAATAGTTTCCAAAATTAAAGTTGGGCCAATGTCCTCGACATTACCTGACCATCAGTTGGCCATCTTTTCTAAGCATCTTAGCAACGTTGAAATACAGCCCAGTCGTCGAATACTGGTGCTTAGACGGTGACTTCGGCCATCAGACATCGATGAAAACAGCCGTGCTTTCGGCATGATATGTGGCCAGTCGCCGTTATTCTGTAAAGGTGGCCGGCAGCATCGGGGGAACCCCAGCGGGACAACAACGTAAGTCGGGGGCACAAGTCCGAATAGTTAGCGTGGGAGGGGTGGTGGATGAGTCCAATAACCACTGACTTTTACCCAGAAGGCCAGTGTACAGGCAAACACTGTTCTTTTTTCCTAAACCCAACCATGTGCGTGTGTTGGCTAAACATAACCACGTGCATTTGTTGTTGAAGGAAAGAAAAGTCAATTTGCAGTGTTGTACCAATGTAGTGTGTTTATTCTGAATGAGACTGTGTGCAAACTGTGCACTTCCTGCAGAAATGTACATGTATTTTGAAAGAAGACAATGCATGTAACAGGATGCAGTTGACATGGCATCCCAGAACGTCACCAACCAACACACCCAGGGTACCTTGCACATCATATTTCGACGTAGAAAATCCATGACCAAACGCTGATATGTGACGAGGTCGGAGTGAGAAAGTGTTGCGAAATATGGTATTAATACAACCGAATAATGAAGTAATGTTTACCCAAACAAGACTCAAACCCTGGTTTCCTGGGTTAGAGCCCTGTGCTTCACAGATTCATCCACTAAACTTTCCTTCTATGTGAACTTTGTTGCTATTTATACAACAACTCAACATCAACTGACTCTCTGGCAAGAAGCCCTGAAGGCTGCTCCTCCCATGAGCTGTGACAGACAGCTCAGATGAAGAGTTTTTGCTCTTATAAACACCACAGGCTTAAAAACATGAGAGATATTGAGATGTACATAAGTGACATTGATGTCTTTTTTTATTTAAAAAAGCAAAAAAACAAGAAAAGAATAATAAGTTCCTTTGCTGTTTCATATCAATAATATGATGAAAATGTCATGACTGATGAGAGAGTGTCTGAATGGATGATTTTGTGATGTGGAAACATGGTCACCAATTGGCCATCTGTCCGCCCTGGACCAGAGACACGACTTCACTGCCTCTGCAATGTTTGCTGGGCTGTCAATAAGGCTTGTTATGGTGAGATGAAGATGTCAAAGTTGATCTTAAACACTAAATATTCACATGGATTGACTTTGCTCCCACAAGCCAGTTAATGGACGGCCATGATTTATTAAAATGAGCTGATTTCAGCATGTTAGATGTTGGTGTGAGCCGGCCTTTAACAGACTAACTGATTGATATCCTTTAACTGGAGTCATTTTGTCTAATTGGACAGATGTCCACAGGTTTTTATTTCACTGAATAATTTCACTTTGATTCTGGCTTTCACAGCTTAACTCATCCAACCTTGATTCATGCAGGCTCCCTTTGAGTCAGGCACTAATGAATGTACCCTGGTGGAGACAAAGACGAGACATGTAGCCTTCTGAAAATGTTATTTAGTTATTGAATCATTCACAGATTACAGGAGGATTAAATAAGAATAAGACTTGTTAGCAAATGCACGGGGAGAATGGAGGGAGATCCCAGTAAGCTTTAAGAGGGCGTGCTGTCTCTCAAAGAGTCAGGTTCAATTTAACTAAAGGAAGAACACAGTTATTGTGTGTAGTAACCTTGTAACTGTACTGTTAAGATTACAGAGGCAGTGTTGCTGTAGAGGTGTCACCTTGTATCGCAGAAGACAGGCAACAGCGCTGATTTAGTTTCATAAATTGTGCATGCACAGAGCTGTGAAATGAGCACACGGGGCAGAAACTGTGCACACAGAGCTCTGAGGCGAGGGAGCAGGGAGACGTCTGAAAGAGGGAGCATTCGTTTTACATGTGAAAGTCCAGTGAACGCAGCGCTGTGACATGCCTGAACAAGATCTCCTCTCGTTCACAAAGGAAGATTTATTATGAGATATTCAGTCTTTCCTCCACGTTTTGCTTTAATGCCAGAACTTGACAAGATGTTTGTGTCATTTAAACCAGCGTGTGGCTCTTTCATGTGGGCTGGGAACAAACGTCAGTAAAACACATGAATGTCTGTCTTGGTTGGAAGTGGTGAAAATACATGGCTGTGTTTATTGATGGTTTTCATTAGGAATGTCATAACAACAAAGACTCCATTTATTTTTTACAAAACAAAACAAAACAAAAGTTCTTCAGTACAGATACACACAATATTCTAACAAAGCACGCTGCTGCAGGTTGTTTCATTTAAAGGGATAGTTCGGCTTTTTTGAAGTGGGATTGCATGAGATACTTATCTATAGTCAGTGTGTTACTTACAGGAGATGTCAGCTGGCATGCCCCTCAGTTTGGAGAAGCAGGCTGGAGTTCGACCCAGAAGCTAAGCTGTGTACTGCTGTGGAGGGGCTCAGCAACACTATCTATTTTAGATTCTACCCAAAAACATCAATATCAGTTTAACTGTGCGCTATATTTAGAATATTTTTTACTGCTTTACCTTAAGGTCAGACAGCAGCTGGAACAGGAAGCTGTTACATCACCATTATATCTTCAAAGCCAGACTCCATTGAGAAAAACTGTTGTGTTGTTTGTGTGCTTTGTTTGTGTTGTGTGACTTTGGCATGTTGTTTGGATTCACCAAAGTCACACAATAACACAAACTTACTGACCAATCGAAGCAGCGGACGTCCAGCAGCTGCAGTCTTCAGCAAGCTAAAATTACGGTTTTTCGCATTGTAGTCTGGTGGCTGGCTCCTCCAGTCCGCATATTGAAGCATCTTGGGCAAGATACTGAACCCCAAATTGCTCCTGATGGCTGTTCTGTTGGTGTGTGAGTACAAGTGAATGGTTACTGAGGAGCAGGTGGCACCTTGTATGGTAACCTTGGCCACCAGTCTACCAGTGGGGTCGATTTACCATTGTTTTTTCAGAGAACTGTACGGTGGTGCAGTGGTTGGCAGTGATGTTCCAGGGTCGAAACCTGCTGGTCGGTTGGTTCCTTACTGTGTGGAATTTGCATGTTCTCCCTGTGTCGGCGTGGGTTTACTCTGGGTACTCCAGCTTCCTCCCACAGTCCAAAGACATGCAGGTTAATTGGTGACTCTAAATTGTCCGTACGTGTGAATGTGGGTGTGAATGGTTGTGGGTTCGCTTGCTCCTGAAACCTGGCACATCTTAGCCTTGATAAGAGCAACAGTATCAGGTGTACAAAGTAATCCAATGGGCCAGTTCTGCCCTATGTTTGACACCCCTGCTAAAAGCTGTGTGGACTCCAGACAGAATATCTGCTGTGACTCCAAAGCTAAGTTAAACTAAGTCCAAGCCTGAGCAGCAAATTCTCTGATGTGTTTTAAAGGTAGATAAAAAAAATCCTGCACCTCATAGACTGATGATGGAGCATGAACCGCTGCATGAAATCTTTTGGTTTCGCCCCGCTCCACACTGCCGACAGTAATGCTCTGTAAAATACAGTAATATAAGCCCTTAAAATTTTTAATGATGTAATTTCCCATATTCTGGAGCCTTTTAACGGGTACTTTGGTACTTTTATCTGGTTAAATAACATGTGAGAAATTACTGGTACATGTTGTAATTTCATCCAGAGGAAGTGATTGGCCCCAGATCACATATTTAAAGATATTAAAAAGCTCAGAAATTGATTTGATGAGCAATTCAGAGCCATCTTTAATAAACTATCTTAACTGTCAAATCATCACTCACCTCAGCGATGGAAGTCTCTCCGCTCTCTCTGCATTCTGCCGTCTGCCTCTGACTCACTCTCAAGATAGATTTGTGAGGAGACTCAAGAGAGTGGTGCAGTGATAATTATTCATTGAGCAGTATATATTTTTTCACATTGATAATCATAACAAGTCATACTGAATGTAAATAAACTGACTGAAGGCTGTGACACGGCAGATTTAGGATCCAAAGTCCCAGCAGTATGCCAAAAAGTAGTCAACCAATTGTAAGATAAATAATAAAAGGGAGGATGAATTAGACTTAGCTTAGTGTGGCTGTGACTGTCTATGTAATGTGCACCGTAAATAAATAGTTATCATAGTTAAATCATCCAGCTAACGGTGTACAAAAAACTTTAGAACAGCTACCTACTGGGAAGGGTCAGATCCTAATTTCTTTCACACATCATTTACTTAATATTATAATCAAGCTAACCTATGTGTATGAGCTTGGCTCTCCTTTCAGAGCTAATTATCTTGAGTGATATAAATCAACATTGTGTTCATGGCAACTGCAAACACTTTTATGACCCAGTTTACACATGCATAAGGCTTCACTCACCCCTCAAAACAATCCTCAGTCCTTGCTGTGAGCAGTTTGTGTAGGAACTATTTTCATTCTGCACGGTGAGGCAGTCGGTGGGTGTAGTTTGGTGGAAAGAAAATAGTTCCTCCATGTGAATTATGTTTAGTAACCAGGTCATGATCTCTGGAAAGAGACATTGCTGTGGAGTTTTTCAATGTATTTTTTATTTGGTGCTTTGAGCACCACAAACTGAGTGCCATCTAGTTCCTTTATAATTAAGTGAAGGTAGACATCTCTACGACTCACACCAAAACAATCAGCATTAATAATAAATAAAATTAATCGCACTACAGGTAAGAGGACAAACATGTATTTTGATAATGGTGTGAACTTTCCCTTTATTCTTTTCAGCCACTTGCCTGCTGAATTGTTTTACTTGTTTATTAAACTAACTTGTTCAAAGTGGAAAATGTAGGTCTTAAAAAAAAAAAAAATCAACAGGGATTTGGCACTTTGCCAGTTTTAGGTGGTCGGACTAAAATTTTAAACCGTGAACTTTTCAACTTCTCCCTCACAGTGTCAGACACTCTGAGTCAATGGACTGGCCCGAGGACTCTGTTTCACCTGTCAGCAGCTATAACACCATCATTTATTTATTATTTTTATTTTCAGCTGCACAGCACCAGGGTCAGAGTCAGACTGGTTTATTGTCAAGAAGGTTTGCACAAACAAGGAATGTGACCTGGTGAGTTTATCACACAATAAACTGTGTTCAACTGTGCAATACCTTGTATTAACACTGCGTTCATACTGTACATTTCAAGTGATATAATTGTCTCAGATTCATATTTAACGGACATAGAGATCCCATTTTGTAGTATGTATATTCAAGCCAAATCATGGATGCCTAGCTGACTGCTGACTGTTTTGAACATGGAAACATGGATAAATAATTACAGAAGACATTCAGTGTCAGATTTATCATGATGAATTTATTTGACAAAGTCTCCAAAAGACACTGCAGTTCAAAGCTCCTGAAAGGTATACAATCGCACCACCATCAGGTGCAATACACATGCTGTGTTTTTCACACTCTCAAATTCATTGTTTTCAATGCAGATGTGCAGCTCAAACACCAGAGTGAAGCCATCACGACGTGCACGTTGTTCCCGAGTGCCTATTTTTCAAGGTGCAACAGCTGCGCCCTGAGATAAACCGAGTTCAAGTTTTGACAGGCAGCAGCGTGCACCGCATGTCAGGTGATGAGGAACAACCAATCACAGCCGACAGACTTATTTTCCTTCATTCATAAATATCAGTCTGTGATAAATATGGAGAAGAAGTTGATCATTTAAGTGCAGGGCTACTCAGAGCTTTACATCTGTCCCTCAGACAAAAGTGCCTGCACTCAGGATTTCAGGAAAATAGGCTATGATACGGTGCTTCTTAAGGTTGCTTAGCATACTCAGATACACCCTGCCGCCACGTTCTTGAAAGCTGGCATAGAAGAAGCACACCCAGCGCCTGACCTCGCGATTTCCAGGTGGTTAAAGATGCCACATGTGTACGGCCTCCAACTCAGCTGCCTGGCATCCAGCGTCAATGGCTAGCTAACGTTAATGGTGCGGCCATGTGTGTGTGTGTTCCTTGCCACGCAGTGGTCAATGGTGATAAATGTGAGGGCTGTCAGGGGACATTAGTGGCCAACAGGAGCCTTTTCTGATCCCTCTCTGGAACTGGATACTTCTATGTGAGATAGCTGCTTGGCTTGGTAGCACAGATGACCGGTGTGGTAAGCCACTGTGCTTTTGTGGCAAATCACCGTCATATCGACTCACTGTGGAATAAGGAAGGCCCTGTTAAAACTGTGTGTTAGAGACGGGTGGCTCTGATGGTTCAATATCTGAATTTTTAATTAAAGGCCAACATCAGTGTGGTGTATCAGTCTAACCCCTCCGTGCTCTGAGTCCACCTTGTTTGTGTACGAAGACAGTGACAAGTTGTTTCTCCCACCATAACCTCAGAGAACGCAATGTCTCACACTAACTGGAAACACACACAGCTTGCTGATAAGGCTTTGGGTCTGTGTGCAAAAACACTCATTACCCCGGTCTATTACTGCTCCAGCTCCAAAAACAAATTCCTGTAAATCTTGTGTCATCACAGCAGTTGAAGGGAAAACAAGTACACAGCGTGAACTCAGCAGAGCAGAAACACACTCACATGGAAATGTGTCATCTTTAAGACTCATATTCATATTTTTATACACTAATTGCATCAATTAAGCTAAAATTTAATTTATTAGGAAATAGCTACATCTATTTTTGTCACCATTTCCTTACTGCATTAAACTAGTCGTTCACTTTTTAAGACATTAAAAACAAATAGCACTCAAATAAATACAAATTAAGTTTGTATCTGTGCTGAATGAAGCTCAGTCCTTACAGGTTTTGTAATCAATTAGCAGCTCCTCATGAAAACAGAAATATAAAGTGGAAAATGGAAAAATTAAACACCGGACTAAGAGCACCAATGTGACAGGGAATGTGTGCTATGATTGTTTTTTAGCTCAAGTGCTTTCTACAGGTTTGCAGGAAGTTCTGTCTGTACAAAGTTGTTTTTCCAGAAATGTCTGTTCACTAAGAAAAATCCTCAGCCCTTACTGTTTACACTGGAGCTACTTTCTGCTGAGGAAGAAGTCCTTTTATGAAAGGTTATCTGTAGCTGGACATTCTGTCCATAGATACAGAAAGCTGGTTAATTTTGCTTTTTTCAAAAGCAAAAGAACCACAAATAAAATTTAAACCACTTCCATTGTATTACTGTAAAGCAGAGGCGGCAAACTCATAGACAGATCCCAAACCTTGGGCAAATATTACAAAAACGACATAAATAGACAGCACAGGACTAAGGGAAATTTTGTAATTTGGTTAACTCATCCTCTAAGTCATGCAGAAGACGTTCACTTTTGCATGTGTCCAATGGAGGTTACAATGGGAGGACAGCTGCCTTCAAAATCACACCCTGAACATGACAACACTCAACCTGCCGCAGCAACATCATTTCACGGCAGTAAAACTGCATGGAAGAGTCGTCACTCATGGTTACGCATTTCAGAATTTATATCTGAGTCAGTTCCTGTTCAGGGTTACAGTCACATTACCCATGCTTGTGTTGTTTGACTTCCACAGAAAAGTAAGTGAATGTTGCAACAGCCTTGTTATATAACAAGAGATTATATTTAGAGCTCGGGGGCAACGGGGGGGTGAGGACCTTGATGGCTGACTAACTAACCTGATCGTCAGGATGAGTCATTATTAATCAGAATGAGATCAGCGCCTCTGGAAATGTGTTATAATTTTATACATGTTAATTTGTCTATGTGCATTTTTCAAAGCCACTTTAAATGGAACTACGCCCTCTTTCAATGAAAGTACGCTCGCTTCTGCATGATGGAAGTGGGCTGGATGATTGACTCCCAGTCAAGTTTGGTACTGGCTCAAAGAGGCTGTGAAATGGCACAACTTGAGTTCACTGGTGGTTTTGAACACCGTCCTTGCCAAGGAAACACTAGGGAGCTCTACTCCCTCTCATCGCGATCTTTAGAGGCAGGATATTGGGTTTCAATTGCCCTCTGTCCCTTCTCCTTAGAAGCAGGACACTGGGTTTCAGTGCCCCTCTTCGTCTTCTTCAAAGAGGCAGGACATTGAGTTTCAGTGTCCCCCTACCCGCTATCATTAGAGCTAGGACGTTGGGTTTTGAAGTTCCTCTAATCCATCTGCTTTGATGCACGATGTTGGGTTTCAATGCCCCTCCACCTCCTCTTCTTAGAGGCAGGACGTTAGGTTTCAATGCCCCTCTATCCCCTCTCCTTGGAGGCAGGGCATGGGTATTAGATGCACCTTCAACCCCCCTCCTTAGACACCTGCTATTGGGTTTCAATGCCCCTCTAGCCCCTCTTCTTAGGAGGTAGTATATTGTGTTTTGATGCCCCTCTACACCGTCTCCTTAGACACAGGACGTTGGGTTTCAATGCCCCCCTACCCGCTATCATTAGAGCTAGGACGTTGGGTTTTGAAGTTCCTCTAATCCATCTGCTTTGATGCAGGATGTTGGGTTTCAATGCCCCTCCACCTCCTCTTCTTAGAGGTAGGACATTAGGTTTCAGTGCCCTTCTATTCCCTCTTCTTAGAGGCAGGACATTTGGTTTCAATTCCCCTCTAGCCCCTCTTCTTAGAGGTAGTATGTCGTGTTTTGATGCCCCTCTACACCGTCTCCTTAGCGGTAAGAAGTTAGGTTTCAATGCCCCACTACCCCCTCTCCTTGGAGGTAGGACGTTGGGTTTCGATGCCCCGCCACCCCCTCTCCATAGAGGCAGGACGTTGGGTTTCAGTACCCTTCTATTCCCTCTCCTTGGAGGCAGGACATGGATTTCGATGCACCTTTAAGCCCTCTTCTTAAAGGCAGGAGGTTGGATTTTGATACCCTTCGACTCCTCTCTTTGAGGGCAAGATGTTGGGTTTCATTGCCCCTCTATCCCTTTTCCTTAGAGGCAGCATGTTGGGTTTCGATGCCCCTCCTTGTAGAGGTTGTATGTTGTGTTTTGATGCACCTCTACATCCTCTACTTAGACACAGGACGTTGGGTTTTGATGCCCCTCTTCCCCCTTCTCCTTCAGAGGAAGGATGTTGGGTTTCAATGCCCCTCTATCCGCTCTCCTTGGAGCCAGGACATGGGTTTCGATGCCCCTCTACCACCTCTTCTTAAAGGCAGGGGGTTGGCTTTTGATACCCTTCTGTCCCCTTTTCTTAGAGACAGGACATTGGGTTTTGATGCCCCCCGACCCTCTCTCCTTAAAGGCAGGACCTTTGCCCTATGCCCCTTTACCCCCTCCCCTTAAAGGTAGGACTTTTGGTTTTCAATGCCCTTCTATTCCCTCTGCTTAGAGTTGGGTTTTGATGACCCTCTACCCCCACCTCTTAAAGGCAGGACATTTGGTTTTAAATGCCCCTCTGTCCCCTCTCCTTAAAGGCAAGATGTTGGGATTTATGCCCCTCTACCTCCTTTATATATTTATGTGTGTGTGTTTACATGTGTATGCGTCCCCTGTGGTTAGCTGTTTTTACTAACAGCTGCTGGCTGAATTTAAGTCGCTAAAGCCGTTGAAGGGAGACTTTTCCAATTTTCAACCTGCTCTGTCATCTGCATTTATTGTAATACGTGAAGTTGGTAAGGTGGTGCGTTCAAGCTAAACGGGTGGTTAAACGGTTCTGAGAGGCTTTAAAACATCTAAAGATTCTTCCTTGAGAGCCAAGGTCTGTTTGTGGCTTACTGTCTTAAGTGGAAACACACTGAATGATGAAAAGCTTCCTGGGATGTTCGGGACTTACTGAAGGCTCAGCATCTAGAGACAGTGATATGCACCTGCAGCTGATTGTTTTCTGCAAGACTGTGGGACTTATTTGTCATGTGGTGCAGATCATGTTCCACCATGTGACCCATTTTCTGTGAAAAATCCTGTGGGGAAATATTCATTGTCAAGGATGCAGCCCGTTAACTTTGTTGCAGGCACAATCTGTAGAGCTTTTCTGTCTGACGTAAACCTGGTGCTATAGCTTAAATTATAATTGATTGGTTTTTATTTTGGTGGTTGCTTTTCATAAAGATAATCACCAAATGGAGGTCATAGTTCCCCCCCCCTTTTATTTAATACTACATCACTGCTTAGTGCCATTATCCAAAATGATCCTTTAACATGCTCATTTCTCCCCTCTATAGACCTCTCCTCTCTCTCCCTCTGTCTCCATTTGTGTCGGTGATCAGACATAATTGGTTTTGATCCACAGTAAGTCGATGGCTTGAATCTGCTGTGCAGGGAGCAGTGAGATTGTTGGAATGCTGACCGAGAGTAAGTTGCGATTAGGTCCAGAGCACTGCTGTGTAGTCGTGCAATGAATACATAATACACACCCAAACACACACTGTTCACTATATACAGTATCTTCCCACCACTCCACAAATTGCGTTTCACAGCCCAGGGATGTTGTAACTCACTGTTTTCCTCCTCCTCACTCTGTTTCCTTTAGTGTGTGGTGTTTGCAGTTATAATCTGGTTCAGCAGGCTTTTATTGTGCTCATAAAACATATCAGTCAACACTGGTGTGGGGCCACTGTACTGGGCAGCTTTAAGAAGCATCCATACACACGTGCTTGCTTGTGCCATTATTCTTATGAATAATTTCCATACATATGTTCTCTAAGTAGAGCACAGTGTTGGCTGTAAATCCACTGCTCTCAGGGCAGAAATACACTCGATCACAGTCACAACCAGTTCCACTGCACACTGTGTTAATTACCTCTGATGTTAATGCACAGGGTCATCGCACAAGTACACGAAGAATACAAGCAGAAGAGCAGCACAAAGACTGAAACTGAAGGTATGCTTTATAAATATCATCACACTAGATCAAGGAAAATGATGCCTAATAGACCAAAACACAAATAATAATGCCCACATTTTCTTACAATTTATACTATATAATGTTATAGGACCTACTCTAGTATCATCTGGAAGTGAACATTAATACAACTAATATAATTAAGAGAGGTCACATGGGCTAATTTAAGGACCCCCTAAATTAAGGTTTGGAGCTGCCCCTTACAAACCAAAGGGCTGGGTTCAGGTGTAAGATAAAAAACTGGTTATGTGTTGGTGTAGGGTCGGGGTTTGGCAACCTGCACTATGAAAGGAGACATTTTTGGCCAAAGAAAAAACCTATTTGGAATTGCAAAACATATTTGAACCATATAAAGGAGGTAACACAGCCCATCCATCTATCCATCCATTTTCATCTGCATATCCAAGGCCAGGTCGCGGGGGCAGCAGGCAAAGCAAAGCACCCCAGACGTCCCTCTCTCCAGCAGTGATACCAGATGAGATATGTAGTCCCTCCAGCACGTCCTGGGTCTACCCTGTTGCCTCCCACATGGCCTAATACAGCCCATTAAGCCTAAATCAGCCTATCAACGATACCGATATGTCTACACTTGACAGCATTAGCATTGGAAGCAAACAGGGGGGATGAAATTCAAAGCTAGCCTAGGGAGACTCAAGACTAGCCATGACTATTAAGGTTTGGCAAAGTTTAAAGGAAAAGGCGCCAGACCATATGTGCATCATGCACGATCTCAGATGAGGTGTATACACTACATATTTTTACAATTGGAGAATGAGAGTCACTTTAGATACTTAATAAATGTTAAAAATGACCATTATTCGTTTACATATAATTTTTAGAGGAGCTGAAAAGCGACATGTGGCACCTGGGTCGTAGCTTACTTACCACAGGTGTTTCCTGAGTCAGGGCATGAAGCTGAAAATGGCTATGTTTAGCTTAGGGTTAGAGATAGCTCCCGTCAGATATAGTGAGATACGGCATGTATCTGGGAGGAATTAATGTCTCTGCCAAGACTGCAGTGGGATTCATAATATGTCAAAGGGATTGTACTTTCAGTCATATTAGTCCATGCTCGAGTCATGGCTCCACAAATGATGGTTGCTGCAACCAGACTAAAATAATTTGCCAACTATTACAGACATTCATATTTCATGGTTCCAGGAGGATTAATCCATCCGGTGCCATCAGCAGGTTAAAAGTTTTGGCTCTGAATGAATGTTGTCACAACCATAGCATGGAGGCCGTGGTGGTCGGCTACAGTTTGTAAAACTATCGCCAGTGAAAGTGAAAGCCAATCCCAGCTTTGTCCACTTGGTTCCTTGCTATTGTTGCATTTTTTTAGCGCTGTATCCGCCATTTTCTTATCTTCCCACGTGCTGCTGGCACCTGGTTGCTACCTGTTTATAAAGTTCCGACCTCACCTCCGTGCTGTGCCCAGGAACGTCTCTAACACAGAAAATACAGGCAGACTAGTCGAGAATGATGATTGTGAGTGATTACTTTTGTTTGAGTCTATACGCTGGTTTTTGAGAAAATCCTGCATAGTGTACCTTTAAGTAAATCCCTAGTATACAACTGGCTGAGTGAACTGAAGTTACATGTGACTTGTATTTTCATTCAGTGTTGTTTGAAAATTGAGTCAGTCTGCAGGTTTCCTCATCTTAGCAGCAGCTGAGTGGAGCTGTGGAGGTAGAGGTATAACTGCAGTGCACGTTAGACTGTTGGCTAATGATGGAGACCTTCTGACCGCTGCGGAAAAATATGTGTGTGGCGAAGAATATTAAGATTGTAGTTTCAGGGGTCCCTCTTTTTAATTTCCCAGTTATTTGTACATTTGTGAGTAAGCTACAAGTGAGAGGTGGTGGAGGTGATGCACTTGTTCCCAGTGGGTCTTCCTCGTAAGGCTGGCTGATATTACGAGTATGACCGAAATGATTTGTTTTAATGGACAAAAATAGTTTTTAGTAAGGTACGAAATCCATTAATGCCATGAGTATGCAGTGCTAAAACAGATTTCTGTGATACATGTATTTCTTTTTTCAGCGATAAGAAAGTTATCTGGGCAACACACAGAGGACTATGGCAGGAATGCGTCTATGCAGAGCTGTAGGTATGGCGTCGACTCAACGCAGACGTATGAATCCAGCTTTAGTTTGAAGTGTGCTGAGGCCCAAAGACAATCAGCACACAGGTTGTCTGCCAAATTAAAAGAAAATAAGACCTTTCATTGATGATCTTTATATTCATTTAAATGCTGCTACAGTGTAAACAAACAGTTGCAGCTTGCCAACACTGCATCTCAGAAGAAATTACATGCATGCATTTTTAAAACCCGTTCACATGCTGCTCATATATTTGCCCTTCAAATGTGCGTAAAATGAGCAGAGTCTGCCTTCACGAAGCCATCCAGGCCAAACGCTTGACAACCACAATATGTGCATGTGTGCAAGTGCTCTTCCTGCTGCCTCTTTCACTCATCACACCCCCGCATACAATAAAATCCACAAATGTGCAGGTTCACATTCAGGAGCTTGGAAAAGAGAGGAGAAATAATCCCGGGTCCCCATGGGAGCAGATGTCACCGGCACAAACAAGCGACAGATTGCCTCAGCCCACGGCCAGGCTGAAGGTGCTCTGCAGAGCGAAGGGAGGTCATTACTGCTGGCCCTCCTGCACAGGAGGAAACATAGAGAGGGGAGTGAAGAGGCTGCAGGGCTCAACACAGCACTCACACACTCTTTTCTGCTGGCCTTTTTTCCTCTGCTAAAATGCAGCAGGTCACATTTGAACTGAAACCACTTACGGAGTTTTTTTGTAACCTGCAGCGGATCAACTGTGTGCCATTTAGCTGCTGAGGCATGAAATAACACGGACAGAGAACTCAGGGGGGAGATTTTGCAAATTGGAGGAAAGATGACCAGCTTGACCTGTGCAGTAAATGCTTGAACAGAGACTGAATCAGCTCATGCAGATCCTGTACAGGTCCCCAGTGCATGGACCCAATTGATTATAGGCTTATTACAACAGGGCTGTGAAGAAGGAGAAGAAGCCTCCTGGATAATTTCATAAAACTGTATCTGTATGTTTGTGCTTCTTCTTCAGTTCAGCAGGAATGATTTGTTATTGAAAATGACGAGCAGTACAGGTTCAGTTCAGTTCGGTATGTTTTTTTCAATTTGCACTGTGAAAACTTGTGGATGGTACCAATGGAACCGTTCTATACCGTCCTCATGTTTGGTCCCCCCTCTGTTGGGGTACCTTACACACAGATCTGGCACTTAAAGGTGGAGCTGTGAACACTGCAGTCAATAGTGTAGTGTAGCAGAGTGTTGTTCCTGTGGGCTACAGCAACACTAAACCCCTGAGCTTGCCTGAGAAGGACTAAATGCACAAAGCTGCTATTTTTAAATATCCCATGGAGAGAGACTCTCACTGCAGCCTGATTTATTTTGTTCTGAAAATGTTGGTGTGCAGCCTCGTTCTGTGGACGATAAACCAGGTGCAGACTTCCATCTGTGTCACCGCTGATGAGGAAGTACAGTGAGTGCTGGATGGAGCAGTGAGTGACAACAACCCCGCCCACATTTAAGGGTACTGTTTGCAGTGGAAATGTAAGGGTCTAGGTAACACGTCTGAAGGGTTACTTTTGGCTCCAAGGGTAACATGCCAAAATGTTTGGTGGACACGGGGCATTTGTCATTATCTGACATGTGTCTGGACTGCACATTCTGAAACACAAGATTCTGAAAATGTGGAAATATTTTGCAGACACACACTTAAAAAAATGAGAGAAAATTTAATGATGAGGAAAATCTAGTATCCTTTTTAAAAAGCAAATCTAATCAACTACATGTTTTACTTGCATGAATATTTGTGGTTAGAATGTCATATGGAGAGAAGGTGAAGCTTGTCACCCACACTTACAGTTTGTTTCTGGCCCTTCAACAGTCTGATGAATAAAGGGGGGTCAGTATGGGACCACAGATCATTCTTGGCCTATATAAGAATATATAGGGGAGAAAGTGAAACTGACTAGTGTGTGATTTAGCAAGACCGCGCAGACGGTATTTATCAGATGATGTCTGGGGATAAATAGCATTGAACTACAAGCAGTCCATTAGTAAAATTATGTAGTTACCTGTATCACTTTACAAGGATTTAACCGCCTGGCCAGTTTTAAATTGTAGACATAATTAAAGAACCACTGTGTTGAAAAGATCATTCACGTCACACACAAGCAATGACAGTGATCAGATGAGGAGGTCAGTAATTCTGGGGTACAATATCTTTGCTGCACCAAAGTAAAATTAATCTTAGGGAGTTAATTTTATGAGTTTCATTATATATACCTTGGAAAAAATACCAAGGTCTGGACCTTGGTGACCTCAGTGGTGGGTACGGCCATGATTCCAACTGACAGTTACCTAGAGGACTATGAAATTAGCTCCACAACCTGTAAATACCTCCTCCCACTTTGCAACTCTGTGATCTTTAGCTAATCAGCCAAATTATCTTAGTAACATGAGCAGTATTACACACAACACATTCATACATAGAAGAATTCCTCTGATTATACAGTGATGAGGTTTTTTATCCAAATAAACTGGGATGAAAAGAAGATCTCAAAAGCATCGCCTCCTGCTGTTTGATGCCACCTAAATGGATTTGTATATGAGAAAAGAATCATGACACTTGTGTTAAAAACTGCAGGTGTAACACTGGATCACAGATCTAGCACCGCAAAGCAGACTCAGGAGGCAGAACAGCTGTGGTAAAAACACTGAAAAACTAGGTCAGGAGGCAGCAACAACAAATCCAGAGGGCTAAAGCAGGCAGGCGATAGTCAAAAGGCAGCGAGATGGTCTTTAGAGCACGTAGAGGCAGGAGAATAAAGGCAACAAATAAAAAGACAATCTGGTGGACAGTGACTTTTAACTGCCCTTTGTAGTCAGTGCACTGTGGCTGGCTGTGAAAGAACAGCAGCTGGGCGGACAGATGACTCGAGCAGGAGATACTGAGGCGGCAAACTCAAGTGACGGAACAAATATGCAAAGATTAATCAAAGGAGGAGAATTAGTGCCTCGATGGAGCACCTGCACGACGAGAGAAAATTCATAGGTGGAGCTTAAATACATGAGGCTGAATTTTCTTTTTTAAATTCACATGTTGAGACTGATTTCACTCATTGTGACACATTTATGATGGTCTTCATTTGAAGAAATCCAGGCTGGTAATACGACTCACTGCCAATTAGTTCGACTTCATTTATTCAGCCTGATATCAAGGTTGTCTTTTCAATGTTCTTTAGACTAGTGAGTGGTAAATCATTCCCACCAATGTCATTTTCACTCAACACAAAAGCGGTGGTCGTGGTTAATAGTAATTGTGGTGATGTTTTTTCGATCAGGAAAGACTTTAAGCATCAGTTTAAGAGTTACTTCTACGAGCTAAATTACAACAACCTGTAGGCCTACAGCTGCATCAGTTTCATCCACGAATGTCACCAGTTTTCTGACATTTTCTGGATCATTTGCGTGTATCTAGGTAAAAAGAAAACATCCTGGTTGGTTGATGTTTCTCCTACAAATGAAACAGCCATTAATGAACACAACACTGGATTTATGTGAATCACTGAACAATACAAATCCTAGGTTCAGTCAGGAACACTTAGTCAAAGAAAACCTAACTTCCATTTGCAGTATTATATTCGGCAGTATGGCTCTGTTCTGGGGTATCTCTGCCTTTCCTCACACCCACGCAGAAAGCCATAAGGCAGAGAGAGCAAACCTCCCTGCCCTTCCATGTGCCTACATGGAAAGCCTAAGAGCAGCAGCAAAGACCCCCCCAGGGACAGAACAGAGCAGCATCAGTGACAAACAGAAATGACACTGATAAGTCAGACACAGCATGAAAAGGAGGAGCTGGGGTGGAGGTGGGTTGCAAAGCAGCTTGCAGGGGAAGCAGCGACAGTAGGCAGGCCAGAGCAGTTTAAACAGGGCACCCTGATGAGATTTCCATCAATCAGCTGCTCCATCAGTTGATTGGCTGTTTGAGATCAGCTGATGTAGCTGGGATGTGAGCTGAGCTTGACATCGTGTCCTGCCTGAGCTAACACTATGCTCAATTTGTGAAACCACACAAGGAAAGTTTCTAATGCACAGGTCATAATAACTCAGATAAATTATTACTTAGGCCTATTTTAATTTAGGATAACTACATGATGATGAAATGTAAAGCATTAAAACAGCAACAAATAATTGATATTTTGTCTGAACAGATTTATCTCTAGTTGTGGAGGTATAGCTAATGTTGTCGTAAATGTGTGCATACAGAACACACAAGTGAATACAGGCAACAAACACACAGTTGCTTCCTCACTACATTGCATTTAGCTCAAAGGTAATGATAGTGTAACAGAGTAGGTTTTTTCTTCTGCCCATTAAATGTCACAGGACTGCATTCAATGACTCACCGGTGCCCTAATTACTGGTTAGCACCACTGACTCCTAGATCCAGCTGAGCTATTAATCACTCAATTGGGCATTTCCTACCTGGTTTCTATGCTGGTGACATGATCCACCACAAACCATGGTCTGCTGGCTCTCTAGGAGACTGCGCCTCTGCCTCCTGGTATGTACTGTACATGTGGGACTGCATTAGCTTACGTTTAGTTTAAGTATTACTCCCAGTAGGTAATTTGAGTGTTACCATGCACTTTGCAGGCATTTGTATGCTGTGCATCACAGTGTGAGGCAATGGCTTTGACATGATATTTTTCTGTTGTCACTAGGACTCTCACTGCAGCCCAGTGGCAACCCAGCAGGACAAGGTCCACTGCCCCTACACCTTCCCAACATATGCTTCAATAACCATGGAGCGAGAGGCTCAGGACAATAAACCGGCCCCTGTTTAGGAATATTCAAGGATATGGAAAAAGTTTTCCCTGTCCTTGAGTTAAACTTATATCAGCTCCAGTAAAGTTGTGAAGTTGAGAGGAAGGGGATTAACAGATCTGCCCCCACTTAGGCTTAATTTGTGGTTTCACTGTGACTCAACAGAAGATAATGGACATCTCAGTTCATTATATATGTCCTGTATGCCAAGGCAAAACATCAGCCTGCCAGCCGACTTTTAATTTTTACATTGCTTCATCTCCATAATGTAGAACGAGCTTTCATGATATAAGTCAGAGACAATAATAACAGAGCCATGTGTAACATTTTAACATCAATCAATCAATCTCAAGACACATTATTGTAAAAGTAAAAGAGCAGTGCTAACAAGGTGAGCAGCCTTTATTTACCTCCATACTGGACCTGATGAATGTCAGAGAGATTTGTTTCTTGATCTGTTTGTGGAGGTCAAGGCACAATATTTGTGTTCATGTTTGGTGTCAGAAGAAAATGACTGAGGTTGTGTGCATGTGTTGCATTAATGTGCAGGTGTGACGCTCTGACATTCAAAAGTGCTCATGGTTGAGTGAGAACACCAGTGATTTTACAAGCTAACAAAGAAAAATAATAATAATGTGATGAGACTATCAAAGGAATATGATAGTTTCTTGGTTAGCTGGCAAGTTTTCTCAGCTGCTCCTTTCCCGGATTTACATTCTTTTGCCAAAGTCACTTTTCCCAAATCTTTATGATAGAAGTGGCAAATGCAGAGTTAGCGTGACCCATAGTCAGAAGACACTGCCCTTCCAATTTTAAAAATGAAACAACCAATACCATCTTTCCCTAACCAAATAGTTTTTGTGTCTAAATCTGACTACACCTTAACCACAGCCATAGGGATGTCAGGTCAGAAAACATTTCTTGATGAGTGAACAGTTTCAGGAGGCATGGGCAAACAATGTTAGTCTTTCTTGTGGGGCATCAGATCAGAAAACCCTCGTCTGTCCTGTTCCAGAGGGCATGGATAACCAACATGTTTTGATGTTTTATTTTGAGGACTTGTTGGTCAGAATGGCCACAATTATGAGGATAAAACTAAGTAAAAAATAGCGTAAACATAGAGTTAACAGAAATTAAACAGAGTAAATATTCAAAATGTTAAGACATTGCTTTTAGAACACCCAGTTTTGAATGTCGGAAACAGTTGCGCAGTATGTCTAGATGGTCAGTCTCCTCAGAATCGATGTAAAGACACAGTGATGTGTCATCTGCATAAGCATGACGCCTGGGACTGTTTCTAACAATGGCATTTCCAAGGAGGAACATAAATAGAAAAGAAATATGGGCCAAGCATGGAGCCCTGAGGCACCCCACACTCGATTACTTATCTCCCCCAGATAACCTGGCCACCCCAGTAAAAATAGCACTAAGTCCTACATTGGGAAAAGGAATAAGATGCCCAAAGGCCTCTAAAAGGCGGCTTGTGAAATCAATTTCAACATGTTTATCAGCCACAGTTTATACAAAAACAACAGTGGAACCCACAGTTTGAAACTTTTCATCTAAATGGACCTGTCCTTTTATACACTGTAGATATCAATGGGACGTGTAACACCTTTAATGACTGAAAAAAATGATGAGAAACAGCAATATCCTTTCTCTCTCTATTTCACAAACTTACAAAGGCATGTACACACATGCACACACACCGAGGACAGTGAGTACAGTAGCTCCAGGCCCAGATGGTGCTCCTTCTCCACCAATGACGATGTTACATAAGTGGATTGAGCCCAGGGACAGAGGCCTGCATGCCTGCTTTACCGAGCCACAGTGGTGCATGGGATGCTTTCTGTGGAAAAAGGAAAAAGAGAGAAGGAGGGGGAGAACGTATCTGGTGCTTGAGCCTGGAGAGACAGACGCGTACGGCTTTAAATAGCTCTAATCCCACCCCCATCCTTGCACATGCATTCGGCCACTTTCCTGCCACTGGGTCTCTGACAGAGCACAGCGAGGTATCAGGCATCCGCAGCCCTTCTCCGCTCGGCTCTGGAGGGTGTGTGGGTGGGGAGCTGTATCTGGAAGCATGTCTGTGTACGGACGTGCACAGCTGTGTGTGCACGGCGGGGAGAAGGTGTAAGTGTGATGTGAATGTTGAGGCGATCTGAGCGGAGAGGCTGGGATTTAAAAGTGAAGGACAAATCACAGGGTTTGGTCGGAACAAGGACATGTTAATGACCTTGGGCTGTGATAAATCCAAGAAATAAGGCGATTCTGGCACTGATGGTGTCCCTGGCTTTGTACAAATGCTGTTTATGCTAACGCTCCCATTCCTAGATAAAAAGACAAGGTTACTGAAGAGCTGTTTGCATGCAAGTGACGTAATGCATTTCCTATTCTTATGCTGCACACTAATATTCCCTACACTGCTGCCTACACAATAACACTGACATGTGGCCAGTGGTTAAATGCCATACAAATCAGCACTTGCTCATCCAGTCCCCCATTTCCCTGCCTGCCTTCACCTTTCCATCACAACAACACCACCTCTGTTCTCTTTTTCCTTCTTCCATCTCCACTTCTTTCATTCACTGCCTCCCTCAGAGGCAGCCATCTCCTCTCATTGTCCCGCTGTCTTTTGTTGCCCTCCTCAACAAAAGAGAACACTTTAGGCTGTGATGTGTATTTGTGTGTGTGTGTATGTGTGTGTGGTTGCCTATGACAATGATGCTTCATTTCCTCCAGACTGGTTGCTTGGGTATAATAGCTGGTGTGTAACTGTGTGTGTTTGTGTGTGTGTGCAGAGTTAGCGCACTGCCTCTTTAAGTCAGAGAGAGAGTGACAGCTTGCAGCTATGCTCGATTCTTGCCCCCTGCCATTACTGCAACACACTGCTGTTTGCTGCCACACATACAATTTGAGAGCATTATCTCATGCACAGTGACATATATAACACACATATTAACACACAAACAGGCCCACCAGGAGGGTTTGTGGTGATCGTTGCTGCCAAAAAAAAAAAAAAAAAGAAACAATTTGCAGCATGTTTTCTAAAAAATAAAGCAACACAATACGTGACTTTTTTTATTGTGTGATGTGTTGTGGTGATTTTAAGCATGTGTAAAATAAATTTTAAAAGAATATAAATTATCCTCAAAAGTTTTGGTGAAGCTGGTGTTCTTAAGATTACTATAACTAGTGCAGCAAAGGCTGAGTAAAATAAACCTTGACGAAACAATCCCAACTCACTAGCTTGTTCGTTCTCTTTCTGCTGTATCAAAGCTACATATTATAGCAGGTGCAAACAGTTTAACTGCTACATGACTCAAGGAATGTTCGTTTTGGTTGGGCCACTGTTCTGGTACACATATTCCCTCTCATTATGAATTTTAACGACTTTGGTAATCCCCTGACTTTTCATCAGGCACCACCATCTGAGGAGGGAAGTTACCAAACATTTGTAAGTGCTTGATCAGACAGTGGAACCTCAAACTTCGTCCTCGCCACCAATAGGCGGTGATGGAAGGTTGGTGATGTAGCCTAGTGACAGCTTGTGCACACAGTAAGTAACAAATAGCAGCCTCCTGGACCGAAAAATGAAGATAGCATGAAAGTACCAAAATCTTCAGTACCTCAAATGGCTACTTGAAGCTGGCTCCAGAAGCAAGTCGATCCCCATAGAACTCCATGTTAAAATGCCATTTATGAAAACTGTACAGGGGCTGTGTTCTTATATAACTCACCTGTTTATTTTTTATTAAGACTTAAAGTTACATGTAATTAAGAGTGAGGCCTCTTTGAGTGACAGGTGGGTCCTGTCTGTTGACAAGTCACTACCACAATGACAACACTGGTTATTGTCATAGTTTATTATCATCTTTGTAAGTTAACCCCAGATTAACAGAGTATAAACTGAATCACTGTGATGTTGCTAACACTTCTGGGTAGACACCTGGCAATCGTTTTAAATAGCAGAGATAAAATTGGCAAACTTTACTTCTGTTTGTCATTTTCAGCCATTACTGTAACATTTAAAAAATATATAGTTGTATATGTCTCTGCTGTGCTTATTTTTTGTACTGTGTTGCTTTGCCAGCATCTTTGTTCACCCAAATATACTGACACAGAAGCAAAGCAATGTGCTGCTGAGGATGGGGAGCAAAATATATTTTAGCCACCTAAAAAGACCCACCAAAAAAATCAATATCAGTTTAACTGCACACTATATTTAGAATATTTTCAGTGCTTTATGTTACACACCAACTGATCAATACAGCGGTTAGACCCCTAAAATGGCAATGTCAGTGGAGCCTGGTGGCTTCAAGATTACAGCTTTGGTTCCCCAGTTTGTTGTAAAGGGCTGTATGATGGTGAGGTAAAGCAGAGAAAATATTGTAAATATGGGGAACACTTAAAGTGATAGTTACTTTTGTAGGTGGGCCTTTCTTTAGGCGGCTAAAAACAGTTTTAGTCCATGAAAGTTAATTGTAATGTTTTGGTTGCTTAAAACAGTCTTGTTCTGTCACCTAGCAGTTCAAGGAGGACCCAAATGCAAACTAACAGGCAGGTTGAAACTTCAACAAAAAGCGAGCTTTAATGTAGCTGATAGAAAACATCAAGCAGGAAACAGAGCAGGGACTGTAACCAGGAACACAGGGCTGAGCACAAGGAACAGCACAGGATAAACCCAAGAGGAACACAGGAAATAATGCAGGAATGACCACAGACAAAGTGACAAAAAACAAGGGGAAACACACAGGTAAATATACACAGACAACTAATCACAAGAACAAGACACAGCTGGAGGAGGAGGACACGGGCAAAAGGAGGGAAATGGGGATTGGCTGACAACAAGGGTGGAGCAAACAAGACTAATACAGAGCAGGTGTGAAGGGAAGACTCAGGGAACAGGTAAGGACTAACGAGACAGGTGTGAGAGAAAACAGGCGGGAAAACACACAAAGACAGGAAGTAAAACCAGACACGAAACGTGAGGAGAGAATCTACAAAATAAAACAGGAAGCAGATTAAACATGAATTAATAACACAAAACAAGGAAAACAACAGAAAACTCAAACAAAGTCCACAGGATGACAGAATATAAACAAACCCAGGATCATGACATGTTCAGCATTTGGTTGTACTCTAGGGAGTTGTATGTTTATTTTTTTCATTATTATTCTTTATTATACTAAGATGGTTTTTGGTGAGGAAAATTAGCGTTAGCATCAGCACAGTTAACCATAGACATAAATGCACTGTGCTAACCAAGCTAGCAGCTAGTGACCAAATATGGTTACTGCTGGCTCCAAAAAATCCAAGATGGCGATGACCAAAATGCCTTGAGGTTTCAAAGTGGGAATTCACAAACCAGTGGATGACATCAGAGTGGCAACATCCATTATTTTACAGTCTATGGTCACTAACTCAGTGGTTAATTCAAGGGAAGATATTTTTACGACTGACGGCAAACTGTCTTTTGTGGAGCAGTTCACACCTGAGAAGAGAAGGTTTTTCCATTTTACTGTGCAACACAGCAAATATGATAATGTATTTCATTTTGGACTCTCCGGTCTCTCTTTTCTCAAAGGTCAGCAATTGGCTGCATGTCAAAGTTCACCAAAGTTTGACTTAAGGCAAAGGTTGTTTGGAAATGCTGGTGTGGCCGGGCTGTGACTCCTCTGTGGCTCAATCCAAATGCGCACTCTCCACGATGCTGTAACTCAGTTTGAGCAATTCGTTGAATCCTATCCAATAACTGCATAAACTTTATTAGATACACCTGTATAATCTCCTACTATCCAATACAACAGCACCACAATAATCTGCTCCCTGCTCCCTGAATTTGCTTTCAGCTTTTGTTGACACTGTCAGAGAGGTGTTTAAATGCTAACCACACATTACTGATTTATGTGGTGTGACTGCTGCTTTTTCATTTTACTTTGTAATAGCTGCCATGAGGACCCATTAAGAAATCAATAACATATTTTTACTGCTATATATTCATTTAAAGGGAACGTGTCAGTACTGTTTGACAGGACTGGATGGTGTTTTCCACTGGCTCGTATGCTTTCAGAAAATGTCACAATAAAGGGTAATATAGTACCTTGGAATTATAGCATTTGTCACGGTTGTCATTCATCTCCTTTTCTCACCTCGGCTGAGTCAACACTCAATGATGCATATTTGTACCTACTTATTTAGGTTGCGGTGCTTTAACCATGTGAGACTCTTAAGATGTTCTGGCCTTATAATCACACACATTCAGCCAATCCAGGAAATTGCAATTAGAGGTGTCCAGGATATGAATAGATCCTGAGTGTACTGAGCCGTCGCTGTCACTGACTGAATAAGTAGCTTTTTGCTTTGAAGCTCCCCTCACTTGCATCTGAAAGCACCATTGTTAGCTCAGCCATAATATAATCTATGTACAGTTATGTCACTTACTGAAACACTTACTGAAAAGCTGTGAAAGTGCGAATAGCTTATTGCTTAGATATACTTTGATTTCTTATTTTACAGTTAATATCGCTGATCATCTGCTGCGCATAGACTGATACCCGCACAGTAAACAGTTCCTTAACAATCCTGTTTTTATGTTTTATGTATCTGTATATACGTGTGCTCAACGCGTTCTCATCCCAACTTGTCACATATTGACACTTTGTCAGTGGGCTTTCATGTCTACGTTTGAAGGCAACACATTCTCACTCCAAACTCGTCACATGTTGATATTTGGTCATGGACCTTCCATGTCCAGATAAGATGTGAAAGGTAACCTGGATGTGTTGGTTGTTGACATTCTGGGACACTATGTCAAGTTCTGCCTGTTTCATGCATTAGTCAGGTTTCCATCCGAATGTCTCGAAATTTTTGAGCAAACCCCAGTTGGACTTTTGCTGCCTTATGTCCTTGCCTGGCTGCGTTTCCCCCATGACGTCGCCGGGCGCCATTATACTATAATGGCAATAGGCCACGTATCATGCCAATAAGCAATAAGGGATGCCTTTTCTGATGCTGCACATCACTGCCCAAGCACCGGATTTCGATGACTTCTGAGTGAGACTGGGCTCATGACATGCAAGGTATCCTCCTGCTTCTGTTGTTGACATTTTCTTTTCCAAATGTGCTTCCTTTTCGCCAGGTAATGTACAGTTTCTCCTTATCAGATGCATACAGTTTTTTTCAAAATAAACTTACAATGTTGGTAAAACTTGTATTTATTCACTTGTGCAACAAAAGCACGTGGTTGGGTTCAGAAAAAACGTCATAGTTTGGCGCAACATTACAGAAAGCAAAGGTGAAAGTCAGGGGTTTGTTGGACCCATCCACCTCCCCTCCAGCCCACCATATAGGGACTTTCCAGCTCCTTATATTACATTGGTACTGGTGTGTGTTTCAAACTGACGCTGTCCGGGGGTGTTTCAAACTGATACCTCCCGGCAGCAAGTCACACCGCCGTGAGAGGTGCCTTTTTGTGTCGGTGTCTGACACTGTAATCACTGACACAGTGGCGGTATTTGAGGAGTTGGGAATGAGAATGGGCTGTTGTGTTTGGTGATTCATTGTTCTTCAAATAGACTGGTTGTCCTTTTCCTTAAAAAGACTAATAAAGTAGCAGATTTGGAGGATTACACTGATTATAAGGAGCAAAACATTTACTGAGAACATTCTCAAGTCTAGGGGAGACAAGTGAGCACCCACAGAACATTTTCACTCAGATATCTGCAGGTGAAAGTTTAAGGGACCAATTTAAAAATGGCCACACCAGTTGTTTCCAAAGTTTAGCCTAAATTTGGATCATTATTTAACCCCCTGCCCAACAAGCAATGCAAACATGATTGGTACTGATAGTAGACTGTATGTAATAATGGATGTAGCTGTAGTTGCGTCAACCATTGGTTTGTGGACTGTCATTTTGAAGCCTTAAGTTCAGCATTTCAGCCATATCCATGTTGGGCTTTGGAGCCAGAAATGACCATATTTGGACAAGAGGGTAGAGCTATGGAGGAGTGAGAGATGAATCTGACTCATAGAGTGCATCAACATGTCGCAGACAGCCCTGCCCTTAAATATGTGTAACTTTGAGCCTTAGTAAAATGTAAACAAGTGAGTTATTAAAAAATTCACCCCTTCACATAGTTGAAATTTGATATAAAGACCAAAAACGTTTTGGTACCAGACAGTAAACCTATATGTATGCTGTAAAGCTGCACATCTTGACATGGGTGTTTGCAGAGATTTACTCTGTTTTGAAGCCAGCGTCAAGTGGTCATTCCATGAACTGCAGTTTTCTGCACTTATGCATTGGCTTCAGTTTTCGGCCTTGCAGGTTGGCGCTTGGTACCAATGGATGCCTTAGCTCACAAGATATGTCTACCTTTGTGCTAGCTTATTAAATGAGTGCACCTAAAGACAGTCATTTTGGCCTCAAAGTATTTCATAATTGAAATAAGTGGAGGAAAATTGAAGGCCAATCCCTTTGGGAGCACCAATGGGCTGAGCTGGGCGATGTACTTGAAAATTGTAGGCGAATCAATTACATTACTAATTACTCAACAGCTAAATAAACAGATTGATATTACTTGTAACTTTACTCTCACAAACCAATACTCTCATTCTCTGTATTAACACATGCAGAAACAGAAAATGACACACCATCATGAAAGCAGCCAGATGTTTCCTCTGACCGTCAACAACTAGAGTAAAGGTGCAATATGTAATGGGGCCACATGCTAATAGGAGGAAGCATTTCATCTTCCAAACCAACAACTAACTAATAGTAGAGGCAAGAATATGCACAAAATTCAAACTGCTGAAACTCTGATAGCCTGTCAAAATAACACTGCTTTTATAAAAAGTTGCCATGCAAGTTGCAATGTTTTGAAGCTTTGCTTTGAGTAGTAGCTGTTAATGAATTTCAAATCATATGCCCTGACACTTTCTGTTACTAAAAAACAGCAGTAACTGTACTAAGCAATGTGTTACTGCCCAACACTGAGGGTGTCGTCTGACCAAGTCTGAAGGCAGAAGTGTTTAAACCTGTACCAACCATAGCCTCCACCTGGCTGCATCACACTGCCACCTGATTCCTTTCCAAGCATCCTGTGTCTTTGAATTCTGCGGGGATAACAGGGCACACTTTCAGTCAGTCTCCCCTCAAAGGCACTCGTGTTGTTGTTGCACTCAGTTGTACACACTTTAAGAGAGCTTGGGAGAGAAGTTAGACTCCTGCCTCACTTTCACACCTCGCTAATCTTGGTGTAAGGAGGGTTTGCCAAAATGTTGGTTGAATAGGCACAAGAGGAAAAGTCAGGGGACCACAAGAGGCCTACACTCTATACACAAATGACAAAAACAAGCCAAGTTAACTATCTTTGATGTCAAAAAGTAAAAGTTACTTAATTCCATAAAAACCATAAAACATTTGATGCAGATTTTTTTCATATGACATGAATGGTGGTCAGGACTAGAGAGGTTACATTAAAAATGTTCTAATACAGTTAGTAGTTGCCTGAACACGTGCTTTTGTTGGTGAAGGAAAATAACACATCAATTAGTGGTGTTGTACAGACGTAGTACATTTATTTTGAAAGAGACTGTATGCAGACTGTGAAAACATTTGTATTTTGAAAAGACAGAATGCATGTAACCTGTGGACTAGCTAAATGTGTTGACTCCTCACCCCCGAGAGTCCACAGCTGGTGGTCCAACACATTCTCATGGTGAGTTCCAGTTGTACTGGGAAGTCGGGATTTCCGAGTGGGAAATTTCAACTGGAACACCCCCTGAAGTCGGAATTCCGAGTCGGAAAGTCGGAGAATCCTCACCACCCCCGAGTTGACAATCAAAGATGGCTGCCCCAGGTGTAAACAGTTAAGTAGAAGCTCCTGTAATATTCCGTTTATTAGCACTTCTGACTAGTGTTTGTCGCGCTAATATTCGGACAAGGCAACAGGAGACGTTGCCATCTTGTTTTCCGACTTCTTCTACCCGTTTGGCAACTTTTTTCCGACTTTGTAACTGGAACGCTGATAACTCGGCTGTGACGTCATTCCCAGATCCGATGTCCGACTTCCGAGGTAAATGGAACGCAGCATCACTCCGACCTCGTCACAAATCAGTGTTTGGTCATGGACTCTGCATGTCCACATACAACGTGAAAGGTACCCTGGGTGTGTTGGTTGTTGACGTTCTGGGACGCTGTGTCAAGTTCTGCCTGTTACATGCATTGTCGTCTTTCAAAATACACTTCTGTTTTCACAGGAAATTAAATGTTTACATACAGTCTCTTTCAAAATAAAAGCACTATGTCAGTACAACAACACGCATTGATGTTTTTTTTTCCTTCAACAGACAAAAGCACGTGGTTAGGTTCAGGAAAAAAGAACAGAGTCTGGCTTACAAGCACTGCTCTCAGGTGAAGGTTGCTGTTTGCTGCCAGGGTTTTAAAGGGAAACTATTCTGATTTTCAACCAGCTTTGTGTCACTGCAGTGTGGGCAGTGTGCACAGGTGAACAGTGTCTGGGTCCCCGTCATGACGCCTGCACCTCTAGGAACCATGAATGTGCAAAACTGTGTGCTAATCTATATCATGTGTGTTGAGATATTTCACTGATTATGTGAAACATTAAACTGCTGATGGAGCTAGATGAAAAGTCAGAGGATCACCAAAGTAATTAGGATTCATCCTCTGGGGACCACAGACAGCTGCACAAATGTCACGGCATTCCACGTAGCTGTTGTCGAAATATTTCAGTCAGTGTTAATTGACACCATCGACTGTGTTATCATGATTCACTAATCACACCAAGTTACAGTAAAAGACAACAAATGACAAATGTCAGTGTCACAAACAGCCTCTCCAAACCACCATAAGTGCTTTCTGAGCTTCTCTGTTCTTGCCTGCGTTAACCACCACCCCCTTCTCATCCCAATCTTCCCATCATGCTGCAGGCAACTAAACAGATCCTTTGTTTTGGGTCTTAGAGAAGCCATAAAAAAGCAGACTTTGTTCTGTACTCGCTCTCCCTTTCTCTCTGTCATCCTCCCTCCCTCCCTCCCTCCCTCCCTTGTTCCACCCAACCAGCAGATGGTTAATGATTCATGGGCTGGGTGCGCACGTGCTATAGTGAGTGTAGCATTACTCTATGGACGTGCAGAGAACAGGGTGAAATACAGTGTGTTGTTTAGGGCTCGACCGATATGGTACAGTGAAAGAATGACACCACTTATGTGCTGGAGTCTACAGTAGCAGATAATTTATACCAATTTTCAGTTTTTATTATGTTGAATATGTTGAATAAAATTATTCTTATCACGTGGAGCCTGATCGCAGCACTGCCTTAGAGTTAACATATTAACTGGGATTAGTTTTTGGACCAATTATGGTCACAGACGTGATACATTGCTCGTGTGTTGCTTCAAGACGTGCATGAGTGAGCATGACACGAGTGCGTCTGTGTATGTGTGTGACATATTGTGTGTGTGAGAGAGAGACAGAGGGGAGTTTTTTTATCAAAGTCAAAGCAGCAATCATTGACTTAAGCCCAACCTTCACAGTCTGGCCTTACTGAGCAACTCTCCTTTTTTTCTTGTTGCCATTAAAACTCAATCAGATAATTTCCCCTCGCTCTTCCTCAGCTGCACTATCTCTGCTAGCATCTCACCCCCTCTTTTTACGCTCCGCCTCTCTCAGCTCTTGTCCTGTTTCTTAACTTAACACCCTGGGGATGCACCTCTCCTCAGGTTACAAATCTACCACAACCACAACCATTCAAATGACAAAAAAAAAAAAAAAAAGAGAAGACACCAGCAGCTGCCCATTAGCCTCCCGAAAGCACTCCTGCTCAACAGAAACCCACAAGGTGACAGTTTGTTGAAAGGAAATGCAATCTTTCTCCATCCACTCCTTCCTGCAGCCGGGGACAGACAATGAGGGGAAGTGATTAAACTGGGGTCCATAGCAGTGGCAAGCTTCATAGCCACTTTACAGCAGTATGATGGATTCTTGCAAGAGGAGATACACACACACACACACACACACACACACACAGTCACACACTTGACTCTGCCGACTTAATCTAAAAACAGTGTAATGTAAAGCCGAGGCTTTCCGTGCTCTCTCACGCATTAAGAAACAACAATAAAACCGAGAAAAGAGGTCACACACAAGAGTCCACTTTCTCTCCTCCAAAGGAGTGGACTACCAACCAACACACACGACATCATCCCCACAGGCAGCTGACACTACTCTCATTCCATGCATTTGTAAGTAGAACACTCAACGGGGAGGAAATTCAAAGAATTTAAGTCTGAATGTGGCACCATTTTAGTGTCAAAAATAATATTGAGAGGGATAAAAGGAGGAGGGCTGTTGTGCTTTTCAATGAACTGACTGGATCATGTCAGCGCATCAAGAACCAGCTCTATATGGGCACTGGCTGTCAGTCATTGCTGCACCACTGGTGAGCATTTGTCACTATAGTTTTTCTGGTGTGTCCCGCACTGTTGGCACAAGTCGGCTCTTGTCTGAAACATTTTGCTGATTCAGCATGTTGAAGCGGCAGCAGAGTGGTGTGTCTGGGCCTTAATACATTTAAAGCCATCGTGTGAGAAATCGCTCTGTTTGGCCGCTCAGCTTAGTGAACAAGAAGAGAAACAAAAAATACATATATTTAATTTATTTAATTAGGAAGTCAGGTTTAGATTGAAACCTATTTTGTGGTGAGATCTAATCAAGAAAGTGTGAAAAGCAAACAAACGACCACATCAACAATGTGTGAGACTGAAACAAATGTGTTACATTAGGTCAGATTATCTTTTAGCCATCTAGTTATTTGGCAGAAACTGTTCATCATTGTTTGAGTTATTGTTTGCTAGCTAAATATCTGTGGTTCTTTCAACAGTGGGATTGCGCTTTTAATGTGCTAACTGACTAACTAGTGTCTTAAATCTGTCCTGTCGATCCTCTGGTGTCTCTCATGAATGAGGAATACAGACTACTGCTGCCTTCTGGTATTGAGTAGACTTTGGCGGTACGCCGGGGGATTAAGAAGTCACGAAAGTTTCATTTCAGTACGGTCATAACTGCAGACACTACTCTTTCTATTAAACTGATACAGAAATGCTGTAATTAGGCTGTGTATTGTAGTGCGCAGCATGTGCCACCAGGGGTCAGTCTCCACTGGTGGAACAGGCACCTGAGCTAAGAAAGATGACAACTGCTTGGGTGGGGATAACGTTACAGGACTAGTAATAAAAAAAGCCCTCTGTCCCCGTTCGGGAGTATGACCACCATCATGACTTTTCCCAACTACAAAAGCATTTTATTTGCCGCATAATTTTACTCAACACATCATCTCAGCTAAGCCTCTGCAGCAGTAGGTGTCATCGGGTTCACCAGCATAAAGGGTGCTTATTTCTTACCTGTTCACCCTGGTGAAATGTCAAGGATGTATAAAGGTATAGAAAAATAGATACCATCCAAGCCTAGTGTGGACAGTTATTCCCTCTCTCACATGTGTAGAACATACGCTGTAGTCTTTGCGATGTGTTCAAGTGCAACTTTTTAGGCCCATACACAAGAGACATGAGGCAACACAACAGCCGGCCTTTGTTGCCACTAGTTCTTTAGTGTCAGTGTGGTGTGTCTGGGCCTTTTCTACGTTTAAAGCCAACCTATATATATCCTGTAAGTATCCTGTTTGTTTTGGTGTGCCAAGCCTTCTTGCCAGAGAGGAAGGTAACATTTTTTAAAGTTGCTTGAATCTGTTTGACCATTTATGACTGACAGCACAAAGCCAAAAGGACAAGGCTGGAGGGGATAGTTCAAAATTTTGGGAGATACTCTTTCTTCTTTAGAGTCAGAAGGGAGGATCGATACCACTCACACTGTAGAGCTACAACTGAGAAGCCTACTTTAACATAAATAATGGAGGCAAAGGGAAAGAGGTAGCCTGGCTCCCTGCAAAGTCAAAAACATGCAAAACATATGGCAACGGTTTATCCATCCACCCGGTTACCTGGCAACTCCCTAAGACAACAAGACTGATGTTTGCCAAGATACAGTTCAAGCACGTACGCCACTGTAAAACAACTTATACTTAATACACAGTGCATACTTAAGTTGAAACAAAATAGAAGTAAATCTGGTGCAAAAGACATAATAAAACAATCTGGGGGTGCTTCACTCGACGTCTGCTCCTCTTTGTAATCTACACTAAATACATTTTGGAACCACTTAAGCCAGGGTGTGGCCAGTACCAGTACCCAGACTGCCATAAACCACAGATGTGTTCTCATTGTAATTTGAGCCCATCCCGAGAGCTGCTCCCTGCTTACATTGCACATCTCGTCTCGTAAAATGTCTGGCATGATTAGGCTGTTCAGAATGAATGTGTCATGGTACAGGAATTACTCCTGTTAATCTGTCACATGATGCAAATGGTTGCTTGAAATTTAGAATAAAACAGCCCGAGCTGCACACTTGAGACTCCACTTAGATCAGACTTTGGTAAAAAATGAAGACTTGCTGAGCTGAGCTGTAGACCTGAGAGCAACAACTTGACGAGTTCTGACCTGACAGCAGCATACAGGTTCCTTTGCTCTGCCTAACCTCTGAGCCTTTAACCCAGTGTGACTGAATTAAGGAAATCATTGAACAGAAGGAGGAGCTTTATACTTTTTTTTTTCCTGTTCATCATGTTTTTAGGAATGTTCCCTCAGTGCTTGCATCACTGCAGCACATTTATATGCTACTTCCTGCTTTCCGGCGCTAACAATCTACAGGTTTTCAATTTTGCAAAGCACAACACAATGTACTCCTCTCAGTGTATTATGAGAAACTGTATTGCCTGTGGCCTAATGCTCAGTCTGAGACAGTCCATATCACCAACCAGACAGCACTAGTCCAGCAGCTGTTTAATTATTACACCAACCAGACCTTGCACCTGCAGCTTACACTATGCTGTGCCTCACCAGTGCTGGCTGGGCTGTTTCTTTTCTCTGGTCATGCAGCAAGTTATATTAATAAATATGACTTTTGTGGGTTATTTTAAACACTTTGGAAGCTCTAGCAAATAATGTGCACGTGTGTACTCACTTTAAAATTATAGTCATAGTCATAGGCCCTTTTATTAGGGAGATACTGCAAGAATAGACAGATCAGGGCAGACCCTGTATTATGCTGGCTTTGCTTTATTACACAGAGCCAAACAGGGCCAGATTAATGCAATTCCTTTCTAAACCACAACAAAGGCATACCATGGCAATAACAATTATTTACAGTCCCTGTTTTATGGCTGCTGATCTCCTCCCTGCTTGTCCAAAGCTTTCTCCCCTCTTTGTGGACATTTTTGGTTGCTATTCTTCTTCTCTGAGTTAGCTCCTAACTGCTGCTTTCTGCTTAATATGTCCTGTCGTCAAAGCATCACAGTCATCCCGTCAATTGTCTCTCTAAATGAGAAGACAATGATCTCCTGGACCTAGTCGTCTGACCAATTTGTGGACATTTTCGGCTGCTGTTCTTCTTGAGTTAGCTGCTAACTGCTGCTAGCTGCTTTTTAAATTTCCTGATGGTGGGTTACACACATAACACAATGTCAAAACGTCACACCAGTCCCGTCCTGCCAGCTGTCCCTTTTACACAGACACTGATTTGACGCTGAAACTATCTCCGCTGCAGTCTTAAAGGCGAGACAACTCTGTCCCCCCATTCCACGATTGAACCTTTTATACAGAATGGCGAGGCAGACTAATGACACTACATTCTCGCCTTGAACAGGCTGTATAAACGGGGCTGTGGTCACACTTCCTTCCAAATAAGGCGCCAATTTCGACCAGATTTCAAGACAATGTCAGTTCATGTGCATTCTGTCTGCTACCATTATGTGAATATATAGAGTTGGCTAGTCAAGGTAAACAGTTGGTGACACTAATTCTGTTTCTTTCTTTCAAACCTCTGTTGTTTCCACTCTTTTGTTTTAATGCACATAATCTACCTGCGAACATGCGGATGGAAATGCACTTATGAGTAATTGCGATTTAAACATAACCATGGAGGACTTGAAACTTAGTTTTAATTGGCCACTTTCTGGAAATTCACAGGAAACGCTGCATGCATTCACTTCTGACTTACAATTCATGATTTCTTGTTATTGAAAAAAGCCTCCCTACTTGTTCTAATTGGTCTCCAAAGCCATTGTCAAAGCTGTATTAAATGCTTCAGCCATTACTGCTGTTCCATTAAAATAGGTTAAAAAGAGAATCATCAGTATTACTAATCATTATGAGTAATCTGACCTTTATATGTGAAGTCAGCACCTCGTTAAGTTACGACTTGTTCAAACCAAAGAACTCTTAGTACAAGTGCTTCACGTTCAAAGTGTTCAACAGGTCAAATGAGCCATGTCATTCATTGATAGGCAGCAATGTATCTTTGTTAGTGTTCACAAAAAATGTTTCCACAAAGCAAAATATGGAACTATTATGTGTTTTTTTTGTAAGTGGATTAGTTTTATGCGGCTGCATGTTCTCATAATGCTCCCATGATCTATCTACAGTTTTACTCTACTTTAAAAAGAGCTGTGGTAATTACAGATACTGTGCAGTGATGCAGCACTCTGGGACAAAACAGCACTGATCGGGCTGTACGTTAAACTACCAGTTATTATATTTGGCTGCCCTTGAAAGACGTACTTTATACAAAGCAGCCAGGATGGTCTGATAAAACGAGAAAAGACACCTCATCATCTACATCAGTCGTAACTGAATAATTGAGAACTGCCCGTTTAATGTTACATTGCCTGACAATGCCAGTTGATAGGTGTAAAGTTGTGATTCAAAACAGAATTGATTAGATTTTCTTGTACATCTTTGATGCACTTGATTACTGTCATGTCATCCTAAATGTGTAGATCTTCCTTTTCAAGAAGGTCTGCCGAAGTCTCTTGACCCTCGAGCCGGTCGAGGACCACAAGCAGAAACATAACAAGTTGTTCTTTTTTTTTCTTCAAGGTATTAAAGCAGCCTCTTGGTGGACTTCAGTACAATATAGGCAATCATACGAGCCTCAGTTTTCAGAAATTTAGTCATATTCATACGGCCTTGTGTGTTGTTATGCTTCACAGTTATTTAATACTGGTCACCTTAGCTGCTCTTAAGAAATGTAACAGCCACCTCACTAATGGTTGAAACTATAAACCAGCGGAAAAATGAAAATTACCAACATAAGTGACCATTACTGACCACCTGCTGGACAGACCACAGTTTGTCTGATTGGGCAGCGTCCTGTCTGACATGGTGGTGAGTAGCACAGGAGATCCACAGGGGACTGTTTTGTCTCCTTTCCTTTTCACCTTGCACACCACAGACTCTCAGTATGACTCTGGGTCATGCCACCTGCAGAAGTTCTCTGACGACTCTCTCTGAGTGGTTGGGTGTAAAAGTGATGGACGGGAGGAGTACAGAGCACTGGTGGATGATTTTGTGGAGTGGGCTGGAAGAAATCAGCTGTTGCTGAACGTGGCCAACCAGGGAGATTCAAGCAGTCAAGCAGTGTGCTAACAGATAGTTGCAAACTGTGAAATACACTGCTGGAAAGTTGATAAACACTTATTCCTTTTCATTAAAAGTCTGATATAATTCTGCTGCTGACAGCTGTCATGTCACTCATGCTTATCTTATCTGTTTGCAATGTTAGCGAGATAGCTAACCAGCTACAGCGAGTCACTACAATTAGTTATGTAGTCAAGTCGGCGGTCATTGTAATCTCCATGATCACATTAGCTAGTGCTGAAACTGTTGTGCAGCCATATACTGACGTTAATATGTGTCACACTGAATAATACCTTCATACGGGCCAGATTGAGCAGGGCAGGAGGAGCTAGCAACAGACTTAGCAAAGTTGACTATGTTCGGTTTTCAAAAAAAGGTGTTATAAAATACATACAATGTAAAATGAATTACCGGTGTTCCTTATAATCTAAAAAGTAATTATCACTAACTGAAAAGAACTTATCACCAGGAAATTGCTGGAGACAAAAATTAAAAAGATGATTCCTGATGTTGAGGACATGTCTGACAATATACAGATACAAAAATCAGTATTTAGAGATATTCCAAGGTAAAAGTCACACATTTCTACCTTGAAAAAAACCTATAATTTAAAACTTGAAGTGCCATTTAAAAAGTAAAATATTTGAGCTCAAGACATTTCACATTACACCCAACCTGAAATTCAAGCATCTATCTATCTATCTATCTATCTATCTATCTATCTATCTATCTATCTATCTATCTATCTATCTATCTATCTATCTATCTGTGTGTCTACTTATTATGCGATGGTTGATGGTTTCACAGGTCCGGCCAACTTGTCATCAAACTAAAATAAGTTTGACACCCCTGGTCTAACTACTATAACTCATTCTGTCTGTACTTCTGTGCAGCAACAAGACCTGTTCTCTCTTTTTTGTCAGAGAATGACTCAAAGAGAAATCAATCTTGAGTTTGACCGGATGGGTTTCATGCTTGATTAAATTGTGGGAACTAAAAAAAACACAGCTTGAGAGTACTGAAACAGAACACCAAATGCAACTTCTCAACTGTAGCTCCCAGTTACTTTGCACCATGTCTGCTGGGTTAGCAGAAGATACGGGACTTTCTACTGTCAGATGAGATCAGCAGCTGTTGACCTGCAGTGTCAGTACAGGTATGGGCACACTGCAACGCACAGATTCACTTTATAGAAAAGACAAGATGCAGAGTTCAGCCAGTCAGAAACTGAGAGGTTGACTGTCACTACAGACCACCTGCTGCCTCTTTGAGCTGACCTGACGTCTGCCAGCGACAGATGACGAGGAAGAGGCTGCGTGGCTGGAGGGCTCTCAGAAAGCACAGAAAGGCCTCAGAAGAAAGGAAAGACTGTCTGAGACTGCTGGTCTTGACAGGGCTTTCATTCAACAGCATCTGCCCCATCACTGCTGTCTGTGTCGAGCCACACTCAATAGGCTGATAGATTCAAGAGACACTCACAAGGAAACAAGGCTCGCCTTTATATTTGACTCAATTAACTTGTTCAAACAGAGACAACTATATGTGACTACCTTCACTCCACAGAGTATGACATGATTACAATATTGTGCTTTGAACCAAATAGTGTGTTATGATACTAAAGAGGTAGAGAGGATATTAAAAAGCTGACACGTTCTCACTCCCAACTCATGAAATTCAGCAGCTTCGTCAGCGGCCCTATGCTTCAAACTATGACTCTCTAGGTACCCCTCTAGCGTCAGTTTTGGATGTGTCTATCAAAATAAACTTCTGTCTTCACAGAAAACAGAGGTTTAGGTAACAAGTAGGTTTTGCCACAAAAACTACTTTGGTTTACTCGACGAAAGTCCCCTTTTTACTGTATATGTCCATGTCACTGAAAGAACACCTGGTCGTGTCTCCGATTGACTTTAAAATCAGCTGAGGTAGGTCTATTTAACACAACTTAAGTCAGCTGTTTATCAATGTTTCAATGATTTGTTTGTTTAAAAATGCTCATCAGCTGTTTCAATAAAGCTCTTGAGCTGCTGCTGATGCAGAAGTAGAGGCTTTAAACCATATTTAAGGTTTTAAACATTAAGGTTTCAGTTCTGGTACACTGTAAGCAAGCACTGTAAATAACACAAAAATACCTGTAATTTTGGTACTGGATATGCTTGCATGTAAAAATAATTTAAGCACTTTAGAAACGTTAACTGACTGCATATTCTGTGAAAACAACATAAGTTGTGTTAATGGTGTCGTCAACAACAGATGGATGTTGTGCTAAATGTGTTAAGAGTTTTAAATGTGACTACAGATTCGACAAAATAATGTAATCACATGGAGACTGAATGAAATCTTAATGCAATCTGAGTAAGTTGTATTTTTGTTAATTTACACACTGTAGACATTTATGTAAATTCCTCTTGCAGTGGTTAGCACTGCCTGATTCAAACCCAGGGTGGGGGAGCCCTTTGGTGCGGAGTTTGCATGTTCTCCCTGTGTCAGCGTGGGTTTTCTCCGGGTACTCCAGCTTCCTCCCACAGTCCAAAGACATGCAGGTTAACTGGTGACTCTAAATTGTCCGTAGGTGTGAATGTGAGTGTGAATGGTTGTCTGTCTCTATAGCCCCTTTTACACTGCCAGATTTTCCGCGAATGTTGGGCCGATTTGCCGGCCAGCTGCGAGCGTTTACACACACAGAGCCGGCTTGGCGAGTTGATCTGAGGCGCCCAATTTTCCGCCTCGTAGGGTAGTCATATCGGCGGAACGGTTTTAGTATAAACAGAGCGAGGCGGCCTTCCGCCTCGGGAGGGTCTGTTGATGACTTGTGGGAGGGGCTGTTGATGACGCCGTACGTTCGACTCACTCGCGTGGACTTCAAACCAGGAAACAGCTGATAGCAGGAATGAGTATCTAGCAGCACTAAGGAGACGCAAAGCAGAACATGAGCAACTGGGGAGATAAAGAATTGCGCGCCCTCCTTGCCCTCGCTAATGAGGAGGCCATTAACCGTCGGATGACGGGAACGTAAAGGACGGGCTGATGTACGAGAGAATCGCCGAAGGACTGACCAGCCGCGGCTTTCCTCGGTACGTCACTGTTTACGTCACACGCTGAGCTGCACGTTCTGTTACTAGCTCACGCCCCCCATTGCCTCGAAAAAGGCGCATTCTGTATAAACAAAAGAAGGCAGGCGGCAATTTGCCGCCCTCCCCGATTCTGTTTTTATACTGCCAATGCTGAAAGAAGAGGGATTGATGCTTTCCTGCAAATTTGCACAATTCCTGTGTAAAAGAGGCTTATGTGTCAGCCCTGTCATAGTCTGGCGACCTGTCCAGGGTGAACCCTGCCTCTCACCCAGTGTCAGCTGGGATAGGCTCCAGCATCCCTTTAACCCCCGGTAGGATAAACAATTACTTCAACATTCTTTCAATAAGCAACTTCACCAACCAACCCAGTGTCACTCCAAAGTTGTCAAAATCAGGTGCTTGGCTCAGTGACTTCTGGCGTCAGACACTGTCCTTTCAGGTTGGCATGATATGCAGCCGGTCGTTGTTATTGTTTAATGGTGCCCAGGGGTGTCAGGGAGAAATGCGGCAGGACAACAACAAAAGTTAAGGAGGCAGAAATCTGAGTAAAGCCGGTGGGTGGTGTCCCAGTGGGTGAGTGGGTCCAACAGCCACCAACTTTCACCTGGGCCGGTGTTCGCTTCCTGTATGATTGTAAAACCAAACCTGGTACTTTTTTTTCTAAACTTAAAGACATGCTTTTGCTGCCCAAACCCAACCACATGCGTGTAATGGCAAAACGTGACCAAGTGCGTAGTGATGAACACAGGGAAAAATGCCTAAATGAAGACAAGAGGCCAGGCAGGAAACAACCACGACCACTGGGATGAACACAGACGAACTGACAAGGAATAGAGGGAAACACACACGTGTATATAGACACAGAAATCTAATCAGAAGAACAAGACACAGCTGGAGTAGATGGACAAGGGCAGAAGGAGGGAAATGGGGATTGGCTTACAACAAGGTTGTGGTCGGGAACACGAGGGTGGAGCAAACGAGACTAATACAGAACAGGTGTGAAGGGAAGACTCTGGGAACAGGGAAGGACTAACGAGACTGATGAAGACAGGTGACATTAAAAATTAGGTGGGAAAACACAAAAACGTGATGTAGTAAGTTTATTTTGAAAGATACGGTATGCAAACTGTACATTTCCTGATGAGGCTGGAGTGAGAATGTGCTGCACCAACACCAAGTTCCTGACAAGGGTGGCTATCTTGGATCCTGGGCCATGATATGATATGACAGTACAATGCATGCAATTAATTATAAAATATTGTGTCATGCTCTTAAAACATTTTGAATCTCAGGGTTCTACACTGATATATTTTATTATTGTACACATGCAGGATACACTGGCAGCAGCTGCTGCGCAGGCGGTGAAGTCTGCTTACTGAACAACATTTCTCTTTTCAAGAGCTTTATTATTGCTGAAGCTGTTATAATCCATTGTACGGTGTCTGGGGCAATTGCTGTCTTCGCTGCCAGATGTGTCAGGTGTAATAAGGCCATGAACCTCGTGCAGGAAAAAGAATGTACTAACAAGTAGGCAAGAATCCCTGCACATTGATTATCTTCCAGCACAGACCTTTTATTGCCGGAGCAGCGAGAAACTGCCTGGCTGTGGTCCCTTGGAATCAATAAGTGCGAGCCTACCCGTCCCTCTGACCACCCCCTGAGTACCCCCTTTCCACTCACTGTTCACTCCCCACTCCCCAGCTAGCAGGCACACACCTGCATCTTCATACACACATCGACCCACCAACAGATTTTAACTCTTCACCTGCAAATAAACAGAGAAGAAAGGTGCAGTGTATCATGGAGATAGAAGAATACAGTGAGACAGAATCATCGACACAGTTTAATGACTAATGATGGAACAGCTTTGCAGCCTGGAAACTAGCTGGAAAGGTGTTCCCCAGCCTGGGGGAAACAAGGTTCATTCCAAAAACAGAAACATAAAGGCACTATATGTCTGCTATACTGTAAATGTGTTCTCAGCTGTACTGGAAAACAGCTATAACCTCTCCCAGACAGTTGGAGGTGATGAACAGAGAGAAAGCAGAGCGTGTGGTGCAGACGCTCTGTAGGGTTTCTTTGTTTAGCCATGCTGGTGTTGTGGTTCTAAGGCCACCATTTTGGTCCAGATTGAATTCTCAACAACTATTTGATGGATTGCCCTTAAAATTAGGTGAGACATGTTCCTTTCAGGATGAATTGTGATAACATTGGTGATCCTCTAACTTTTCATCTCCATCATTTAGTCAAACTTTCAGTTGGTTCAGTACTTTGGTTTATGACCAAATACCTGCAAAACAAATGACATTTCCATCAGACTCAGCTGTAGCATGTGTTCAGTGCTAATTAGCAAATGTTAGCATTTGCTAATTAGATGTCAAACTAAGATTGCTAGCATTGCCTGCTAAACAATCACGTTAACATTGTCATTGTGCCAGTGTTAGCGTGCTAATGTTAGTATTTAGCTCAAAGTACAGCCTCGCCAGAGCGTGGACTCTTGAGGCCTTTGCTTAACTCTATATTTGTTGTCCAAAATTAATGCATGATTGAAAAAAAAGGAGCTTGCTCTGTGTCAGTCATGTTTACACACCGACTCGAAACTTTCATTTGTCATGAAAGTTTTCGTAATAGGTTTGTTTTTTTTTGCTTTTTTTGCTTTCTTTCCCCATCTGTGTGTGTGTGTGTGTGTGTGTACTGCCAGCTGCTGTTCAGGATCAATTGGATCGTGGAAATAGGTGCTCTTCTATTTAATGTGAAACTCCAGTGTTGCTAGCAGCTATCAAACTGGACCGCTGACATCCTGAAATAGACCTGGAAACGACTGTGATAATTCTGCAGTTCTTTTATCAGCAGGTAAAACTTTACTTGCTCTGGCTGGATGACCCCTCAGGATTGGATGGACCCAATCTTTTCTTTTTCTATTTCTACTTTCATGAAGTGTGAGGACCACAAACCACCCTCACCACTTGATGACTCATTTTTTCTTGTATTGTGAATTTTCTCAGTAAATAGAGCAATGAAACACATCAGACTCAGTGTGCAAGGTTTCTGTGCAAAAGATTTTTTATCAGATGATGGTTTTAAATAACGCATATGAAAAATACAGACTTGGCGTACAAAGCCTTCAGTCTCAAGACTGTTGAATGTGAAAACATTACAGAGTTATTTCTTTCTTTTGCATAATTCGAAACAAACTTATATTGTCTTCTCTTGCAAAGTCATTTTCTGTGCAAAAACCCCTCTCTTGAGGATTGTTCATTGATCCAGAGGAGAACTTCACAGTCAGTGCTGAAATATATTGTGCAACAACCCAATCGCTGGGGAAAAATGTTGGCATTTTTTATTTCTGCAAACCACAGATTTAGTACATTTGCATATTATTGTTTAGCATATGTGTTTAAACTTAACATTTCAACAATGCGTGGTTAGGTTTAAGCAAAAATAAAAAACACTCAGTTATTGTTAGAAAAAGATGTTGTTTTGGCATTTAAAAAAAGTTTTTTGGGGGGTACAATCCCTGCTGTAAAAACAGCCATATAGCGGTAAAAACCAAATGCTTTTTGTGGCAGTATCTCCACTGGAAACAGTAATGGGTCGCTACAAAACACCCACATTTAGTGTCTAATAATCTGCTGGAAAAATGACAAAGGATTGCTATAAAAACACCCATGACTGGGCCTAAAAATCTGCTGGAAAAACACTGACAAATCACTACAAAACACCCATGTTTGGTGCCTAAAAAGCCGCAGGAAAAATGGGAATGGATCGCAATAAAACACCCATGTTTAGTGACTAAAAGCCACCAGAAAAATGAGGATGGATTGCTGTAAAACACCTGCATTTGGTGCCTAAAAAGCTGCTGGAAAAATGAGAATCGATCGCTATGAAACACCCATCTCTGGTGCCTAAAAAGCCACTGGAAAAATTAGGATGGATTGCTGTAAAACACCCACATTTAGTGCCTAGAAAGCTGCTGGAAAATTGAGGATGGATCACTATAAAACACCCATGTTTAGTGACTAAAAGCCACCAGAAAAATGAGGATGGATTGCTGTAAAACACTTGCATTTGGTGCCTAAAAAGCTGCTGGAAAAATGAGAATCGATCGCTATGAAACACCCATCTTTGGTGCCTAAAAAGCCGCCAGAAAAATGAGAATGGATTGCTGTAAAACACCCATGTTTAATGCCTAAAAAGCTGCTGGAAAAACAGTGACGAGTTGCTACAAAACACACTTGTTTGTGGCTAAAAAGCTGCTGGAAAAAAGAGAATCGATCGCTATAAAACACGCATGTTTGGGGCCTAAAAAGCTGCACACATAACAGCAATGACTCGCTAAATCATAACAGTGTTTGTTGTTTGTTGGTCTCGAACAGTGGTTCGCGGTGGTCTGCAGCTTGGCAGGCGTCTCGTCTAGGTGACACACCACCCACAGTCCCCTCCCCCACTGGATGACAAAGTCAGCTCATACACTACGCCAATTAAGACACTATACATGTGCAAATGTAATGTATTTGTGGTTTGCAGAAACATACAATGTCAACATTTTACACTGTTAACTGGTCTGTGTACCAACATAAATGCAACCAGCTGTTTACCACCTTGTTTCTTTCATGACGAGTAGCACAGCAGCCTCCACCTTTGCTATTCTCACCTCCATCCCTCGGTGTCTCCTTTTGTCCTCTATCCCTCCATCCCACCCTCCTCTTTCACCCCCCCGCCTTCTTCCATTCCAGGCTATATTTTGACGTGTGACCGTGGGGAAGGTGACCACGCTCAAGGACTCTGCGTGGCAGGATTGGTCACATCAGTAAATGTGGAAAAACAAAAGTTTTCTACATGAATTTAGACACAACAAAGAACACACTAACAGACACAATCACTCCTCTTGAAATAAAAATGAAGAGAATAGTTTATTTTTCAGATCAGACTTCCGAGCGCAAGAGTTGCGGTGCATGCTTTTACGAGCACAGACGGACATTTTTTATGGTTAACTTTTCGGCCTGATGGACTCAGATCATGGCTGCCCTTTTAAATCAGATCAGAGCGAGGCCTTCATCGCTGTGACCTCCAAAAACCCTACAGTATTGAGCGGTAGGAGTGTGCACAGAGAGATGGGATGAAGCGGAGATAGAGAGGGGAAGAGAACAGGGACTGAAAGCCAATGAGCTCCGTGGTATGCCAGCCTGAGATCTGCTTATTGAATTTGATGTCAAGCCCTTTAAGAGTAGAGATCCTGGAAGACAAACAGAGGATTAGATTGGAAACATGGCCTCAAGTCATTTGTCTGTCTTACCTCTCCCCCTCCCATCTCTACCCGTTTTCTCTTTCTCTTGATTTCCTGTCGGTTTTTCTATCCATGAGTGTGTGTGTGTGTGTGTGTGTGTGTGTGTGTGCCAAATGGAGCCTGGTTCATGTATCCAGAGGCTATAAAGAAGAAGGAAATAGTTGGTGCAACGAAACAATGAGGCTGGCTACATGCTCCCATACGGCTGCCTGGGGAGGCTGAAATTGACAAAGCAGACAAATGGGAGGAGAAATGAAGAGAGAAATCAGAGGGAGATAGGAACAGTCATATCTGTCCCCGTCATGTTGGTGGAGCCAGAATAAAGTCCCCAAAGGCTGTTCGCTGGATGGTGCCCAGAGACAGTGGTTGATATTTAGCTGGATATCGATTGGTTGGAAATTTTTTTATTGTATTTAATTGGTGAATGACGAGAAAATCTACTAATGCTGGCATACGTCATGCTTACACAAGCAGTTTAAAGACAAAATTATAATTTCACCTCCTTCCTGCACTGTAAACTCAAAGCTAATGTTAAAAAAGTTGGTTAGCTTTAAGCAAACTTTTGAAATTTCCATAAACTAAAATGTGAATTAGTGTGTAAATAATGGAGCTCATTCACCTTTCACCTTCCAAGATGGCATGTACAACCTTAGACTGGAAACATAATGAACGTAACCACCCTGGCGTCAGTCACTGGTGGACTCCCATTTTGTAGCCATTTTGTCTGTCGCCATCTTGGATTTTTGGAGCCAGAAGTGACCAAAATTTGATGAGATGGTGGAGCTTCTAGGCATGAGGGGTGGATTGGACCAGGCCTCCAGGAACACTGCTCAGCCTTGCAGCCAGTTTTTCCCAGTGGCCACTCAAGGTATTGCAGCAAATAAAATCCCCGGTGGTCCAAAGAGCATTTCCCCCCACAGACCACTATTATAAAAGAGAAGTCAGAGTCAATTATGAATCTTTCTATTGTGAATTGTTGAGCCTTGGTGGTTTTATTTGTGTAAAACCTTCCTTAGGCTGAGAAAAACTATATATAAAAATCCACGACATCTTCACAATGTAAAGTCTATGAGCCGAGCGGGAACTCGCGGACAGGGCCAGTGGTAGAAACACTACTGCGCATATTCAGTGGGCTGCAGATCATCCTTAAAGCGACACTTGCCTTTCTGGAAATTTTACACTAAAATGTAAGTGAATTCCACCAGAGATACAAACTCATAATTATACCATATGGTTCTAAGAAAATTCCGACCAACCAATTCAATCAATCAATTTTTATTTATAAAGCCCAATATCACAAATCACAATTTGCCTCAGAGGGCTTTACAGCATACAACATCCCTCTGTCCTTAGGATCCTCACAGCGAATAAGGAAAAACTCCCCAAAAAAAACCCTTTAACGGGGAAAAAAAAAAATCATTGCATTTGGACCGAATCCAACAATTGGCCAAGCATCCTGTCTGTCTTCCCCACATGGAGGCCTCTGACTGACGTAACCGCTCGCGTAACACAGCAACACAGCATCCAGTTGCTAACGGTTAGCCTACTGTAGCCTAATGTAGCCTCTGTTTTATCTTCCTTGTTTGTTGCCAGTCACCAGCACTATCTAACGTTAGCATTTATGTTATATTATAAAACTCATCAGTCATCACTGATCCCGGATAAGTTTCAAAACTCTGGGGGTTGTGTTTGACTGACTGACAGGTAACGTTATGTTTAGTTTGCTTCTAATATAACATATAACGTTCAGCAATCAGCAGCATGTTTTACTCCTCTTCTCTTCTACTCTTCTCTTGGCATGTTACAGTCGCTTTCCTCTTCCATGTATCTAACGTTACCTTGCCAGTGCCTACGTCTATCATAGACATATGGAGGACGTACTGGAGGAGGGGGGAGTAGGCCTTTGGAGGGAGGTGGAGTTGCAGGAGGAGGTGGATGGGACTTTGGTGGGAGGTGGGAGTTGTGGATGTACATATTTTTTCTAAGTGCTGTGTGAAATGCAAGAAAGGTAAGAGTTGCTTTAAGTGACCATTGGAGGCACTTCAGTTTTTGGCTCCATTTTTCCTACAAAAAATCAAAATCCAAAATAATAATAATAAAAGCTAAAAAATGACTTTTTTAAGGTGGAGAAGGGGCAAATGAGGTAGTTTAACACACTGGTTGACTCACCATGACACCATTGTATTCATGTAAGACTCTTTTATCAATGAAATCCAGCAATAAAATCTACTACGTTGACCTTGAGTTCGGCTTCATTATCCAACCAAAGAAAATCTTTTAGCTGGTGCTGCATCTAGATTTCATTAACTTTTTGACCTCAGCTAAGTGTCTTTTTACTTTATTTTTGCTGTGTGGAAACAACACTAGCGACTGGAGCATGGCAAAGAATCATAGGCAGTGATTCTAAACCAACACAAACAGGATTACAGATGGGTGTCAGCTGCAGCTCCTGCACACTGCATGCTCTGATTGAGAGTGTGTAAAATTGTAAATGAGTGTAAATTGTATTTCTTCTGCTTCCATTTAGTCTCAGCTGATACAAAAGTTTTATTTGTTTACAATTTCAGTAAAAGCCTTTTGCAGTCATAAGCCTACTGGTAAATGTGGGTTTTGTTCAGATCTGTCCCTCTCTAACCTCTCACAGTTTGTGTAATTAAAAACAGTAGATTGAGGAAAATTTTTGGAGCTGAAATCAGATATTGAAAATGCATGTGGTGCTATTAATTGATAAGCCTCCATTGTACTCCCATTGAAAAACAAATATATGTAATTGACTGACACGGTGGAGGATAAACTGTCATGTTATCCTCACCTGTTGGTGAGTTAGTGCTAGCATCAGGAAGAAGGTGACAGACTGACTGACACTGAGTACTCAAGGGTTGATATTTCAGTGACTATTAGACAGAGTCAAGTGTTGATTGGATGGTTGGTTGTCGACTCAAATCTGATATGGCTGTGAACCTGCTGTATAGACCTCACAAAGTCTGAACTCTGATGTATTAATACCGTCATATATACAAAGGTTTGAACATACTGAGAGTGAAATTAATGCTCACATACTGTTGTACGAGGATAAGGAGCCCCCTGCCACGTGAAACAGCATGTGCATTAAAAATTGAAGCAATTCAAATGTTAAGCAATAAGCAGACATTCCACTCAGAAACACTGTGCTGTGCTGCAATATTCCAGGGCGGATTAGTGCATCATCCCCTTTGTCCTTGTACCTGAAGTGGATAGAGGAGCAACAGTCTCCAGGCAACTCAGAGGGAGGAAGGCTGTGACAGCAGCCTCCAGTCACAAGATACAGAGCTGATAAATGGCTGATCAGTCACAGAGACAGGGGCAAAGTCTCTGGGTCAACAGTGGCTGAGTGGAATGCAAAGAGCAGCCGCTCACTCTTTAAACCACATACTGACCACAGGACCAGTCTATTCTGCAGACACACCGGCTCTACACTAACACACTACACTATGCCTGACTGCACTATGTGATACTATACTGCATTATACTAATTGTTCTACACATAATATGTACGTTATGTAAGACTATACTCTTGATCTTATATTATAATATACTGTACAATGATTATATAAATACTGCACATGTAGACTGTGTACTACTGCATGTAAACTAGACTCCACTATATTCTCTTATATTCTATAATATAGTGCAGGTATACAATGGTAAAACACACTTTGGTATATTTTAGAAAGCTACATTTTTTTCGTACAACAGTATGCTACAAAAGGGTATACTATGATATACTACGATTATGCTACATTATGGTATATAAAAGTAAAGTATGCTACTCTAGTGTGTACTCTGGTATACTACAGTACGCTACATTAAGGCATACTATAGTACAGAGTGTGGATACCTGACCTGAGTTCGATGGGACCCGTCGGAAACAACGAGTTGGGCTGGGTTTGGATGACAAATCAGAAATTTTGCTCGGGTTCGGTTCAGGTTCGGCCCACTTGACATGCTGCTGTGTTTTGCTATGGCCCATTAAAGTGCTGGAATTTGTTGTTTACGTGGTGACGCCTGAACACAACACAGGCTCCGCTCCAGTTGAGTGTGTATGCTGTGCTGAGCTGCTGTGCGTGGGGCGTGTTTGACTGTGTATAACAGCAGCCTTTTGATGGTCATTTACACACTGTCCCTGTGTGATCACGTTAAACAGACAAGCTGTAACCATGACAACAATGACTATGTCAGGTAACAAACTACGTCATGGTATAACTGTCTCAGACTTGGGTCGGGTTCGGTCAGGAAAATGCAGTCAGAGCCGCTCTCTACTATGGTACACTACATTTTGCTATGCCTGGGTATACTCTGGTATACTGCAGCAAGCAGACTATGGTTTCCTAACGTGTACTACATTAGCGTATACTGTGTTATACTATGGTACGCTACACTTTGGTATCGGCCTACGACATTGTTCTATTCATGGTGTACTGCACTATGGTATATTAATGTATGATAGGCTGTTATATATTATGGTATGTTGTGCTACACATTGGTAATACAGCATACTACTTTAAGGACTGATACACTTTGGTACACCATGGTGCTCCACTATAGTGTAGAACAAAAGTACGCTATACTACTGTTTATTATCTCAACTTAAATCTCACTAAACCTGGAGTGGCTTGATGGCCAAGTGGTTACAGCGTATGCCATGTAAACACAGGGCGGCAGCAGTTTAGTCCCTAGGAACTTGGGTTGGGAACAGAAGGGTCACTGGCTCAAGTCCCCACGGGGACCAAATATGGAGCGTGGAGTGGTGGCTGGCTTCTGGGCACCTGAGCAAGCCACCAAACCCCAAACTGTTCAGGGTGCCTGTCCATGGGCAGTCCCCTTGCTCTGACACCTCTCCATTATTGTATGTATAGGTCCTGTTTGTGTGTGTGTGTGTGTGTGTGTGTGTGTGTGTGTATTTCCTATATGTATGTTACAACAGAGTGAAAAAAATTGAGTTTCTCATTGGGGTTTGATAAAGTGCATCTTCTTCTTCTTCTGCCCCAGGTTTGATTGTAGCATTGGCACCTCTCCCCTATCCATTCTACACCCACTGTATTCCACATTATACAAGACAAGTGTGGTCTTCCTCGTCCATACTGTTCCATACAGTGTAAGCAGTTGTGCCATTTCACTTTACAGAGATATAGCAACCAAAAAACATCATTATATCAACTGAGTTTAAAATTCTGTCAAATGTGTTTTATATAATTTGACAAAAAACACAATGTAATCTGATCTAAACTAAAAAAATATGCTTGCTGCTGTACTTTGATTTTAAAGGCTCTAGTAGTTCATTAGCTTAACTGTGAGATCTGAACAAACCCAGAAGACTTTTGGAAAAGAAATTATTTTTTTTGTGCTTTAAAAACTGATGAAAATGTCTTTAATGTACTGTAAGAAAAATTATGTTACATCTCTGGCTAGTTTTCATTTTTCTATCCTATGAATATATTACCCAAAGTATGTTATACATTTATTAAATATAGAAATAGATATATACTATATTATATTCATAGGGTAGAGGCTAGAACGATGGAAAATAAAAAAATGTCAGCAGTCATACTATGAATGTTACCTGCCTCTGAATGTTCCTTGAGCTGAACTTTTATTACTCCGAGCTGCTCTTATGGAGGCAAATGGCTCTCTGGCAAACCATTTGAGAGCCTATTCTACCAACGCAGACTTTCACATACATGATTGCTTTTTCAATTTCTGTCAGTTGACTTACAAATATATATTCTGAATGCACAGATACACACATACACACACAAACAATAAGAGCGGTGGCAGGGCGCCACTCAGCCTTGCATCCCGTTGTGTCACTGCACGCCTCTAAATTATTCAGTGTCACTCAAATATTGATATGGAAATCACAGCTGACTGAACTGACAGAGACCAGAGAGAAAGGCAGCAAAGATCCACTGTCCTTTTCTTTTAGTCTCTCTGCTCCATTTGACTGATACCTTTTGATGCCAGCAGCTGCTCATTCTTATTTTATGTCCATTTCACACAGGATACAGTGAACGCTAAAAAATGATTGCTGGGCACTGGAGCCTTTTTCACAGATCACATCTCCTGTGATTGGAGCATTTGATTATGAAGCGTGGCTCGGGCAAGTGGCTTTAGAGTCGGCAGAGCCGTATTCTGCTGCAACATGTGTCTCAGACCATATTGATCCATCTCTGTGTGAGTCTGATTACAGAATGAGCTCTTCCTTTTCACACTACACGACTAAATGAATATAGACAAACTGCAATCACCACATGTGTGGAACGTATTCTCTCAGAGAAACACCGGCAGAATCGATACTACAATGTGTAGGATCAGACAATATTACCTTGCCAATAGCAACTAGAGGAGTAGGAGCAGTGCTGTGGGAGCTACTTGGGAAGAGCAGTGAGCTAAGCCGCCAGTTACTCTACATTAAATGAGGCTTTGCTACACTGAAGCTGTTCCCCAGAGAAATGCAACACATATGTATCTAAAAAAATCTGAATGTATGTTCTGAAATTTGTGTTAGATGTCTTGAGTTGAGGGCAGCTTGCTCTTGGGGCTGCACATCAAGCACCTGAAAACAAAATTTGTTTGAAATGTATTGTATTCCTCAAGGTGCAACATCTCCCTTGGGATCAATTCCTCTCCATCCTCAACCTCTGCCATCTTTCCATCAAGTAAACCAAAGCTTGCAGAGACATCTTAAGCACACATGCCAACCCGTCTCTCCCATTTTTCCTGGGAGACTCCAGTTTTCCCTGCAGATCCCCATTTTTCATTGCTCTTTCCCAGTTTCCTCTGGAAACTTAGGTCACAGTTTCTCAGTATTTCTCCCAGTTCATGACAAACATTCACACCCTGTCTTTGTCTTTGTTATCACAACCTGTTTCTGGCACTGTACAGCATGTTTAACCCGGCAGGAGAGGGGTGCCCATTGAGCCTGCATGAGTAAGGTGTGGCTGCCAGGGCATTTGTCTTCGTGATGACCAATGGGGCACTCTTGAGGGGGGTTGAGGGGGTTGAGGGGGACCCAGCTTGCTGTCCTCTGCCACAGTGGGGTACCCAGCTGTCTTCTAGAGACTATGAGCCTCCCGTTCCACCTAACTTAGGCATCCAGGACCCAGCGGTGTGTGGGCTGAGGGGGGCAGCAAGTTGTGGGTCTAAAGTGCAGGGCAAAGCTTACAGCCTGGCCTCCTTCCCTCCTTCTGGTACTCTGCTGGAGTACCAGGGTCATGAAACAAAACCTAAACCAAATGCATGTATTTTTAATTTTCATTCTCTAGAAACCACCAGGATGCATGAGACAAAGTCTCTGAAACTTCCATTTTTCTGGAGGAGGCCCTCAGCTTTGGTTTCGAAATCGAAGTTGGCAAGTATGGTCGTAGGCATCAGTTCAAGAATTGGTACAAGATGTCACTGTCATACAGAGGTGCTTCTGTCTGCTACACATGCATGTCCGTGTTTGGACGCCAAAAGCTTGCCTGCACTCAGCTTCAGAAATGTAGCTTGTGTGGACCCTTCTGCACTACTTGATCAATAAAAAGCTACGATTCTGAACAGCTATTTGATCACAAAAATCAGCAGTGTTGCCACCACACTACCGAGAAATGCAGATGAACTATTAACACTGCCACTTGTAGTGCTGCTACTGCCCAAGCATTCTCATTCCTGTCTGTGCACACCACACTTGGCTGGTGAGGAGTACAAAGGTCAGATTCAATGAGTGATCACTTTGTAAGGGCTGGTTAAAGAGAGAAAACTCACTTTTTATCAGCTCTCTGTAACATGTCAGCTCCTATTATCCATTTTCTATTATAGGAACATTTTTAGAGACCCAGGAACTTTTTTAAAACACTTTATTTTGACCCCAGGAACCAAAGTTTAAAGGCTAGAGTATGCTTGGATGAACTAGTTTGTTTTAGTAAAGTCTTACATGCTGATTTTGGCTGATTTAAATGATTGGCCTGATTCTGATTTAGTTTCAGTCTTTGATGTACATTGGTAATAGTCAAATCTGAGTTTTTGTTTTTAGCTGAAAAAAAATCTAAAGTACAATTTGCCCGAGTTATCAGTGAAAATGTACCATGTTTTATCATGCTTTTATGTGTACAGTCACCATGGTTACAAATGTCGTTTTCATCCATCACAGGGTTAGTGTTTGGGCTGTTTACTTGTCCATGTCACTTAACTCTGCAGTAAGACTGTCTCTCTTCAGTAAATGCAAGTGTCATTCTCAAATTTGCAAAGACAGACTGATTGTGGAGTCACTTCTTTCTCAATAAACATTACTGCAGTCAGTGTTCTTCACTGCAGAGCAGCAATCAGAGGCTGGATACACTCACTCATTCACTTAAATACTGTTCATTATCTGGATTGAGCTTTAGAGAAACTAAAATGTTGGATAACATTAACACAATAATATTTAGATTGAATTTAAACAATTAAAACAACATAAAATTGTTCACATTTTTCTTTTGGCAGCAGCCTTCAGTTTAGCCTTCTTGTCGAGTTGTGGTCGTCTGCTGGACTGAACTGATGGAGCTGGCAATGGCTACCGTACTACTGCTAGATGTAAACAGGAAGGAGTCAACCCCCTTGTAATCATAACACAAATATCAGACCTAACTGGATACTGAATGTCTGAAAAGATTGGAGCAGAGTCGCTAAAAGTCTCTGCTTGTCTATCAACAAGCTGCAATTATTGGGTGTGAGAAAAACAAATGGAGGCAGCCTCCCTTGTATGAATAATTCAGCCAATTACTCATGGATCCCATTGTTCTGCGGGTTTAAGGACACTGTCTTCTGCAGCCTATTTACATCCATTCACTTGTATAGGATGACAGAGGCATCAGGAGGAAGCTATTCAGTATCTCCAGGATTTCATGGGCTGTTTTTGGAATTGTTGCAGCCCGACATGTCTGATTTCACAGCAGCTTTTCTAAAAAACCACAATATATGATGAAATGTTTACAGGCATCTTTCTGAAAGAAATGAAATTGCGGGAGGGAGCGAAAACTGCAGAAATAGTTGTGATGCTGTCATGGATGAGGAGCTTATTATTCTAAGCATTTGGAGTCTGATCACTAAAAAAATCTTCCATATAAATGAATGAGGGTAGTTTGTAACGGCAGTATGGCGGTCATACGCACATGTCCTGCCTCTTCCGCCACTCACAAAGCCAATTGTTTGGTGACTTTTTTTGTCAATCATGTTGTAGTGACATAAGCCTGCGTAACCACCTTTATGACAGTTTGGTCAAGTTGCTGCATAGAGGACTCCATTTTTCTAGATACCGACAAGTCATGTTTTGCTTTTGAAACATGATTGGGTGATCTCTAATGCAATGTGCGCAAACCTGGCAACCTGGACACAGCAGACCAGCAGAGGGCAATGCATGAGGCAGCTAACATGGAGGAGACTAGTCCAAAAATAACAGAATCTGGATTCAAGGATTATGTTGTGGAGGATGGCAGTAAGAAGAGAACAGCTAGATGCAGGTCTGCAGCTCAAAAATCACTGACATAACCACCACAACGTTCAAATTTCTCCATCACTACAAACTGCACAAAGAAATGTATGCGAATGTGTGCTCTTAGCTAACATATTAGCATATTGGCTGGTCAAACATTAGCTCATGGGCGTAATTTATGGTGTGACATGTGGGGATATGTCCCTAAAATTTTCAAGACCACTAATTTAATGTTAATTGCATATGCATAAATCAAATGTAATTTCCCTTGGCTCTAAGAAGGGTTAACTCCCTGATGTTCTCACTGGATGAGATGGTTCAATGTGTTCCTGAATTGGTTGCTTCGAGTCATATGTGCACGTTTAAGCATTTCCTGACAGGCTGCTGTAGCCTCCAGTTATTTGACTGCACTGTGACGTCTTTCATTTGAGCAGTAGCTCTGTGTCTTTGTCTCTCTGTCCCCTTCGCTTACAGAGACACCTCTGCTGTTTGGGAGTGTCTCCAGACTCCAGAATGTTTCCTATTGGAAAGCGGCTGTGAGCTGCACTTCATCGGAGATGGAGAAGCTTGTGACTTGCTCATGTGTGACTAACTTCCACCTCTGGTTACCGGAGCTCTGCAGAGGTGGAAAAGGGCCATGTATGTACCGTGGCCTTTAGCTCCCTCCTTGTGCCTTTGCAGGATTGCCAATAATCAGAGGTCATACCTACTTGTAAGAAGGCATTCAACATTTCAAGTGTGACTGAGCATTCTCTGTCGCTCCTCCAAAGGTGGACACTGCTCTCTGAGTGGGAACCTGTCATTCACTCCCTGCCCATTAACTGGCTTTCATTCCTGCTCAATCATCTCTGCAAGCACAGGACACACTTTCTCAGGCTTTCGTGACAAACAGAGCGACGGGAGGTTTTCTGAATAAAGCTTGGTCAATAACACCCACATGGATCATTTGTATAACCAAACTGTCACATCTGTGATTATACAGAGGGTTGTCTCTCGCCTTACATCAGTGCCAAGTGTATTTGCAATCAGCGCATGCAGGTATTGTGATGGCACTCTGTGGTGTGGCTTTTAGTTACATAAAGCTCTTTCAAATATCCAGGTTTCTTTGTACTGCTCTCAGCTATATACTATGCAAACAAACAGGCTCACAGAGGACTGTGCGATCCAGACAGGCTTCGATTGGATAACAGCTTACATAATCAGGCTGCCTGGGAAGAGCACAGCAGAGGGCATAAGGCAAAAACAGCCTGTGTCATCCCAATGAGCTGGTTAGGGAACTAGTATTGCAGGAAGATTCAGCAGGCTACCTGGCTCCTGACAGGGTGATGGCTCATGTTACATTTTGTATACCATGCGCTGTTGTTGCAGGCTGCATTCAGCCCATTGTCAGATCTGTCTTTAGAGACACTACCCAACAAACATGTTGATCAGGTGGTGATATGGCAGCTCGCACTTGTGTTGACAACCAGGGTAAATACAATGTCAACATGAGGGTGAAGAGTTGAGCATACGGAAGCTGCTTTATTTTGAAATCAAGACTTACATTTTGCTGCGAGAGTGACGTTCAAAGCTGCTTTTGTAAAGCGGAAAAATAAACAAAGAATGTCTACATGCAAACTCACTGACGCAAACTTCCATTTGACTGGGAAACTTTGAAAAATGCCTCTATTCTACAGGTAACAAATTCTATCCCCCCAAAAAGCACACATTTGGAAGTATGAATATATTTTGTAGTTGTTGTTTAAACAAATTAAAAAGTATTCCAAAGATTTGGCATTGCACTGCTTAAACATTGTTGGACTCACCATGGACATTTTTCAATGATCAAAACTGAAGCAGTAGAACCACAGTTATTGTCTTTATTACTCCACACACTCTTCTTCCTTGGCAAAACCCAGTGCCTACATTACCCATAATGCAACTCTGCCACCAATAGTTTGGTTGGACCAGGCTGTCAGTGACACAGCTTAGCCTCGTTCCAATCTTTCCACTTGCAGTATTGCTGTAAAAAAAATCCCCTACAGCCCAAAAAGCACTTCCCCATAGACCACCACTGTAAAAGCAACATCTGGAAAACTGCTAACAGGAAAACTCAACCTGGTGTCACTCCGTAGTTGTTGAAATTAGGTGCTTGGGCAGTGACTTGCGGCGTCAGACACTGACGAAAAACTTCCAATTTGGCAAGTGCAAACCGCCAGGACTGGGAGTCACAGCGGGCTGTAGGCCAGAAGCAGTGCCTTGAGTAATGGCAGCAACAGAAAGTTTGCTGATCAGGCGAGGAGTCTGGCTGGCTGGATTCGGGTTGCTGTGGCCACTGACTGGGGGTCAGTCCCCAGAGCAGCTGAGGTGGTCTGTAGCGGCGGGGAGTGAGGCAGAGGACATACTGTGCACAGAGGCTCTAGCTAACGTTAGTTAAATAAATATGAGCATGAAGCCGTGAGCCTTTAGCTCTAGTGAGCAGAGGGCTAAAGTATTAGCAGCATTTTCTCTCCATGGCTGAAACACTTTGCTGATATTCACACATTTTGTTTCATTTAGTGTCCCACTCTCTCTTTAGACTCTCTGTTTGATGAGTCTGTGGGTTGCTTTGCAGTGTAGGCAGTTGTTGCCAATGCTGGAATAGCAACTTTCTCTGTTATTAAATTAGGCTTTTACCAAAGGGACGTACATGCAAATCTTGTAGAGCGGCCAATAGGAATGCCCTCTCTCTGAACTAACCTGTGATTGGCTAAAGTCTCCCCTCACAGGCTAGATTCTCTCTAAGTGAGGAGGTGCAGAAGTCTAGTGTTCTCTCACTCCACTTGAATTACAATATGCACAAAGTTTATTATAGGACTTTTTTTTTTTTTACCAAATGATGCTAAAATTAAACAGCTTACCGGAGCTTTAGTGAGTACTGCAGAAAAATTGCCAACCACTGACAGTATCACAAATGGGGTTTGATTTAATGGAATTTCAATAATTATAAAACATGTATCTCATGATTAAGGCAAACTGCACTGACACAGAATCACTTGTAATATGAAATTACAACAGCACATTTGATGATCTGGCTCTTGTAATGTTTTTCTTTCACAGTACAGTTCACTGAATGTTAGTATTACAGAGCTGGCATCTATCAGGGCAGCACAATCCATTTGTGTTTCACCCCTCAAACAAAAATCCTGGTGGAATTCAGGAAACCGAGCTCTATGAGCAAGCACTCAAAGATACACATTTAAAATGCAAAAGGAGGACCAACCAGCGTGTCAAAACCAGCAGGTAATTGGAGCTGTGATTTTGGGATACAGGGTGGAAAATCACCGACAAGGGATTTATGTTGAAAATTAAAGTGTTATGTAATAAAACACAAAGCTGTCAGACAGCAGTGTGGTAAAGCAGTGTGGTAAAAGATGACAAAGAGATGACAGCCTAACAATAGATTCACAAGTTTTATTAAATTTCTCCTCACTCCAGAAATGTCTTTGTGTCAGTACAAAGATCTCTCTGAGCTTCTGAAACAGGAGCTGACAGCAACTTTAAATAATCGCAGACACATTGTTTGCATCTTTGTGCTCCGTTCCTTGTTAGTGAACATGACATGCATCTGAAGGATTTCATTGTATTGTTTGAGTCCTTCTTTCTGCATAGAAAAATCCACACTGAGGTGGTCCTGAGTTGCTTTCAGCAGACTGTGGATGTGATGTGCAATGTGTGAAAAGAATCTTACTGCTGTTCAGTCTGTCAGTCTGACCATCAGTCTACCACTCTGAACTTCATGTGAGAACATTTGGGCATCAGTTTAGTCAGGCAGTTTGTGAGCTAGAATAAAGAGGTGACCAGTGAGCGGCCATGAGTATTCTCTAATGTTTGCAAACCAACGTACACACCTATGAGCAAGCTTGACAGAGTTTTGCATGAGGATTGAGAGAGAGGCAGGGTTTAGCATCACAAGTGGTCTATTTGTTTTCTGTTTGAAAGCTGTTTAGCTCCAGGGATGGCATGAAGGTCTGTCCACTTTGGTCCAAACTAAAAACCACTGACAGCTACTGAATTCATTGAAATTTTGTACAGACATACACGATCCTGAGAGGATGTATCCTATTGACTTCTGTGTGCTCCTGACCTTTCCTTTAGCGATATCTGCAAGTCGAGATTTGTGGTTCAGAGTAAAATATCTCAAGAATTGTTGGTTGGATTAACATGATCTTTGCTACAGATATTCAACGCACATCTAGAATACAGTTCTCTGATCAAAGTGTTAATTTTGTCTGATATTTTTACAAATATTCAAATGTTAGCATGCTAACCAGGGGTGTAGTGCTGCTGGAGCGCGCAGGAACGACACTCTGCAACTTGTTTTCTCTAAGTGAGGAAAAAGGATCTTCACAGTTTTCATAATCTGGATCAAATTTCTATACATTTTTAAACGGGTTAAAGATCCAACCAGTACTAAAGCGCATGTGTTACGTCCCTGCCAGAGGTCTAGGGGATGGAGGGAGTAACACGATGAAATAGAGGGGAACTTTCAAAAAAAGAAAAAGGCAATCAAAACAAATAGCTGGTTTTAAGGAAGTTTAGTTAAAACAAAAACGGGGAAAAGGTCCACCAACGAAAAACAAGCTCCAAAAGGGAACCGGATCGCCTGTAGCAGGGACACACCAAAATAAAGAAAAGATTAAACACAGCCAGCCAAAATATCACCACATTAAGCCAAAACTCTGAGTTGTTACCCACGTCTTAATGACACAACACTGTCGCAGCCTCTTGGCCCACTGGCACCGACAATCCTCCTCCTCCATTCACTTATACCCTCGCTGACGAGGATTGATGGGGATCAGCTGCACGCTGAAAAAAAAGAAAGGGGAAAACACAAGGACGGGCCCAAAACACAGGCATGTAACAGTATGTTGTGCAAAAAAAGACAATAAAAACAAATGAAATAGTCAAAGTTGTGATTCTGACATTTAAAGGCCCAGTGTGTTAGATTTAAGTGGACTTAGTGGCATCTGATGGTGAGGACTGCAGATCGCAAACAGCTGAAACTTCTCCTGGTTAGATGTTCGCAGAGGTGTCTTTCTCTCCATAACAGTGATTTAAACATGTAAAAACACTGAATAAAGCAGCTTCAAATACCAAATCGTTTCTCTGATGGTGCTTGGCATGTCGTAAACAGGCTGCTAGCCTAGCACCTGCTTATCTGTGCTCACCTTCTTTGCCTGATAACTTAAGATCCAGATGTTCAGGAGGTTTTCATCAGGGGGAGAATTATTTGCAGGATCTCTTTCTCTCCAAAACAAACAGACTCAGTGATTTCAGCTGGTAAAAACGTTGATCAGGGTTTTCTGATGCTGCTAACTAGTGTTTGCCGAGGACCAACTCCCTCTGTAGGTATAAACAGCTCATCCTATGGTAACGAAAACACAGCAGTCCTTATTTTCAAGTGGTTATACACTAAAGAAAACATACACATTATAGTATATTTCATTTCGGCAAATATAACCCCCTATGTCCCACACACTGGACTGTTAAGGTGTGTTGATGGATTCATAATATCACCTCATGCATTAAGTAATGTGCAAGAAAACACAAGACCTTAAAAGTTGCCTGTTGGTGGTAGCCTCTGACTGGAACAGTGAATTAATTTTGTTTTCTTCTATAGCAAAAAAAAAAAAAATCTTTATTTTTATAGTTATACTTGACCGATGTATGTAAACATGCCACCACAGAAAGAGTGGTTACATAACCTTAAAAACAAAGCATGACTTGACCTTGTATGTGCCTGTATGCATCATAGGTACTTAAGCAAATAGCACTACACCCCTAATGCTAATATACTACACTAATATGGTGAACACAGTAAGCATTGCACCTGCTAAACATCAACATGCCACCATTATCACTGTGGGTATATTAGCATCTGCTTTTCCAGTAGAGATTGTGCCCCCTAAAACTGGCTATTTCAAGCCAAAACATGATCTTTTCTTAACCATAACCAGTGGTTTTTGTGTCTAAACCTAACCACAGTGTTGCTGAAACGTATAGCTTCAATGTATCTGCTTCATAATAACATGCAAATGTAACATATCCAACCAGTGCCAACTGGTTGCAGATTCTCCCTGTTATGTTTTGTGGCTATAAAGGTACAAGATGAGTGTCCTCGTTTCACAAAATCCCCCAAAACATGTGTTTATGTTCAAGTCACAAAGCCCTTTAGGGGCTGCAGTATAACTGTAGTCCATAAGGAGCAAAGTGGAAGTCATGTGATATTATCATAGAGAAATAAAGACTACAGAGGGAGGATATCAGATATGGGTTAACAAGAGAGACTGCACTCTTCTTTCTTTGCTTTTATGTTTTTTTTTTCCTACCAAGAGTCAGTGACCAAGTGGGTATTGTAACCATGATGACGAAGATCCTCTAGCCTTAGCAAAGTAGTAATTTCAACCCAAACCACAATGTTTCCCTAAAGCTAACCAAGTTGTTTTTAACCAAACTTTGAATGTAGCATTGTCACATCATAAAAAAGATTTATTTTCCAACAATGATTTGTCACAGTTATGAAGGCCACAGACAAATAAGGCTGTCATGTTGATAGGGGAGGGGCAGCCCGATGTAGCAACACTATTTTATTCTAAAAGCATGTCCAGAATTTATTTTTTCAATTGGGTGTGGGTTAAAAATGTGAAGATGCCTGTCGGTCATGTACAGTGTGTTTTAATGATACTAGCTATACAAAGGCAGCAAGAAAGGAAAAGAGTAGAAACACATGAAAGCAGAGGAAGGTCCTTTCTTTGCCCCCTCACTGATCACTGGAGGGATTTTAGGTATCAGAGGTAGTGCTAGAGGTCAGGCTGCTTATCAGTGCTTGAGGGTTTCCCTTTTGCAGATCGCACCAGTTTGAGTCTATATCATCTTTTATTAGCTTGCTGTATTTCCTGAAAATTCTTTTCTAAACACTGTAAGAATATAAGGTCATTATGAGGACAAGGAGAAGTGGAAGTAGTCATATCAGCTCCACTTCAACATCATTATTTGCTCAATAAAAGCTTTGCCTGTGTCACCAGAGAAAAGCCCTGCTGAGATTTCAGCGAAGGCCCAAACCCATGCTAATGACTGAAACAATCATCTGCAGTCAGATGGTGTTGTCTTTGTCCCCTCTCTGACACTTCTCCCTCTGTCCTCCTCCACTCAGCCCCACCCATCATCTCAATCCCTCTTTGTGTTCCTTAACCACTCGCAGTTTGTACTGTGTGTGTTAAAGAGACCTTCTGTCTTTTTGATAAAGGAGGAGGCAAACAGAGACACATCACTAGACTGAAAGAAAACACAGGGAGATGCAAAAACAGGAGAAAACAGAGCAAAACAGCTACCAGATAATGTTAATATGGGGTTGCCGTAACATATGGCCATATGTCTGGAGACATCTGCAGCTGAAAAAAAAATCAATAGGTGAACATTTTGTAGAAAAATATGCCTAACATGCACATGAAGACTTTGAAAAGACTTTTAAAAGACAATAGCGCTGCTATGAAGTCCGTTCTTTATGCCTCCTTTGCATTTTTACACAGAACTAAACGACAGCAGCATCATGCTGCTCCAGTGTGTGATTTTAGACAGCATGTCAGCATTGTGGAAGAAGTAGAGGCTCGATGGGCGTGACATGTAACACAAGAGCGTCGGCCTTTAGTGTGACATATAACACAGGCTTCCCAGTGCGTTCTAAACAATAACAGTTGCATAACATGGCACAAACAATCATTTACCTTCTCTGTTATATGGTGGCTGATCTCATCCTCTGCTTGGAGGGTTAGGAGCTCCCAGTCCTCATTGTTTTTCCAATTTGTTGACATTTTTGGCCACTCTTCTTCTTCTTTGCGTTAGATGCTAACTGCTACCAGCTTTTTTTAAATCATCCCACAGTCTGCAACATTATTTTGACACTTTTACTACCACTACAACACCTGTCTCCTCATGCCATGATTATAGCTTTTACACAGCACGGAGAGGCAAAATAATGCTGTGAAATTCCTGCCTTAAAGAAGCAGTGTAAAAGGGGTTAATGTTAAAGACAGTTTTCATTCACACACTGTAAGATTTTGCAAAGGCTGGGGATCTTGCGGGGTCACTATTTGCAAGACTACAGCTAGTTTACCATCCTGCTCCTGGTCAAAAATATTCTGCCAACCTCCCTTTTAGAACTATGAAATGTTGGCAATTTCTTGTGTGTCCACAAAAACACATATCCTTACAAACACAAGATAAATAGCATCGTATGTCAACAGTATTCTTATCAATTCGGCATTAATAAAATTCGTGAAGATAAACTTGTTTTTGCGAACAAACTTAATGCACGTGATTTTGTCCTCTCAACGTGCCACCAATCTCTGCACCATTTTAGTGAGAGATTGTGGGAATGAGAGGTGAACACTCTCAAATAATTAAGATTTCTTAATAAATGCGTGTTAGTTGGTGAATCAGACGCTCGCAGAAATAAACACTGACTCTGCCTCAGTGCACAACTCCACGAGTTTCTCCTCCTTTTAAGTACAAGAGAACCGAGACTTGATCATGTTTTTGCTCCCTCCCAGAACCTTGTTTACCGTCTCCCCCGTTTGCTGCTTCCTGTTTGGCGCTAGAGAGAGCACAGCTATATTTTGTTGACGATATTCACTCCAATGAACTTCAGTTTTTGCACAAGCCAAGACTTAAAACTTACGATCATGTTAAACATGTTTGTCTTTGAAGATTCTCAGTCATCCAGGTCATGGTAATCTGGATTTGTTTGCATTTGTTTGCATTTCTTGAAGACGTTTCACCTCTCATCCAAGAGGCTTCTTCAGTTCAGTTCAGACCTGAAGAGGCTTTTTGGATGAGAGTCTAAATGTCTTAAAAAATGCAATCAAGTCCAGTTGCCTACGATATAACACTTAGGGTTAAACATGTTTGATTTTGTCAGAATGTGAAGACTAGAAAAAGACTTAAGGCACCTTTGACCCGGAGATTTCTGACCATCTTACACCAAACAATCAAGTTCACAGGAGCGCTCAGCAACTGAGGTAAAATTCATGATTTTATTGGGACATTAGAAATTTGTCTGTGACGGTGAAATCCTTTGGGAAATAAGACTGGAATTAATTGCTGCCTGGATTACAGTAGCTTCAAAGTGACAATGTTTTTCCATACAGGAAGTGTGACATCTTGATGCTGTACAGGGGTCAGCAGAAGAGGTTGGGGTGGATCATAGGTGACACCGGAGATCTGTTCTTTGTCCCATGTGTTTAGGTTAAGTATCCAAAACCAGTTAGTTAGTAATGGCTACGTCAGTGTGGACTATACATCAGTGAGGTGGTGATGGATTGACCACAGGACTGTATCGTAAGCAGTGTAGGGATTACTTGTATACCCATCTTTGGTCAAGATTTAGTCAAAAAACCATCCCTGCTTTTTGATTTGATCAACAAGCATGATGCCTGCTGTACTGCAGCAAAAGAAACATTGCTTCATATCGTCACCCAGAGCACCAAATGAGGACACTGGAGCTAACTCTGCCCGGGGCTAACAAGACATCAGGCAGATACTCACAGACAGAATGTCCAAAAAAGACTCTTTCTTTCTGTGCTCATGCTAACTGTCAGGATGGCTGGGTTCAGGTAGCAGGGGTTTTTGTCTCTGGATGGAGATTAAACCGTTCCTGTGACTACCACTTCTGATACTTCCACATGAATCCACACTTTTTAGACATCTATATCCCTGTACTCTCCCTTGTCCTGCTCTCTGTTCCTGTTATCAAATATTCTGGGTCACTTCAGACACAAGCTGCTCGCTATTTTCCACAGCAGAGCAGGAGCCAGTGGCCAGTCATGTCCTGTTATCCGTGACACAGGCCCGTCACAGCGCCCTGACACTGCTTTAGACATGGCCGGCCGGGCCGGTCATGGGAAGACAGCTCGGCTCCTGTCTACACAACAGCAGGCTTTGTACAAAAAAACATGGATCAGCTATGAGGAACCTATCGCAGTGAATCGGCTCCTGTGTCCACTACATAAGGGATTGATTCAGCGTGGGTATTCTTTCAACAAAGCCTTTGACAGTGTGGAAGACCCCTGACTGTGTTGCGGCGGCGGAACACAGCCATACAGATTGAGAGGGGAATACCGCTCGGTTTGTACAGCACAGAGCAGCGATCTAAATATATCTGTTTGATTCAGGGCTACAAAGCAGAAGGACTTGTGCATCCCACTTTCTAGCTCTGACTCGTGTGTGATAGGCCTGTCTTTACCATAACCGACGACTGAGCGTATTCAACTGCATATACAGATGGTAGAAAAAATAATAGATATACCACATTAAAAAGGGCTTTATCTTTGAAGTATGTAAATAAATAACAAGTACAAAGGCACAGCTGCAGAGGCCAGTCATATGAAGATGATTAACAGTACGTGTCAGCTTGAGGAAACCTGTCAGTAATTACTTTTCAATGTTTTCATGTGCAGTATGCAGTATGTGAAGGATATAAGTATGTACACGGTGATTGAAGATTTTAAACGTGGAGCAGATGGTCCCTAAACAATCTAGACCGTCCCGTACTTCTTTGTGCCATGTAGTTCCCATAGCAACAACATAATGGACATAACACGTGAAGCAACAGCAGCCCACATTAGGAAACACAGATTCCAATGATGTCTTATGTAATTTCATTGTAATGTCGCATCATCTAGGATTGAAAAGGGATACAACTCGCGAGCGTTCACTTCATTGTAATCAAGATAATACAGAATGCCTGCTGCAGTCCGATGCTGCTATGTGCTTTAGCTTTTCTCATATCATCATCATCAACATCAGCTGTATTACATTCTGACGTCCTACTTTCAGGTGTTCTGTGGTTTTGACCCCAAAACAGATCCATATTGGAATTAGTAAACACTCGCGCAATAGAGGAAGACACCCAAGCGCTAGCTTCAAATCTTAAAGCTGCATAGCAAATTTTTTGGCCACCAGGTGGCAGCTGACAAAGCTGAAAACATAACGTGCCCAACCTTATAAATAACCTTATTAAAGCTGTTATCACAAATGTGTTAGCGTTCATTAGGAGTCATGTTAGTCATGTTAGTGATCTAACCGCCAATATTCCACCTGCTTTACTTGGGAGCCTCAGCCGCCCAACTGATGCCACAACAGTTCCCCAAATATTGATGGTGCCAGGCTGCATTATAAACCATAACCCCAGCCCTCCATGTTAGCAGATGGGACATGGGCTAAACTCAAAGTAATACATTTTTCATACAGACGTTTTTTTGTCATTTTAGGTTCTCAAGGTTATATTCAAGTGTTCATTTTGCAAAGGAGTATGGTTTTAATTAAAATAGTTATCTGATGCTATCAAAAAGGAGATTTGATGTCATGACTGACAGCTGTTTGTGCAGATTGGTGTGCTCATGATCAATGGTGCTGCTCGTGATTGGTTGTTCAGATGTATGGGCCAGAAATCGATACTGCAGAGATATCTGATGTGCAGACTCTGGCTCCAAATGATCACCAGTGTCTGGGACAAAAAAGAAAAGCAAGGGCCAAAAGTCCAAAGAGGGTGGGTGGGAAGGGTGGTGGATGTGTCCAACAAACATTGACTTTCACCAACGAGAGCAGTGTCTGTGTCCCATAAGATTCTAAAGCCAAACACTGTTCTTTTTTCCTAAACCTAACCATGTGGTTTTGTTGTTGAAGGAAAAAAAAAAGTCAATTCCTGGTGTTGTACTGACACCAGGAATTGTACTGACACCAGGAATGTAATACGCTAAGTTATTTCTCTTTGTAAAATACAAGAATTGTGTCAGCTTGTCCGGGTGTGTGGCAGTAGGTTTTTTTTCCTGTAAACACTCTCTGGCTGGTCTTGTCTTGCCTTCATTTCGTTAACTAAAGACACAAAAGTACACTTCTTTATTGATGATTAACCGCTCATAGTGGAGAATTATTTATAAGGTAAATAATCTTCAGCCTTAATGTTCAGGCCAGGCAACTTCTGATGTTGTTGCAGTGTTTTGGCGTGAGAATTGTTTGGGCAGTGTGAGAGCGTGAGACTGAAGGTGAACGCATGTGTAATGTGCCAGAAGCAGGAGAGTTGCCAACTCTGGTATATAAATGCCTAAAAATTAACATGGTAATGATGTTTCACTGTTAAAATGCTACACACACTATAGCACCTGCAATGTGGCGAGATGAACAGCATGGAGAGTGACAACATATGCCAAACACAATCTGCACACACACTTATCAGCACAGTTGATTAGCTTCTGGATATTCACATAGTGCCAGATGTTTACATATAGAGCTAGCTGTTTCATATTTCCGTCCACCCCCTGAATGTTCACAGTGACAGATCTGGCAGAAATGGTAATATGGCTCCTCTCATGCGTCTGTGGTAATGAGATGAGCTGGGATTTGCTACAGTCTGCGGCTTCTGCTGCTGCCATGATCGTTTGTGTCACCAGCTAAGCCTCCCATTGATTAAGGCCGTGAACAAGCCCAGCCAAGCTGCTTCGCTCGCTCCGGCTGGCATATGTCAATCCTTGTGTGACTATGCATGAGACTGTGTTTTTTGTTGTCATCATTGCTCAATATAGAGGCCTCGGTAATTCTGTAGCAGACATGAAGGGAACAGTCCAAATCAAAGCTTGTTTTTTAAATAGACAGAGACACTGTCAGATGCATAAATGGCTCTTTTGCTGCATTCGAGGGCTGATTGATAGAACGCAGTAATGATTCAGCCTCTCGCCAGCTCATGAAAGTGTTTAAATATGCTATTCTTAATGCTGTGTGTCTGCTGAGTCTCCCAGAGAGAGACCAGGATTGATACGGCGTTACCTTTCTCCCCCACAAATTTAAACTCCATTCAAATCAATTGTATGAATGTGTTTCTGTTGTCAGGGCCCTCCTTTACAAAGACATCTTGATTTCAGTTTAACTACCTGCTTAAAGAGAGATGCATAAAACATGAGCCGCGGAGAATGAATGAGTTAAAGAGCTGTCATTCAGTGTTGTCTGTAATCCCTGTGAATCCAACTTTTTTTGTTCTCCTGCCCTTCACAGCCCACATTCCTCAGCCAGGCCCAATTTGAAAGACAAAAGTCTGACCCCTCCTCCACTTAACACACACACACACACACACATACACTTGCTCTGACAAATCTAATCATCACGCTCTTTTGCAGAGTTGTGTAAAGCTGTTAATGAATATTGATTTCTTCCTCGTCTTGATGGTTAAGTAATAATCTGTGCCATTTTTATATCCACTTTGCTCCAGGGCTTATAACATAAAAGCTACGGGCAGTTCAACTGTATTTATTCTTGCTGTTGTTTTTTTGCCAGCTGTATTTTATAACGAGGAGAAAAGTGACCCAGTGAATCACTCTTTCTGTAACAAAGTTTATCTCAGCAGTTGTCCTGCTTGGGTTCATTACACACTCCACAGTGCTCAAATTTCCTGTTTGTCAAACGTAAAATTTCCATTCAAGTGCTGCAGTCTGGTAATCAATGCAGCGGAAGACTGCCTGTTACTTTATACAAATCTGTTGAACACATAATAGAAATCGACCTTGTCTCTTTTGAATTGCATTTATTCTTGACTACTGTGTGCAAACACAAAGCTGGTCTGATTATTCAGTGCCCACGCACAAAGTAGTTTAATGTCCATATAGTTCAGTGAAAAGAGGCTGAGGTAACCCTAATGGTTCAGCTTTGTGTTTGTTATATTACACTCAGATTCAGAATACTTTATTTATCTCCTAGTGGAAACTGGGACGTCAGCATCCAAATTTATATTTTGTATTATTATAAAAAGAATTGTTCCCTGAGCCAAACCATCCTTAACTTGCCAAAAATGTTGAAGTATTGGAATAAGCTTTGAAAAGATATAAGCTAGTAAAAAGCTGGCTGCGTACTATGAGGCAGTCTTTAGTTGCCCTGGAATGTAATTGCTAATGCTAAATAGCTAAAGCTAGCTATGGCTTTTGGACCTGTACATTTGGATTTGATCTGATGTTGAACATTTCTAGTTTGTATGATATGTAGGATACATTTGAATTTGCTACTTAGTCTATGTAGCAACCCGACTGTACAGATACAAATGTTATCACAAAACCCAAAGACTTTATGTATGGCCCACACAATTTGACGTAAAGCTTCCCTAAAAATATTTTTTAAAATGGATCAAGTTATGTGTAATGTAAAAAGCATTACTTGCTGTGACAAATGAGAACTGTAATGTTAATCTGCAGTTGCCTTCTAGGTAGCATTTAGGTGGGTAGGTAGCAACTAGGTAGCATTTTAGCATCCTGTTTTGGCTTTACAGTCTATAGCTTCACTGTTTTGGTTCACTCTCACCACTCTCATCATACTTGTTTACAGTCACCTATTTTTAGCAAAAAAGCTCTGGCCAGCACCAAACAGCAGACTGACAAAATAAGTGACTAGCTGGTGATCATAGCGAAGCATTTAGCAAGCCAAAAGCTTCAGATATTTTTCTCAGGAGATGGTGGAGACCAAAAAAGAGCTAAAGAATGGTGAGTATTGTCAAATGGGAGAAACACCACTCCAAGTGAATACTAATGCTTTCCATAACGAGTAAATAATGGTTTGCTGTTACAACTTTGATGATAACATGTCAGTGTCAGATTTTTTTTTAAGTTAATTTAAAAAATATCAGTCATGCATAATTCCTAAAATAATCATACCATAATAATTTTATCAAAAAATGTAAATGTTAGTTTGATAAACTACATTTTATATTCAATTCCTGTTTTAAATGCAATTGTTAACGGTTAAAAACGGCTGCAACAGCGTAATTACTTTCATGTATATCTTTGTTCACTTCGTTGGTCAGGGGGCACCTGGAGGAAGAAAATATTTCAAAACAGAGAATCTTATTGAGAAAAGTTTGAGAGCTAGTGATTTACAGCTTCCACTGCTGCCACGCTTGGCAAATGAAAAATGAATACAGTATTAAAATAGTGAGTACTAAAGTGAGTACTTTTTTTGTGGACTATTGTAAGGAGGCAATACTTGTACAGCTGCTTAGTCCAAAACAAAATTCCCCATTGGGACAACAAAGTGTATTGAATCGTATCGTATTATATCATATCGCAATGTACAATACTGTACCATATCATATCGTATTGTACAATATTGTACCGCATTGCACCATATCGCATTGCAGTGTATCGTATCGTATCGTATCGTATCATATTGCAACACACTGTACCGTACCAGATCATATTGTATTGTACCGTATCGAACCATATCATATCGTATTATATCATATCGCAACAGACAGTACTGTACCGTATCATATCGTATTGTATCGTATCGTACAATATTGTACCATATCGCATTGCATTGTATCGTATCGTATCATATTATATGATATTGCAACGTACTGTTCCATATCATATTGTCTCGTATCGTACCATATCGCTTCGTGCCGTACAGTATCGTATCTTATCCTATCCTATCCTATACTATCGTAATGTAGCATATCAAATCGTAACATAATATTTTACATTGAAAATAAAGAAAAAATATAGCAATATAGAAAAAATGTTTGAAAACTAAAAACTATGAGACATGTGTTGTTACAAACAGAAGGCGATCCAATTAAATTCAAACCTGCTGACTTTAGTTTTCAAACCCACTGTAGAAAAGCAGCAATATACAATGACTTATGCATGCATTGAGGGGAAAAAGGAAAATAGCTGTAAAACTGAGAAAGAACATGAAAATGCAGACAGTATTATCTGTTTCATAACAGCGAGAAACTCCAGAATAGCACTGAGGTTGAACAGATTGTTCTTGTGGCTGCCCAACACAGCCAGACTATCCATGTGTAAACTAATCACATGTGTCATCCTAACATGCTAGCACCATGTTAGTGTGTATTTGATAAGTTAAGTGCTCATATTGCCCTCAGTGGTACATTAAGTGTTTGTCATTTCAGCGGCATATTGCCTCCGTCTGTCTGATTTACTACATTAGTTCTAATCTATTAACCTGGCCTGTGGAATTCACAACACATCAGTGTTGGACTGACGACCAAACGCATGAGCTATTATTGAGCTGACTGCTGTTAATTGGATATTTCTTTTCACAGCTCTTGCAAGGCCAGTTGGACAGGTAAACAAAACATCCTACACACTGTAAATCACTATTTAATACATGGTGTTTTGGTTAATATTGTACAGGGCCTGAACCCTCATTTTCCAAGAGTTATAAAGAGTTCAAGAACGCCAATGTGATGAACATATACAGTATATTTCCGATGTACTTTATACAACACTAAACTGAAGCTGCAGTGTACACAGTGAAATATTCAATAGTATGTTTAATGGCTGTTTATTTCTGTCTCCATTGCATTAGATGGCATATGAAATCTTTTGGATCACTTTACGTGTCTGAAAAAGAGAAAATTATTTATAAAGTCAATTGCTAATATTTCTAAAGGAGGAATATGAGACACTGGAAATGGAGGCATCAGGCTAAAGAATATAGACATAAACCCAATATCAATCAATCAATCAATTTTATTTATAAAGCTCAATATCACAAATCACAATTTGCCTCAAAGGGCTTTACAGCAAACAACATCCCTCTGTCCTTAGGACCCTTACAGCGGATAAGGAAAAACTCCCCCAAAAACCCCCTTTAACGGGAAGAAAAAAATGGTAGAAACCTCGGAAAGAGCAACTGATAATCAACATATTATCACATAGAAGTAGTCATGTGATCCATTGTTGATATATTGATTATACACTGATTGATTAGAAAATGACATGAAAGATATGATATAATGTGCTACACTGGAAGTGTCGTTTTTAACTGTTGTTCCACGTTTCATGTACAACAAGACAGTCCGTTCTCATTCCCATCGAATATTAACACTTTGTCTCACCACTAGCGTGTAATATTGACTCTAAAGGCACATATAAGGCAATATGTTATATTACCTTACGTATCAATGTACTTATTTTAACCCATAACATGATATTTTTTCTAAACCTGACCAAGTAGTTTTGCCGCTCTAAACCTAACCGCAACCTTTTTATGCTGTGCATCACATAGATACACTAAAAGGTGCCCTTTGTGTTGCTGTAAGACGCAGAGAGGTGTGACAAAGCAACCTGGGAATGAGAACAGGTTGAGAAGACCCAAAATGAACACTGTAAGGAGACTTCTGATTACCATTAGCAAATTATTTACATTTGTAGAGGAATGATGCTGCTTATGAATCACTATAAGCAATGAGTCCAGTCTCACTCCGAAGTCGTCGAAATCCAACGTTTGGACAGTGACTTGCAGCATCAGAAACCAATGAAAAAGGCGGCCTTTAACACTGGCATGACACGCCTATAATAATGGGTCCAAAAAAACATGACTTTCACCCGAGAGAGCGGTGTTTGTGTCCAGTAAGATTCTAAAGCCAAACCCTGCTCTTTTTTCCTAAACCCAACCATGTGCGTTTGGTGACTTTTTGAAAAGTCAATTTGCTGTGTCGTACCGACATACTGTATTTTTTTTTTTTTGAAAGAGACTGTATGTAAACGTTATATTTCCTGTGAAAACAGAAGTCTATTTTGAAAGAAGACAATGCATGTAACAGGCAGAACTTGACATGGCGCCCCAGAACGTCAACAACCAACGCACCCAGGGTACCTTGCACGTTGTACCTGGACGTGGAAAGTCCTTGACCAATCGTCGATATGTGACAAGGTCGGAGCGAGAATGTGTTGAAGCGGTCTCCACTGTATTACTGTAAGCTAGTGATGAAAGGGCATACTGCTTTGTGCACAATCAGGTAAAACTGAAGTGATTTAATTTGCCATATGAAGGTCTACATCTGAATATATGGGAAAAAATTCTAATGTACAAACAGGGAGCATCATTAAATAAAATGTTGTTTACCTACTGATATTTCTCAAATGTGAGCACAGGACGTGTAATTTACATTCATTCATGGAAAAAAAACTTGCATTTCATTTGAATTGGACTGAACTTAATAATATCCTGAGTTTAATAATTAATAGGGCTTACAGCAGCCATTTCATCATATTTTAGCTCATGCACTGACAAGTTTATACAATTTAAAGAATTTTTTTCTTTTTATCATTCTGATTTCTGATCCTTATCACCTTCACTCTTCCAAACGTTGCTCTGCTAGCTCCACAGCAACTGTCGCCTCTCTGAATCTCCATCTGCTTTAGTCCCCGCAGGCTCAGTACCTGCTGGAACAAATCAGTCTGCTTAGATAAAGAACTGCCCGACAACACAGTGTTACTGTGTGTCATTGTTTGGTGCTGCATAACTGCTGCCCTACATTGGCTAAGTGTTTTGAAATTGGAGGTAGAAGTGGGTCATAACACAAACAGCGAGCAGGGATGTCGCCTGTGGATAATCAAGACAGTTCATTGCCGTGGAAAGCAATTAATCAAACAGTGTGTATCCCCTTCTTAACAATTTGCTGTTTAACCCTTGTGGTAGCGTGTTCAAACTACTTCATGATACCTGCCTGCTGAGAAGACAATGTTTCTGTCTTTTGTTGTAGCTTTAGACGAGCAACTGTGTGTGTGTGTGCATGTGTGTGTGTCTGAAAACCGAACACTGGGAGTAATCTGCAAAAACATGCACAGATATCACTCAGTGCAATGCCTGGAATGTGTAAAAACTAATTTGATGTGTGAATATAAGCACCGGAAATCACAGGAATACAGAAACAATAAACAACAACAACAACACAGACATATGGGGGAAATGTGTAAACAGCAAGTAGAATGCTGTAAATCATATGACATTTCCCATCATGCCTATGCCAGTGAAGACAGGAAAGATTATGTCATATCTCATAGGAATACAGGAAATGACTATGACCCCTTAAGAATGCATTACGTGGTCGTGGCACATAAATCATGTGCTGGCACGTACTTTATTAAAACAATACTTTATTTAACTTTATTTAACTTTATTACATTAGTACAACACATTCTCACTCTGACCTCATCACAGATTGAAGTTTTGGACATGGACTTTCCACGTCCACATATGATGTGCAAGGTACCCTGGGTGCGTTGGTTGTTGATGTTCCAGGACACTGTGTCAAGTTCTGCCTGTTACATGCATTGTCTTCTGTCAAAATACACTTCTGTTTTCACAGGAAATTTAATGTTTACATACAGTCTCTTTCTAAATAAACAAACTACGTCAGTACAACACCACAGATTGACTTTTCCCCTTCAACCACAAACGCAAGTGGTTAAGTTTAGGCAACAAAAGGAAGTGGTTAGCTTTAGGTAAAAAAGACCAGGGTTTGGCTTCATAATCAAACGGGACATGAACACCACTGTCTGGTGAAGGTCCGCATTTGTTGGACCCATCCTCCACCCATCCCAGCCGCCCCACTAGGACTTTCACCGCCTAACTTCCCCCTGATGCTGCCGGGTGCTGTTAAACTTTCACGGCAACTGGCTGCATATCTGCCGATGTTAGAGGACGCCTTTTTTCGTTGGTTTTTGACGTCACAAGTCACTGCCCAAGCGCCAGATTTCACTGACTTCGGAGTGAGACTGGGCTCATCAGTACTATAACATTATGATTACAGTACTTTATTTCACTTAGTTATAGCACTACTTCAAATTTATTGTGACAGTAGTTTATTTAATTTGGTTGTAACAGTAGTATTTTAAGTAACTTAGTATTTTAGAAGTCTATAGTAGAGGAGATTTCAAAATATCAGGATATATTTCATGTATAGTGGTATAACCTAAAAATATTGCAACAATATTTCGAGGCCATGTTGCCCAGCCCTATTACCAAGGGATACACAAGCTAATTTCCAGTGTCCAGGGGGTGAGGGAAAGACAAAAGTCTAACTGATACACTGCTAGCATGGCTGAGAGCAGCGAAACGTGACAATCACAGTTGTATCGCTCCCTGCACATGACTGAGAAGTTGTGGGTTGCTTGAGTAACAGCGTTACTGTAACATGAAACTGTTACCATGTTGTCCGGCTAGGTTGTGCGTCAAATGTTTACATCATTTCATGTGATCATCAACTGGGTACAACCAGCTGACGCTCACTACATTGAGATGGAGCGATAGCATAAACAGTCACAGGGCATGACAAACAGTTTGTGACATGGACTGAAGATAAACAACTGATCTTGATTACAGTTGTTGTTTTTAAAGAGCAAACTCAATCTGATGATGCAGACTGCATGACTGATTTCTCACCTTCTGTTTCCAAGGTCAAGAACGAAGTGTCATGCCTAAAAAGAAATAAACAAGATACTCCAAGTAGTATGAATACCACCTGTTATCTTTGCAATGACCTTTGGCTGTACTTTGCATAACCACTGGCATGATGACTGGTAAATTCTTTGTGCTGTGATAGAGTCTGAAAGTCATTTTGATGGGGTTTGAAATTTCATGAAACGGTAAAATTACATAATCTTCATGCAGCTTTCAGCTCGCTGACACAACCAAGTCAGATGTAAAGCTTCAACTTGTAATGCAGGGCTTATAAATGTAAACATTCAAACTCATCTCCCTCTCTGCAATCAATATGAAACCCTGAGTGTTGAGCTCCCTGCTGCGATGTACGTGTTTTGGATGTGTGTGATACCTGCATGTCTAATGAGAGGTGACTGTTCTGCCTCTGTTGGATGGCTACAGTGAGCAGAGTGAATTTAGAAGTCAAGTCGATTTTCTCGGCTTTGATACGTCCAACCAGACCTTTGCTTTGTTAGCGTCGGCATCGCTTCTGTGAATCTCATTTTTGTTCATGTTCAGCTGCAGTGATACACAAAACTATATGCTATGTGTGTGTGTGAATCCTCTACAATATATGTTATAATATTTATACAGTACATATAAAGATATCAGATATTGTAATACAGGTTGAATGGCAATGGTAAAGGGACTTACACTTATATAGCACCTTTCTAGCCGTCTGACCTTTCAAAGCGTTTTCACACTACTTGTCACATTCACCCATTCACACACATACACATACACACATTCATACACTAGTGGCCAAGGATACCATACAAGGTGCCACCTACTCCTCAGTTTTTAACCATTCGGTGCACTCACACACACTGAAGGATCTTGCCCAAGGATACACGTGGACAGGAGGAGCCGGGAACAAACCGCCAACCTTTGGATTAGTGGACGACCTGCTGTACCTCCTGAGCTACAGCTGTCCCACTTGGCTTGTGTTATATTAACGTAAGGACCGAGAGTGGACCTGACAGTACAGTTTGACTACATAGGTGGTGCTGGAGTGGGTCTGAGGGGCTGCATTATTAGTGGTTCAAGTTGGGCTAGAGGCCTTTGTTGCATGTCAGTCCTTATTTCCTGTCGTTTCTCTAATGTTGATTAATAAAGGCATAAAATGCCTCATGAAATACGTGGTGCTAGACGCTTGGTAACATAATAATACTCAGGGAGCTGGTGGGTGAACAATTATAGCTGGCATGCTAATGGCATGCTGTGCGGATCCTGCATTTCTGGGGCCATTGAGCATGTTCATTTAAAGGGTAACCTAACACCAGGCTAAAAAATATTTTGCTGACCTCTCTCACTGAAAATTTCAAGCTTGTTTTACCTCTGGCTGCAGGGTGTGGGTGTTGTTAGAAATGTGCTCTATAGCAGCTGCACCCAGCAGTAATTGAATGGGGTCCTGCAGTAGAACATCGTTTACACCCAGCAGTCCGGTTCAGTTCAATTCATGACACATTAGAACAGGTAGTTTATGTTTCTATTGTCAAGATGGTACCACTAAAAGCCATCCATACTGTACCTTTTCTTCGTCACCCCTCTGTTGAGGTGCCTAGCACACTGATCTGATACTACAAGGTACAGCTAAAAACACTGCAGTCCGTTGATAGGTCAATAGAAAATCATCATTCTTGCTTGACAAAGACTCCAAACGCTCCAGCCTGTTCTTTTTTCCTGAAAATGCAACCCCGTTTTGTGTATAATCATTGAGGCACAGTTCCTCTGCATCAGTGATGAAGAGGAAATACAGTGGATGAAGCAGTGTCGCAGCTATTTCTGGTAACAACCCTGTCTACATTTAAGAGTACTGTCTGCAGTCTAAATGCAAAACAGATCAAGGGTTCAGGTATGTCTGTAAAGTGTAAAGTGGGACCTGAACCGGCGACCCTCTGGTTCCCAAGCCAAGTCCCTATGGACTGAACTACTGCCGCCCCAAAACATGACACTCATGATGTCACAGTGCGTCGCTGCGAGCAGGGTTCGAACCTGCGCGGGGAAACCCCATTGGATTTCAAGTCCAACGCCTTAACCACTCGGCCATCACAGCTGCTGCACAGTTAACAGGAGGCTAAAACATATTTTTGACAACATTTGAGGCGAGAAATAGGCAACACAGCAACCAAATCTTAGTTTATACTTGACCAATGTTGCTTAGTTTCACCATTTAATTGGACTTTGATCTGAGTTTGAGAGTCTCTTGATCTGCATCTATACTTTTTGTGGAAGTGCAGCTTGTAGTTTGAGCAACAGCCCGGAAGACCCAGCATTACTCCACCAGATGATGTGTTTTGTGTCATCCAGCGGAGGTTTGCAGGAGGGCAGCAGGGATATGTAGGCGCTGGTTAGATGGAGGAAGGTTCACCACAGCTCATTTACACATACTGCCCACATTGTTCTGACACAAAGCTGGTTGAAAATCAGCAAAGTACCCCTTTAATTCATCCTTTTATATCTTATATTGTGATATTGTACAAGCAAAAATCAAGCCAGGAGGCACCATGTGACCTGAAATTCTGATTGTGGCCTCTACACTAAAATTCCCGTCACAGCTCAGTGCTGCTCCTGGGGGCTTAGTTATACTCTGTCAGAGAGAGCTTACATGAGGATGGTCCCTCCAAGTTCAGCACACTCAGGTTGCTTTGCTGTTGGTCAATGTGCATGTAAAAAATTTAAATTTCTTTTTCAATACTTGTGACCCTTGCTCCCAATCTCACGAACATGAATAACAGAAACTAGGACACATGTGCAGCACTGGCATCCTGCTGCAATAGGTTCTGGCATGCCCTAATGATTCACAATTACGTTGGCCACATGTCTGAAAACATGCTATGCTATTATTGTTATTATTATTAATGTTACTTTATGATTCCGTTTTTTCACCCAAGTCATTCTTGTGTTTCTGGTGCCAAATTGACTGATATTTTTATCTAAATTGAATGTTTCTCTGCACAATATACTACATGCATCGAAACCTTCTGAGGGCCCTTTAGATCTAAAAACACTTCAGTTAATTTCCCCCTCTCTAACATGATTAGTCATTATTCACAGCCTTTATATGCAAAGCAGCCAGCGGTTTTGAAGCCTGAATAATGTACCTCTCCCAAATGTGTCTGCACTTGTCTGCAATAAATGAAGAAATCTGTCAGCAGAGATAATCAGTGTACAAATAATGGAGGAATTGTCAACAAAAGTGTGAAATGAAAGTTGTTGTTTTTTTACATATCACCCTGATAGTTGGAAGTGAAATGTTCACTCTGTACAGAAATAAATGAGCAAGTGCTAAGTGGGCAGATGTGTCTTGTTAACTAAACACTTGTAAAATATGGGTAATGTTTTTTACTGCTTTTAAATGGACGAGGAGTGCTCTTCACTGACTGGATTGCCAAACTGAAATTGCACATGAGGAGCAAGAGGAGTTGAGAACTCACCTAATAGAATTTTATGAGGATGAGTTTCAGTGGAGAGTTTCAATATTCATCATTTTTGACATAAAAATGTCAAATTTAAGACTCTGAGTGTCACCTGTTAGCAGCTTTGTTTCAAAAACATTAGCTATCAGCTTCAGGTTTATCAGTCGTAGCTGTGTCGTGCACAGCATCAACCAGGGAGCCGAGGAGCTCTGTGAAAATCATCCTCTGAAAGAGCAAAGTTTGAAAATGAGCCAGCTGAAGGATGACCAGTTTGTGCCAGCGAGTCTCGTGTCATCAGCATCAATAGCCAATCTGCAGACCTTCAAACATTCCAGCCGGGCGGCTCATGACCTTTCCCCGGGGATCGCCATGGTGACAGTGTGCTGAAGCAGCAGGGCTTACTGCCTCTGCACTGAAGATTTAAAGTTTGCATTATTATCTACCTATACGGTCTGCTAAGGCCCTTGTTTGAGATACAACACAGGCAAAATCAATTATGCTCCATGCAGATGTCTATGAATATGTATGGACTTGTATGAATATACCACATTTTTATGATGTCTCTTTTTGTTCTTTCAGTATTCTCCTCATTGTTATGTCAGATATGCATACAGTTGTATTTTTGTAATTTCATATTTTAAGATTTTTTCCACTTCTGGCCTTCATTACAGCTAAGCCAAACCTCTGAATATTTTCATGTTGTCTATACCAGCAGTTCCTGACTGGTGGGCCAGAAGATAGTAAATGGACTAACCAGAGGATCGGCCTCTGAGCCATAGCCGCCCCCAGAAGATGAACCATAGCAGCTTGATGAATCTCTGACTTTTATACCCTTTTATACAAACAATAAAGAGATGACAAGAATTAAGAAAGACATTTAACATGAGTCCTGGGCTGGACTTGAGCCGGGCACATTTCAGTTGATGTCAGCTGCTAAACCCCTAAGTTACAGGGGCGCCCAGACATTTGTGTTTTTAATGAAATATATCAACAACTGTTGAAAATATTCCAGTGAATACTGGTACAAACATTTCTGTGCATCTGCACAGGATGATTTGTAAACACTTTGGTGACCCTGTGGATTCGTATAATTCTTTGGTTACCTTCATCCTTAGCTATAATTTGTGGTTAGCGCTTATTAGCAAATGTTAGCATCATCATGCTAAATCACGCTAAACTGGGACTGCCTGCTAACAATAAGCATTTATGTTTAGCTTTGTTATCCTTGTTTTCAGCTGTATGTCTATTATGTTTATGTACACTGACAGCAACAAAACATCAGAGTCAAATTCCTCATACGTAAACATATACTAGGCTGTAAATTCCTGATGTTCACATAGAACACAAACCCATTTTAGATGTGGTACATCTGGATACAAAGACAAAGGAAAGGCTTCTGGGTCTTAAAAAGGGTCTTTTTCAAGACCTGCACCCAAACCAAACCACGTACGTGCAATACTGCACTCACCCCACCACCCACACATATGACTAATTAGCTCAACAACCCGACCTGAACCGCCGACACAAGATCCACAGCCAGACCCGAAACCACAAATCCTATGATAACCATGCGCTGATCTTTGGTTAGTTAGACAGCACGTTTAGAAGTGAACATTTTGGGCCATTTCATACATGTGAAACTAAGATACTGTATTTTAAAATTAAGATTATTTAGACAATACAACTTTAATGAATATATTTTGCTTATTCTCATAATATTGAGCAGCACATCTCCACAGCTGACGTGTCTGTTAGTAATGCATCCGTTGAAGCTGTTCTCATATTCCAGCTGGCACAGAGGACAGAGCTGATACACAAAGTCAGCAGAGGATTAAACCATTAAAACATTCAATTAAATTATTATAATTCTCATTTTGTTTCCACAATACAACCTGCATGTTGTTTTCTTTACTTAGTTAGAACCAAACCAGGAAATAAAATCAAACTCTCTAGGTTTTTGACAGATGCAAAAAATGTCTTGTCCTTATTTTGCTGTTATACAGACAGATAAGTTAATATTTTCTGTGTCACTATTCACTGCTGTGACTTGGACGACATTATTATGTCGACATTTACTCTATTTTTACTCATGTTCCCTTTTTTGGTTCCTGTGTTTTGGTACTACATGTTCCTACAGCCACCAGGTTTCCTCAAAGTGTATATATGGATGTGCTGTGACGTAGGTTGCCTGGACACACAGATGTGTTCGGAGTGACATGTCGTCTCCTTGAGTGTGCGAGCTGATTCACAGCCACAGTGACTCAGCTCTGGTGCTTCAGCTGGCTTTGAGAAACACTCTGCCACAGATGCCTGGTGTGGAGGCTGAACATTGGACTCCTCCTCTGCCTGGACTTGTTTATTTGTCATCCCACAATGCACTGGGAAATAGGAGACAGGAGGGGGGGAGGTGGGGTTGTTTAGAAGAACAACAGCAGGGATCCTTCAGCCAAATGGACATGTTTACTTTGGGATGTTTCCTCATCAGTCACTGTAATGAGAACAGCATAAAAAATAGCTTTCTTCAGGGACCTTTACTCAACAAATGCCTCGATAATATGACAGCTTTTCCTCTTTAAGTCTGGGGACAGAGCTGAGGAGTGCAGGTTGACTGACAAGAGCTTACTCTCTATTAAATGATGAATTATTAGATGTAGGCCACATCTGTTAGAGGCAGCAGCGGTCCTGAACACTCCCTGATGTGATTGTTAGCCGCGACTTCCAATTTGATTTCAGCACTTTCTGTGCGATCTTTGCTCTTGTTTATAGTCATAAAAGCCACAAGACTCTTAGGCTTAAGGACACAACACCCAGCTGACATTCATGGTTTGTATTTAGTTAAATTTAAAATAACATGACCAGAGTTAGATTCTTGAAATAACTGACAGTCCCCAAACATTACAGCCATTTATCCTCAATTGTAACTGAAGAAAAACAAAACAACCAAAGTAATAGTGGGCAGCTTGTGAAACCCTCCCAGAGCATTATCAACTTCTGTTTTGACTGCGTGAGACTGAGCCCCCAAAGGAAATGTGTGTATTAATAACTCCTGTTCCTCATCATTATCACCCCGGTGAAAACAAGAGCAGCAACAGCGTCATGAAAATAAGCCCTTAAGGATGATTCATTCACACACTAAGTGTGGAACAAAGCCAGTAAACAAGGAGAGCGAGGAGTATTTTCTCAGCACTGTTGATGTGTTTGAGGCATGGTGTGAAAACAAGAATATCCAGGAGGACTGTATGTGAGCAGTGTGGCGTCACAAGCCCCAGCCCCTTTAGTGGTGGCCTTGGTTTCCCAGTTAAACACACAGATACAGGGCCCTATCTTACAGCCGGCACGAGCAGAGCTACTGCTGGTTTCAGACTGCCGCAGTTGTCATTCTCACGGCCAGCACCCACTTTGTGTAGCACATGTAATTGCGCCCATCTGTTCACCCATGGGAGTGCAGGTCTTGAAATGAGGTGGTCAGGTGCATTGTTGACATATTGCTATTTTGAGACAGGAGAAAGGGATTGCACCATTTACCAACGAAAACTTGGTCTCAAGTCAGAATGGCACAACATTTTCCTGTTATTTAAAGGGCACATTATTCAAATAGTACCATGCACCTACAGAGGCAGGTTCACAATGTGTGCACACTTTGCTTGTCTCACACACACACAGACGGGTGAATGGGTTTCATGTGGGTGAAATAATACATCATTGAAACTTCTTAAGCATCCTGTGAAATTCACCTAAATCAGCCTAAAATGCCCATCCAAAGCATTCTCCAAATAAACTGAAAGCTGTTCTTGTTTCATCTTGAGTACATGTCGATGCATGGTTTCATCTGAAAACTCCCCCAACAGTCAGAATCACTTTAAGCGCCTCTGTCATTGAGTTATGTAAGTGTCAACACACTGGAATTAAAGGTTTTATTTTTTCTATGCCTGAATATGTCTTGAAAAAAGATGCTGCAGATGACTAGAATGTGGACCTATCAGCTGGAAAACACAGTGGGACCACAGCCTGAAGCCTCACCTAGTCAAATCAGATAACAATATCACAGAAAATAAACATTTTACAAATGTTTTTCCAAGGTTTGGCCAGGTTCAAAAAGAGGGCAAAACAATGTGTGAATGTGTGACTGTGAGTGAAAAACAAATCAACAAAGACAAAAATGTCTTTGCAGGAGCTTCCTACATAAAAAAACACTTCTAGAAAACCTAAATTGAATAGAAAGACTGTTCCTCCTTGCACCGTGTGCTGTTATAAATGTACATAAATGATAAACAAATGGTTCCTCTGTTGTCTTTAGGGAAATAGTTCAAATCTCCTGTAGAAGTCAGTAGTGTCATTGACTACAAGACCCATAAGCCACCAGGCCAATCACTGACTATTGATTGGCTAAGAGACATTTTAAAGTGAGGGATGGTCTTTGTTTCAACACAGGCCATCATTAGTTATGGAGGCCATAGCAACATTAACAGCATTGGAAGATCCTGTTGGCTAAATTAAGGTGTCAAACAAAAGGTCAGGAGTTTGCCACCATTTTGCCTGTGAGGAGTCAACATGTTTACATGCAAATGGAAGAAACTATGGATAATATGTGGAGAAATATGAACATATGAAACAATGCAATGGCAGTTTGTGGATGTCTATGGATGTAATAATGTGTTTGGATCAAATACTTTGCTGGATTTATATTGTGAAATCACGATCTTTCCCAAACCTTAACCAAAGTGATTTTGTTGTCTAAACCTAACCACAGTCAGGAGTCTGGATGCAGACCTGGGATTCTGTTGTCTCAGTTCTACACACGCTCCTTGAGATTCCAGCATGGTACATAAATGCTGTGTTTCACTGACTCAAAGTGATGTTGTCTCTCAACATAATCCAGGCAGCAATTACGTTGTCACCACAAAGTAATTATGAAAACAATTTGGTAATATACAAACACAATTCTGTGGAGACAGGGTTGCCATAACACATAGTTTGCCCAATTTGGTTGAGAAAATAGCTTCAAAAGAACAAAGATTACACCTTTTCTCAACGTCAGGTTTTCTACACACCAGCCTGGCTTTAGTGGCGGTGGTTTTTTCCAACATATCATAACTTACTCTGCCATGAAAGTCTATTTAACCGACAAACACTTGATAATGCTAATGATAATGCTAGCATGTTAGCAGGTGTCATCATCTTAGTTGACTTTAGTGTGTTAACAACACAACACAACAGACAACAGATAAGGATGTCATCAGCTCTGCAGGCATTTGCTCATCAACAAAAGTATTGGACAAATTAAAACTATGAGCTGTTGATGGTGATGAACTCTGGGGACCGTGGATGTCTGTGCCAGAATTTAATCGATTCTGTAGTTGTCAAGATATTTCAATTAAAAACCAAAAATTTCGACCTCATAGTGGCACTAGAGAAGAAGTCAGGGGATCACCAAGATCATTTGTAATTATCCCAAAGGCACCAAATTTAATGAGTCCATCCCGTAGTAGTACAGAAATTTCACTCTGAACAAAAAAACAGCAACCTGAGGGTGACACTAGAGGAAAAGTCAAGGGATTGCCAAAGTCATTAGAGTAAATTGTCTGGGAACCATGAGTGTGTGTGTAGAAAATGTGTTGAGATATTTAACAGAATAAGTTAAAGTTCTGACCTGCTGCTTGGCACTACAGCAACATTCATAAAAACCAACCCAGTAGTTGAGATATTCCAGTCTGGACCAAAGTGGTGGACTGACCGACAGACTGATCGACGTTGCCATCGAGCCATGATGGAAGAATGGCTAAGAAATGAATAGATTAATGGATACTGTGCACATAATAATACTGAAGAAGGCTCAAAAGGCTTTTCAGAGCTTCTTATACCAAACTGACAACAACCAAGCCTTGTACATATACATCAACAGGGGATCCATAGTGGTCCCCAATAAACATAATCAGGTTTAGAGTTCATGGCTCTTTATAATCACTTACTTGTGATGGATTATTTCTTCAGACGTCTCTTGAAATTATGTATATTCCGGAGCTCATTATGTATCTGCTTTCTTCTGTGCTGTGACTCCTGGGGGTTGATTGTGCTCCTCAATGAATCTTTAACATACTGCCAGTATAACAATTCATAAAATATGGATTTAACTTACTTAATTAGAATTCAAATCTGTGTCTGTTTTTCCTTCAGAGCTTGTAAGAATCATCTCTGTGAATGCCTTGTACTGCTTCATATATGCTAAACCACAAATTGCCATCATTACACTTTGGTATTTGTGCCTATAAACAAGATATAACGTGTTAACTATTAGTGAGCTTAAAGAGGTGTTGCTAAGTGGAGTTTGTTTGTGCAAAGCTAAGCTAACTGGCTGTGGCTGTAGTCTTTTAGATATGCGAATAGCATCAGTCTTCTCATCTAACGCTTCCCAGGACAGCTAATATATGTATTATCCCAAATGTCAAACTATTTCTTTAAAAAAAAAAACTCTTTAAAATGAGTGAAAAACATTTGCAGCTTAAGGTAAATAAGGAATTTTAATAGGAAACAATTACATATTGAAAAATAAGCTTTTAATGAGCAGGAACTGATTCCCCTTTTGTGTGGAAGGTAAAGGTTATGTGGTTTGTTTATGGAAGCTCACCTGTCTATGGCTCCAAACTCTGCTTCAGCTTTGTTGATTTAACTTTTAAAACCTGACGCATTTTGCATCAACAATCACACACCCTCTTCAAAAGATCATATCTCAGTCGAACTGAAACACCACACACACTCCTGGTGTCGTAACTGCTTACCCTATATTGCAGATAAATGCCCATAAATCCTGTCTGAAATAAAAAATCCATGGAACTTAAAATCATGTTCAGACAGTGTTGGTGTTTTCTTCAGTGTTTTTTCTACATTCATGGTTACAGTGTAAACAGGAACTTCAGTCAGCTAATGCAGCATGCAGAAGCTAATGCTAGAAAAGTCTGGGGATCACCAAAGTTGTTTCAGTGTGAATTACAGTGGTGGAGCGACTAACCATCATTGATATCACTGGAGCCACACTGTGGTTAGGAAAAATAGGCCAAGATAACTGGGTTTACTGTCTCCGAAAGCATGACAGAAACTGTGGTTCCAGACTCTGAACATATTTATGAAGAACAATAAGTAGTACTTGTGAGGAAGTCCATGTTCGTTTGCTTGTTTCTTTGCACTACAAATAGTCCTTCTGTCATTACCAAGAATCAGAATGTTCCATCACTGTGGTTCTCATATCCTCGTAACACTGGAAGGGGGGCACACTAGGCTGGGTCTTGCCAAAGGTATCAATATCTGCCAGCAGCTTTAAAGCTCACTGACATGTAATTTCTCATTTATTTTTCATTACAAAAACCAAAGTATAAAATCATGGATGTATAAAGAGAGCTGGATACAGCGTTGTTACGTAGTGCCACATGAAAACAAAAAAGTTTGATTTCCTGGGTGTATCTTCTGTACCATTGGGCCCCTAGAGCAACATATTAGAGACTTCAATTGGCCAAGAGACTAACTTTTGCTGGTCAAGCTAGTTACTTCTGGTTTAGCCCTATGCTCAGTTGTAAGAGGTTTCTTTCCCAATGTCAGTCTATGGGGAAAAGTCTTTGTTGTAGTTACACAATTTGTCCACTATGTCAAATTGGCTTCAAAATCTGGCGCAATTTCTAGGGGCTTGTATAAAACGATGTGTCATAAGCCCCTTTTACACTGCCAGGTTTTCTGCAAATGTTGGGCTGTTTTGCCGGCAAGCTGCGAGCGTTTAGACACACAGAGCTGGGTTGGCGAGTTGATCCGAGGTGACCAATTTTCCGCCTCGTTTGGTAGTCATATTGGCGGAACGGTTTTGATCTAAAAAGAGCGAGGCGCCCTTCCGCCTCGGTAGGGTCTGTTGATGACTTGTGGGAGGGGCTGTTGATGACGCCGCACGTTTGACCCACTGGCGTGGACTTCAAACCAGGAAACAGCTGATAGCAGGAATGAGTATCTAGCAGCACTAAGGAGACGCAAAGCAGAAGATGAGCAACTGGGGAGATAAAGAATTGCGCGCCCTCCTTGCCCTCGCTAACGAGAAGGCCATTAACCGTCAGATGACGGGAACCGTGAAGGACGGGCTGATGTACGAGAGAATCGCCAAAGGACTGACCAGCCACGGCTTTCCTCGGTACGTCACCGTTTACGCCACACGTTGAGCTACATCTTCTGTTACTAGCTCACGCCCCCCCATTGCCCCGAAAAAGGCACATTCTGTATAAAACAAAAGTAGGCAGGCAGCATTTTGCCGCACTCCCGATTTTGTTTTTATACTGCCAATGCTGAAAGAAGACGGATTGGGCTTTCCTGCTAATTTGCACAATTCCTACGTTTTACAGTGGATTCTGTGTGGGACTATTTCTTCGGAAGCTGAAGTCACTTCCTGAAGTCTCCACTAATTTTGGCAGAGAACAAATAAAATATGTTGTTAGTATCAACTTTTTTAGCACTTGCCAGGTTGCAATTGCAACATTTCCTTGTTAACTTAATACAAAACCAAACTTGCTTGGTATAACATTACCCTCAAACATATTTGCCGTTCAAATTTAGTTGTCTATATAAGTGGTCTGACTAGTTACCTATCGTACCTCAAATGAGCATGTGTATATGAACAGCTGAACATGAGCAGTGAGCCAGTCTTTGTAAACATTGTCAGTAAGAAGCAGATTATCCAAAGTGTCCACTGCTACATTTTTAATTGCTGTTTTGTCCGGGGATCAGCGATGCAGGGAGCTTTCTAATATCGTTTGCATGTTGTCCCTGTGTTTGTGTATGTTTCCTTTGGGTGCTGCCTTTTCCTCTCACAACCCAAACACATAGCCTCCAGGTCAAGTCAAGTGGAGACTGTAAATTTCCCACAGGTGTGAATAGACAAGGTATTTCCCTGCCTGTCACCCGATGCATGCTGGGTTGGGCTCGTTGAAATACAATCCCTGTCCATTAGTTTACGAGTGAGAAGTGAATCAGACGAAACTGTTTTGGGTTTGTTCATTTATGCATATCAAAATCTGGAAAAAAAATGACTCCCAGCATACAAAAAGTATCAGGCGCAGCACCAAATGATCCAATGACAAGCATTTAAAGCCTATAAAATCCAACCAGGAGGACACAGCATTTGAAGAATGTCAGAGCTGGCAGTTGCTGCGCTAATCTTAGGCAAACACGCAGACACAAACACAATGTGATATCACGCAGTGTGATATAATCCATGCTGTCAAACCTTTAATTGTTAGTAATGATATAAATGGTAGTCTGTTTTGAATCTTGGAGGATAACGAATTATTTATCTATCAAATAAAACAACTCACCACCTCATTATGGTTTGAATGCATTAACTGCCGTGCTACACACTTCGGCCACGGTGTTTGTGATAAACAGTCACGCCAATAAAAGTCAGTGGATTGAACTGTGAGTCAGAGAGCGTCTCAGGTCGCTTGGCATGTAGCACCATGCTGAGGCGGGTGGTGGGGGGAGGGGAGCAGCGCTCCAACTATCTCTGCTCTGCTGAAGCACTCAGTAAAAGAGGAAGCCGAGGGAACGCAAACAAAGACGCAGCCCAACGGCTCTCTCACCACATTGCCAGGAAACCGGGTTGGGTTTAGACGAGGGGCGGGGTGGAGGGGGGCGAGGAGCAGTGGAGGCAGGAGGAGGAGAGGGAGAAGGAGACCAAAACCCAGCAGGTGTGCTCCGGCAGCATGTAACGTGTCAGCGTGGCTCAGTGCCGAACACACTGGAGCCTCTGCAGCACGGCAACATACAGTGAATTCTCAACAAGGTTACAGTGATGTTGATTTATCTTTCACCTTGCTGAGCAGAGCTGTTCATTCACTCAACCCTAAGCTTTGGCACAGTCCCTGCATCTAATATCATTTGCTTCCAAAATTTCAACACTCACTCATATAAATGATCTGAAATTGTCAGTGTGACAAATGATAAAACAGAGGTCACACAACTCCCAGCTCAGAGGGGAAATCGGTCCAGAATGCTTCTGTAATATGATTTTCAATTCGAGTTTCACTTCATCTTTGTTCTTGTAGTTGTCATAACATTTAATAGTCAGGATGTCGGCTCTATTCAGAGGACTGACTCTATTTGAGGACTTGAGGTTGTGAAATTTACTCGCTAATCTTTGGATCAACAGCTGCTGGAGTTTAGCAGAACATTTTGATAAATGCTTTTTCCTTGTATGGCTAGCTTGGCCCCTGGGTATACCAAAAGCTCGAGCCTAGCTTAGCCGTACCGCAATAGCATTAAGTAACCTTTAGCTGACAGTTTGCCTCAATGTTAATTAACAAACATTTTCAGGATGCTCATAAGATGCAACTTGTTGATATTAGCTAGGACAACAACTGTTAGAAACCAATGGATGTATAAAACAAACTATGAAACTTACTCAGTAGCACATGAAGCCAGAAAGTTAAACCAGGCAGCACACAACGCCAACACCACAATGTGTGGTCTTTAAAGTTGAACGGGCTGAGCTGGCCAAGCTGGCAATTTCCAGTTTGGCACTCTATGAACTTGAGTGGGGCTAAAATAATTTAATTGCGCAGCTCTTCTAGACTCTTCAGATCTTATCAGATCAAATGGATCCAATGTGGACAGTGAAACAATTTATTTCTTGGGGGTTGTTATGCTCAAAAAGAAGTATCCATTTTCAGACGTCTTGCCATGTAAGTCAGTGGGATCCAGTATTTTTTGGCCACAGGGCATCATGTGACAGTGTAATTACACTGTTTGACCACTACAAAAATTGGCTTCAAAGCATGGCACACGTGTTAGGGTCCTGCTGAAATTCACAGTAGTATTCTTAGCCCTGTGTTTTTTGGATATAGCTCCAAAAACTCTTGAGGGTAGTTCATTCAAAGCAAGATATCCCGAATTCCAAATCGTAAGAGTGACACAACTACAAGCCTAAACTAAGATAAATGCTCCCATTGGCTAACTTTTAAACAATTAAGGTGCTGCATCTGGCCTCTGGTGCTTTTTGTATAACAAAAGATCACGGGCCTCACCTAGCTAAAAAGCTACAAGGTAATGGTGTGAAAATATGGTGCAATAAAGTCGTTTAAGGTATAAAGTGTTTTGGAAATTTTGGCCACATGATTAGCCCTGAGCTAAGCTAAGTACAGTGTGAGAATTACTAAAAAATATATCACACTGCATATGATTTCCAGACAGCTAGCATTTGTGAAATGCTAAAGTTATTGTGAATCCTGCTCTTCGTTCTGATAAACTGCTGAAATCTTTGCTTCGCTAAGTCGTGGAATGTGACCAAACCCAGCCCGTGGTTGTGATTCAGCTGCACTGAAGCAAACCTTTCACTTTCTCCACAAAGATAAAAATCAGTTAAGCTGGATTGCGATCACTTTATCTGGAGGTAAAACTGAAAGTGAGCACACCAAATGTTTGTAAGGTGACCGGTCAGGGCCGTAGATGACACTTGGGTCATGTCTGCTGTTCTTTTTCTGTATATGTGGTGGTTTTATCCATTGTTTTAGATAACATATTTCCAGACTTGACTACTTTCAGATCGACAAAAAGTTGAGTTTACTCCTGGCAGTGTGCAAAAGCCTTTTACACAGCATCTCTTGTGACTTCCTATGTGGTGTGTAGGGGGCTGCATTGGGAGGATGAATATCGATTTGACCATAGTCCCTTTAAAATCATGGCTACAGACCTGCAGCAGGTCAAAGCTGAGCCTGGAAAGTAAATCCATAAAATGTTGTGCATGTATACAAGTCTAACAACTTTACGGTCTAACTTGTTTTGTCTTCTGGATAAGCTAAGTTGTAATTAACCAGAATTATCCAGTTCTTATAAGGAAGGAAAATACTGGGCTCTGCTCACATGACATATCTTATCATTCACCATGAAAGTGAAGTTATTTGCAACAACAATAGAGCTGTCACATGTGTCTGGTGCTGCTGTTGCAGAGGTGCCTGTTTTCCCCTCGGACAGCCTCCCTCCCCTCCCTCCAGTCGTCACTCCCTCCTCCCCCATCCACGTGCTCTCGCTCATCTGGATGGGTATGAGCGGGGCTACTTCAAAACACGTGCTCTATGCCACCCTGCCCCCCCCTTCCCTTCCCTCCACCTCCACCACCACCACCTCTCTCGCTATCAGCCTATTTTCCTTTGTCCAGCCCATCTTGCTCTGTGCTGTGTGATTTACTCAAGCCTGGGAGACATGTGATCACTCTGCTGGATACCAAGAACTCCAGGCAGCCAGTGTTTTTGGAGGAGGAGGAAGAGAAGGAAAACAATCTGACACAACCGGCCGACTATCAGGACATTCTGTGCGACCTGAGAACATGAACGCTCTGCCAGAAAACACTGATTACACTTAGCAGGAATGAGTCTCAAATTAAATAATCAAGGACACTTTGCAGTGTACGTTTTGTACACCATGTTGATTCCCTCGGCCTTGGAAAGTTGCCATTGTTGATGCCCCTCAGTTTACAACTCATGAACAGTTTATTTGCGTTTTAAAAGATTTTCAAAATATGATAAGCAATAAAAGATTGCACATGGGTAATAAAAAATCTTAAGCCACATCAGAGGTGGTGCTCTAGAGTTGGCAATGTTGGCAAGTCGGTTGGAGCGCTACCAGCAGGTCAAGGGTTTCACTCATAGAGTTGCATGGAATAAGAAGCTATTTTGTGTGTCCAAAAGATAAAAACAATTGCTTTAAAAAGTATTATGGCTCTTTCATTAATAAAATGTAAAGTAAACACAAGGTGAGAAGTGAACTACAAATCCGAAGGTGCATTTTGGTGAGAAATATCCACTCGCCAAGCCTGAAACTCTGCTATGTGTGTCACTAACAGGAACTAAAGATGAAACTGCTCATACAATTTGAATCTTAGATGAATTCACTTTCAGATTACTGGTTAATCTTTTATTATTCCTGAAACTATGGCTCTGATGTGAACCTCTGACTGGGTTTTTCTCCATGGCATTAACAGCCAAGCATCATGGGTAGTGTTGTTTTAAGAGCCAAACTAGTTGGCACAACGTAACCCTACATGTATGCCACGTTATCCAGTAGACACAAGTGCTTCAATGTTAAATATATCATTAAAAGATATTTGAAATTGGAAAGAGTGGGGAAAGCAGAACAAGAAGCTCTGCCCACCTCGCATCTCTACTGAATTTGGTACCAACAGTTTTACACTATAGAGGGTTTGAGAAACATTTTACAAGAACTATTAGATGGGTAGCCATGAAATTTCGAACTAATTTTGTCCCCTTATGATTTGTTCATAACTTTTCTGAGCCTCTGACTTTTCATCTTGTGCCAATTTTACTTTGGTTTGTGACCAAATAAAACCTAAGGACATCCTCACGGGCCTCAGCTGTAGCTCACTTTGTGTTTAGTGCTACTTTATAGATGCTAGCATGCTAACATGCTAACAAAAAACATGGTGAACTTTAACATCATCATGCTACTGAGATCATTAGTGAACTGAATTGAGGTTAAAACAGTGTGCATCAAAAGCAAATTCAAAAATCAGACAGATTGAGAATGCATACTGACATCTCCGCATTAGTATGTAGTATGGATTTGGGACACAGACGTAAATGAGACTCATTCAAGGGCAGCCAACCGTGGTTACTGTCATCTTGTATTCCCCCTAAGGACAAATACGTGGTTTGACTTGCTTTAGAAACTCTTCTATCAAAGCTCCTAAAGTCAAGAACCACTTCAGCGACTGCAGACAGATTTTCAAGACACGCAACAAAAGATAACATGTTGATGTTAACAGGTAAATGTGCCAGTCCCAGCTGGTTTAAATTAACCATGGAAATGCAAATGAAATGGCCTCCTCTATCCTTGAACCTGAGTTAATTCAGACAGCTTGTTGACGAGTGTTTTTCAAGCACTCATGAGTATTATTTGAGTTTTCTTTGTTGTGTCATGTCAGCCGACATTCAGCCGAGTTCAGCTCATACTCTAGGATAAATGCAGATATTCAGATATTCTCCAAGACTGATGGATGTTGCAGAAAATAAATGTTGGCACTGTACATGTCTGCACACCCTGAAACACGACAATACTGTGGTTAATGTGTGGTCAGCTTTAGGCACGAAAACTACTTGGTTATGGTTAAGGAAAAGATCATGTTTTGGCCTTAAATACCAGGTTTTGGTGGCACAATCCCCACAGGAAACACAGAGATGTCTTGGTAAATAACGACTGCTTTTCGTAGAACAATCCCAGCGGGAAACACTGTGATGTCTCAGTAAAAACAACTTCTTTTCTTGGCACCATCTCCGATGGAAACACAGCATCATGTTGCTAAAAAACAGCCATGTTTGGTGACGAAATAGCCTCTGGAAACACAGGAAAGACTTGCTGAAAAACAACCAGGCCGGGTGACACTGTCAGCTTATATATTTTTTTAATGCTGGTATGATAGGTAAAGTAAAGACACGTACAATGCCAATGTTTTTGCTCCTTCAACTGGACTGGAAGATATTTTTTCTCTACTTGTAGTCAACAGGAGAACATGAACCTTTCTCCAGTAAAATTCATCTTCATTCATGTAGCTCCACACATTCACACTTCAGAGCTGTCCTATATAGCCACAGATTTCTGTTGGAGCTGCATGAGGCTAAGTGCCTTGCTTAAGGCCATGTCAAGAGTGTTACTCACTCTTTTGCCCACACACCTTTTCCCAAAGTGTGTATCCAACCTTGTAATCACCTGCTCACACATACTGCTTCACTAGGCAACAGAGCGTTGTTGACTCTGCCTGTGCATTTTCAACAGTAACAAAGGTGTACCCTTATCAAGCACACTTGTTTTTGGCCATGCTGTCTTAAATAAAAGTCTACCTTAAATTTTTTTTAGCAGAGTTTGAAAACTAAATCAGTTCTGTCCTAAAAGACAGGACGTATACGTGAGCAAATGTTAAAAGAGGACACAGTGTGTCATATGCAGTCTTCACATTGTCCAGGGACTTCCTTTAAAAGTAACCACCAGGCAGCTTGTTATTCACCTTATCATGACTCCTCTTCTCCACAACAGTTCAACAGCACGTCACAGGCCTCGGGGGCCGGTTGTTATCCTGGCTGAGAGCAGCCAGGCCAAACACAAGTTTCCTAACATGACCGAAGTGAAGAGAGAGCAAACAAAATAACAGGGCGGAGAAACAGCATTCCAAGAGTGCTAAGAATAGCAAACTGGACCCTGCGCTCCCAGCACTAAGTTCACAACTAGTCTTGGGCAACAAGCAGAGTGAGTCTGAGCACGTTGCCAAAACTTTGCCAGGTCGATGTGTGTGCTGAGTTGAGGACTTTTGTAACTGAGGCTCCAGACCAGGTGCATTCAAAGGCGCAAACAACAGAGTCAGGTTTGAATTTTAAGTCTGAACTGCAGGCTATAACTCCATAGTAATGGCCCATTAACCACGACAAATGACTAATTATTAAGCGTTTTATTAAACGCAAGAATTGTTTACAACATGAAGTCATCCACATACAAAACAGTGCCTCTGCAGTAACTGCGTTGCCATTTTGAAACATTGAACAGCTGCTAGCGTTGAAAGATTAACTAGATAGACGGAGAGAACTTCTGTACGTCTTCACTGATTAATCTTCCTCACAGGGAGGGACGTTCATCACAGGAAGTGACTTATTGAGCCTGTAAAGGTGCCTCTGGCTTTGGACGTGCTATTTGGAAAACTCAGCCCAGCCACCAGAAGAAAATGTTGTCATTGTACGTTTCTGAAAACCACAAATAATTTACATTTGTACGCATCACATGGATCATATGAACGATTATAAAGTGATGTAGTGTATGAGTTGACTTTGTCATCAGGAGGTGCAGGGGATGGTGGATGGTGTGACACCTTGGCGAGACACCTGCCAAGCTGCAGACCACTGTTTGGGACCAACAAGACACAAAGCTGATCCTGTTTTAGCAGGACATCGCTGCTTTTTCAGCAACTTTTAGCCACCATATGTTAGTATTTTTTTTTTTCCCACCAGGGATAGTGCCACAAAAATGTATTGACACTGGTTTTTTAAGCCAAAAAATATTTTCTCCTAACCATAACCAAGTGGTTTTTGTGTCTAACCCTAACCACAAGTTAACCACAGTGTTTTCAATCATAATGTAATGTGAAGTTTCAATGCATCTGCTACATCAGTGGTTCCCAACTGGTGGGTTGCAGTCCAAAAGAGGGTTGTGGGTCCATTCTGAATGGACTGCACGTGACTTGTGGACATGTCGAGTTTGTAAAAAACAAACTTTATTTTTAAGTTAAGTGAATTTCTGGCACAGAGCTTTTATTTTGTAGTGCTATTTACTGCGGTGGAGTGAGTAACTAACAACTAACAAACTAGTTTGACAACAAGTCCAAACACAAGTACGACATTGAACTGTGTTGACCTTGAACTAACGACTAAGGAGAAATCTGGACACCATGGCTTGATCAGTTGGGAACCACTGCTACATAATAATATTACAAATGTCATGTATGGTTTGCAGAGATGTACAATATCAACATTTATTCTGGTGTCTGGGTTGGGAAACATGCATCACCTGCATGAGACAAAAGCTTTAAAAGATAAAATGCATCATAGTTTAGTCTTTTTCCCTTTTTCATATGATCCAAACTATTTTTATTTCACATTTTCAAGGTTTGACATTTTCAGTGTACACTGCCACACACAGCTTAAGCATTAGGACACATTTACCAGCTTGCTTGTCACTGCTCTGTGGCCCTTCCAAGTCCTCGGTTATGTGCTCTTATGTTTCTTGTTTTTGTGTGAATTATCCCAACATAACAGCTGTGGCTCAGGAGGCAGTCCACTAATAGGAATCTCTGGCTCCTCCAGTCCACATGTTGAAGTATCCTTGGGCAAGATACTTAACTTTGAGCGCATGTGAATGTTTAACTGAGTAGCAGGTGGCACCTTGTACGGTAGCCTTGGTCACCAGTGTATGAGTGTGTGTTTGTGTAAGTGTGTAGTCGTGAGGTGTGGTGTGAAGCACTGTGAGAGGTCAGAAGACTAGCAAGGCACAATATATATACAGTCCATTTATTATTTTCCACACATGAACTGCAGCAGTTTAAGTCAGTGCTGATGTCTTTAACAACCCACTCACTGAACAAACAATAATGATGGAGGATTCTGCAAAAACCAGTGACACTTTTTTCACATTACTTCTTCCTACTGTGCCGGCACGTAGCAGCTACAGTGTGTTTTTCTTTAAAATTTATTTTATTTAATCCATATTTAAGCAGGTAAGTCCTGTTGAGATCGACTTTCTTTTTCAAGGTAGACCCAGCCAAGACAGCAACATACTAAAAAGTTACAGCCAAGCAACAACACAAGAAAAAACATAACAGATAAGATGGTTAATATATCGTCAACATTAGGCAAGAAAACATTTGTTAAACAATAAAATTATACACCTTAAAGTTTTCTTAGACTCAAACACTTATTGATATTATTTAAAGAAGCCATTTAACCATTCAGTAATTATCTCTATATAGGAGGATTCCGACTGACTACCATACGGTGTAGCATGGACAGTGACACAGAGCTGGTAATCAGGGCTAACCAACCATGAACAGTAATTGTCAGACTCTCTGTCAGCCTTTTTTCCCAGAGACCCCGCAATACCACCGCAATGAAGACCCTATATTATGCCACCTTTGCTTTTTTACATAGAACCAAACAACGATGTCATAACGTCACCCCAGTGTGTGATTTTAAGATAGCATGCAGGCTTTGCAGAAGAGAAAGAGGTGTGATGTTAAACACAACAGCATTGGCATTTAGCGGGACTTACACGCATTGAGCAGCACTGTCTTAACAGTATCAACACATTCTGACTTGTCACGGACTTTTCACATCTTGATACAACGTTCAAGGTACTCTGGGTGTGTTGGTTGTTGACATTCTAGGACACCGTGTCAAGTTCTGCCTGTTACATGCATTGTCTTCTTTCAAAACATACATCTGTTTTCAACGTTTACATACAGTCTCTTTCAAAATAACTGCACTACATAGGTACAACACCGTGAATTGACGTTTTTTTGCCTTCAACAACAAGCACATGATCGGGTTTCGGCATCAAAAACACTTGCCAATGTTTAGGAAAAGAGAACAGGGTTTGGCTTTAGAATGTTACGGGACTTGAACACCGCTCTCCTGGTGAAAGGTGGAGTTTGTGGGACCCATTTAACGTCCCACCCATTCGCCCTACTTGGACTTTCGGCCCCTTAACTTTTGTTCTTGTCCCACTGCGTTTCCCCCTGACACCACTGTGCACCGTTAAACTATAACAGCGAAACATGCTGTCTGTCTCAGTGTGTGACGCTGCAAGTCACAGCCCAAGTGCCGGATTTCGATGACTTCGGAGTTAGATAGGGTTGACAATAACAATGGCATAACATGGTAATAACAATTATGTACCATCTCTTATCTGTCTGGTCGATCTTGTCCTCTGCTTGGAGGGTAAGGGGCTCCCAGACCTCATTGTTTTCCCAAGTTGCGGACATTTTCAGTTGCTGTTCCTCTTCTTTGAGTTAGCTGCTAACTGCTACTAGGTGCTTTTTATGTCTCTCCATGGTGGGTCGCGCACACAACACCTCTAAGTCGAACTTTTTACACAGACATCAGTTCTGCACTGTCACTGCCTCCACAGTTAGCTAAAGGTGAGACAACTCTGCCTAGCCCTGCCCTGATCGAACCGTTAATACAGAACGATGAATGGAAATAACAGAGCAACATTCCCATCTTGAGCAGGCAGTGTAAAAGGGACTTGTCTCTCTGTTGGACAGACAGGGAGTCTGGTGGAGCTTTGACAGTCACTAGAGGCACATTCATGGCCCTTTGAGAGAGTCACTGTGTGAGTACTACAATGAGAGGCTCTCTGGTGTTTGTGTGTGTGTGTGTGTGTGTGTGTGTGTGTGTGTGTGTGTGTGTGTGTGTGTGTGTGTGTGTGTGTGTGTGTGTGTGTGTGTCTGTGGGGGAGTGTCAGTATGTAGCTCCTTCAGCCCTACATGTCTTGTTAAGCTCTGAGTACAGCACGGTCATGGCCGGGCTCATGTGTTGTGTTTACTGCCACAATCTTGTTCACATACAAACTTGCTTTAATGCTAGAGTTTATCACAGAATCACAGAATTTGTTAACACAGCTAAACTTTAAAGCATTTTGAAACAAAAATCCTTGATCCTTTAAAAGGTTCTGAAAACAGGACATTCAGACCTGAACAATTCCCCAAACTGTTTGGTCTGTTGAATGTAGACAGTGTCTATTCTCACTCACCTCAAGTCACCTGTGCCTGCCCTGTCCTCACCTTCCTTCTCTCTCTGAATTGTCTGGAGTAAGTATGAGATTGTCAGTGAGTGTGTGAGGCGGCCGAAACAAGTAATGATAGACTTCTACTCCATTGTATTCTATCATTGTTTCTAAAAATCACACTGTTCTCACTCACGTCCTCCGAGTCACCTGCGTCTGCCCTTTCTCCAGCTTCCCTCAGTCCTTCTGTGTCTCTGTCCTCTGAGTCCACTGAGTCAATATGAGATTATTTGGTAAACTATTGAATGCTGTTTATATTTGTTCATATTTGAACATCATGGGTCTACATGATGACATGATGGATGGTTGTAGGTGAATGTAGGCTGTTGCCTTCTGAGCCAGAAGGTGGATAATATTCCACTAAAAAAACTTACCACGATTGAAGTCGAAAATTTACAAGAAAAAAACTCAGGTGTTTTCTGAGAATAAAGTGGCAGTTTTACAAGAAAAAAAAAAAAAACGCAAAATAATAATGGTAAAAAACGTGGATATTCTCTGGTTCATAAAGTCGTACATTTGCAAGAAAAAGCTCGGAAATTTTCTGAGAGTAAAGTCACAAAATTTGTACATATTTGCATATATTCGTACACAAGTACAAATAACAGGGTATTTTAATTAATCAATTGATTGTTTATATACTGTAGTTTGCTGGAGTCTGGTGTTTGACATCATGGACGCTGAGTGAACAAGCAAAAATGTTTGACTCAATAGTAGCAAAATATTTGTGACTTGAGGAGGATAATGTAAAACTCATGCTAAGCCAGTTGTAATAGTAAACTGAAATCTGTCTGTGTCATGCACAAACTTACCTCTGCCTGCAGTAGTGTAAGGTAGTTATGATGGGCCCCAGTGCGCGCTATTATGACGGGCTCCAGTCCGCCCTAGTTACTGGTTATGAAGCACACACAGAGTTTTAGGCATATATATTTTACCAACAGTGTGCCTTATTGCCCAGCCTGTCAGTCTTAAGAGATTTTGCACCTAAACTAGTTACTGTAAATCGTATCATCTCATTACATGATTAACAGAGACTTGATATTGGACATCAACATAAATATATTACCCAGCAATCATCATTACATATCTGTATATGACAAAAGCTGCAAAAGAAAACAGGAAATTATTAGTTTTTTTATAGTCTGTGCAGAATAAGCTTATAATTTTGTTATAGATTGATACTATTTTACAAAAACCATGATGGAGATGGGTTTTCCTTTTTGAGGGCAAATATCGAATAACATGAGTTCACCCTCACTGCCTGCACTGTCTATATTTACACTCCTCTCTGCCTGTTCTGAGATGTTTTATACCTCAGGGAAGGAAACAACACCCCAATGTAAACCTAATAAATATCAATAAATATCTATACATTCTTGGTCTAATTTGATATCAAGTGGCCAAACAGCTGATTGTGTGTGTTATTAGTGTAACATTAAATGAAGTGAGACTGAGGCAGTGCCTGTGGTGTGATGAGGTTGATACAGCCTCACAAAGGGAAGCAATTTGGTCCTTTTCTGAGAAATTTGGAAAATTTATGACCTAAATTTCAGGTCTCTTGAGTTTTTTCTCCGAATATTACCACCCTCCCCTCCCCTAGCTCCATATTATTATTTTTTTTTTAAACTTATGATGAGCCCCACTGGCTGTCATAAAATCCTTTTTATGTTACATAACTGTCACAGTATTTCTAGGGGAGCTGATTTTTAACCAGCTCGCAGTGTACGCAGTGTGTGCAGATGAACAGCATTTGGCTTCCCCTTGTGCTGCAAGCACCCAAAACACCCTGCTTCTTTGCTGGCACACTTCGATAATGCATTTTGAATCACAAGCTCCTGGCACTTGTGGCAAGGAACGAAGCCAAACTTTGTTCATGTGCACACAGAGCTGGGTCAAAATCAGCAAAGTTTCCCTTACATGAACTGACACTGGATGTTGGTATTGGACATTAAGTCTTTGCTGCAGAATTGTCTAATATGAAGGAAATTCCTGAGGAGGACTGCGTGACTTTATAAGCTAGACTACACCTGGGAAGAAAAAAAAAATCAACTTAGTCTTTTTGACCAAGTGTTCATTTATTCATTAATGGCAAGTCAGTGCTAAAATACTTTGAATTTTTTATGCTGTGCTCAAGAGGTGCTACACTGGACACAAGAAAAATCTCAAAAAAAGACGTACGTGTCATCATAACTGATTAGTCTTGTACCTAATGTATTTGATAGAAAGCTAAAATCTGTCTATGTATATATACATCCTGCCTCCAAAGGGATGTTATGAAAGAAACCATTTAAAAACCACTAATGTATACATTTCTGTTCATGAATAATTAATAGCAATACTGTATATAAATAAATTAGTAGGATATCATTGAGGATACACACACACAAATATGTCTATGGTATATGATAAGTGTATTCATTCTGTCATATGGCACTGATGTGTATCCTTAGGTAAAACATAACATACAACAAATTTTACCATTTTATTTTCCCAATCAGCAAGCCACCACACTAATCTGTTCACTTGAATTGGTGAAAATGTCAGGTCATATTCATACAATTAGCATAACATCTCATTTGTGGTGAAGGAACTAATCTTCATATATTAAAATCCCACTCAGACTGACACAGGGGCGAGGGTTAAACCCGCAGAGTGGTTAAATCAGTCAGTGCCCTTTCTGTGTGAACGGAACCCAGCGGCGAGCGCAGCTCGAATTGTGTCTCAACCATTATCTGTCCATTATCTAATTGTTTTTATTAGGGATGAGAATATTAATTTAATGTTACTGACATTTAAACATGTAACCAACAAGAGAAGAAGATCAAGAGAGAGGCTGTGAGAGACGGCAAAAGTGCGGAGAAGACGGAAACTGTAATTGTTATCTGTGTAATGTGATTCTGTGCAATTCTGGTTTTGCAGTAACATTATGAAACTACAATTGCAGACTGGAGTCTGGTAACCTGTGACAGCAGTGTCATATGATTGAGTCAGACACAGGCTTAACTGACGCTCATTAGACCTGCGTCACACATTATATCTGTCTCCTATATGACAACGTCATCTGCTCCAGTCTGTTAGTCTGTGCTCATTTCACATTATCTGTGAGTCTCTGCAGGAAACATGTATTGGAGACCATGCAGCAGTGACTCATAGGGCATTACCACAACTCAGTATGAACAGACAGTCTTGATGGCTGTGTACAAACAGGCACATTGTGCCACTGTTACTCATCACACTGTAAAAAATGTACATTGAAGGAAGTCATTCAGGCTGGAATTTGGCAGTGCTGCCAAAATCCGAATTCCTGTTTCCCTGTTGTTTTAAGGCCTGCTCACAGCAGCCTTTGAAACCATGAAATTATGAGGCTAATTCAGTTAACTCCAATGCATTTGCACTTATTAGTTGATTCGCTCCACAAGTAAATCTGAATGATTTTTTCAAACCGTAACCCACAAATGTGCTGTTGACCAATCACATGCTGTCAGTGACAGTGCTGACCATCAAGCAGGGGAAAGCTGCAGAGTTAAGAATGGATGCTGTCGTAGCTTATTAGCTGTGTCGCAAGGGGCAGACAGATGGGGCCACTGAAATCTTGGGGTGACACAACAAAACCAAAAGTCATCACTGAATTTCAGGAATTCTTTTATCATGATGTTGAATAGGTTTGTTGAAAACAAAGTCAATTTGAAGAGTTAAGGAATCGCATACTGATATGCACTGGCTTCTTATTTTACAGTTAATATTACCAATTATCTGATGTGCATAGACAAGTACAGGTAAAGGTACCATTTGAGTTCCACAACAATCAGTGGGGAGGCCAGCAATTGTGCCATGGTGGGCATTGTGGGCCCCTCTTTGTGGGTGCCACTGACTTAAGCCATGTTTCCACTAAGCAGTCCAGTTCAGTTCAATTCAGTTCATGTTTTCCATTTCCATTGTGAAAAGTTGTGGATGGTACCAACTGAACCGTTCCTTACGTCCCCATTTTTGGTCCCCCCTCTGTTGGGGTACCTAGCACACTAATCTGGCACTAAAGGGTGGAGCTAGAAACACTGGAGTCTGATAGGTCAATAGAGGACGGTCACTCTGCTCAGGGCTGAGTTGTGTCTGGTTTTGAATCTTGTGTAGCCACCATTCATACCGTGGCAAGTTTTTCATATATTAGTTAATCATAACAATGAAATGAAAGGATGTTTTGCTGCCTCTTGAAGCAGCAGTAGTCTGAGAAAAAAATTATTCACTGGGCCGACTGCCGGCAACTTTTAAGGTGGAACGTTAACTTGTAATGTTACTCAATGCATGAGTTGATGATGTGAATCCACCAGCACACCTTAAATTTCACTGTGACAACTTGACAAATTTGTTTTTATTCTTTCTCTTGGATGACATGGCCTTTTAGGAATAAGTGGAGGAAATACAGTGAGTGTAAGTGACAACAACCCCGCCCACGTTTAAGAGCACTGTCTGTGGTGGAAGCACTAAACCAATCCAGGGTCTAGGTATATGTCCATAGGGTTTACTTTTGGGTCTAAAGGTACTATATTAAAAGTTTTTGTATGAAACAGGGCTTTATTGACCTGCTAGTGACCGAGCGGAGTGACTGAGCTCGTGAGTTTGCTAACTGGCTTTGTTTTCCCTCTCAAAGGCCTTTTTATTTAAAGAAATTGTGTACAACGGTGAATTTCAGAAATGCCAGAGAGAAAATATGGATAATCTCCAGGAGAAAGCTGCCTTATTCTAAGTGACTAACTAGAGCTAGCTTGACCAATTAGCTACACCAACGAGCCTTGCGAGGGTAGTCGCTATGTCACCAAGCTTAGAGAAATATTTTTCACAAAGGTGTATCGATAAATTATGGAGGATCACTTTATACAGATGTTTTTATATAAAGCTGCACAGTCACATTTGTCAATTCAATGTGGGGTGCAAAATGATCCAGGGGCATGCTACTTGTCTTTAAAAGCTCCATTTGGAATTCATCAGCATTGCCATGACAATAAGGAAGTCATTATTCATTTCACACTTTGGCAGTCTGGCTGAGAGCGTCAGCATGGAAGAGCACCAGATTTAATGATGGAAGGAAAGAAAGACAGTTATATGATTGGAATGTGGGCTAACGCTTTGAGTCAATACTTACTTTTAACCAGATACTTTTTTTAAACGTGTTGCAGGAGAGGCTTAGTGAAGGTACAAAAACAAATGTGACATATTTTATCCTTACTCTGAGCTGACAGCAAGGTCTGTTTGACCTTGCTGTCAGCTCATATTGGTATCAGATATGGGTTGTGTCCTAGAATAGATTTGAATAGTCATCCAAAAGAATCAGACAGAAGCAGTGAAGGCCTGCAGTGTCGACGGAGCCACAGGCAGTTATCAGTGTTAAAACTGTTTTTTTCTCAATTCAAGTGAAAATGCAAATGCCAGTAGGGACGTGATCATTCTCAATAAGTCCTCATACCAAAGTGAGAATAGATCGTTTCCCAAGATGACCCACGACTGTCCAAGAAACAGCTTCGACTGGCTAGGTGCTGTCATGGTGTGGTTATGTTATGGCTAAAAGTTCTACGTTTAAGTTTGGGAAAATCCTACAAAAAGGGGGAAATACGCTTGTTGCTTTTTTTCTGAGAATTTGGCAAGAAGATTGATATCTCACTCATATCTGTACATAAAGAGAAGAAGGTGATAAGCCAAGGTATAACCCCACACGTGCACTGCAAACTTGAACTTATCTGGAAATGATGTACATTATTAGGAGCTGTATGTGTGAACACAAGTATCCGAATCAGTTGGAGCGGACTTAACCCTGCCAGCTACCTTGTATAAAGTCGTATAATGTACGAAACAAAACAGTGAAGATACAATGTCTTGCCTTGTCTTGTCTCACCGTGGGATAGTGAGAAATGTGATTTCAATTTCCTTTGTATGTCTGGCACATGTGAAGAAATTGACAATAAAGCTGACTTTGACTTTGACAATGCATCATGTTTCTTAAAGGTCTAGTGTCTGGGATTTAGTGTAAGGGTTGCAGACTGCAACCAACTGAAACTTCTATGTGCCAAGCATGTAGGAGAATAGCCATCCTGGGCTACTGTGAAACAACACAGTGGACTCAGTGTAGAGAACCCGCTCCATATGTAGATATAAATGTGTTACAATTTCAGTTCAGGAGAGGACCTAAATGCAGAATCAACAGGCAGGTTGTCTGTCTTTAACAAAAAGAGAGCTTTAATATAGCTGTTCATGGATTTCCAAAAAGGCAGGCAACGCAAAATGCAACATGGAGCAGAAACTAAATCCAAACTAAAACACCAACTGGGAACAGAAATGAAGACCAGGGATGGCTGCAGGATGCTGAGAGACGCAGAGATACGCAGACAGACTGACAAAGGACAAAAGGAAACACACAGGTATATAAACACAGAAGACTAATCGCAAGGACGAGACACAGCTGGAGTAGGAGGACATGGGCAGATGGAGACTGGCTGACAACAAGGGTGGAGCAGATGAGACTAATACAAAACAGGTGTGAAAGGAAGACTCAGGGAACAGGCAAGGACTAACGAGACAGGTGTGGCAGAAAACAGGCGGGAAAACACACAAAGACAGGAAGTAAAATCAGACATGACACATGAGGAGAGAATCTACAAAATAAAACAGGAAGCAGAATTAATATGAAACATGGAACACAAACAGAAACCAGAATCCAGGATCATGACAAAATGACTTATTTTAAGGTGACAAAAACACGACAGTTCTTAGTTTCAGGTGATTACAAACTAATGAAAACACAGTTATTATATTATATTCCATTTCAGCCAATGTAAACCCCTAAATTCTACACACTGGGCACACACAAAAAAAGGGAAAAGGTTAGTTTGTGCTTTTTAGAGGAATTACCTGTGGCAGCCTAGAATAACTATTTCCCAACAAACAGTTGCTAACTGCCTCCTCTCTGGCTCCACTTATGAAGTACAGACATGATAATGGTATTGGTCTTCTGATCTAAATCTTGGACAGAAAGAAAATAAGCACACTACCATTTGGCATTTGGTCTTGCTTAGCTAGGCCGGTTTCTCTGTAGCTTGTGTTGTTTGTCCTTTTGTCTGCTGTTTTCGTTTGGTTTGCTGCTGTTTTGTAAAGCGTCCTTGGGTGTTTTGAAAGGCGCTATATAAATCTAAGCTATTATTATTACCAAAAATATCACTCTATTTTGTTTAATGTTGACTGTTGTTAGGAGACGGACAAACAACCTGATCTCTGACGTTGCCATCACATGCTTTGTACACCCAACCATCCACCCTAACCTCATCCCTGTGACTTTTGGCAGTGATATAACAACATCACGCTACTTCCATCTTCTCTTCTGATAAAGGTCAGCCATGACTTATAAGACTGCAAAAAGGGGGCCTGTCAGTAAAACATAAACAAAGTTAATTTTAGGCTTTTGAGCACTGGACAGGCTCTTAATATCATTTGTTTGTTTGTTTGTTCTTGTTTCAGTTGTTTTCTGGCTGCTATGATAAAGACTCGGTTTACTCAAATTATATAAAACATATTTTACCTCAAGTGGCATTTAGCTGTGCAGATAGTATTAGAAACCAAAAACCTGGTTCAGTGACATGTTTTTTAGCCCTTACAGCACAAATGTGCCTGAACGTTAGACAGTCACATGTTCCGGAAACTAAATTTAAGAAGTGACATTGCATCAGTGTCAGTATTTTGACATGCATAGCTATGAGTGATGATTTTTCCTTTTATCCTTGCGCTCAGCTGTCATAGCCATACTGTCTCAAGTCTTTATCATACACATTTAAAAACAAGACTACAAACCTGGTTACACGCACACATGGCTGTGCTGAGGAGTCGTGTTTTATCCACTGAAGCGTTTTCTGGTTTACATGATGTTTCACCAAGCTGCGATTTGCAGAGAGATCACTCCCTGTTGTTCATTCTGACAAATTTCACTGATCAAAACAAATGTCACACTTGCAACCCGTACATCAGCATGTGAGAGCCCTGTAGGACTTGCAAATTTATCTGTAACTGACGGCGTCACTAATCCCTTATGGTGCAAATCAATTTTTATGAATCTAGCCCGAGGCTACTGCAGAAAGTCAACTGTAACGTGCTTCCAGTGTTCCGGTTTCTCCTGATAATCCACCTCGCTGTCAACAGTTTTCAGTAGAATTGCTTTTTACAAGAGAAACAGTTACTATGAAACTGTTGACTGAGTATTCTGCGGATCAGAGTAACTGGGACACGGTTTCTGGGAAGAGAAAGCACCACAAACAAGATTCCATTCACATCCGCTGTGCTGGAGGGAAACCCTAGACATTTCTAGGATGGATATTTCAAAACCATGACAACATAAACCCGAACTATCTGCATGGCTAGATACCACTGTGGAGACAAATATAAAAGGTTTTAGTTTTACTTTTGGGTCAAATGACCCTTTATAACACAGCACAACTGGCAGATCACTCCAAATATAAGTTTAAGAGAGTCCAGTATAAATTACTTTATTGCCCTATCAACGTGGTCGATTGGTGAGCTCACATAAACAAAGAAAGACAAATATAGTACAATCACTCACTCATAAACCACATAATAAGTACTATCTCGAGATGCATGGGAATATCGGCCCATCATCGCAACACATTCTCACTCCGACCTCGTCACATATTGACGATGGTTTCCATGTCCACATACAACGTGCAGGGTACCCTGGATGTGTTGGTTGTTGACGTTCTGGGACACTGTGTCAAGTTCTGCCTGTTACATGCATTGCCTTCTTTCAAGATACACTTCCGTTTTCACAGGAAATTCAACGCTTACATACAGTCTCTTTCAAAATAAACGCACTATGTTGGTACAACACCACGAACTGACCTTGTTTTTCCTTCAACAACAAACAAACCACCTTAACGTTAGTCCTTGTCCCGGTGTTTTCCCCCTGATGCACCGTTAAACTCTAACGGTAACCAGCCTTTTTTCGTTGGTTTCTGACACTACAAGTCACTGCCCAAGCACCAGATTTCAATGACTTTGGAGTGAGACCAGGCTCGTCACTGGTATCGGCTGCTATTGGCTTTAAAATGAACCAGAAATCAGAATCAACCAACATGCTTTTTTCTTATTTTGCACAATGACTGAATATTACATACATAATATAATATAATATGATGTTAATTCCACAGCAGACCAGACCTGATGATCACTAAATTGGGAAAATTGATCGATATCAGTATCGGCTATCGGTCAAATTAATCATTGGTATATCAGATATCAGCAAAAAATCCGATATCGTGCATCCCTAGTACTATCCATCCCCATAAAACAATCATAAAAAACTAAAACAAATGGGTAAAATAAGATCCAACACATAAGAGCACCATATATACAAACACTAGCAGCCTACTGGGAACTTCGCAGCACATCAAATGACTGTCTAGATACATTGCATCAAGTGCATTTAAAACATCTGCCCCACTAGGTTAAGTGCTACAAGTGTGTTTAAAACACCTCCCCTATTGCACAATCATTTCACCTGCCGAGTGGCCTGCCATGCTATATTTTTTATGTTAAGTTAAGGAGATGGAGAGCTTCAGGATATGTCTTGTTATGGAACCTGGATGCTCTCTTAATACTTGTTAATATTTCGTGAGAAGAACGGAAATTAAAATGGTTGTTAGGTGGGTGAAAGGGGTACTTAAAGGCCCTTTTTTGTAGCCTAGTCTTACAGTTTTCCATTAGGTAATTATGGATGCAGTGCACACCACTTTGTCCAGCTGTCTCCTATCCTCAGCTGACATGTTGCCAAACCGCACAGTTAATGCATAGGTAAGGATGCTCTCCACTGCTGCTCTATAAAGCTGCAGCAAACCATCCCTTGATACGCCACATTCTTTCATTTGTCTTAAAAAGAGAAGTCTCAGGTGGGCTTTCTTGAGGTTACTCAGTACAATCGCCAGAATAACTATTGGGATTGTACGTCTTTGCAAACCACAGATACATTTGTATGTTATAATAAAGTAGATACACTGAAACTTGAACACATCTTGAACACAGTGTTGATGGTGTGGTTATGTTTAGGAACAAAAACCACTTGGTTATGATTTGGAAAAGATCATGTTTTGTCTTCAAAAACCCATGTTTGTTGGCAGAAAAAGCCACTGGGAAAACAGGGACAGGTCGGTGAAAAACATCCAAGTTCAGTGGCTCCAAGACCGCTGGGAAATGCCACAATGTGTCAGTGAAAAACACCCAGGTTTGGTGCCACACACACCAGCAGAAACACTGTGAAGGGTTGCCAGAAAAACAACAGCTATTGAAGTTAGTCTCAAACAGTGCAGTGTCCATATCAGCTAGGTGTCACACCGCCCACCATCCCCTCCCCCAGATCAGCACATAGAAGTAGCAGGAACGTTTACATGCTACATTTATATACATTTAATGTCAACATTTTCTTCTGGCAACTGGAAAGTAGTGGTGTTGTTCCCCCATTTAAAAGAAGATATTGTCACTCCCAGGTATTTGCAAGATGTCCACTTGTTTAATTTAATTGTTAATGACGATCATGAGAAGGTGATCCTCACAGGTCCTGCGAAAGTCCACTACTAATTCTTTGATATTAGAAGCATTTAATTCAAAGTTGTTTACATTACAGCAGTCCACCAGGGATAAAACTTACCCCTGTAAGCTGTTTCATCACTGTCTGAAAATAAAAACCACAACTGTGGTGTCATCAGTGAATTTAAACACCAAAACAGACTCATTGTGGGAAATACAGCCATTTGTTTACAACAAGTACACAAGAAAATCTAAGTGAATTCACCATAAAGATGACAAGTATGTACCAATCTTATTCTCATGTGTGGTGAAATAGACCCAACTCATTGAGGTGGAGACCTGACGTTGTGTCTCTTACTCTGAAAAGGGAAGTCGTTTGAGACCGTAACCACTATTACACCAGTTTCCTGTTGCAGCTTTGTTCAGTTGCATCGTGTTACTGCCAGTCCCATTTATATTAGCTACAACCTCTCCATGTTCATCTAATAAGCAAAGAGTTAACAAGATCAGACCTGATCTTGGCAGGCGGTACTTGTAAAGGTTTTCTAATGGGGGTTAGAGCGCTTGTGGCAGGGAGGGAAGGGGTGTATGTGTGTGTTGTTGGCCAAATGGAACCGCTGGAGCACAACACTGCTCACACCAAGAGACCCAGGAATCTGAGAGGCGGCCCTCCCCCTCCCATGCAAACACAGACATTAAGAGAGCAACAGCACCTCAAGCACACATGCATGAGCGCACGTGGTTGCACACACACAAACACAGACTAATAAAACAACATATGCTCCTGTTTCTACTACCTGGAGCAGCAGGTGGGACGCCCCTCCCTACTGTGGAGAGCAAGAGGAGGGAAAGTAAAGAGGAGAGGAGGCCCCCTCTATTGTTGGACAGGGAGGTGAACAATGTGGTTAGATGGTCATATAACGTATCTTATATAAGACTCATATTGTCATTGTTATTGGGTTTTTTTAGATGACAGGGAGAATGCAGTTTGATTCTTGATTTTTATGCCCGTAATTCCAATGCATTTGAATCAGGTCAAATCAGAGGTGTGGACACAAGTCACATGACTTGGACTCGAGCCAGACTTGAGTTACAAACTGAATGACTTTATATTTGACTTGACAAAATAAAAAAAACCCTGCAACCTGACTTGGATTTTAACACCAATAATTCGTGACTTCACTTGGACTTGAGCCTTCTGACTTGAAAACATTTGATACCTTCACCCAAGCCCAAAGATTAAAAAGTATGTTATTAAAAAAGTGTGCCACGGCGCAATTAATTTCCCTTTATTTACCAAAACAAGCTACATTAACGCTAATTTTTCCCAGCAAGTCGACACTCAATTCACCAGATTTACTTTGTATGAATCCAACAGCATCCAATGAAGTTGCAGTAGAGATCCATGACGACCTAATGTTGAGTTACTTAGTGACAGTTGGAAAAAACAACATCAAAGAAAGATTTGTTTACATACAAAAACTACGGGTGGTCAACAAAAACACAAACTGTTATATGAAAAACGTGTGGGTTGAAAATTACAGAGAAGCAACAAACTTGTTTTAACAAATACAATATATTACTACATATTATGCTAATGTTAAAATGTAATTACACTGGGTGAAGAGCGCATTATGACTTGTTTAAGACTCGAAAATCAAAGTTTAGGACTTGGGACTTGACTTTGGACTTGAGTGCAAAGACTAGAGACTTGCACATGACTTGCAAAACAATGACTCGGTTCTACCTCTGGGTCAAAAATGTGCTACATCATTGGAGGTTGAATCATGGGTTCAGAAGAGTTTTAGTGTCCTATGATGGTCTAAATATTTGCAGTCTTACAGAGCTACTAGTGTTCCTCTTGTTTAGGTGACCTCAGTAATGTCCTTGAAAGGTTTTGTTGATATCACTGTGAGCAGTTTGTGACTTGTAATGGTGTAAATGGTCTTCGTCCAAGTTGTAATCATGACTGAGTAACTCCATTTTTTCCCTGAAAGCTCTGGAATATACAACTTGGTCCTTGATTATATGGCAGTCAGGCAAACACGAATACCTTCTCTGAACTTGCCTTGAATTGAACCCCAATTTGTTACATTACATTTCTTAAACAGCGTGTTATTTGTCACTTCACGGTATTTTTAACCAACATACAACCAAATGTTGTAAAGAAACAACCAGGCTGCTCCCACCGAAAGACAGGCATTTAGGTTAACTGTGTGAAGGGCTTATTACGATCCATACTATATATGGCTATACTCGTTTATCGTAAGGTGGCACCCTCTCGTGACCAAAGTAATTATCAAGAGAGCATAGGACAAAGTGAGGTGACGTAGCATAAAAGGCAAAAAAGCCTGTGTGATGTTGTATAAAGGTGGAAGAAGGCCCTATAGGGTGTACAGGAGGGGTGGTGGATGGGTCAAACATGCACAGGACTTTTCACCCAGAAGACTGGTCTTCATGGCCTAAAATCAACACTGACTTCTTTTTATAACAATGTAGCATAGTGTGCTAGTATGTGTAGCATACTACGCTAATGACGTATGTGATGTGACATATGTAACATGAAGTATGTTACTTCTGTCACGTGACATAGGTCTACGTTATTCTACATTAGAGACAAAAGTACTTATTCATACCCAAACCAGGATGTTTTTCTAAACCTAACCACTCAGTTTTGTTGCCTGAAAAACTAACCACAAGGTGTTACAGCATAACGGTGACCATGTCCTGACATTAAGGATGCAATTAAAATTGTGATGTAATACGAATCATTTTGAGAAGTTCGTGGAAATTAACCTATTCTGTCATTTAGCCATGAGATAGCGTTGTCTGTCACATATAAAGTGAATGTGGAATTTGGGGATTAGGGGTTCGACATGGTTGTTGCATTTTTCAGCATTTAAAAAAACCAAATTCCTCTTTAAAGAGGATCCCAGTCGATAATTCATAGCATTAATTTAAGAAGGATTTCAGCCTCCTATCTGTCATCCACAAATATCTTGCATGAATATCATATAAGACATTGAACCCAAGTCGACACACCAGCTTATTAGCGCCTCACTTTCACTGATGTGTTGCCTACACAATAGAATAATAAAACATGTCCTCACTGATGCACTTAAGGAGTTCCCATTGCATAAACAAATGTGAAAACACCCATAATCTTCTTATTTATCATAAATGTCATAAACAGACTGTCTAATAAATATGCCGCTCATACGGCTCACTGACTTGAGAGGCAGTTAAAGCTGCCGGAGGACACATAGAAACACATTTTACTGTACCTAAGAGGCAATTTATTCCAATGACCTTTTTACAAATCTATTTCACCGTGCTCTCTGTCTGGATGAGGCCAAGTGGCAGAGCGGGGGCTGCAGCTCCAGCGGTGGTCTGTTGTGATTACCTCGTGTGTGTGACTCTGCCCTTCTGCTGGCAATAATTGCCTTTTGCCAAAACTGCATTAATCATGTTGTGACAATACATAAAGCCCTTATTGGAATAAACATTCAAAGTAGAGACAGTGTGAATGGATAAAGTGGGCTGCGGGGGCGGGGAGAACAAGGAGCAGGAGGCAGTGAGTAATATGAAACCTGGACCCTGGATGTATACGGTGTGAGGGGGTAAAACTAGAAAATGAGTGGGCTTAATAGAAAGACAGAGAGGGACAAACACAGAGAGAGAAGGTGAATCAGCGCTGTTGTCTTTGTTCTAGCAGTTGCACATAAACAAATTACATCCAATCTGTCCTCCTACCTTTGCATAGAAACTGTGGTCATTACATAACGTGGCAAATGGTCCAAACACATAATAATAGTCTCTTAAGGCTGCAAAAGATTAGTATGTAGGACCACTGAGTCATGATATGGAGCGCAGCTTATGAGTAATGATCAATAACCAAGGGTAACAGTTTCATTGGTTAACTGTCAGAACACATTTTCTATCTCACTTGGACCGGCAAGTAATTCCCAGACAAGCAGATGAGGTCAAATAAGCAGAGTAGTCTGAAGGGTTGTCACATTATTACATGCAGCCATGTCTAACAGCACTTGACAGCGTTCAACAAAGCAGTGCAGGGATGACTGATGTGTCGTCGTTTGGCATTTTACATTACAGGCCGTGCATTTTAAAGGTATGCTTAAAGGCTCTGTATGCAACATTCAAAGTGTTATTACAGCAGCAAATCCATATTTGCTATGCAAACATATAGTGGAGTAATGGCTTCCTGAGCAGAGTATGAAGTCACCTTACCTTACCCCTCTCCACCAACATGGAGCCAGCTGCCACACCTAATGTTAAACTGTTCAGAGCATATACCAAACATAAACTGGTTCAAAACCCAAAAGTAGATTCTCAGCTGGAGCCAAAAAATGACAGGTTTTCCTTGGAGAAGTCAAGTGAGAAATTGTCAGACCAAAAAGAGCATGCAGTGGTTTCTTTAATAGTTGGTCCATGCTTGTTTTTTGGGTAAAAACACATATCTTAAATAACAGAACATAAGTCTGCAGGTGATCAATGTAATCGTGATTTTGCTACAGCTAACTACTTCTGTTGTGCATTGTGCAATGCCCTCCACTGACGACGTGTCCTTTATTACAATAGTCTGCGTAAAAACTAGTGGAAACATGAGCTGGTTCACTAGATAGCACTGAAGCTCCAAGAATCCTGAACACAACTGCTTCAAAAACCAGAGCTAATTTGGTGTAAACAGCCTATGTGTGTGTTGTAATCAAACCCCCAGGAAATGTCCAAGGCTTTGAAGCCAATTTGACATAGTGACCATATCATGTAAGTACAACTTCCAGGCCCATCATGTGATGTCGTCGGTTTCAAAAGGACTTCCTCCCATTGACGTACATAGTGAGAGCAATAGAGTGCTGCTGGGTGACATCTATTGTAGGCCCTGGTTCCCTCAACAAAAAGCCAATGAGATTTTTCCATTGGATTTTTTTTTTTCAGAAAACAAGTTCTGTGGCAAATAGAAGTTTATGACACTTACACATGTTGTTCACCAATAATCTTCACTAATGAACACACTTTTATGAACTGCAACAATAGCTAACATTAGGTTAAACAAACTATACTACGGTCACATGACTTCACCGTCACCACCACAACAAGGCTATTTTATATCGTAGATCAAAACGTGAGAGTCTCTTTAACTTGTGTTAACCACAGATGTTATTTCAGGCATCAAACCAAAAGCCCATTCAAAAACCCTGTTAACTTCGAGACGAGGGAACCCGCGGTGCTATAATGCAAACTCATGTCCGGGTTTTAGGACTCATTCCTGGATATGATCTAATCAGCCCGATCATATTAAAAATTCGAAAAGAGCCAAATGATTAAATACTTTAATCCTCATTAGGAAGTTAGCTCCTCCGCCGAAAGTCGCCGAAATTCTCTATGGGCCCAAGGATGTGGAGGATCTGGGTCATTTTATGTTGGGACAGTTGCACTTTTTTGGCCTCATGCACCATAGAGCATCTTTTATAGGAATGAATGTGCCCTGCCTCCAATGCTTTGTTTTGTAGACCGTCCAGCCGTACGTGCATGTCAGTGCATGTGAATCCCTGTGAGTGTATCCCAAAAGCTAGCTTTGAACTGCGCTCATACAGCGGTTATCATATATATTGGGATGGCAGAAACATAGCATGAAACTGATGCTAATCTTAACATATAACTTTAGGCAACTAACCAAACAGGCATATTTTTATCTAGTTATTTAATCTATAACAATGCATCTTATTTTATAAACATATAATATGTCTAGTATGCAAAATGCTAATCTGTAAAGTTAATTTGAACTATGGCTGTTTAATTATTGTAGTGAAATGTAAAGGGAAATAATTGTAGAAATATAAATAAACAACAAAAGGAAATATTCAAGTACAAGTAGCTTAAAATTGCAGCTAACTACAGAACCTGAGTAAATGTAAAAGTAAATAACTTCTCTAACTGGAACTTGCCTTCCACCACTGAAAATCTTCACGCTGAAAACTCATGAATTCAGAGCTGCAGCTGTATTTGGCAGAATAAGCAACATAAGTCTGACTCTAACAATGCACTCGTCTCTGCTGAGAACAACCGCTCCTTGTAAATAAATGGAGGAGGCTGTAGCTGCAGATCAAAACTCACAGCGTCCTCCCAAAAGAGAGAAAAAAAAACACAATGGTCAAGTGAATCGTGCATTAGAAAGAGGTTGGAAGTCTGGCTGACTTTAGGGGCCCAAAAATAGGACACATTCCTCTGCAGCAGAGGGTGTGTGTGTGTGTGTGTGTCAACAGGAATACATACCAAGCTCCTGCTGAGGGGGTTTGACTTTCTCCGCACAGGGAGGGAGACCATAACAAAAGGACTGGCTGGTGAGTGCTCGCTGTGGAGTGGGATGGAGGTGGTTTGGTTTCCATCATGCTGCAAAGAACATGGTATCATGTTTTTAACACATGCCTCAGTGGGTTGTATTCCAGAGTTCCCACTGAAAGACAGGCCAGACTGTATGCTGTCTTTTTGACCAATGAGGTGAAAGATAATAAATGAGTCAGTCAATTAGTCAATAAAACATTAACCTGTCTGATGTCAAGCAAGACCAACAGCCCCATACGGTGTACTGTTCACACTCATGGGAAATTAAGACTTAAAATAAAAAGGACTACTTTTTTAAAATCAGAAAACATGGAGATTACAGAGTCATGGTATGTTTTTACAGTGCAAACAGTGAAAACACGAGTTGAACTTTTTATGACAGAAGCTACCTGTAACTTAAAGACCGGAGATACTTTTAACTACATGTTCCAATGCACATGACGGCTGCATCAAGTCACCTGCATCTGTTTCGAGCGTTGGTTGTGCACGTCCTCGCAATTTAACGCAACATGTCCGCAAGATGTGATGCAAATCTGGATGTTATATATGGTCTAAGTTCTCTGGTTTGCTGTCGAGTGGAATCTTCTGGTAACATGTGTAGAACATGGGCAAGTATGTGAAGAATTCCATTCATGACGCGGCCACTTGTCGTAAACGCATGGTTACAAAGCCAGTATACCTCCAGCCTACGGTGAAACTGTGTAACTCTGCTAAACAGCAGCTACTGTTGGCAGTTACAGGATGAATTATACATTTATTAAACCAGAAATTTAACTTCACTGTTGTTGTTTTTTTTATCATTTAAAACACATCATTTAACATTTTTCTGTACTCTTCTCTTCTCCTCTGGTGGCATTGTGGTGTTTTCAGGGGCGTAATTTAGCAGGGGCCACAGGGGACACGTCTCCTGCTCCTTTTCAGAGGGCAATATTGGACCCCTCTACTTTTTACAGACAAAAACTAATGTTATGTAACAGTGAAAAAAAACTGCACTAACAAGGATTTCTTTTAAATCTCTAAAAGTGGTAACAGTATCTATTATAGTGGAGCTCAGAGTGTCTAGTTTTAACACTGTAAGAGGAGAAACAATTTCAAATCCTGAGCTCCGTAGAGTTTGTTGAAGTCTTTTTTTTTTTTTTTTTAGATATCTCTAAAAGTTTAAAAGACGTTACAAAAAGAAGTGTTTTTTGCATACTTTGTCACACATCAACATAAAAAAATAAAATACATTTTACTTTTTACTTTACAGATTTCACTTTATTCAACATGTTCTCACTCCCAGCTCGTCAAATAAAGCTGTTTGGTCAGTGAACTTTCACATTATATGACACCCTTGGTATCCTGGGTGCATCTGTTGTTGACGTTCTGGGATGCTGTTTTAATTTTGCACCTGTGACAAGCATTGAGTCTTTTCAAAACACACTTGTGTTTCACAGGAAATGTGCAGTTTTGCTTGTTAGATGCATACAGTCATTTTCAAAATACACTCACAACATCAATAAAACACATCATATTTGCATTTATGTGATTGTGCAACAAACGCATGTGGTTAGGTTTAGAAAAAAAACATTCTCAACACTCATACAGGAAGTGAACATCGAGCTCCTGGGTGAAAGTCTGGTGTTGTTGGACCCATCCACCGCCCCTCCTGCCTGATCTATAGAGACTTTATAGGGACTTTCCAGCTCCTGAAATTACATTGTTATCTGGAGGTGTTTCAATCTGACGCCGTCCAGTGGCATATCATACTGCCACAAAAGAAGCCTGAGCTGTGTCTTTATACCATCATATAACCTAAGGTAAAAGCACCTTTGTTTTAAAAAGGTGCCTGTGAAATTTCTGCCTTTGACAACTTTGTGTTGACAGGCCTTTAGGCTCTAGTGTCATATAAATGCATACTTTGATATTCAAATTGCTTTGAAGTGTGGGGCAGATATGGGAATTGGACCTGCACTTGTAAAGCACCTTTCTAGTCTTTTGACCACATGTCACATTCACCCATTCACGAGCACATTCATACACTGGTGGTCGAGGCTACCTGCAGGGTGCCACCTGCTACTCATTTTTTTAACACACTCACACACCAATGGAGCAGCCATCGGTAGCAATTTGTGATTCAGTATCTTGCTCAAGGATACATCGGCGTGTGGACTGGAGGAGCCAGGGATCGAACTGTTAATTTCCAATTTGTGGATGACCTGCTCTACCTCCCAAGCCACAGCCAACCATGAATCAGGTATCAGGGCATTAGCACAAACTTTAGCCTCTTTTACACTAACAGATTTTCAGCGAATTTTCGGCCGCTTTGCCCGCAAGCTGCAAGCGTTTAGACACACAGAGCTGGATTGGCAAGTTGATCTGAGGCGCCCAATTTTCCGCCTCGTAGGGTAGTCATATTGGCGGAACGATTTTGGTTTAAAAAGAGCGAGGTGGCTTTCCGCCTTGGGAGGGGCTGTTGATGACTTGTGGGAGGGGCTGTTGATGACGCCGCACGTCCGACCCACTGGCGTGGACTTCAAACCAGGAAACAGCTGATAGCAGGAATGAGTATCTAGCAGCACTAAGGAGACGCAAACCAGAAGATGAGCAACTGGGGAGATAAAGAATTGTGCGCCCTCCTTGCCCTCGCTAACGAGGAGGCCATTAACCGTCAGATGACGGGAACCGTGAAGGACGGGCCGATGTATGAGAGAATCGCTGAAGGACTGACCAGCCTGCACTGAAGCTACTGTGCCACCTTTAAAATCAAAGTTACGCCCCTGTAGGAGCATTATAGTGGGCTAATAAAACAAAGGGTGTTAACTGATTAACTGTGAACTAGTGTGCCAGTTTTTTAGGGATTCAAGCTCCATGACAGCTGGTATATTTTGGGTAATTTCTAAATTATTGTCTATTCACTGACAAGAGGAAGAAGGCCATGTGTGTGTTAATGCAGCTTGTTAAAATAATATTTGTCCTCAGCAGAAGTGGCTGTGAGGTGCCTGAAGAATCCTTCCCTAACGCACTTCAAACAGAAAGCTTTCAGTTAACAGAGTATGGATCATGACGGATCATGGTGTGAGGCTGATGAAGGCAGGAGGCAGTGGATGGTCTCCACAGCGCAGCGCCTCTGCTGCGCGGCGCTCTGCTGCTCCGGTGGATCAGTGGAGGTAACGTTAGTTAGTGAATGTTTCTTTGCACAGTGATTAAGGGGGAGGACCAATGGCAACAAAGGAGACGGAGAGGACGGTAGCTCCTCCTCTCCCTATCTCTCTCTCTCCCTCTCTCTCTGTGCTTTATAGATGTATATAATCCCTGAGTTGACCCAGAAAACAAACTCCTCTGACTGCCGAGACGCCGCAGAGTTTGTATCCGCCGCAGGGCTGCATGTAGCCGGAGCATCAGCTGGAACAACCCCGGCACTGATCCAACTTCTCCGTACGGATTCGACATTAATACATCGGGTAGGTGTCGTCTTGTGTTCCTCCTTAAACAGGTAGAGAGGCAGCACTTTGCCTTTGTGCTGCTGACTGCTTTATATTCTCTCCGTGATAATAAAACCCGCTGATTGGATCTGCTGATCCTGGTTCACCTTGTCACTTTGCTTACTTGCAGCGACACTGCCTCTTATTATTGTCTGTATTAGTGGCGGTTTTATGGCATCGACAGCCAAATAGCCCACATGCTCAGTCCCCGAGGATAAAGAATAAAATAGGTTTCATGCTTGTGTGATAATGTCAGCAATTATTATCCTCCCTCAGACTGTCTATTTACAAAGTGGCATTCGGCTGAATGATAATCCAGATCTGCAAAGGTAACACAAAAGCAGAATTTAAAGGAGGATTTAGGCTGCTGGGCAAAGTGTCCTGTTTTATCAGCACTATTAAGGCTTCAATTGCAACCAGCAGCCAGGGGCACCAGCTCAGTTCATTTTGGGGGGATTTAAAAGAAATGTCTTTGTTTTTCACACACACACACTCGACACTCGCTGTGGATGTCTTTTTCATGATCATCCCATTTAGAGGATAAAATAATGTCATCAGTTTTAACAAGCCAATCACGTTGACAGAAAGCTGCAGTTTCAGCAGTGAGCAGGATCTGTTTGTCATGTGTAGGTAATCTTAATTGAAGATCTTTTGTAATGACTGTGTGAAGACACAGGCTGTGTGCTGAGTGTGTGTGTGTGTGTGCTGAGGAGGGGGAGAGGTGTGTGTGGTCTGGAGAAGCATTCCTCTGCGTCCTTTTGGCTGCAAGGGTATTGCTGCCCTCCCTCGTTGGTGTGATATCCAGCGGTAACTCACTGATGGTGAAATTCTGGAGGCTTGAGATGGGTTTTTTTTTACAGAGACACTTCGGAAGTGTTCAAATAAAGAGAGAGAAACTGGGAGGAGGGTAGTTTCAACAGAGAGACAGTTCTTGTGAGAGTGAAGGTTTATTTTATGGTTTTAAAGGGTCAGTCCAGCTATTTATTATTGCACTTATATAAGATTTGTAGACTCACAAGTAGGGCTGGGAAATATAGAGAAAATCAAATATCATGATAAATACCTTAATAATGATACTGTGATGATATTGGTGCTTTCACAAAATATTTACACAACAAGATTTCGCCAGTTAATCATCAGTAATGTGGATATAATGACTAAGCTGGTAAAGACAAATAAGAACAGTCTGGTAAATAAAGACAATTACATTACTTGACAGTGAAGCAGCCTTTAAAACCAGGAAAAGACAACACTTATGATATTACAATATATCAAAAATCTAAGACAATATCTAGTCTTGTATCACAATATAATATTGTCAAGAGTCTAAACTGAAGCAGGGACTGAAATATCCTGACTTTTCTCTAATATGGATCAAAGTCCAAAAATTCTGGATCCTACATTTCCCATAATGCATCTAGACAGTTCACATCTTTAAACCCAACACCTCCAGTTTGTAATGAAGACTTTTGTATTAAAGAACACACATTTAAAAAAAAAACAAAAAGTCAATCCCAATTTGAACAAAGGGCTGGGCGATACCTTGAACTAATTCTATTAACTCAATTATTTTGTTTTGTTTCTCTAAACCATAAAAATCAAATCATTAGAACATGCACTAAGAAGTTAGCTGTCTTGAGTAACAGCAGTCCTCTAGGTGTCCTAGCTGGCTCTGTGTACCTGGAGCTAACAGTTAGAGACAGTCTGAAAATAACTCCATGGGAGCCGACTCAATGGTGTGCAGATTGTACTTTGTACAGTTCGTCTCTATCTGCTGCGTAGCTAATGCTAGCAGGCTAGTTGGCTGGCTGTGTTTATCAGGCTAATGCTCTGTCAAGAAACACAAACAGGAAGAGATGAATTAGTTTTACTGAAGTAGATTCTCTTCTTAGTTCAAGCACCTTGTTCCAAAGGTCCTGAAAAGTATGATTTTGTCGTGTTTTAGGCAAATATATGAGGTCATTCCTACTTTCCCAGGGTCCTGTGTCCCCAAATTTATATAGCACACAATAGGAACATGACAAAGATGTTCCCCAGCTCTGTGTTAGGTCAGGAGATTATGATCATAACTTTTAGAGTCATGAAACTGCACAAGCACAGGTCTTTGTCTAGATAATAGTTACTCTTACAACAACTCCCAAACATATTTTGGCTCTAAATTTGAAATAGTAATAATTATTCAACCAATTAAAGAACTGAAAGAGACGAAAAGGAAAAACAAAAGATGAAAAAAAGCAGATAATGAATTACTCAGGAAATGAATGGTAGATGACTATTGCCATCTAGGTTATGATAAGGAAAGAGGTCAAAGGTCAAGTTAGAGTGAGAGAGCTTCAACAATCAGCTGTTGCCATCTTTAGAGGTTAGGGTTATGTAGATAATTTTTATTTTTTTCTTATATTTTAACTTGACAAATTTGAGCTGAACACAACAGGGGTTTATGTGTGTGAACAGATGATTGATGTGAGGAACTAGGACCTTGGGAACATGGATACACACCCCAAATATGAAAGAGGAAAAAAATACTAACAGTGAATTTTCCCAAAGAGAAAAAAAAGAACATTTGATATGACAGCTCTGCTTTAAGAATATTCTTACACACTTTGCCACAGAAGACATCACACATGCTGAGTAACACTTCTTGTTATGAGTAACCTCATACATAAAGTGGTGGACTGCCCCTTTGAATTCTGGGTATTATAAGTGTATTTATGTTTTACGACAATATGTTGCATTAAAAATCTAATTTGCTGTGTTGTATGTTTTTCAGGGCGATAGAGGCCATGGCTGAACACATGATGATGCCCATGACCCACGGCTTCAGGATGGGCATGAACGGACCCCCACAGCACAACGGCCAGCCCGGCCTGCGTGCTCTGCCCAACGGCCAGGTGATGCACTACAGCAGGAATCCTCAGAACAACATGGAGGCTGCCATGCGGCAGCGGCAGGGCATGGTGGGACCCGGCGGGATGGCCGGCCCCGTCAACGGAGCTCCCATGGCCAACCACCACCACCAGATGATGTCTGGGAACATGATGTACAACGGCCAGGGTCCGCAGCAGCAGCACCACCACATGCACCCCCAGCAGCAGCAGCAGCAGGGCGGACACCCACAGCAGTACATCCCTGGTAACCTCACCTCTCAGCAGCTCATGGCCAGCATGCACCTGCAGAAACTCAACACTCAGTATCATGGACACCCGTTGAGCTCAGCCAACGGCCACCACATGCCCAACGGTGCTCAGTACCGGGTGGGTCCGGCCCAGCTATCAGGCATGCAGCACATCGGCGGCCCTTTGGGACTAAATGGCATGGACATGGATCTGATCGATGAGGAGGTTCTGACTTCACTGGTGCTGGAGTTTGGGTTGGATCGCGTTCAGGAGCTTCCCGAGCTCTTCCTGGGACAGAACGAGTTTGACTTCATATCGGACTTTGTGTGCAAACAGCAGCCGAGCACGGTGAGCTGTTGAGCGAAAGCGGCCGGAAGCTGGTTGGGCTTGTTTAGACTGGACACCCCAAAGAATGACTGAGCGGTCACAGTAGCACAGCGAGAGGAGACAATCTCTCTGTTCTGTTTGGGTGTTTCTGTGTCTGTGTTTTTGACAGTGTCTAGTACGCCTTCACACTGACCTGCCTGCGAGTTGATGAAGAATTGTAATGAGAGAAAAACGCAGCAAAAGCACCAGGTTTTCTTCTTTGAGCCGGTGCCAGTAAGATCTGTCGTCTTTGGCCAAATTGAGGCATCCTGATGCAGCGGGCTCTGTCTGTACCCATCTGGCCCCTCAGCACATGTGCCTGCGTTGCCAAGGCTTTGGGATAATTGTAAACTTAACAAACACAACGGGGGGAAGGCCTAAAAAGACTTTCCATCTGGGTCTGCTTGATTCTGTGGCATCTCTAAATGTATTTTATCTCTGATGACACCTTCAAATAGTAGCAGACGTTTTACAAATTTATAAAAGGTAGTCCTCTGAATTTCTTTGTACAAGGATGAAGGGATTAAGAACAGATTTTCATTTCTGACAATTTGTGTGCTTATTGAAGGCTGGCTCTTCAAAACTGAGTTCCCACAAGAAATTTCCTTGAAGAGCAGGAGGGGGAGGTTGTGCAGCATTCCTGGGCGATGCGACCAGGTTTATCTTGGATCGGTTGGGTGAAATGTGCTCCATCGATTCTTTAGCTTTCAGTGTCATTTACCTGACTCCTGATTAAATCTGCAATCATTAAATGTATCACATCTGTTCCCTGCTAATTAACTGTGATTGAATCATTGGCAAAGTAGCGCATTGCTTAGAGTATCAGCTTAAACAAAGCATTATCTGTAGAAAATGGCTCGAAAGTGTCTTCCTTCCGAGACATTTAGATGCTCGTTGCGAGCTAATCTTGGGTTAGTAGAACTGCAAGAATTGTTAGGGAGGAAGAAACCTGTTAGCAAGTGAGAAACGCTGTATCTGTGGCCTGTTGCAAGATCCAAGAAAAGCAGCCATCAGAGGGCGAAGGTGTCGGTAACAGATCTGAGGTGGGATTCTTTTTCTATAACAGCATTGGTTTAAAAAGAAAAAAAAAGAAGTGTGTGATTGCAGGATTTGCATTTGTGCGTTGTTTGTATATGTCTGTGTGTGGTCAGTGCAGCGAGGCATTTAAAACCCATCGAATGGCATCCACTTCCCTAAGCCATGGCCCTGTGTGCTGGAGGCGATTGGAGGCTGTGCGGGGAGAGAGGGGGGAGAGTTTTTTTATGTGTGGACACAATGTGTGGACACAGCACTCCCCGGCAGCACTTAGTTTAATCATTATTTAAATCTGCTACCTGTGGCATTGATTTCATTCGTCAGGAAGAGCGAGCGGAGGAGCACAAAGTGTGCAAAGTTGTTGTTTTTGCCATAGATTAGCTTACTCTGCTGCTTTTCTACTGATTAGATTTAAATTACATGTTCTCACACGCTTGTCTTAATTGAGGTCGGCTTGCACATTCTCCAATGACTCAATAATTATAAAACGGACATGTTCTGTGGCGCTTTTTTTTTTTTCTTTGCGCAGTTGGTAATTAGGTTTTTGTCAAGGTTGCTGCTTTGCTGCTGCAGGCTGGTCGAGAGAGAACTTCCTGCACTCCTAATGCTATTTGTGGAGCTGTCAGAGGGGTCAGGGCTGCGCTAGTGCACTGTGTTAATCTGTTCCAATACAACTGTGCCGCTGTCCCTGTCTCTCTGGAGATCTGCCATCTCTGAGCTCTGGAGTCAAACAATGGGCATTGAAACGCTGTTATAAAGGCAGAAAAGTGCTGCGAGTTAATGCTCCGCTTCACTTTCTGCCTGGCAAAACTGCAGCCAGACAAACTCACAAGCTCGTGGTTAAAATGGAAATACTTCTGGCCTTAGTGAGAAAGTGGCCTCTGATTACTGCTATATCAATAAGCGCAGCCTTTTTTTGTGTATTGTATCTTTGTACTGTAGACTAGAGGTGAAGTTGATCTAGACACATTTAAGGTACTTTCGAAAAAAACATTGTCAGATGTAAATGTAAATCAGTGGCTGATTTTGATGTGTTGACAAGAGATTATATCCTACATTTTTTACAAACCAGTGTGTAGATACAGTATGAGTATACCAATGGTTTTTGAGTGCAGGGCCTGAAGCTTTAAGACCAAGTAGACTGCATGTTAAAGCAAGCGTGAGGGACGCCACCACTTTCCCACAAAGCAGCTGAGAATGTACAGTACAACACATTGTGGGAATTTGTCTTAAGATGGTAGATAAACGTGTGAGATTGTACTCCTTGTTCCAAATTACACATCATTCATTTGGGTAAACCCCCTCTGCCCCCTACTCCTTTCCCACTTCCCCAAAGCTTTTGTAATGTTATTGATTCTATTTTAAGAAAATGTATTTATTTTCAAATAAAATATTTATTTAAAGAAAAGTTTTCTTTGCATTTCACTGATTTCTTTATTCACTGTCAACCATTATGAAGAGCACAATAAGATACATGGACTTGATAAATAGATAATGTTGCTATGAACCAGTCTGAACCACAGAGGCTTTGAGATGCTGTTGGTATTAGACACTTGTCCACCCACAAGAAACATAAGTTACATAGGTTAGGCTCAGGCAGCTAAAGTTACAGAGGCTGTGAGATGCTGTCCATTTGTCCTATTTGAGTTTTATTCTCCTGTTGGTTTTAGACTCTTCTCCACCCACAAGAAGTGGTGAGCAAACACAGGAGCAAAGTACAAACGACATATCCTAAACAGTAGTGAGTCAGCACTCTGTCAATACAAAGCTGAACCCACCAACACGTGTTTTAAGTTCATTATGTGTTATGTAATATGAATATTTTAACTTTAAAAGCCCAAAATGTTTTAAAGTGACAACAGTGAAGCAGCAATGTCTTACAGATTAATGTATCCTTATACAACGGTTTGAATGGTATCTAATAAATTAGCACCCTACAAATGACACTATGTACTTAATATAAAGTTATGTACTTAACATTAAGTTGCGTTGATTAGGTTTAGGCAATTAAAGTTGCCTAGATTAGGTCAAGGCCACTGAAGTTACATAGGTGAGGTTCAGGCAGCTAAAGTTTCCTAGGTTAATTTCGGCAACTTAAATTATGTAGGTTAGTTTTAGCTGACTAAAGTTACATAGGTTAAGTTTAGGCAACTAAACATATGTAGGTTTGGGTTAAGCGAGAAAAAATAATTAAGTGAGGTTTAGGTGACTAAAGTTAAGTAGGTTAGGCTTAGGCGAGAAAAATTAATTTGGTTTAGACAACTAAAGTTATGAAGAGCAGGTCTAGGCCACTACAGTTACATTAGTTGGGTTAAGTTTACTGAAGTTATTTAGGTTACATTTAGGCAACTAAAGTTACGTATGTGAGGTTTAGATGACTACAGTTTCATATCCGAGAATTCAGTGAGTTAACTTATGTGGGTGAGGTTCAGGAAAAGAAACATAGTAATGATGTACTTAACAATAACTCAAAGTTCACCGTGTTTCACGTGTTTCTGAACACAGGTCTCCCGGGCAACAAAAAAATCCTGTTTGTTTGACCCAACCTGCCTCATGACTTGGACTTTTGTCGTTAAACTACTTCCTTCTTCACTCCCATCAGTGCATTGGTCATGTGATCAAAGCCTTCCTGTATTACTGGTTTATGTTATTGTGTGTTATTATAGATTGTGGTGCATTACTGTTCATAGGTATGTGTGCAAACAGTGCATGAGAACAGCTTGAACAGATAACAGTGGCTGTATTCTAATTTGACCTCTCTAATATGATGTAACACATCTGCCTACTGTCTTGTTTAGAGAGCCCGATTTCAAAATCTATTCGGAACACTTCACAGACACATCGACTGCTGTAATCAATCATGTCTTCTTAGACCTTATAATGCTATCATTTTACCTCCCTCCAGCTACATCTGAACGTGAAGAGCTCACTGCGTATCTCCAGCTTGAAGTTTTGTTTCACTGTTAGAAGAACATTTCTGTGGGGATTTATGGGAAAAAAATGAAAATGGTCTCATTAAAATTCTAATTAGCTGTGCAGTAAAGTCATATTAAGAAGACCTGAAATACTCGTGCTGCTCTACATGATGTCAGTGAAGACAACGTTTTGTCCTTGAGCTGTTTTTAATGGATTTTTTAAAAACTATCTGAGTCCATAACTTGTGGACAAGCAGTCGAGCAAACCTGCAGAAGAGCACAATAGGTACAGACGCAGTGTCCAACTTTGGCAAGTATTGGTGGGGCTCATTTAGAGGGCTAAGTGGTCCTAACCAAAATGCTGCGCACCCCTAACAAAATCACATGAGTTTCAATTAGGTGCACAGGAAATCAAAAGGTTTCCCACTGTTTTTAAAGTGGAAAAAAAGACGCCCTTAATCGTTTCCAAGTGGTATCATTGTTGGTGCTGCTGTTGCAAAGACCTAGCAACTACCATATTGTCCACAGTTACTTCGGTTATTCCATTGTCCACCATTTCCGCTTCTAGGGATGGTAACTGCAATTACACTGATCCTTTGGTAACTGAGGATAGCTACCAACAGTTACCACAGGAAACAAAAGCTCTATCCTCTTCCTGTTTTGGTTGCACAATGGTTGACACACCCCCTTTGTACCGTTAATCTGGCCTGGTGGAGTAAAAGTGAGGCTTTTGGGGAACCAATATAAACACAGATGGTGTCATTATTCTGCAGCCATTTTACATTACATTGTGACACCAACATTTCCTTAAAATGTGTTAAGTTAAAGCAGAAAAACTGTATATTTCCTCTTTAGAATGCAAAAGTGTTAACTAAACCATTATTATTGTGGCTACACGTTAAAAAACAGACTCCACACAGGTGTTCCTCAGGGTCACCAAGTCTCACACAAGTCCATACTGTAAACAGACTTCAATCAGACACATAATAATTTGTACTTCCTCATAGCACTTCTAACCACTTGTGAAAGATACTAGTTAAAGCAACCAAATTGTTTTTTTTGAAGCAATAAATACCAAGTAAAAGGCCCATTACTGAGAAAAAATTGAAAAAAAATGCAATAAAGAAAGAAGAAATATGTATGAAAATTAATGAGGAACGAAGGAAGAATAACAACTAAAAGTCTTCTATTCATCAAAACGTGACTACTATAAACCATTTTCTGTGAGTGCTACTCTGGCGTTTCACACCTGTTTCCTGCTGTGAGTGGAATGCTCCACTTACTGTATCAAAACGTGCAAGTTCAATGCACCTTGCAGTTCTGCAGCCTACAAGTGCTTCATTTTCACAGCACGTTATGGCCTGACTCTACTCAGCTCAACTAGTGATACCAGGTCATTCTCTCTATTTTGATATATTTTTCTACTGAGGCTAGTACCCCCCTCAGTATAGGCAGTATTCTCAACTAATTGATATAATGATGCCACATTAAACTGCTGTGAATTCATCTTCAACACAACACTGGTTATTTCATCGGCAACCTAACAGAAAACCATCTGCACTTTATTTATTGAATGCAAAGTTTACTCTGTAGTTTTGTGGGCTGCCATTTTTTAAAAACTTGGGCATGCCAGTGACGATTCTCTCGGGCCAATCAGTGGTCTGCAGCGTTTTAACTCCACCTCTTAGTATCGGCTCAGCTTTCTTAGACCCAGGACTGAGGTGGTGCCAAAAATGGTACCAACTTTTTCTAATGGAAAACCAAAAAAGAGCAAGTCGTGTCAAGGAGAGCGGTGGCGTACCAGCAGTGCAAATGCAGCACAGGGTAGATTTAAAAAGGGTTTTGGTAAAGAGTAGAAAAGGCACAACAAACACTTCCCACAAGTGAACACGGAGAAGGAAAGGTAAGAGTAGCAGGGGTTGTGCAAACACACAACAGCCATTCCCTGTAGTGTCCCAACATGTTGATGCTTCGATCTGGGATTTCTCAGGATTGTTCAAAAGAAGTGTTGAACCTGTTTATTCAGGGAACAGAAATGCTATCTTATCAGCCTGTATAACTGTGACAAATAGTTGATAACAGTGTCACAGAGGATGTAATATATCATATCACAAGCTGAAAGTTAAAGATATCTGTCTTCACCACAGTCTGGTTCCTTCAAGAGACGTGCTTCTGACAGAGACAGAGGCCTCATAAAGCAAAAGGCATCAAACTAACATGTTGAGCAGTTAAATACAGAACAGAGAGCCAGGATTTATTATTACCTTTGTGTTTTAAATGACATGATAAACCTTGCATCAAATCAGCCCCCTGTTCGAGGGAGCAAAGCTTTCAGATTACCAAAGACACATAAAAAGTCCAGCATAGTGGATTATTTCTGTCTCTGCTTGAACCCACTCTTAGTAAAGACCCAGACTGCATTACATAACAGACTTCATTATAAAAAAAATACTGATGGCGACACCTGAAAATGCAAGATGCAGAATATGAGTCACACACACAGAAAATGAGCTGAGTAGAGAAGTCAGTGATATATTAACTCAGGGAGGCATACATGAAATTACTGAGGTCCCAATACACTATTAAAATACTTGGCACACAGGATCCCACTGGATCCAGAAACATTTTTGGTTAATGAGCATAAGCACAGAATATTAAAGCACAGACACAAACCAGTCTGCAGAGATGGATTTCAACCATCCAAGATAGGTAAATGAAATCTATGTTGGTGTGTCAGTCATGTCTGAGAGATTCGTGAGTGTTAAAGACAAGCTGAATACAGAGGTAACACACGTACATCCACCGTTACAGCCAGCAGCTACATCTGGTTGCAGGCGGGGGTGCAGTGATAAGTTAAGCAGCTGAAGAAAATTTGGTAGTTAATGAAGACCAAACCAGGGCTGAAAGGGAGTGAATATCAGACTTGCATTCACAAGGTGAACACAAACACTACTCCAAAGGAATGCTAACGCTGCTCCATGTCTGCTGGACACCTCAGCCATAACAACTTTATAAGGTAACGGTGAATCAGTCCTGTGTTTACAGCTTGCTCCGTTGATCCCACCTGGTCGAAGAGATCAATCAATGCTGCCTTAAAGTGAGAATGTGTACCCTCTGAATGGACATATCTTAAAGTTCACATATTTTAAAGTGTCATAGTTCCATGCCTTCTGTGTTATAAAGCAGGTATAGGTGCTGTACAGATATTATATATAAGTATCGAGACAATTAATCCACAGAGAAATGCACACAGTCTGTGCTCAGGAACTGAGCCTTTGAACAAGCTGTCAGGACTTCCGTAAAGTTATGATGTCACAAGTATACTACAGAGCCGCTACAGTGTAGTTCACTTACAGCTAGCTTACATCCCTCACGTATCTGAAAACGTCGGAGCTAATTTTCAAGTCGGCTCGGTCTTGATCAATCGACCACAGATTTTATGTTAAAACTACATTCTGAGACACAACATTAGTATTTCGAAAATTATAACTTACAGTCGTGCGTTTTGTTTCCTCCGTCATTGCTGCCATTGCCGCTGGTCTGTGAGAAATGCATTCTGGGATACCTGGCTGTCAAAAGTCCACACAAGTCACCTCCCGATGCATCCCCAATGGAACGGGCAGAGCATCCGGGTATTTGGACTGTACTTGGCTGGATGTGGACTTTGAATTGGAACAGTACTTGGGCTGCGACTGATAACGTTTCCCAAGTCTGCAAGAACACAAGTACAGGCAAAAACGAGCACAGATGGTGAAGACCCAGAAACACCAACCAATCAGAGCAGACTGGGCTTTTTCAAAAGGGCGGTTTAAAAACATAGGCACCAAAATGGAGCCTTCTCCAGGAGAGGGTGAATACAGGTATATTTAGGCAGGGAGTATGAGATTTTTTTTGACAATACAGCATGTAAATATGTTCGAGATCAGTGGTTTCCAACTGGTGCATCGCAATCGGGAATTGGGAACCACTGTTTTAGTCAATACCTCAAATACAAGTATGAACCTGAAAATGAGCACAATATGGGACCTTTACATTTCCTAATGTTAGCCAACATCAGGTATGACCATAAGCCACTGTTCATACCAAACCGTCTGTTACTGCTTATCTATTCAACCTTTAATTTGCACAGGAAATAATTAGTTATTTCTTCTGTTAGATGTTAAATGTGAAGTCTAGCTTTAAAAATGTGTCACAAAGTGCACACACAGATACACCAGTTTCATTTTGTTCTTGCTATGGTCGTTAAGAGCTCCACAAATCTGTACAAAGTTAAGTTTGAACACTTGCCGCAGAGAAGCTTATCTCCTCTAAATATAAACAGGAAACCATCACTGAGCCACTTCCTAAAGCAAGGCGGGGAGGTTGATATCCACTCTCAGAATAGCCCTTCTGGCTGTGAGCACACCAAACACGAGAGCCTGCTGGGTCTCATATGGTAGCTCAAAGGCCTACTCAGAGCAGCCCATTACAACAAGAGCACAGTCAAGGGTTACTTCTTTCTCCAATTATTGGATTCATCAATTGAAATACTTTCTTCAAGAACTTAAGGTACAACCAAATTTGATGAGTCAGAGTCTGTTCCTTCAGTTTACTCATGTTATATGTGGATGAAATTCATGCTAATCCTCCCAGCTTGGTTCCTTAAAGCAACATGATGCACATCCTTGAACTGCTGGAGCTCATGTCTAACATTAACTGAACAGCACTTAATCATAACCCTTCTTCCCAAAGCTCATCTGATGTCTTCCTCCCAATCTCCTCTATGCCTCCTTAACATGGCTGGAGGAAGTGCTCTGTATGAAAACATCATTGAACTGTGACCTTAAATGTTTGGAGGTTTAGGGGAGGTCATAAGATGCACTCTAATGTGTCAAGCTGATTGGAAGCCTGCCAAAGATCTTAACCTCTAAGTGTGTAAATACATTTGCATACAGAGGTGAACCTGCTGTATGCAAATCCAAAGTCGTCTAGCAACACACTGGAAGGGTTAATCAAATGTGTGCAAGTAACCTATCTAAAAAAAAAGCTATTTGTTTTTACATTTGGACATTTGGTCTCCTATCTGCAGCTTCATCTGTCTTCATCATTCATACAAGAGATTGGTACGAACCTTCTCTCTGTAAGGTTCGGCAAGAAAGCAATTCAATGTATTTTCCAGGATTTTGAACTTGAGAAATTCACTTGTGACTATGAATAAAATCACCTATTTTTCAACTATGACATGAAATTAAATGGGCTGTATGCAAAATATGGATTTGTCGGGACATGTTTCTTAACATGGCGGCTGAGTCGGCAGCAAGCAGCTAATGGTGCTAACCCCATGAACAGTGCCAAACAACAGCAACAGTGCTGACAGAGCTAATGGTGTTAACCACAGGGGAGTCTGAATGTGGGTGCTACGCTTTCGAGACAACGTAACTGCCTTATAAGCACAGTGCAAAGTGGTGCCGATGTGCTAGCCAGTAGGATTCATACCTCGCTGGTACCAGACATCAATATGACATCAGAAGGATGCAAATTTTGGGTTGGAATAGAAAGCAGTTTGACGATATTTTAATTCATTTTAATTTTAATTAAAACCAGCAAAATTTCAATGCTATCTGTCAAATTGACGTTGACATTAGATCTTGTCCTGGTATGAAATTTTTGTCAACTGACATCACAACCTAAATTCAACCATATACATTATTATATCTTATACCATGGTCTGGGTGAATACTCGATTCTGATTGGCTGCAGGGTGTCCTTCAAAAAGTGTTGTAGGACACCTATAAAAAAGTTCCGGTCAAATAGCCTGATTGTTCTAAATTATTGCGCTGGCTCAAACGCTCGTTGGTAACTGTGGCAACAGAAACTCAGAACATACGTTAACATAGTAGGCCTGATTAGGCCTAATATAACAGCTGCGGCTGACCGAGCTGCAGGTTCTGTGGCCAGAGCCGGTTACCTTGGCAACGCGTCACAACGAGAAATATTAAATAGTGCACTCAGCTGCTTCTTGTGAAAAACTTACGATTTTAACGGTAAAAAACAATATTAACGTATTAATAATTGATTTAATATTTATTTCTTTCGTAAGTGACCATGTTATAAGCGGGATAATGTCCGACGAGGTGTCCATTATCAGAAATGAATGGACGACGCGGAGGCGTGAACCGTCCGACGCAAAGCAACGGTTACTTCACATAACAAACAGTGGTTTGCTGCTATATTAACGCTCTGTGTTACACAGACAGATCCTTTAATATTTAAAGATGCCATATGCCAAAGTCTGCGGAGAAGTAGAGTGAGTGCTACAGTCTTGCCTCTGCTCATTTTCAGTGTACAGGAAACACAGCATAAAAGCATCAATTACCACACTGCTAATAAACGAGCTGCAAATGTCATAAAAGGAGTGATGTGAATCGTGATGGGGTATAACATTGGCAAACATATTTACTTTGACTTATAAAAGGATATAAAAGAGAGGCGATGTTAATGTGAAAGCAATTTTGAACACATTTAATGACTGTCACAACCACTTCACCATCCAGTTATTGCAGCAGACTCATTAGTGACAATACCAAGTTTCCTGTGCTACATGAATGGTGTCTGAACCACCACAGAATATCATATAGATGAATAGGATGAACATTGTACGCTGTCCCTCTGAAAATGAATCATTCTACCAGGTTGTAGTCCCTCATAGTAATTTGATGAATAAGGTGTACATTTGTATAGAAAATGATGTCTCCTGTAGATCTATTCATAATCTGAAATTGCGTGTGCATATATTTTAAAAGCTATGAGTGAATCTTAAGTTTACAATGGTGGTAATTGCGTGAATCATCAATGCAATTTGAATGATTGGGTACTATCTGTATTTTTACTGAGTCACATTTCTCGCCTTGCTCAGCCACGGCTCCAGTGAAACTACTGTGTAAAAGGGACTGTGGTGTCACAGGGTGTTATCGTGTGAAAGGCAGGCACTGCTTCATGGAGTCAGAGCGGGGAGCCCCTCCACAATGAGAGAACAACACCAAATTTAAAACTCAATCCAGCTCGTAGTTTTGAATGCGTGTGAAAAAGTGAGAAATGATGTAGTGATACCAGTTTATCAGTGTCAAACTGGCCACAGTGTTCACCATGAAATGAAACAGGAATTCCCAAACTGAAGCATCACACCTCGCTGTGTACAGTACACACATGAATGTGCAACATGTTCCCTGACAGTGTTTTGTAAAATATTATTCTGTCCCTTTGTCTTCTGCCCAAACTGGTTCACTTCAAACAGTGCAGCGTTAGTGTCAACGGCTTTGCCTGTACAACCATCTCTTAGCCCCAATCTCTTTGTTATGTCTGCCAGCCAACTCTAATCCAGGACACAGAGCTGGGCTAGCACTGCCAAGTCCACCTGGTGGGACAGCAGGGTGGCTCTGCGTGCCACATCTGCTCTGACATGGTAATACTTTAAAGCACTGCTGACAGCAGGGCTCTCAGACCCACAACACACGAGGCTCCTGTAATGGTCGGGTACAGCAGACTGTTTTTATAAATGCTTTTTTTTTTAATGTGAGAAGAAGTTTGGTGAATCATAGAAGTCAGACTGATCTGAGGGTAACGTCACAGAGATGATTTACAACCATGAGTTACACAACAGTCAGTCTGGCTTTGGCAGCTATGACAAGCAGGTACAAGCTCAGGTGTGCCCAGGGTTACTTTGTCTTGTTTGGATGTGTACTAAGAGAGAACACACCAACATACAATTGAAATAAAAGCTACTAGTATCTTAAATGCACTCGACTACTATGATTGTGACAATGAGTGGGAAAGATTCATCCTGGACCATAGAAACACTTGCTGATGGTGCAGTTGAAGGCTCTGTGCAAAATCCAGGGCAAATAAGTAGTCTTAACATGGAGGTGTCTAAACCAGCAGCTAGCAGCTAACAACAGCAGCAGTACTGACAGAGGGGAGTCACTACGGTCCGAGATTAGACCCCGACACTGTGGTTTAGTTTGGCTGAATTCTAGTTGCTATAGCAGCTTACTGAAGGCTAAGGCTAGGTCTGTGCCTCTGTGTCTCCACCACCATCACAAATAGAAACTAATTCTGTGGAAAACACTGAAATAACATCGGACAAATTACTTTGCAAACTTGCTACAAAAAACGTCCCATTATTTCCCATGGAATTAAACGTTTTCACCTGTGTAACATTACTTATCGTGCAGCAGATGCTGGGTGTTCCACCATATCTTTGTCTGATAGGAAGGCTGTCCAGCTGTTACGGTCGTTGCCATGGCATTGCTCATCCGCAAAATTAGGGGGCGGAGCTTCTGAGGAAGCACTTGCATTTGTTTTGGTTTTGAGCTCTCTTATCAAGAGCCTTTCTCAAGAATCATAGACTCTGCCTTTAATGGGAATGGGAATGGGAATTTTCATTTCCCAGGACAGAGAAGGGACGACCCACCCTACTCTTCCTCTGTTTGGCTAGTTGCCTTGGTTGGTCGCGTTGGTTAGGATTAGGCAGGGTAAGCCCATTGGAGGCAGAGTAAGGCAGAGAAAGGCAGAGTAGGGTGGGTCACACCTTCGCCAACCAAGGAAACACAATTCTGTGATCAGGATGGTGGACACTATGCTTTGGCGGAGACACCATCCCAAAATGAGCTGTAACCACCATATTACATGTCTTAAGTTATACATTACACAGAGAAGCTCAGAATAACAAACACTTAGGTAGCGTGACTTCATTCTCTACTCATGGCGCCATTACTTCACTTTATCTTTCCATGGCAAATATTGGTTTGCTGATATATTGGTGCTTTGAATTCCACATAAAGAACCTTTAAAAAGCCTTTATTTAACAGGGACAGTGCACAGCTTCTTAGCTGCACCAGAGTTAGCTATAAGCTAATTTTCATCTGTAGTCTCTGGTCAAGAGACACTTTTATATTTAAAAACAAAACACACAAAAAAAAACACAGTTACAAAATAGAACATATTTATGACACAACAGCTTCAGCAATAACAATATCAGGACAACACAACATCAAGTCATTGCAACAATAGCAACAGCAACAACAATATAACTTGGTCAGCTTTTAACTGACCAACATATTCTCATAGAACGGTTTGCATAGTATCTTACGAAAAATGCACGCAAACCGTTTATATGATATCCTGCAAATTAGCTCCCTGCAAATTACTTTCTTGATGTACAGTTATGAAATTAAAGTGAAGTTACAGAGGTTAGGTTTCGGCAATCAAAGTTACTATGGTTTGGGAAAACATTGTGAGGCAGTACCTTAAAATGACTCTGAGGTCACATGGTTCCAAACATGTGACTCCAGGTTGATTGTGTTGTGAAGTATTTCTCAGTAGTAGCAGACCTTTAAATAGTAGGCCCACGGTGAACCGTGGAGTAAATGTATGTTTTTGTTTACAATAAGAATAGGTAAATGTATTTATTCATTTACTTTAATGATTTTTCTCGTGACTGCATATTCCATAGAGATGAAATCAGTCATGATTAGCCTAGCTCAGCAAAAAACTGGAGGCAGGGAGAAGCATTAGCCTGGCTCTATAATACACCAATACCAACATTTCTAAAGCACACTAGTTAACATGTAGTATCTTGTTTGTATCCATATTCAAACAGCAAAGTTTCCAGGTTTGGTAGCATCTTGTCTTCATCCTTAATAAAACCTCTGACGCTGTACTGAAGTGCTTGGCAGATGGACAAACTGATGTTTTCCAAGAAATAGTCCCATCTGGTAAACCCTCCCTAAAAGCAACATTCATGTGTGGTCACTGATGGAAAAAGGTCAGACAATATTTTAATCCCAATCACATAACACTGTTTGCCTCAGTACAGTGCCTCCTTTCATAACCACCAGTTAAATACCTGGTTTAGAGGAGGACTTTAGCTCTTAAACACAGCTCTGTGCAGATTAATGATAGTTCAGTGTAACATCTTTAAACGTTTTGTTTCCCAGTGATACTGAACTGCAAGGTACAAGTATGGTAGTAAGTAAGGACAGCATGATTCAAGAATACCAGAGCAGGAACCTCGCCCTTGCCCAAGCTTCGATGTCATCAGCTGCGTGTTTTCTTGTAAACAGTTTGACAGCCAGGTAGATGTCATACGCTCTCTTCGCCCTAAAGCAACGGTGACGCATACAAGCGTTCACTTCAGTGTTTTCCTCCTGTTAGCTCATGTCTGTTTTTCACTCCAATCCAATGACTGAGTCTCGCCGTCTGAGAAATTTGGCATCATTGTCATTACGTCGCGCTCTTACACACCAGGTGACTCACCTCAACATTCTAGTCAAGAGGGTGCCTCAGGGTTGACGACAAAGGAAAGTGATGATGCGTAAGTATTAAAGGTATGTCCAACAAGGCAACTGAGGATAGTGTCAAACCATGTGAGAAACTAAAAACCTTCATGTCAGTCACATCTAGACTCAACAGATTACAATTTAATTTACAGTGTTTGCACCAGTACAAATAGTGATCATTTGGTAAGTCACCTGCTCAGTTAGTTGATCTGTTAGTTTATCCAAAACTTAGGTTCCACGCAAATTACTTTGACAATCACCGGCCAAGTATTGGTGACCCCTGACCTTTTGTAGTTTGTTTTTTTAAGTTGTCTTAACAGGAAACTCTGTCAATGTACAACCAGGTCTGTGTCACCTTGGTGTAGGGAGTGTGTGCAGATGAATGGTTTTAAGGTGCCCCCAGTGCCACCAGCTCCCAAAACTACCTGCCCGGGCGCCAGCCAAAATCCGCCAGATGATGTATACCGCATCATTGACGATGGGAAATGATGGACTTCTGTCTGCCGACATGGGGTGAAGCCAAACACTATACCTCGGCAGTGACACAGATCTGGTTGAAAATTGATAAAGTTTCCCTTTTAATGTGGGTATCTATTGTTCAGAGCGGAAGAATCTTTAGGTTCTAGATGATTTCCTGATCTTTTCTATCGAATCGTCATAAGCTCAGTGAAACTACTGCCAATACGTCTATTGCCACTTTAGCAGCCCTGTGAGGCTGTCTTAAATATAGTGGACAAACTGGCTATAAATCTACCCAACAGCTGTTGAGACATTTCACACTGAATCAAAAATGTCAACCTGACTGTGGCAAAGATAAGTCTTCTAGAAACCATGATTTGTTTTGATACCAAAGTTCGTGTTTCACAGAATGAGAGAAAACTTTGACCTGCTGGTGAAATGCAAAGTCAGGGGAATGACCAGTTCATCATGATTTCATCCGCTGGAGACCACAAATAAGTGTCCCATATTTCATGGCAAACCAATTAGTACTTGTTGAGACTTTTCAGTCTGGACCTACGTAGCCATCAGAAAAATCTCATGACATAATATCAAAAGGCTTTGCTCATAAGATAACTCAAAGTCTAACAGGGCAAACTGCCAGGAGATTTTCTGAGCACACTGGTGCTCTCAGTGGGTAAAACCTTTTCAGTTTAAAGACCCATGCCTTCTCTAGCACCATGAGAGGAAATTAGGCAGTTACCAAAGAATTTTATACAGTCACTTGCTATGACCGAAGATCTGTCTGTCGACAGCAGAAAAACAGACCTTCCTTTTCTTTTTCTTTGATAACTCAGTGCCTGCTCAGGTGCAGCTATGACTCAGACACAAATGTAATTGTAGGATGAGGGTGAAATTGACTCCTGTGTCACCTTCCTGTAAACATCTGTATCACCTGAAGGTGCAGTCTGATCATTACGTCAAAACCAAAACAAATACCTTCACATCATTAAATCTAATATAATGCTTTCTAAATGTAAATAAAAATGAAGTTCTGTGGAAAAGGACAAACCAGGAGACCTTTGCACATTCAGAGAGAGTGTTGGTGTGGATTTTTTTCCCAAGTCTCGACAAAATGGTTTGTTTTGGTTTCACAATCAGCCCATTTACCCAATGTGGCAATAGGGTGAGAATGGTGTGAATAAACAAGAGGTAAACTGGAAATCCCTTGCATGTGCCCAAGGCCACGTACACAATGCTTAGCTAATCACATGATGCTGTAAACTGGTTGCAGGTGGTGATGCACTGGGTGTTGAAGAGCAACACTTTGTGGCAATTCTGTCAAGTTTACACAGTGTACCGACTGAAGCTGGATGTTGCACTGCTATTTTGTTGCCCAACATATCATCTGTGATTGTGAACTCACCAACTTTGATGTCATGCAGCATCCTGCCTGTTCCAGAAAAGCCAAACATTCAGCATGTTGCTTTCTCTGTTCATTGTGTGCTGTAATAAATATTACAGGCTTGAGAAAGTGCTAACACCCTTGTTGATGTTAAATCAGAAAGAAACATCATAAATGCCATAGTGAGTTATTTGCATGACCACAATTCTCTGATTAATAAGTGTCTCCCACTGGGGAACGCTCATCATATTCTTTGCCTACATTGCGCTTCTCCCCAATTAAAAAGTGATTCAACACTTTATTGCTTTATTTTATCGAGGATGGCTGCTGATGAAACATGCAGTACACAAATTACACTCAAAGTTTTTTTTACTTCCCTTCCTCTTACATTTCTGCCCCACATGAGGAAACACTGGATTTCCAGGTGATTTCCAAAGACCTGCCGCTCTGTGGGAAAGCTCTTACCCTCAGAATACACCACAGAATGCAACCACAGCCAATGACTGACTCATGTATCTTGTCCAATAGAAGTACACAACTCAGAGGTAAGGCCGTATTTATGTGACGACTGTCTCTGAGACACAGAAGTCCTTCATGATGTGGTGACACTGAAATCCTGGCGTGGCTGAACACTGCAGCAGATGTGGAAGCACTATGAGCAGGATGATACTGGTTTATTACAAGTTGTGTCTTATTTTGTTTTAAGTTTTGGCCATCATCTCAAAGTGGTAAGATACACAATCAGGCTGATTGTAATCAAGCCATTTATCAAGATGATCTAAACTACTTGACTTTGAGGTTAAACTGGAAAGTGAGTGTGCTCATCACAGTGGTGGTAGTCTCAAGCAGCAACCCTCAGTGCTGAAAAATAAAGCCAATGCATAAGAGCCAAAAACTGGACTTCCTCTAATGGCTCCGATGTTTAAATGCCCAACTTTACAGCAGAAATAAACATGTTTACAGCCTGGTGCAAAAAACAGTTTTGGCCTGTGTAATTAATTTCACTATTCATGACAACTGTACAGGGCTGAATATTTATTTAACACACTGATGTTGTTAGGTTGCTTTATATATATTTTATAATTATCTTGTTATATTTTCTTATATTTTTACTTCTAATCGCACCATATGATACTTCTTTCTGCACTTGTAAGGAGCACCTGTAACACAACAATTTCCCCTTAGGGATCAATGAAGTATTTCTGATTCTGATTCTGATTATTAAAATGTTATTAAGGCTTGAAGTTGTGCATAACTGAGTGACAGGTGGGAGCTGTCATTTGACAAGTCGCTACCAGGGCCAAAACATAACGACTGCATAACCCCAGATTCACAGAGTGTACGTGTAGCCATAGCTGATGCTATTTCTTTTTCTTTTTTCTTGCTCAGCATTTGGTTGTTTTAAAAGATCATCTAGAGGGTCAGAAATCCAGTTTCTCTGTAATTACTTTGTTGAAATGGTTTAATGCCTGTTTGTTGCTAGCAAATATTAGCATTACCTAGCCAGCATTTGTATATGGGGCCCATGTGGGAAGAAGATGGGTTGAAAAATGGGCCCCATGTGGGATTGTCCATGGGTTCCATATCGGCTCCATGCCAGTTGTCCACATCAACTGCTTTACCCAAGTGGGCCCCACATGGTTATGCTTGGGCTACCTGGGTACCAAGTGGATATGGGCCCAAAATGGGCATCTTATCTTGGGTAAATCCACACATGTGGCAAATGGCATGGGGCCGATATGGAACCCATGGACAATCCCATTTCAATCCATCTACTTTCCACATGGGCCCCACATACAAATGCTGGCTGGGTAGCACCATTAACAATAGCTGTAAATGCACAGTGCTAACTAAGCCAGTATCACATCTCCCTGTTGTCCAAATATGGTCACTTCTGTCCTCACAAATCCAAGTTGGCGATGTCAAAATACCAAACTCAAGGCTTCAAAATCACAAACCAATGGCTGACGTCATGTTTGCTATGTCCGTGTTGTACAGTTTATGAGTAGTCCAAAATTGCAAAGGAAAAATGTGTGTACACTGTGATGGACGTTTACTAATATTACCCAAAAGTTTAGGTAGTAAAATCAATCTATGCCTTTATTTTTTCTTCCAATTGAGTTTGGCCAATCTGACTGATGGCTGCTTGTTTTCTTGACGAGTCTGACCTTTTGTGTGTCCACATTTCCAGATCTCAGTTATTAACTTGGTTAGTACAGTGTTAGAGTAAGGGATAAGAATGATGACCAATATCATTTATTCATTCATTGATTGCATTTCACTTCTTGTAATATGTGTCATGGAGGTGATTTTTGACGCAGCTTTTTTATTATGTTAATCCATAAAAAGAGGTAAAAATGCCAAATTGAGAGGCGTCTTAGCCTGTTCAACCTAATGAGTCTTTTACTATATTGCCTAAAATATTCAGTCCCACTAACTGAGAATGAAATTAAACCCAAAGATTCAGAACATCTCCTTTAGAGGACTGTAGGGAGACTGAAGACTGCTGTGTATATGTCACATAATAAGTGGTTCTTACCAAGAGAAAGATAAAGATAAAGGCAAAAATCACATCTAATTTTGGATTGAAACTGTGACTTGAACATTCTGAATAAGTGCGAGGACAAGAACAGCGCTTTCTTCTCTCCATCGATGTCTCTTCAGTCCATCAGCTTGAAATGATCAACACGTAGAATGGTGTCATTTAGACAACGACTGCAGCAACAAGCTGCAATTGTCCTCAATAACAGGTCATCAGATGTGGATGGGCTAATCTGGCTGGAACAAGACACGGTCTGCGTGCATGGAGAAATGTGATTCTGAGCCTCTGTGTGCCAACACAAATCAAAGTGATGTCATTGTTATTGAAATAAATGTCTTATCACTAATATCAGCTGATACAATATTTGACGACTGACTACTTTGTGGAAGCTTTTTACATTTGATGTAAATGATCGCGTCATTAACTACAACACAGGGGTTCTTTGATGATGTCTGCAGGAAACCTGACAGGCAACTGAATCTGTGCAAAGCATGATACAGGGATTTAGAGAATTTTACGAGTGGACTGCTTTAATGCTATTCATCCTCAGACATCATCTGACCGACAGCGCCTGTGCAGTCGTGCTAACTGGCCAGCCGCCATTTAGCGGTAAACTAGTTAACTTTCAATGAAAGTTGAAATGCTTTTCCTTCAATTCAGTTTGTGTAAAGGGTTGAAATTCAGGTTGAAATGAGGTACCACAGTATATTTCCTCTGCAAGATGATCTTAACAGAGGCTGGTAACATTTACATATAAATATCAATTAACCTTGTGTTTAGTTTCTTCACTGAGACAGACGAAAATTAGAAGACTCTGTCAATCAAAGCTCAGCTTTGGGGAGGGAAGAGATACAGGACGAGATGAGGACACTGAGAGAAAAGAAAGAGAGAAGGTGATGGAGATGAGAGAGGATGAGCAGGCACTGCACTCTGTACCCAGGATAGCATGAGCATGATGTCCCTGTGCTGTTCAGCACAAACAGAACCGACCTGATCCAACAGTTGCTCACAGAGATATATTGAATATGTTCTTCAATAATTACAGTGGCACTTTTAGGCTCAATTTAACAACGACACAAACTCCTAACATAATTACAGTGTAGTGATATAGTCTTACTGTATAAATATATGTTACTGTATACCACACATTGTGCTTGTACTGTTGGAGACAACTTTATATAATTTAAATCCAAAATGATATTAACTCAAACACAAATGTGAAATAAAGAAAGTGTATATAATGTTATTAAATAGTTTTCAATACACTTTGGCAGGAGAAACAGAGGAGAGACAGAGAAAGGGACTGGCAGTGAATACAGAGGGTGAGAGGGAACAAAGGGAAGAGGATGGAGAGAATATAAAGTTGAAGGCAGAGAGATGACAGGGGAGCAGGTTTTGGAAAGCAGAGAGAACGCTGACACACCCGCTGTGACCTGAGTTATTCCTTCAAACCTAATTGAAACCTTGTCATTGTCTGTCATTTAAAAATGATTACATTTCTACAGCCAATAGCTTTGCTTTTATATAACACTTACGATGTGGCTTTTGGTCGTCCGCCAAAGTGACGTATGGCCAGATGACTCTGCACACGACTGCAAATAATTTACCCACATTTGGCAGGTGGCAGGTGTTAATTTCAGACCTCGGGAAAAACAAAAATTAGTCACTAGTAACTAATTACTTTTACATTACTTGTACCTTTATATGCAGTAATTAGCTAGGTAATTCAAATAGTAACTGTAAAGGTGCTTTCACACCTGCCCTGTTTGGTTCAGTTAAAAAAAACTCAGCTTCATTTGCCACCTCAGTACAGTTCGTTTGGGCAGGTGTGAACACAGCAATCACACTCAGGTGTGCACCAAAACAACCGGACCGAGACCTTCTTGAAGAGGTGGTCTCGGTCCGGTTACAAACGAACTCTGGTGCGGTTCAATCTGAACCAACTGCAGTCACATGACACATTGTTTGGGTTAAACATGAGCATGTTACAGTTCTGGAGGATTATTAATGTGCGCCTCCTCCTGTACTGCCTTAATATGCACATTCAGCACATCCAATGCATCAAAACATTGTTTTCTAGTTGGAGCCGCGCCTCGTTTTCAAACTGTATGCTTTGACTCAAATGAACAATGACAGCAATATAGTCCATGATGAGCAGCGCTAAAATCAACCTGCGTAGTTGTCCCTCCATTGTGACATTAGAAAGTGTCACATTTATCTTGACAGTGTACTCTTCTTCAACGTTTGCTTTACTTCCTGGATTTCTGACCAATCAAGAGCAGCTTTCTCACACAAGGCACTGTAGACAAGTCACTAAGCCAGTTTGAGGGGGTTTGAAGGATCAGTACTTTCTTCACACTTGTAAGACCACAGGAAACATTACATAAGTCTTTTTACAGGTCGTCCCAGTGAGCAGAAAGCTAATCACGGTGGTTAAATGGTGCAGACTTGAGTACATTCCTGACTTTGTGCTGATGAAACCAAGACAAAACAAAGAGTCACCGTATCTGGGATGGTTTGTTAGATCTACAGTATTTCTTATCATATCATACTGTACCCACGTCACTGGTTTCACGGCATGATTTCATAACAAGTGACCTAAATGTATAAAACATTTTAAGCTTGAATTATCCATGAAGAAGCAGGAAGTTCTCAGTGACTGAGGTGAACCAGTGCAGCCGCGTGTAATGAAGGGAATGTGTGACAAAGGAGTCTGGAGGTGGGAAAGCTGGCTTTATTTACACAAGATCACCTCATACAACTTTGGGAAAACAGATATTTTTAGAGGTCCACATAACAACATTTAAAGTATTTCAGGCAACTACATCTTATTTACAGTGTCACATATTTCAGATAGAAGCTTTATTACAGATTAATGTTGGATTTTACACCAGTGTGCTGCTAACATAAGCTCAGTGTAGTGTGAGTGCAGAACAGAGAATGTAGCCCTCAGAATAAACTGAAGTCATATTTATAATTTATTCCCTGCAGTTGCAGTCGGTGGCGATAAAGAAGCACCGTCTGCTCTACGAGCCTTGAACTTAGGAAGCATTTTCACACGCACAGTTAAACAAGTCAATATTTGACATGGTGTGGCTCCTGACCTCTGGGCTTTATTGTCTGAGGCCACAGTGGTAACTTAGCAGCTAATCTTCTATCAATATTCAGTCTGAAAAAAAAAAAAGTCTCTTCAGTGACATCACGTACAAACAGTCTCACAACCTTAAGACAACTATCACATCACGCTGCATGTAAAGGAGGTCACGTGACTGATTTGACTGTCTAAGTAATGTTAATGGACTCTTTCCAGGATGTTCTCTGCTTGTGTAACATTAGACTGTGTTAACCCTTGGTGCGTGTAATGGGATCCAGTCTCTTAGAGTGGATGTAAACTGTAGGTGCAAAAATACAGACATGAAATAGGTTTGACAGTATTATCAGCAGGCAGCTCTGACCTCTGCATCACTACAGAAAATATAGCATCAAACAGTATGTGGCATCATACAGTATATATGTCCGCTTTGATATATTACTGGGGGAAAAACATCTCTGGAGACATCTTTAGAAACCCAGTCTCCATAACAAAATGGAAGATATGTGTTTGCTGACGTTCTTGTAGTTCGCTGTGAAAGCATTTATGATTCATCAGTAAACAAACAATGTGCTGTGTTCTCAATGCAAACTGACGGGCAGGGCCTTTTTATCTATTATTTTTAACCCAGATGTTTGCTCCTGGAATGACAGCTGTCAAAACTGTGCTGTGCTCCAGTAAAACACTGACCACATAGCATTATGAGCATGACCTGCTGAGCCACAATAAAACAAACAAACAAACAAACAAACAAAAACAGAATATAGAAAATACATGGCTCAGAGACCAGAAGAAAATGTTGGCATTGTAGATTCCTGCAAACCACGAATGGCTTACATTTACACAACATAATCATTTCTTAGGTGGTGTAGTGTATGAGCTGACTTTGTCATGGCAGATTATGGGATGGTGGATGTCCAGTCACCTAGGCAAGATGCCAGCCGAGCTAAAGACTGCTGCAGACCACTGTTTGAGCCCAAGAAACACCAAAAACAGTTGTGATTTTTGCGAGTCATTGCTGCATTTCCACAGGCTTTTTAGCCCTCAAACATGGGTGATTTTTACCAAGACATCGCTGCATTTCCTGCGGGGATAGTGGCACAAAATGCGGTTGTTTTTTAACCAGGACATTGCTGTATTTCCTGCTGGGATAGTAGCAAAATATGGTTGTTTTTTATGGAGACACAGCTGCGTTTCCTGCTGGGATAGTGGCACAAAAAGTAGTTCATTTTTACTGAGACATTAGGGCTTTTCCAGCCAGGATTGTGCTCCCAGAACCCTGTATTTTAAGCCAAAACATGATCTTTTCCTAACCATAACCAAGTGATTTTTGTGCCTAAATCTAACCACACGGTAATGACAGTATTGTTAAAATGTTAAATTTCAACGAATCTGCTACATAATGTGTAAATGTAACGTAACTGTGGTTTGCAGGAACCTTCAATGCTAACATTTGCTATGATAATTTGATTACAATTCTGTAGGACACTATACAAAACATTACAAGAAATTCAGAGCTACTCAGCTGTAAACATATCAATAAATATGTTTAGAAAAGGTAATATGATGAGGACATACCTTAAAATGACTCAGAATTTACTCAAAGTTCACACAATACCAAAAGCCCCTCTCCTGGGGAAACTCTCAAGGGAAAGTCCTGTGCTTTGTGACCAATCCACCACCCCGAACTACCTCCTTATAAACTGCTCAGGACTGCTTACTTGTTTGCTCCTGTCAGGACATTGGTCACATGATTGCTGCCTTTCAAAATACAAACACAAATTTGGGTGCATGAAAACGTATGAATAGTTAATATAAGCAGCCTGCTAAACTGCATCACAAGTGTGAAAGAGTTTGTAAGAAATTTTGTCAAAATTAGAATTAAAATAAATATTAGGTGTGCAAAACTGGTCAGGAAAACCAAAAACGACAGCAGAGAAGCTACTAATAATTTCTGCAACAAAACAGATAATCTTAGGTCTCCAAAATTTGCAGACACAGCTTTGTTGACCGTTGATGCAAACTTTTATTTATTGATTGAGTTATTTTACATAATCATAAAAAACGAAATAATCTGTTATCCTGTTAAATACAAAAGACATCCAAGATAATGTTATGTTGTGCTGAGCAGCCCAAACCTTCAGAGTATCTATATACCTCAGTCCAAAATACAAATGTAAACCCAAAAGGCTCACACACATGTAAGACAGAGCTTCATGCAGAACTCCACAGTGCTCTGGCAGCTGAAAAACTGAAACATGTTCTTTATGGACAGCCTGTAATTTTGTCTTATTTTTATCCTCACATGCAGCTGATTGGCATTTGCCCAGTCAAGTAATACCAATCTATCTTCCATAATCAAATGTAACTACTATGTGTGTGAAGTAGCGCTGAGCTCTTCGTTGGGTACTTCTGGGTCTGTTCTGTCCGTTTAGTTCGATGCCTTTTCAGAGACAAAAGCACATTGTACTGCCCACTTTGTACTCTTGTGCTTTGGGGACACTGAGCATGGTTTACTGTTATCTGCGTTCAAAGCTTCCTTGTCAAGATGCTGCTCTTCACTTAAGTGGACCACTTTCTGAGAAGCACCGAGGAGCGCTGCCAAACAGCGAGAGAAAGAAATGCAAACTTGTCGCTTGAGCCTCCCTATTGCTTCATTTCATCTTTTGCCAGAAATCACCACGGTTCACCGGGCAGAATTTGGACCAGGGCCATCTCCTCCGTTTCCTAGATTTGCATGGCTGTCCAGACGTCAGCAACCCCCCTCCTCACCCCTCCGCCGGCTCCTAAATGCGTCAGCAGTCATTCCTCCCATCCCTCCCCCTTCTCCTCCTCTTATCCACGCTGCCTCCCTGCAACACCTCAGCCAGGCTATCACAGCACACTGTGTCCTTGAGGACTCACTAACTACAGGCGCCCCTCCCCCCACTCATGCTCTCTCTTCTCATTCTTATTCAGTGTGTTTACATTGTGTGCTATAATTCAGACATAATCAGATTGATACATTACTCCGATCATCGCCACTAAACACTTCAACCTCAGGTTAGTTTTGTTCAAATTGATGCAAATTGATCTGAATGAGAATGAGCAGGTTAAAAGATGAGGATTACTTGCCAATCTTAAAATGTTTCTCACATTTACACACCTGATGTCTCATATTTCTACAGTCAGTGGCTGGCAGCAGCGTACAATAGTTTACTAAGAACAAAAAACTGCACTTTTCTAATTTTGTTTTTGATGTTAAAGTTGGATCATGTAGGTCAACTCTCATTAACTTGTTCCTCAAAGAATGTAGTATTTTATGCTAATACTAAACCATAATCTGGTTGTACATAGCAATCGGATTAAGATTAATAATCACACATTTCAAATAGTAATTTAATTGTAACTTAATTTATTCTGTATTAAAATGTAGCAGCTATCTCTGGCACCACTGTAAAAAGGCAACATCTAAAGTATGACCACCTAATGTTGCAAGCTATCATGCTAATTTAGACTAAGTCTGTGTAATGTTTGCTGTACAGCACACACTGTGAGCACAAGTGACAGTTATATAATGGTGGTAAATTTAGTGAAACAGTAGCACAGGTATAGAGGAGTCCACGAGTCAGGAAAATGACTCAGAGACGTCAGTTTGTACAGAAAAATCTATTTATGTTTGCTAACATTAGTCACCAGAAGCTACAGGTCATACCAGACCAAAGAAGGAAAACGTCTGAGTGTACTGAGTTGTGTAACAGTGTGTTTTATTGCTCATTAATTGAAGTTTTTATTTGTAAAAATGTATTTTAGAGGTTACATATCCTTGCTGAAACTGAATAAAACTGTTTCAGTTTACAAATCAGTGGTTTTCTAGAGCTGCTTGTTGCAGATGGGGTTTTAACTACAGTGGCTGACATTAAAAGGCACATGGCCCTATCTGAAGTGTTTGGTTTGTCCATTCTGGGCTACTGTAGAAACATGGTGATGCAACATGGTGGTGTCCATAAATGAGGACCTGCTTCCTACAGCTTATTCTGAGGTAACAAAAACACAAAGATTCTTAATTTCAGGTGATTATATTTAAAGAAAACTCATATTATATTCCATTTCTGTCAATATATCCCTCTGAATCCTACACACTGAACCATTAAAAACATTCAAGGTCATGTCGATCCACACAGGTGCTGCCAGTTTTTTTGGCTGATTGGACATGTAGTCAGGTTAAAGGTTGGCGGAGCGATGCTCTGAAATACAAGATGACAGTCTGTAGCTTCCACAAGTTTCAAACGTCATCCACAATTTAAACATTAAAACATAGAACAGTATTTGAATTTTCTGCCTCAGAACAACAACAGAGCCCTCAAGCTGTCATATTAGTTGTTTTTACACAGAGATCCTTCAATACTGTCGCAGTGAAGACCCTTCATTATGCAGCCTAATGCCACCCTGGTTTGTGATTTTTAAAAACCATGCTGGTGTTTTAGAAGCAAAAGAGGCATGACAGGCATATTGTGTAACACAACAGCATCAGCATCTACTGTGACATAACATCAGGCAGTGCTTTCTAACAACAGTGGCATTACATGGCCATAATACTCATTTACCATCCCTGCCATATGGTGGCTGATCTCGTCCTCCGCTGGGAGGGTGATGAGCTCTTTGACCTCATAGACCTTTTTCACGGCAGGCATTTTGACTTGTCAGAGTAGGAAAAGCACAAGTGTATTTAATGACATCAGTAATGGCTGTATTCCACTTATGGGAGGCTTTGACATGGTGCATGTTGGCTCACTGGAATAGCTCACTAACTGGAACTGAGCCAATGTTATCAGTTTCACCTGTGCTTTTCTTACTACAACAGGTCAAAATGTCTGCTGTCTCCCTAATTTGTGGATATTTTTGGGTGCTGTTCCTCTTTGAGTTAGCTGCTAACTGCTGCTAGCTGCTTTTTAAAAATTCCCGGTGGTGGATTGCACTCATAACATGTCGTCAAAACGTCACACATCACTTCTGTCAGCTCACAGTTTTTACAGTTATTACCTTAAATGCGGAACAACAATGCCCCTCCATTTCATGTTTATACTTTCTACAGAACAGGGAGGCATTATAAAGGTGTAACATTACTTCCAGGGTCTGAAATTAGCTCCCACTACCTGCCAAATGTGGATAAATTGATGGCAGAGGTGTATGGAATCATCAGGCAATATGTAACTGTGCCGGACAGAGAAAGGAAATCCTATAGTAACGTGAATATTAGCTACTTTGTCACTGGTAAAATAAACATAGCAGGATCTGGGGGTTTGCCGTCATGCAAAATGTGGTTAGGAGCGAGTATATAGGACTGTTTGAACTGCTTTGTTGGACTGACCTTTGGAGCCTGCATCCTGATTGTCTACCTGATCTTTGTGGAGAGCTGGTCAACAGACTTGTTCATGAGTGAGGGTAAAACAAAGCATGAGACTGACAGGTGCATTTGATGTAGCTCTTGCAGTGGTGCAGGCATTATACCAGACTGCTGTGGCTACTTAAAGTGGCTGGGGTCTTTTAGGATGCCTCCTGGACGCCCTTCTATGGAGATTTTCCAGGCAAATGCAACTGGCAGGAGACACTAGGGCAGATTGAGAACATGCTAGAGACATTATATGTCTCATTTGACCTGGGAACATTTAAGACCCCCCAGGAAGGACCGGAAGACATTGCTGGGCAGAGAGATGTGACCCGACTCCAGATAAGAAGCGGAAGATGAATGGATGGACAACCTGTTCTCATTCCTAGGTCGTCACATATTAACACACAAGTCATCCTTTAGTGTCTCTAATTGATGCACAGCTGTTTCTGGTGTTAGGTTTAGACAACAAAAGTACTTGGTTATGTTTACAAAAACATCATGTTTTGGGTTAAAATAAGGACGTAAAGTGACATAAAGTGATGTAAATACATAATGTTGTTAAAATATTGACTTTTGCTTTCACGTGGGACACAAAAGTCTCATTATGGTCTCCTGGGTGAAAGTCCATGTTCGTTTGACCCATCTACCTCTAATCACACCCACCCTAGGGCAGCGATTCTTGCTCTTTATACCACACACATTGTTCTCAGCATCAAACATTGCCATGGTTGGGTTAAGTTGGCCTTTTATAGAGGGTGCCTTTAGCCTCCGTGTCTCACAACAAGGGGGTGTGACATAGCGTAGCAACATGATGACCTGGGAATGAGAACGGGCTGGAATGGTGATGGTGATGATCAGCTAACCTCAGATTGTTTTTCTTTGGACTGATTTCAACAGCAAAACATGAACAAAAAAATGTTTGGGCTGGGGGCTGGCAGTGCTCATCATGCCTACCACTGTCTCGAGGCAAACCAGCTTTCTTTCTTCAGCTGTCTATATGACTGTGTTATTCGTACTAGAGCTGATAGCCTTTTACACTTGTGAAACATCGAGCAACAATCAAACTAAAAGAACAAAACACTGTTTCATCCAACAGCTCGGTGAGCAACAGCTTCCCGAACACCGCAGAGACCTGATTTCAGTAGTTGAGTCAAGCTCTCTCCCCTGCACCCAGTGAGCAAAGAAAGGCCTTTTATTGACACATCTTTAAAAAAGCAAGTGATGTGAGGCAGACAATCCCCCCTCTCCGCTCCTCAGCTGGGAGGCCTGATTGTCTCATGAGCTCTGTTCTGTAAACAGGCGTCCCTATGGAAGCCAGGCAGCCAGGCGGCCAGCGTTGGGTATAACTAAATAAATAAATAAAGCAGAACATAGGAAAAAGAGCATCCTTGTGAAAGCGTCTGGCTAAAAATATATCCTCTCTTTGCCTCTCCAAGGTCACTCTGTCATTTTGATTTGATTGGAACACAGCAGCCACAGCCATCTTCCTCCTGAGCCTCACTAACAAGCATGGCATTACTCTGCCAGCGATTGCTCAAATGTCTTCCATATCTGAAGCAGTTATTATCCTCTTAGATTAATTTTGCTTCCTTGCCTGAGCCATAATGCATGTCGTTTGTTGACCAGGTAAATTGGAGGACAACTGGCGCAGTGAATTATTTGCAGAATACTGCAGACGTTATCCCCTCTCCAATCTAATATACTGTCCATCTGTATGTACAATTAGGCACAAACTGCATATCTGCTTGAGGACAACTGCCGCAGTACATCATTTGCAGAGTCTTGCAGACTCTATCCCCGCTCTGTTTCGTGACATAGTGTTACACAAAGACAGATTTTAAGGGAACTAACAAATGCGTCCCTGTAGATATCCTTGATGTTTGTTTACTCTGGTAGCTGTTTGCCTTCTGGTGATCATCAGCTGCAGGTCATAGTCTACCTGGAGTTTTATTGAACACATCACCTTGTAAATATATGACCGGTTTGCTCGGCTGACTCACTGTTGCCATAAGAGGATCTCTCTAACATTCAAAAGCTATGACACTTCTGTGCAAATATTAGTAGAGAAAAACGTTGCACACACTCGCAGGAAAATAGGCTTCTGAAACTGATTAGAAAAACACTGACTTGCACTTTTGGAGCGTCTTCTGAAGACAGCTCTTTTGTCATCTGTGGCACCCATATGATCCAACGGTTGCGGATGTCATGTGCTGCACAGTGAGTCAGACTCACCGGCGTATAGAAGAGGGGGATTTCTCAGATATTTTTCAGAGGTGTGATACCCATGTTGACTCAGGCGTATGAACTCATGCCGCCGGTGTGAAGGAGGTTTCCTGAATCTGAAAAAAGCTGCTGTTTATACCTTTAGACACGTCAGGTTATTCACATGTGATGCGCTCAGAGTATAGTTGAGTGAGAGCATATACACTGAACATATGTGCAGATATTCCCCTGCTTTATGCACATGTGCCATGACTCAGATGTGTACCCTAGGGCTGGGCCAGTCAATAGCTGTCAGCCTTCAAGATTTGCTACTGTCTCTGATCAATGTCTGCTCACATCCTCTGGGCTGACTGCTATTGTTGTTGTTTTTTTAAATTCACCAGTAACATATGAATGACACAGGTTTCAATAGGCGGATCAAAATGTGACAAAGCACTGTTCCCAATAATTAATACTAAAGAAACACTGCTTGCAATAGTCCACCTTATACCTTCTGTTCCCCTCTCTGTCTCTCAAACGCACACACCTTGAAGAGAATCATAGTCGTCAGTCATAACTGTCTCTGTCCTTGTCTCAGTCCTGACAGTTGTGCTACTAAAACGCATAAGAGCCCTGACACACCAAGCCAACGGTCAGCCATCATCAATGTTGGGCCATCGGTGAGCTTCTTTCGGCCTAGTTTTATGTGGCCAGAAGAGTCAGCATGTTGGAGCCCGTTGCTGAATGAGATCCGTCTGACTAGCAGCTTAGCTCAGTGCATGAGAAAAGAGGTGAAGTGAGGAAAGCAAACAAATGACTAAGTGAATGAATGAATGAAGTCAAGAGGGCGTGAGATCGAAACAAACTTGTTATATTAGGTAAGATTATGTTTCTTTAGACATGAAACGGTTTATAACTGTGTTATTGTTTGCTAGCACACGTTATATATCATTTGGTCTTTCAACATTTGGTCGTGTTGTTAATGTGCTAACTGGCTAACCAGCATTTTGAATCTGTCCTGTTGGTCTTCCGGTTTCCTTTTGTGAATGACGAATACAGACTACTGTCGCATGCTGTCATGGAAACTTATTTCCTCTCAAACAAGCGCAGAACATACGTGCTAGTAAGCCCTTGGCTGTTGTCTTTGTGGTGTGTTCAAGTGCAACTTTTTGACCGAGACACAAGCGACGTGAGGTGATGCAAAAGTTGGCCTTCGTTGCCATGAGGTCGGTGATGTCAGTGATGCATCTTGGCCTTAAATTTGGCAGCCTGTGGGGCGTGTCTGGTTCAGGGGTTGCTTAATGGATAGTTACATGCCCCCCTCCCCAAACACACACACACACAAACAAGAATGTCATCATCCATTGGGATGTTTCACTGTGGACGTCATCATATGCCATATTGGTAGACATTCCCTCACCCCATTGTACACACACACACACACACACACACACACTCACAGAGTTGTCACAAATGTGTTTCATAATGTGTGTAATGTGTCTCAAGGCTGACATTAACAAAGTTTGCGTTTGTAGTTTAGGAGGTGGTGTAATCTTGACTTGATTAGAGAGATTGCGTGGTTAATCTATTACTGGCTAAGTACCCTTGAACGGGATCCCATGTTTACAACCTTGGCAAGTCTTTTAAATTTCCCACAGTAACTGTAAGAAAACACAAAAACTACTCATTTCCCTTTTAGTCTTCTCTGTTCATGTCAAAGCTCCATTCAGATGGTATCTGTGAATCTACAGCTTGTATATATGCATTTACGATTCCTCCTCTGTGACGACACCCGGCCACGAGAATAACAAAACACAACGTGACGCTCTGTGTGTGGGCAGGCTGGGAGGAGGGAAGCAAAGTTTCTGCATGGTAAGAAGACTTAGTCAGCCACCCCCGTGCAGCTTAGCTGGCTGATCGACACTAACTCACAGCTGCTGCTGCTACTGCGCGCGCGGTTATGCTTGAGCTAAGTTAACCGCACAAATAAAACATGTGAGATAAGAAGTGAAAAAAAAAAACTCCACAGATGTTTGTCGCAGGGGCTGAAAGAAGAAAAGAACCGGATATGTGACATGAAACTCAAATCAGAAAGGGGAAGCAGGCTGTGAACTGTGTTGGATAGACTGAAAAAGTGAAACCAGGTCTCTACACTTCAGCTTTGGATGTATAATGTTTACTTAACCAGCCCTGTATTAATCTGGTGTAGAGTTTTTACCTCCAGAAGTTAGACCACAATCATGTAATCAAAAATAAAATAAAAACAGTGCTTTGTCTACTGATGTTTCCCCTCAAAGTTTGATTCTTCATCACAATTGCTCTGCTCATCCCCACATATCAAATCCATTTATTTAAGATGATTCAGAAGCTTTTGTTGGCAAATTTCATTTAAATTCAGGGACTTAGCTGAAATGACCTCTGCCCTGAATGGAGAGTACTTGTGCATGTTCTGAATGGATGTGTGCTGTAGATAAATGGACAGGCAGGGACCCTGGCAGGAGAACACAGAGCAGGCAGATTCATGGCCAGACAGTAGAAATCTGTCAGCCTCCTGGCAACGTGAGAGGACACCTGGAGGTAATGCAAGCAGCCCTCCCCAACCCGCACCTCCTCTCGCTCTCTTTCTCCTTCTTTCGCTTCATCTCCCTGTCCCATCCCCCTCCCACCCCCTCCTCTGACTCATCACCAGAGCCTTAATCACCAATGAGTGGGCACTGCCTCCCCTTCCACGAGGCAGGAGTGCTGAGGGAGACGCTGTGCTGATACTCTCTTGCCCCCTGCTGGAAGCTGTGGCACATTGCATTGAGACCCACAGGGGCCAAGAGATTCGTGCTGGTTTCACAGGAACAAAGCAGTTGTAATGAGCTTCCTGTGTGCGTGTACCCACCTTAACAGTGAGGGGGGGAGTCATCTGGGAGGTGTAAGGGACATTTGAGAAGTACAAGTCATGTGCCACAACCACCAATAGGAGGACGAGGCCTGGTGGACAGCAGCGTGAAGAAATTTAATTCCACTACTCTCAAAAATTATGTTTCAAACATTGTACCAGTGAAAAGGCATAAAGAAAATTCAAGACTATTTAAAGCACTTCCACCCTAACCAACCCCACAGCCTATCAGACTGAGGGGGCAATGTACATAAGATGAGAGCACGCAGGGGCCCACTAGTGTCCAGGCAGGTGTAAAAGTCCACGATTATTTTTTTCCTCTAAAAAGTACGTTTAAATGAAATCCGGAAGCTAAAATACAGTGTGTGTTTTAGCAGGTGCAGGACCTTGAAGACTCATTGGAAAAGTGGGTGTTAGTCGTAAAGGTAGGTGACCCACAGCAGGGATTAAAAACCTCTAAAGTTATTGTGAGCACACATTAACAGCAGAGTGCTCCATCCATCCAGGTGACGGAGGCGTAGGGATATGAGTAAGATATGCTTTCTGTATTCCAATACAGTGACGTTACCCCTGAATTTTCTGTCAGCCTGAATGTTTTTTTGGTTAAAAAAATAGTTTAAATACATAAAAAGGTATCATAAATATGCAGTACCACTATTTATATATATACACACCTTAACTTCTCAAAAAGCTAAAGTGAGTAAAGTGTAAAAATATCATGTGGTGCGACCGTCTAGCTGCAACTGCTGTTTTGTAAACGTCCTTGAAACGACTCTCAGCTGATTAAAATTCATCCTCCGCCTTATTTGGCATGATTTCCAAAGTGTTTTGTAGTTCTGCTCCAAATTGTGAAGTATGTGTATCCATATTTCCTCATAATATAAATAAAACCTTGTCTAGTGATGTCCATTTCCTAAAATATCATGTGGTGCAGCCATTTTGGGACTTATATGTCGAAATCAATTCAAAGTCAGGAAGCTCTGTCATACCTGAGGACCCATTGAAGCAGCAATCAGGTTTCTAAGTCTCTCAAATTTGGAAATAAAGAATCCTTTTAACAACTATTAAGTTATTTCCACAAATATATATTTTGTTTATACATTTCATATTGAACTTTTGTACGGCTTGTTTTGTTTAGTTGGCCAACTCTGTGGCTGCAAATTTTGACTTTAACTTCTAAATATCATGTGGTGTGACCAAAAACATTGCGAGGGTTTTCCACTATAGATGTCCCAGATTGGCCATTTTTGTGCTTTTATATTCAGCTGATGATTCTTATACATAAACTGTCTCAGTGAATGTGACAAGTAGGCAGTCCACACAAAAGATTTAGGTAAAAAAAGCAGCAGTTATTAAACTAAAATTAAATAATTAATAGAGTGTGTAGGTCAGCAAAGTCAGTAACAAAAGCCATGCATGGGTGTGTGTCAGGTGTGCTGTGGACGTGTTGAAGGTGCAAACCAAAAGCATTAATGACACCAGGTGGATGTCAGCTGCAGGAAGAGTGAAAACATGAGGCAGCTTTTATATCCTGGACGCCCAGGTGAGCTCAATCAAGGTAACGACCCTCCCATGTCAGCCACCTGCCTGATGAAGCTGGCCTGAACATTCTCCAAGACAGTGGGAGGGGCGTCACAACATAAAGTGCTTTATTTGATCATTATTTGGAATATATTTTATACAATTTGAGTCATTTTTTCCTAATATTTCAGAGACAATGTAAAATATTAAACATAATAATAACAGTACCGCACCAATATCTCTCTCTCTCTTTCACTTTCAGATATAGATATAGATGTAGATATATACATACATGGTTACATTAATGGTCATGTGTATATATGTCATGTTCCATACACACTGGACTGCCATGCCCTGTAGCAAACAGTGACGTTGTATGGCTGCAGGGAAAGGTACTGCATGTTGGCATCCGTCATGTGATGAAGCCACTGTAGAGCTCGGTGGTCAGTTTCCAGGATGAAGTGCCGCCCCAGCTGATAATATCTGAGGGTGTCGATGGCCCACTTCACCGCCAAGCAATCCTTTTCCACTGCAGAGTGTCTTGTCTCTCTGACAAGCAGTGCACGACTCAGGCACACATCTGGTCTCCTCTCTTCCTCCACCTCCTGCAGCATGTTACAAAATGTTCCAGTTAGGAAATCTTAAACTGAACAAAGTCAAATATTAATGAAAACGATGTCTGTAAAACATTTATCAGAACAATTTTGCATATCTTCTAATACAGTCTGTCAGCAGTCATCGCTATCACTATAGACAATATCATTTCTTCTTCTTCTTCTAAAATTTTCTTCTGGTTTTGGCTCTCTTTGGTTAAAGACTCGGGGTTGAATTCAATAAAATAAAATTCAAAAAACTTTATCTATCCACAGCACTGACAATATACAACCAGCAGCAGTAGTGGCCAAGTAGAAGGAGTAGAGTCCGATAGTCAGATGTCCAATAGTCATAATAATAGCTTAAAAGCCTTAAGGTGTGAGAGGGTGGTGCGCTTTGGGTGGGGGTGAGAGGCTGTGGGTGGTGTGGAGGTTAGTCTCAGGCGGGATAGGAGAGGGCTGGGAGCAGACTTGAGTTCAGTAGTTGAATAGCCTGGTATATGAAGGTGGCCTTCCTCCTGTTGGTCCTAGCTGCAGGACAGCGCAGCCATTCAAAGACCTTGTATAGGACATGGGTGGGGTCCTGTAGGATGGAGTGGGCTTTACAAAGTGTTTGCTGATGGTGCAGAGAGCCTGACGACCGGAGTGTGTGTCCTCTGATTTTAGAGATGGCGCTCACTCTGCTCTGGAGGCGCTTTTTGTTAGTGATTGTGATAGAGCTGAAGAGATGAAGATTAGATGAGAAGATTATTATGCTTTCGATAAAGGAGCTGTAAGAAGTCGTGAGGATATTCTTGCTTACCCCAGAGGAGTTTAGCTTCCTCAGGAAGTACTGACGCTGCTGGCACTTTCTGATGATCTCCTCTGTGTTGGCCTCAAAAGATAGTGTGTCATCACTAACAGTGCCCAGGTATTTGTACTGATGTACGACTTCCACTGGCTCCCCATGGATTCTGGCTGCAGTCCTCTCCACTCCATGCTTGGTGAACTTTACAAGCATCTTCGTTTTGGTGACGTTCAGCTCCAGACAAACACAGTCGTACTGTTCTTCAAACTCGCTAAGGGCAGGCGCATGATCTTCAACAGGAGAACTGTAGCACCTGTAAACTTCACCAGATGGAGGTTAGGATAAAGGGTAAGGAAGTCCATGATCCACAAGGTTAGCTGGTGATCGTAGTTGAAGCAGTTCACGAGTTTTTTAGGCAAGATGTTGGGTGTTGAAGGCAGACGGGAAGCTGAGCAGATATATGTGAGCCCTCTAGGTGTCCAGTATGAAAAGTTTGGCATCGTCAACCCCTCTCGGTGCGATACACAAACTGAAGAGGGTCCATCCATGAAGAGGGCTGTAGCAATAGTGATCATGCTAAAGGCCTTCATGACAAGAGAGGTGAGGGCTATGGGTCTGAGATCATTCAGGACCTTGGGGCTGCTTGGTTTGGGGTTTGGGGATGACTGTGGAGTGTTTCCATGCTGCAATACTCCCCCCAGCTGCTCAGCACAGAGCTTCAGTGCATGACCACAGATGTTGTTTCTTGATCTGTGTCCTTTTCAATCACCTCACCTCGGTGTCTGTGCTGATAATGATGGGGTCACCTGGGGTCAGGCTGCTGCTGATATCTGCTATTTGTGATTATTGGTGTTTCTCAAACCTTGTGCAGAAGGTGTTTAGGTCATCAGGGAGGGATTCCTCAGTGCTCCCAGCCACACAGACAGGTTTGCAGTCTCTCACAGAGTAAACTTCTTCCAGGCTGCCTGAAGGTCGCCCTGTTTAAATTTTTGTTCAGTTTTGTTTTTGTAGGCTATTTTCGACTCCCATTTGCAGTGTCTCTCCTATTTGGAGCCCCCTGCATCCCATCTTTCCCCTCACATCTACAGGAATTATTGTATTTATTCCCTTAATGCTTCTTAGTCGTACTGGGGATTGAAGAGTGAAATCAATTGCTGGATTGGTATAATCGTGGAACTGGTGAGGAAGACGCCCACTTCAGACCTCCATGGGACTCTTGGTGATACATGACACCTTGTGCGTGGGATATTCCCCTCCATTGTCAACCTCTAAGATCTGGGGCTTCTGGGCCGGTGATGCATCTTCCTGCAAAATACAGTAGCTGTTATACAATGCAGCAAAACAATACCTCCAAAAGCTATGCGTGTTCCAGCTCAACATACAGTAAGTTGTCTGGAAGCTTATTGTGTGTGAATCAGCATAAGATACACAGTGTGAGATAATAATAAGGGGGCGTCAGTGTGTGCTAAATAGATAAATGAACACGAGGAGGCTTGATAAATCATGAAGTCAAGGCTGATCAAAACAATGATCAATCAAAGCCATGAGGCATGGCGAGGGAGCAGTGCTGCCACTAAGCTGATGATGACAAAGCTTATGAGTGTGTGCAAATACACAGCAGTGAACCGAGCAACTTACTTTTTCCTGCTGCGCTGGTCAAAGTCAGCCTTTAAGGTGTCTGTGGAAACTGTGGATGAACCTCCAGTGTACTTCAGAACATTCTGAGGTGTACTCGCCAAAAGAAAAATCTACCTGCATTTTGGACTCTGTAAAAAATGCTTCCACCAAATAAAAAAAAACAGACATTATGATGCTGATGTGTGTTCTTTATCTGCATGTGCAAATTGTTTTTCCTTGTTATTGGTCTCCAAATAGATCACAGCTCCGTCTGAGTCCAAGATAGCTGATTTATTAGAAGGTGGTATTGTAGGCTACATGTATTTGATTATCAATAACTAACCAAACCTCAAACTGTTGATGATATTTAATAATATTCAATGGGACCAGCGTTAGATTATGTTGTCTATTTTTGTCAGGAGGAGGCACTAATCACCAAATTACTCACTTACCAGCACTTGTTACTTTGTTAATCGAGAACCAAGTCAGCATTTGCTCTTTGTTCAGCTAACGTTACACAGCAGATGCCCCACATAAACTCTAAAAGAAACAGTCAGAGAGCTGCAGTGTTGGTGAGTGATAGCAAATGTTGCAGCCTCTCAAGTTTAATTTTTATCATGACTTATGTGCGTGCTCTCTAATAATATGGGCTAATGTTAGATGAGTGACATTTGTACAAATGTAAACTGCAAGGTGTTGTAGCATTCGGTCAAGTCCTGGTTTGGTGGATATATATTTATCTAACTCTTGAGTTGAGCCAGAATAAAAATCAGAGGCAGTCATAAATTGATCTGGTTATATCTGCAGTCTGTTGAGTGATAACGGACAGAGCCAAACAATCACCAAGGAAAAGGAAAGTGAGTATTTAGATTAAAAAAAAACACATGAGCATCAGGTAATGTGTGTTGTTTTTATTTTTTAGAAGGATGATGGGTCATAGTGTGATTTGATGTGCCCACTCCATTAACGTCAGCAGAAGTTTGGCTCCCATGCAAAATTCGAATGCTGTCACTGACGTCATGACCTTTCCTTCTGACAAAGGTCCCTTGTTTGTGTCCAGGAGTGCAGTTAATACAGTCCCCATGCAGTTATGAGGTTTTTGGAAAGAAACCACATCAGATGTAATTAATCCAGCTTCATTTACACACTTGACACTGACTCTACAGTAACTAAACAAGACTGGGCAAAGTAGGAACTGTCACAGAGCCCCAGACCACAGGGGGCCCACATGCCCTTCTTAAGGTCAGTTAGTTTGTGATTGTTCAAATAATAACCAAATTGTAAGTCAATATTCATTTATTCATTATTAAAACACTCTTGAAAAATACATGGATACATAAAAATATATTTAACATTGTTTTATCAGCTTAACAATTCAGGACTTTTCCTTATTTTATAAAAATTGTTTATTAATGTGAGTGAAATCCAAACAGACTTCTGTGATTGGAGTTTTATACCTCCCTAATTCACTCCACATCAGTAACCCTTACTGAGTGTAATAAAATTGTTTCTTTTTCTGCAAATAACTTTTTGGCACATAAAAAGATTATACATTATAAATAAATGAATACTATACTTATTCACGCATAACATATAAAACATAAAATATTTCCTCATCTTTTGTGCTAACAGTGTTTCATGGTCATTTCTGTATTTTGTCTCCATCAAATGTTCAAATCCAGCGTGTGCCAATCAAGCAAATATTTCAATACTTTGGGCTTTAAATAGGTCAAAAGAAAAAATATACTTAAAAGACAAGACTTACTTTATTTTGCGATTATTACCTCCTCCAAGGAGGGTATCTTTTTTTAGTTTGGTTTCTTTGTTCGTCCACAGGATTATGGAAAAAACATCTGGCCCAATTTTCATGAAACGTGTTGGAGGAGTGTGGCACGGGCCAAGGAAGAATCCATTAAATTTTGGAGTGGATCCAAATCACTGAGCGAAAACACAAATTATTTTTCCTTTTGTTAACATGGCAAAGAAGGGCATTAGGCCTTGGTCGAGGTCTGCGCTCTCTGAGTGCCCATCTAGGGTTTTTTTATAATTGTGTTGGCTTGGGTCAACCTGGCTCACAGAAATTATGTGTTATTACAAACCTTCACATCTTTGCTTTGTGCGGCACATTTGCACAGGATAAGTTTACTGACAGTATACCCTGCATATGATGCAGACTGTCATGTGTAACTCCACTCTACACAACACAGAAACGCAGTACAGTGTACAGTGTTACAGTCTCCTTTCTTTCTTTCTTTCTTTCTTTCTTTTTTAATGTAGATTAAACACACACAACTGACTCTGTGACAAATTGTCATGTCATCCATTTCATCATCTCTCAAGATTTTGCTCTCTTGCTCTTTCTGCTTATGGGTCTTCATGCTGTGCAGCAACATGAGCCTCCTGCACCCAAAGTGCTATAAAAATCTTCACGCAGCCTCCATAATCCTCCACTATAAAAAGAGGCAGAAAAGAGGTGCAAAAAAAAAAAAAAACTTAAATACAACCCTAAATCACAGATATGCTGATTCAAACAGGACTTATCTTATCACATAACCTCTTTGTTTAGCAAAAGGTAGGTGATTTGCACAGGAATTTTAACTTAACAGACGCGGCAGATTCACACAGGATTCAGATCACAGACAACCTCCACAATTATTATACATTACCAGAGGTCCCCAGGTAACACTTGTCCCACGTGTATAAGGCTTAAGGCATGATAAAATCTCTTAAGGCTATGCTTAGGAACTCACAGCACTTGATTAAATATTAAAGTCCATGGTGATTTGAAACATGACAAAAGGCATATTTAGTAATTAACAGAAAAAAACATGATCATTTTCTATTTGCTGCCGAAACCTAATGACACAGGGGGGTCAAAAGGTGAGTCAGCTACCTCTCCAAGAATGTAAACCTTCCTACATGAGGAAAAACGTTGCCAGGCAATTAAATCTAGGCAGAAACTCTTCTGAGATTGTAACTGGTACTGTAGTCGTATGTAGGGGCGTACTAATGGCTAATGGGACGTTTAGGCGTCCTCTGCTAGAGAAATTTGAAGGTAGGTCTCTTTATTTCTAGCCTTCTGTTAAACATTTCTGCACAAATTTATAGTGTAAATGTCTTTAATTTTGTCAAAAATAAAAGTCCTCTGCTCCGCTAATGTTTTTATTTTGGGGGGGCAGATGCATATGTTCTTAATATTAAGGGAGATGGGTTCCCTTTTATCGGACCCCAAATGCAGAGGAAGTAAAGCCAGTGTCAAAACAGTACAAGAAGTAGAATTAAAGGAGAAGTCCAGTATTTTGCACTTTGACCCCATTCCTGGTTGTTTATGATGAAATAGAGTGGTTAAGACCAAAATCTTGACGATTGCTCCCTCTCTGAGAATTTGAGAGAATTTGTCTTTCCCCTGCCTGGCTTAACAATGCTGTCTATGGCCATGTGTAAATCTGTCCTAAAACCACCTTAAACGTTGGTTTTCAAAGCCATGAAACTCACCCAGTGGTCAGTGGTGTTCCTTGATGTTCCCACATAAAAATCGTAGCAAACTGTGGTTTCCGTGATGATTTATTTGACATTTTGTCCATGCATTGATTTCCTATAGGAAGCCTCATTGTCCGTTGGTAGTAATCCGCCACTGGAAACAGAGAGGGGGTTGTTTACGACAAGGTTGTAGTCATTGTAGTCTTTTAGCTCAGTGAAAGTGCCGGCTCGACAGTGCTGTGTGCGCTCCTCCTCTTCAGAGGAATTCTCCTGCAGTCGCTGACCACACAAAACTTGCCCATTATTACTCTCTTGTAAACAACCTTCACAGTACGATGCCTTTGAACACAACGCCAGCCTTCTTCTTCTGCTTCTTTCTGTGTCCCATTACATTGCAATGGTTTCCTGCCGGTTGGCGACACTCACGTAAAGGAGCATTATCGCCATCAAGTGGGCTGGAGTGTATTACACTTCAGGGTCAAGCGAACGATCAAGCGGAAGTTTACACACGGGTGTGAGGCAGCTGAAAAAATAGTTCCACAATCCAGATGAATAGAAAACACGGATGGAAACCACAGTTTGCTACGATTTTTATGTGGGAACATCAAGGAACACCACTGACCACTGGGTGAGTTTCATGGCTTTGAAAACCAACGTTTAAGGTGGTTTTAGGACAGATTTACACATGGCCATAGACAGCATTGTTAAGCCAGGCAGGGGAAAGCCAAATTCTCTCAAATTGTCAGAGAAGGAGCAATTGTCAAGATTTTGGTCTTAACCACTCTATTTCATCATAAACAACCAGGAATGGGGCTCAAAGTGCAAAATACTGGACTTCTCCTGTAAGGTTGGCCCTTCTTTATCTGGGGGTCCTTCGTTGTAGAGGTCCTAAAATATCCTGCACTCTATAATATCAGTTGCTATAGAGATCACATTGTGCATATTTCCACGATTTGTGTTTGGATTTATTCCAAGTATTCTACACATATTGGTTGGTTTCTGGGGCTCAGGGCAAAATGTGATTAAGACAATGTGTTTCTGCTGGTACACCTGATGGGTACTTGTACACACACCACACATACAGTTGAAGTTGAAGGGGTCAGTAGGAGCTTTCATCTCATTTTTTCCCCAGGGCCTTCTGGCAGGTTAATCCGGCCCTGCACCCAAAGTCTTATTTGCACACAAATTAATTCATTAAAGTTAATCTCTTTTTCCATGACATTTACTGACTAAATAGTGGAATGCACACAAGCACAATTTTGACAGACTGAAGAAGTGAAGCAGAACACTGAGCACAAACAGTCTGCTGCACAGCTGTAACACTTCACCCACAGTGAGGCTTATTAAACAGTACAGAGCGTTATAAATACAGTGTAAGCAAGTCGTAAGTGCATGATAATTAATCAGAGCATTATGTCAGGAAAACAATATATGTTGAGGCTGAGCTCTCATCTGTTTAATGAGTTGCTGTTAAACAGCCACTTGAGGTCAGTGTTGTTCTAAGTTAATAGCCATGTTTAGCCCTGCTTGTGTCGATGTCCTGAATCTGAGGTCAACACATGCGAACACATTCAGTGACCTCACTGAGGAGAGGCCACATGCTGCCTCAGCCTCACAGGAGCCACGACTGAGATGATAATATGATGCTAAGTGTAAGCAGTGACAGTGTGACGGTGCCTGAAACAAAGGCTTTGTGAGGCATGCAGCAATGTCAAGGCAATAGTTTCCATGCAACTGAAATACATTGGGATAAATGTCTTACAGTAAACCAGCGGTAATTGTAACATTAACATGAAACTGGGTTTTGAAATAGAGGAAAAACGGAGGAAACACTGCAGCAGAGAGCTGCTGGAGGGCAGAAATGAATCACACCAAATGCTTTCACGTCAGTTTTGTGTATTCAAGTAAATGGGATTTCAAGCCAAATCTTCCAGATGTGAGGAATGCTTGTGTTTGTGGAACTGTGTACAGTGAATATGAACATGATGTGAATAAAAGCTCCGATTACACCATATTTCATTCTCTAATTGGGATGATTTCTAGTAAATGAAATCAAAGGTAAGTTCATTGGAACCTCCGCAGGAAGACGCTTGTCTTTGATAATCAGCCACTTACACTATCTAACTGATATCTACTATAAGGGCTGCAGCCTAAATTTCATAATACAAATCCAGAGAGTTGCCACCCTGACTTGCTACCAGAAACTACTGCATTTTCTTTTTTCCAATTTATTTTAATTTAACTGACTGCTTAATTATACTGCCTGTACATTTATATAGCTGAAGACTGTTTCAAAACCCTCATCAAAGGGCACTAGTATATATTTGTGTGGAAATATCACAATCTCCAATAACACAGTTCATTTCTATATTAAATTAAATTATCACATGTATAGATTTTTATTTAAAGAATCTGATATCAGCTCTCAAGCCCACCATGTGTAACACTGGATAATGTAAACTCATCTTCAACTGGCTAAAAACCTTGTAAAGTCCCCGACACAACACTGAAAACATGACCTACAGTATGTGTACAGGATACAGATATAGATCGCCAACTGATGAGTCATTTCATTATTGATCCATCTGTTGATTGTTTTCTCTATTAATCAGCTGGCCAATCACTAAGCCCCCCTCCTTCAGTTACTGTTTATCTGTCCACCTTCAGCTAGCCAGCAGATTTGATCAGATGTAGCTAGTTTGACAATTATGTAAACATTTAGACAAGTTGGTTGAAAACATGGTCTCCAAGTGACTGTTTAATATTGACAACTTACTCCTCTTAAAATGACAAACTTGTGACATGGATCCTATCTGTGCATTTCATGATTATATATAAGATATTGAACTAAAAACCTGCGTCTGAAGAAACATATAACAGATAAACAGATAAATTCAGCACCCTTACCAGCTGATGTTCAATGTAAAAGATATTGTTCCTGTATTGCTTTGTAGGTCTTAGAATTCTGAGAAAACGTCTTTTGGCTGCTTATCTTATTGTCCATATTTTTTCTGGAAAAAGAGGAAGGAGTTTTAGGGTGAGGACGAACCGATGTGCTTGGAAAACATATTGCTATCTTGAGTAACATTAGCTGCGGTTGCTGGATCATAAACTTGCTCTTATGCTAAATATACTACTACTGTATAGAACTAAAGTATAGGCTGCTATATACAGCAAGACAAAGCTAATGTGGTGAGTGAGGTGCTTTTTGGCTTGGAAGTAAAGTTCCTACTGTATACAGGAGGCCAACCCGTTCTCATTCCCAGGTCCTCAAATACAACATTTTGTCATACCCCTTGCAGTTCAGGCTGTTCTCATAAACTGTTGGTAGGCAAAGGGTGATCACGTGGCCAATACGCTGACTGGAGTAAACAAGGAAGCAGTTCTAATCAGTCTTGTAAGGAGGCAGTTCCGGGTGGTGGATGGGTCACAAAAAAACAGACTTTCCCCTAGAGTTGCATGTTGGGAACCGTGTGAACCTTGAGTCGTTTTAAGAAACATCCTCACTGTGTTTCTCCTCCTAAATCTAATTTCAGTATTTTTACTTGCCTAAACCTGACCTCCATAACTTTACATCAACTGCATGACTGTACGTTAAGAACATAACGTTATTCGTGGAGCGCCAATTCATAGGATATCACACAAACAGTTCTATGAGAATACATTGAGGAGTTATATTGACAACAAAGGCACCCTTTTGCGTCTTTATGAGATGCAGCGGGCTTTAAACTAACTCCAATATAAGCCCATATGCAGCAATACTTGATGCTGAGAGCGACTGATGTTGGGCAGGAGGGAGAGAGGGTGGATGGGTCAAACAAAACTGGACTTTCAACCAGGAGACACAGCGTGCGTCTCATGTGAAACCAAAAGTCATTGTGTTTCAACGTAATGTTACGTAATTTCCAATCGTCGCACACTGATGTCATTCGTGAGGTATTTATATCATGTTACGTCACATATAACAAACATACTCATGTTATGCCAAAACATGATCTTTTTTCCTAAACCTAACCAAGTAGTTTTGCTGCCTAAAGTGAATGGCAACCGAACCAACATTAATCACACGTTACAGTGTTTTAGCTATGCGTCACATAAAGACACTAAAGGGTGCCAGTGTGTTGCTATAAGACGCCTTGGGGCATCTGTATTTGATGACCTAAGAAGGGGAGCAGGTTGAGGAAACTGCTCAGCCAGGTATGCTTACGTGTGCAGCTTAAACACATTGTTCCTGTGTTCTTCAACATGAGGAGAAATCAAAGGCTTGACAGACCTGCCATGCCTTGTTAGGGCTGCCATAAGAAATCATTTGGCAATCGCTATTCAGAGGACGGGCTCTAGGAACAGTCCGTTGAACATTTAGTCAGAAAAATCATGAACAACACCAATGACATTCTCCCAAAATCCAAGGTTAATCTGTTGATCGACTAATCGATGAATCGTTTCAGCAGCGCATCTTTACCCAACAATAGGAGCGTGTAACTACAGTATAAATAAGATTAAAGCTTCCTGTGCGGACATAAATAGTCACTTCACTGCGAATGTGAGGAGCGACTGTGAGGTCTTGGGACTGAGGTTGGTGAGTTAGCTGACTCGGTGTGCCCCGGGAGAGAGGAGAGTCACTGACCCGTGTCCGGTCTTCCTCCAACAGCGGCGCACCTCGCATATTATCACCCAAGTGAGTCATCAACGGCACGTCAACATCGCTGAGGTTCTTCATGCCAATCTTCCTATTGCTTTTTTAATCCCCCAGCGTGCCTCGTTTGAGCAATTGCCTCCCTCCCCCTCTGCTTTCTCTCTCACTCTCTTTTGATTTACCCCCCCCACCCAACAAACACACACACACACACACACACACACACACCATCCTCCCCTGTATGCTTCCATCACATTCTGCTGAAAAATCTGGAGGTCTGCCAACAGTGTTACACTGCTGCTGTGTGTGAATGTGGCAAGTGTGTGTAGGCCTGGGTGTGTGTGTGTGTTCACCGCAGCGTTTTTTTTTTGCGAACATGTGAATTCAATTGACGATTGAAGGGAGGAATCATGAAGAGGAGTGTGTGCGCGAGCATTCATGTGTGTGTGTTTCAGGACAAATGGATGAATGGGCAACGAGGTTCACTGCTTTTAGGGCCTCGGTTGTGTTTGTGTGCATGTGCGCGAGTGAATGTGTTAAAAAGAGTGAAAGAATGCGGGGAAAAAGAGGTATTGGATGGGTGTTGTCTTACAAGCAACAACAGCACATTGCAGAAAGAGGCATTTTCAACCAATTTATTAATCCTTTTAGGCAATGTTCCCTGTTCAGAAATGCAAATTGAATCAATCTGAGTCTGACTTTTAAGACTTTCAAGTGGGATTTAATTAGAAGCCGAGGCGCACAGTTTTAATGAGAGAGGGGGTGGAGAGAGAAGGAGAGACAGAGAGGGAGAAAACGGGGGAGAAGAAGGGGAGGGGAGGTGGTGTTTTAATGCTATTCCTGCAGGATTGGGGTGAAGGACACATAAACCCAGCGCTGACGGCTTTCTTAAAAGGAGAATTTCCATCATTCCATCCGGCCATCTGTCCATCCGTCCCCGCTGCCCTTCACCTTCGACTTGGCTGTTTACGCCCAGGGAGGGGTTGGCGCTCGGGGTCTGTTTGGTGACACTAAACAACGCCCAATCCACTCTAAACCCACACATCGCCCTCAGCAGAAAAATCACCCCACTTCCTCTGCCAGTGGTTCAGCTCTTCTGCAATCTCCATCTCTGAATCCTTTGTCCTTTTGTGTTGCTGTTATTTACTCCAATACCATTTCTCTTTCCTCCTCCTCCTCCTCCTCCTTCTATTCCTCGCTGAGATTCTCTAACCCTCCTCATCATCCTCCCATCATTTTCCGAGCCCTAAGCTGACTGAGCCTCCCAAAGCCATCAGGTCTGATTGTCTGATCTCGAGGCATCGAGTCCGCCAGCTGAAATGAAAAATGAGGATTCCTCTCAGCCTCTATTTTTATTCTGTTTTCATTCTCTCTTTCATTCGTCTCTCATCGGTCTCCCCCCTTTTTCTTTTCCCACCTCTCTTTCACACTTTCTATTGCGCCTCCTTTTCACACACACACACACACATACACACACACACACACACACACACACACACACACGCACCTCTCTGCTGGCTCTTTCACTCATATTTCTTCACCTTTTGCGGCCTTCTTCGTGCCTGCCAATCTCACCCCATTCCTCCTCTCCTTTCCGTTCATTCCTGCCCTCCGTCCTCTGCTGGGTTGACTGGCAGCTGCACTGGCATGGGAATATGTGAAGGGAGCTGAGAGGGAGCAGGATGCGGTAGAAGCAGGGTGGGGGTGTCTGGCACAACTTCACCTATTTCCAAGGTGCATGAAGAAGGCAAAGAAGTCTGAGGAGGTCAAAACTTCAGCAACACTTGTAGTGTATAAAACAACTTGCAAGACTAACACATTTCGGCTTGTGGCCTTCATCTGGGTCAGGATGCAGAAATCACTGGGTATTTTCTACCAAAGAAATACTTAGCTGGGTACCTATAAGTAAGAGGAACACAAATGTGCATTTAGAGACGAAATTACACTGTAAGTGCTTTTTAAATGACCCAGTACATATTGAATAATTACAAGGTGCAAACAGGGTACCAGCAGTCGATATGTTCTTTTACAACAGCTATCTCATGAAAAGGAGCCACACTGCGTGCAGCTTTAATATACGCTGTTTAAAGGAGGGCAAAAAGGGACTGTTTTATTTTAGAGTCCAGTCTGTAACTATGGTGTAATAACAGTAGAAAGGGTGAACATTGGACCACTCTATTTTACGGTATATAAATGTTTTTAGAGTTCAGTTTCCAAAAGCTTCTTTAAATACTAATATTAATCATCTGATTTTAATATCAAGACTGGTACTTCAGTGTTCTCACATTGTTAGCTTACCATTATTAAAAGTACAGTGCCCTGTAATTATTGAATATGTACAGAGTAATTTAAAAATGTATTTCTAAAGCTGGGCATACACAGTACGATTAAAATCCGTTTCTGAATTTTGAGCCGAATAGCTCATTTTAGAGTCACACTGAATTCAGCTTTGTCGGGTGTTGTTTACTGTGCGGTGTATGGGAGGAACTAAGACCAATTATGGCCTGATTAACTGCTCCCTACCGACTGTCAGATGTTTGAATTTCCTGACATGCTGGAAATTTTCATTGGCTATCGCCCGACGCTGGCGCAGTTGAAGCTGAGCCACGAGTCGATTCCCCAAGATCAGTGCCTTTTTTCCACTCAATCAATCGCACAGCGAAGCCTATACTAAACTAGTTTGTTGGTGCTGCTAACTGCTAACTTGTGCATGTGGGTGTGCCTTTGTGTGTGAGAGAGGGAAACAGAAGCCTTCTTTACACAGATGTTGTGCCATAGGACAGCAATGAAGTCCCTTCTTCATGCCGCCTTTGCATTTTTACACAGAACCAAACAACTGTGGCATCATGCTACTCCAGTGTGTGATTTTAGAAAGCATCCCAGCATCATGGAATCAAAAGAGGCGTGAGGGTGGTGACATTTAAAACAACAGCATCAGCCTCTAGTGTGACATACAAACAATAACAATAGAAAAACATGGCAGTAACAATCATTTACCGTCAATGTTATATCATCTAGTCCTCTCTTTAGAGGGTGCAGAGCTGCCAGACCTTAATTTGTCCCAATTTGCAGACATTTTTGGCCACTGTTCTTCATCTTAGAGTTACCCGCTAACTGCTAACAGCTAACAGCTAATTTTAACAGCTGTTCTTGTGGTGGGTTGCACGCACAACACGTCAAAACGTCACACCTGTGCTGCCCATGATCCCAGGCTGCAGGCTGTCCAGTTTATACAGACATCATCTCGGCGTTGTTACTACTTCTGTTTCCAGCTCAGAGGCGAGACAACTCTGTCCCTTCATTTCGCAGTTGTACCTTTTATACTGAAAGGTGAGGCAGCATAATGTTGTCAAATTCTTGCCTTGAAGAGGCGGTGTAAAAGATGCTAGAGAGAGAGATACTGAGAGAGGAAAGGAATTGAAAATTGACTTGCAGAATTAGGCTTTTAAGCTCTTTTTGAGTCTGTCTCAACATTACTGTGCACCAGACCTACACTAGCAAACAAACCTCTAGCTGCCTGCAGCCCCACTTTTTTCAAACTATTATCAATAGCCAGAAAAAGATCACAAGGGAGGACAGGCCGTGTTATTTTCTATTTTACACATACAGTGTGATCACTCAGGTTGTGGCTCGACAATCAGACCAGACAGTGTGAGCAAGTTAATCGTGAGCTTTGGCTTTACATTGCAGATGACTTACACAAAGTCGGTTATTCTCTAAAGTTTTGTCTTCTAGCCTTGTGCTCACATAAAGGTATCCAGTAAGTATTTTACTGATACCCTGTATACAGTGCTGAACCTGACACATGTGGCGCCCTAGGCAAGCTTCTCCTGGGCCCCTCAAAATTAATAATTGGCACCCCTCTTTGGGCAGCAGCCATTGTTGCCTATAGGAAAATCAGACACTGCCTGTACACACTAAATACGTATACAGTAATTTGGCTTTCATCTAAAGCCTTTTCTTTAAGTGGTCAGTGGGAGTTCTTTGAAAAGGCGCCTCCCTAATACCACTGCTCCCATTAGGCTTATTTTGTTGTTGAGACATTGTGTCTTTGAGTCTACTGTGACCTTGCAAGTGATAATTACAGCCCAAGGATCATTATAATGCCCTAAAAAATCAGTAATGCTTTATGGTAATGTTATTATTTTCTCAGGAGCAAGTAGTGTAACAAATTTATTTTTGATCCCTTCTAAATATCAATTGAAATATCCCCAAACTAAATCCTAACCTGAGCCCTCCACGAGTTTAGTTGTCCTATCTTATCGAGCTGAACTCTGTAAGAGATGGCAGTGAGTATGACTCCCTGTGGATGAAAGAAACTCTGCTGCTTTGATTTTCCTGAGGAGAGAATTGGAGAGAACAGCGATCAATCACAGTGGAGACGACTGGATCATAACTAATTTTTGAAGGGAACAGAGGATGGAGTGATTAACTTACATGGCGGCATGGAAAATGATGTGATGTTAAGAGTTACTTGTCCCCAACTTGGGCGCAACACAATATGCTGTAAACAAAACACTGACATACTGAGTTATCACCTCGCTGCTGTATCGTTGCAGCTAACATGTTAGCAAACATTTGTCTGTTTACAAAGGCACAGAGCAACAGTAGCATTTGGAATCGTGCTTCTGCTCACCTGATGAGTGTAAGTCAATATTCAGTGTTTTTCTCACTGATTTGGTCTCCTCCAGCTTCAGGAGGATATACCTGGCTCTTAAGCTTCAAAACGCTAAACGGTAAGTTCACAAGCTACAGACGCTAGCCTTGTTTGTTTGCCATTTGGTGCTTGGCAGTGTACAGTGGGTTTATTAGAGGGTTTTTTTTCCTAAAACAGCTGACTTTTGCAATCAGAAAAAAACCCTTCTGCGTAAATAGTCTTAAAAATGGACGGGTAGCGTGCCTGAGCAAGGGTATACCTGAACATAATTAGAGTTCAAATGCATGCAGCTTGCCTAAGCACGTCACTTGTACGTAGAAGTGTTTAAAATATTAAGGTTTTAGTAAGAATGCATGCGTTTTTGGAAAGACGGAGCTGGATCAATGACATTTGGATCATCTGCGCGAGTTGTGGGAGAGTTTCTAAATGGATGTTTTTATAGTTTTGCAGCGGGTAAACATGGACCCCTTTAACTGCAATGCATCAAACATTTTCTCCATTTTGTGTTTTTTCTTTGTTCAGCATGGAGGCATGTGACAAATTTTTTTTTCACAAATTCAAGGTAACATGCAGTGAGTAACTGATATACAAATGATTATTTCTTTGGGTGAAGTGTTCCTTTAATGTCTCATTGTGGTCTTAATACCAGGGGTGTAGGGCTATTTGTTTAAGTACCACCATACCACTTAAGTAACCACTGTTCCTAGGGTGCAAGTTCACTGACATTATTCAACTATAACCATAATGAAAGGATGTTTTGCTGCATTTCAAACTTCACTAGCTCACAGTTAGCCAGCTAGAGACTGAGAAAAATTAAGTTCATTGTGCTGCACAAAGGCTACCACCGGCAGCTGGTGAATTTTAAGGTGGAATGTTTTTTTGCATGTTACTTAAAGCATGAGTTGGCGTCATAAATCGATCAACACACTTCAAAGGTTAATATGAAAACTTTGACCATTCCATTTGTTTTGTTTCTCTCTCTTGCATGACATACACTTCAGTGATTGGATCTTCAATCTTCAAAAATATATATGAATTTCAACCTGATTATGCAAACTGCAAATATTTGGTTTACACACTTGAAGGGAAAAAGTGGGTGAGCGTTGTTTCAGTACACTCTGGCAGCAGTACACCCCTGCTTAATGCTGGTGCAGAGGTCTTAACAATTTAATTAGAGTGCCATTATAAGTTTTATATTTTTAAAAAAAGAAAAGAAATTACTGTTTTATTTCCAAAAGACAGGTGGTCACCCTGTCTAGTGTTTAGGATTTGGTGGCATCTAGTGTTGAAATTACACATGTAAATCAACTAAATATTCTCCAGTGTGCCGAGTGTCTAGCCGACACAAAAACAGAATTGGTCCTTTCTAGAGCCAGTGCTTGGTTTGTCTGTTCTGGGCTACTGTAGAAAAAACATGACGGATTCGGTGGAAAGAAAACTTGCTCTGTATGTAAATATAAAGGGAAACAACACTCCTAATTTCAGGTGATTCTACACTAATGAAAATATGTGGAAAAAAAAGCTCCCACTATATCACCCTAAATCCTACACGCTGGACCTTTAATTGTTTCAACCTCATCTTCCATGATGTCATGAATATGAACCGACTAAAAGCGATTTCAGGCAGCGAGGTGGCCGACAGCCAAGTCAAAATATTGTCTGGGGCCCCAGAAAGCATTGCTTCTGTCTCGGGTTGGTGGTGAGGTGACGCGGGGTGAGGCGGGGGTGAGGCTGCCAGGTGTCAGTGTGGTAGATGAGCTGGTGGTGTGTAAGGCACAAGGTGATGGAGTGTGTGAGGTCCGGTCTATCGCTGTCATTAATAACCCAGACAGGCCTGCCAGCACCTTGGAGCCCTGCTCCCATACATAACCCTCAGGGAAGCCGCCAGGGCCCCTGCACTGGCCCCTGAGGACGCACACATACACACATCGGCAAACTAGTCTGACTACTGATGTTAACATGATAGAGAGGAGACACGCGTAGTGTGAAGAATAGTGCGACACCTGGAGTGAAAAAAATGTCTCAGCAGAAACACAAGAGGTTACGGTCTGAGATATGTGACGTTCTTACATATTTCTCCCTCCCATCACTGGGCCTATTCACCCGAGACAGACAAAAGAATACAAAATGTGAAGGAGCCTGGCAGAAGTGTCTGCTCTTGTCTTTGTCACAAAGCACCACTTTCTTTACCGTTCCTACACCCATGGCGAGAGTAACTCTTTGAAATCAAGATGCATAACGTACACAACGTCATACGTCAATTTGGCATTTGTCCCGCTTCGGTCCGTTGACAGTTAAATCTTATTTTACGCATCTGCTTTAAGCGTCGGAATGCTTGAACACCATTCAGGTCTTTCTGAACTCGAATGACCCAGCCTTTAGAGTTGTAAAACCCCCTTTCTGTGGGGGAGGTATGGCAGAGAAGAAGACAGACATCCAGAGGGAAGAGGGGATGAAGAGCTTCTTCGTGGTTTCACAGCTCTTATTGATCAGTGAATCTACCCAGATGGACTTATTTATTTTTTCCAGATATCAGCTTCGATCACTGACCCGCTCCTCTTTTCGCTTCTCTGCCTTTGAACACAGCCAAACACCTGTCTTTCAACATATCAATAGGCAAAGAGGGAAAAGTGAATGAAAGTGGTGCAAAGAATTGGCTGGTGGCATATGCACATGGAAAAAGAGAAGTGTGAAGATGGAGTAAAAGAGACACGAGGGCAACAGAGGAATGGCAAACGGACTGTGTGTTTGTGCGGGAGGGAAAGGGTCCAATCCGATGGAGATGGGGAGATAAAGATATAGATGGATAGGCGAGGAGGAGAGAGGGAGAGGCTTTAATGAATTAATGACTGTTCTCACAACTAGATGCCTCCTCTCTCCGGCTCAGACGCAGCCGATGAAATAATAAATAAACACATGAATAAGTGAAGAGGCCTGGATGAGACGGCACTCCGGAGTGGGAGAAGATGGGAGGGAGGAAGGGGGGTGATGGGTGGTTGAGGGGGAGAGAGGGGTGGTAAGGCGGATAGGCACGCGGTGAGCCTCTCTGGTGATTTGCTCCAACATCAAGCAGCTGGAGGTTACTGAAAAATTTAGCGATGCGCGGGGAGCCGGTGAATGCTAATAGCACAAACTGGCTCCCCCCCTCCCTCACTCCTGCACTCTCCGCCCCGCCTGCACCCACTCACTCCGGTGCACTCCGACCACCTTCAGTCTCCGGTGACCTTGCTCGACGGCGAGATCGAGCGGCCACCAGCATGCTAACGAGTCGCTGGCTTTGGGTTTGCAGGGTTGCCAGACGCTGCGGGGAGCTAAGAGGGCAAGTAGGGGCATCCAAATGACATGTTAGCATGGCCGGGGCCTGGATGGAGATGGGCAGGGTGCCACTCAACCAGGCCAATGAGGTCTATCAGATTATATTAAGTAGAGAGAGAGAGATTGCACTTCAACGAGCAGGTTGTTAATGTGTTGGACTCGAGTCCAACTTCCAAAGGCACAAAACAAAGGCACCTGCTAAAATTAATTATACAGTTATAGAAACCCTCAGTATGTTTAGTGAAAATGACTCAAAGTCACAGCAACAGATTAAAGGACAAGTCTAGTTTATTGCAACTTTTTATAGTTTCATCCCTCATAGCTTACACACAAGAAACCCAAGATGTCTCTACACTGTACACACCTACACATACATGCAACCCAAATTTAATGCGAAACACAAAAAAAGTCGACATGGCTGTCAAAAGTTAGCGTGTTACGTTCCCCAACCATATGCCTGCCTCAGGCTACCCACAACATCACCACAACTACAACACTGACCACAGAAGCAGCACATGTCCACGTGGGCACCCAGCAGCTCTTCTCTTCTTTTACACACTGGGTCTATTATTTTCTTTCTGGGCATGGCTCCGTGGCCCCCAGCAGGTTAAAACTGCACCGAACTGTATAAAAAGTGAGTTCAATCTTGAAAAAATGAAAGAAAAAAATGTTAAAATGAATACTTAATTGTACCAAAGGAAATGTGTTCACATTAAAATAAATTAATCTAATCAATGCATCCTGTCGTTAAAACGATCCAGTTAATAAATTCACTATAAGTTAACATAACCTATGCTCCCAAACCCTGCACAACAACTGCATTATCATGCAGCACAAACCTGGAATAGCCTTCCAGGTGATGTTAGACAAGCTCTGACTCTGACCACTTATAAGTCAAAGCTAAAAACATTCCTCTTTTACACTGCCTACTCCACCCTGTAATGACTGCAACCTTATTTTAAAACTCAATTTTTAATCATTTTGCACCTCTTGTCTGCTCTTTTCCTATTTTAATGGTCATTTTTGAAAAATGTAAATAATTTAGTTATTAATTTTACCTTTTATATATTTTTCTCTTTACTCTTTTCTGTATCCTTTGTTAAGATTTTGATTTTATTGCTCTGCAAAGCACTTTGAATTGCCCTTGTGTATGAAATGTGCTTTACAAATAAAGCTGCTTTGCCTGGTAAAACTCAATACACACAGTGAAGCTGGCAGCAGCCACATGCTGCAGTGATGGAGTCTGCGTAGAACCCTGCTCCACTTTGCGTGCGTTCATGCCCCATGTGTTTCGGCTGTTATTTGTAGGGATGTGGTCGCGTTTCCACATCTCAGCAATTACTTTTGTGAAAACTATTGATAACTAGTACCGGAAGGCAAAAATTGATAATAATCTAGATGTAATAAGACGTCATACGACGGCAAATACCTGCCTTCTGACACACATGCTTTATGGCCAACCGAAGGAAAGGAAACACAGACAAAGAGGACAGAAAAAGAGGTACAAATACAAAATCAAAACCCACCTGAGAAAGTGTCGCTTCAACCTCAACAACTGAAAGAGGTAATTCTCAACAGAAACCTATGGAGCAGGACGTTCTAAGAAAGCTCAGCACAGCAAGAGGTGCAGAAGAAAAGAGGCGACAAAGAGAGGAGAGATCTCCCACTAACATGGCTCCTCAAACTAAACCATGACAACCATCTACAAATGCCCACATTACAATAGAACCTGTGGATCAAGGATCGGCCTCTACAGCAACCTGATGACCCGCCAACAGGACAGTCAGTGATGGCCACTCATTATGATGATGTTGAATAAACCGTTTGACATTTGACTACACACAGAAAAAGCTGGTTCGCGTATTCACATCCAGCACACCAGCAATCCAAACCTTACGGTGGTTTGAGAAATCAAGACACCCACTTCTCTTTCTATCATCGGCCAGAAAACTTTCCTAAACTCTGTTAGTATTAATTTCTCCCATGTGGTAATATCATACTGTGAAAATTTGTAGCTTTTATTTAAGGTGAATGTTGAACTTGGCCACGTCCTGCTATTTGACATCCATCAAATGCTTGCTGGGTAATGACTCGTGGCAAATCAGGATCAAAACCACTGTGGCTGTTAAAAAGCTCTCAGCTAACACCTCATGTGAGAATAAGAACAGAGAACAGGTCATATTTCTCCAAATCACTGGCTGTGGTTTATTCATTCCTTCAAAATTTCTTGAACACATGCCAGCACCAGCGTTGGCACTTTAGCACCATAACCTGAGTTCAACCTCACAACTGCATCTTCACATACACTGAGGAACAAGTTGTGCTTAATTTTGGTGAGAATAGCTGGTCATCATCAATCACTGTGGCCTGAGGAAACCGCTGTATGTGAAAATAAGTTTTAAGAGCGTATCATAGTATCGAAGCCAACGAGAAGAACTTGTAAAGACGGATCACTTGGAGCATTTCAAACAATCCTAAATGGTTCTTTGTGACTGTAGAGCAGTAATAAATTTATGCAGAACCATTTCAACACGGTCCTACAGGGAGCGTTTCTCAAAGCTTCCCAAAGACGATTACGCAGCAGTACAAGACTAAACCATTTTTGGACAGGCCGCTTTTGTTAAGAGTGTAGGATTACTGAAGGGTAAGCAACCGTTACAAAGCGCTAATGTGTTTGGGCCAGTAAGCTCTCATCAGAGCGAGCCAACAGCTGATGACCCTCAGTGAACCCTCAGCGGTGTAAGTTATCTGTCATTGTCACTCTTATTTGCAGGATATGAGGACGCTTTGTGATGAAATGAAGGAATGCATTTCAGCAAAGTCATTTTTCATAACTGTCATGGGTGAGAAAGAAGTTAGGGTTTTTTTTTTTTAGTGTTCATTGCAAATTTCTCCTCATGAGACTATGATGAGTGCCCAGCAGCTAACTCCATAAACAGTGCTAAACAATAGCAACAGTGCTGACAGAGCTAACAGTGTCAACCAGGGGAAATTAAAGAATGGACTTTTGCCTCAATGCCATCTTAATTTTAGCATTAACTGATGTATGAGCGCAGTGCAAGCGGCGGGGATGAGCTAGCCAGTGGGATCATGAATGTATACAGAGACGTGAATGCAGCGTTGACAGCGGGTTTCATTCCTATGACAGCTGCTCAGTGGTTCATGAAGCCAAAAATATTTAACTAGCGTGCCTATTGGCGCTGCTTCCTCATCGTTGAGTTCATAGAGCAAGTGAACTAGAGACTTCCCCGGCCGAGCTAGCTAGCTCCGCTAACTTGAATGAGGATAAATGATTCAGCTCTTCTAGACTTTCCAAATGTTATCAGATCAAATCCTGAAATCGTTTTGCAGGGATTGTGATGCTCAAACAAATGTATCTATGTCTCTTTCAGAACATGGGAAAAAGTCTCTTTGGGCCTGATGGCATCACATGACGGGCTCAGAAGTTTTAATTCCACTGTCTGACCGCTATGAAAATTGGCTTCAAAGCCCAGAGCACTTCCTCTGAATGGCCTGAGTGGGATACACACATGCACTAACATGCACGCACGGCTGCAAACCACAGAGAGACTCTGATTACAACACACACAGAGTAGCTGGACTTCACTCTCTGCTCAGGATGTCGTTACTGCTCTATGTCTTTACAGAGCAAATAGAGGTTTGTGTTATATTAATGCTCTGAATGTCTCATACAAAACCTTTAACCTGTGTCAAGTGATACTTTCACAGTGAGCCTGCCATTATGCACTTTACAGAAGAACCAGAAACATGCTGCTGTGATTATGAGCTGAAACTAAATAAACTTTGTTTCAAGTTTTGAAAACGCCAAAGGTGAGGAAATGCTGCACTCATATGAATCACTAAATTCACAGAGGATGTTTTTACGTAGCGGGATATTCTATTTTTGAAGCCTGCTGAGGTGTATCTTTAGAAGATTCTGACCCAAATGTCCTCGTCCCCAGCGCTGGTCCTGCTGGCCCTCAGGCCTGAATGGCCCCCTGGTCTCAGTCCCCGAGCCGGGATGCTGACAGACTGGATGAGAGGCCCGGGGCGCCACCAAGGAGCCCCAGTGACATGATTTACAGGCAGAGCTGCTGGGGTTGCTGGGCGACGTCTCGCTGCGGTCCCCCGCCACTATAATCGGAGCTCCACGTCCGGCTCCGAGGAGTCTGCCCAGGCTCACATCACCTCCTCCCCTCCTCTTACTCCTCCTCACCCCCTCCCCTCTCCTGCCAGTCCAACTCAACAATGCACTCCCTCCCACATCCCTTCTTCTTCCCCTGCACCACTAAGGCATTGCGAGGCAGATGGAGGGAAGGCGGAGAGGCTTGCAACAATAGTAGCTGTGTGATGAAGGCCACTCCTTTGAGGTGAAGACACTTAAATGCACACAAACACACACAAGAGTGTGCACACATGTGCACACAAACACATATACACATGCAACACATAAAACAAAGAGCAACGCCAACACAATGGCGCTGCGTTGTCTTGCCTTCCACTGCGGTGTGGATTTATTGGCTTCTATGTGGCGCGTAGATCCATCCCTCTTGTAAAAGCGCATTGTCTGGGCTCCACAGAGCAGCAGCTCCAGTGTTCTGGCTCTCTGTGTCTGAGCCTCAGCACCTCCACTGCTTTCATATCCACCCACTATAATCAGCGGACAGCGCTGGGAGTGACTTGGAGCCTGGCTGGCTGGCTCAGCTCGCTCCAGAGTGCTGGCTGCGAGCGAGGTCATCTGTCCAGAGTACTGCGAGTCTCCGGGGAGCGAAAGAGGGAGAGGGATGCAAAGGGCTATTGAGGAGCAATGAGGGATAAGGAACACCCTGTGTTAAAGTTGCACTGGGCAAGGTTTTTCCTGTAAAAACATACTTAATTAACTTTCTCTTAAGTTCTTACATTGACCGTAAACTTGGGACACTTTTCAGTTTGATGTTTTACCACTACAAGATTATGTGCCCTGCATAGCTACCTTTTAAACTGGTGCACAGGTTTCTCACAGAGCTGCAGATTTAGGTGAGTTTGTAACTCTATAAACTGACATGGAACATTTAGCCTTTAGTGGACATAGTTGTGTCTTTGACTTTTTTATTTAAGGAATATTTCTTTATATATTTTGGGAGATATGCTTATTGTTGTCAAGACTTCAGAGAGATGATTGTTACCACTGTCATGTCTGTGGGTTTACCATGGAGCTGGAGCCAGGGAGGGTTTAGCTTAGCTTATCTTAGCTTAGCATAAAAACAGGAAGCATCTAGCCTGAATCTGTTCAAACACAATGTTCAGAAATGCTCACCTTTAAAGCTCATAAATTAACAGGATGTGTTTCATTTGTTACGTTTGGTCTCATCAAAAATATCCAGATGACAATTGTGTTTTTACAGGGACATATTTTTTGGTGAACACCAGTTCTGCCAGGCAGCCAGCGGAGATGCTGCACAGAAGTACAGGTCAAATGGATAAACTATTATTTGTCAATAACTACTTGCAGGTAACAAACTACATTTACACTTGTTACTGTAACAAAGTTTTAGTTTTTTTCTTTCGTGCACTCGTGCTACTCAGGGTATTTTTTAAAAATCTGTCATTTTACTTTTGCTTACTAACTTTTCATCACAGGTACAAGTTTCATCACCGCTCCTGATAAACTGACAATGGAACAAAATAAAGGAAACAAATCAGCAGCAGGGGCAGAAAAGAAGCTGCACGTGACATAACAGAGCGTTAGCTGTTGTATAAAACAGTCTCAAATTTGCTGTAATTTGTTCATGGCTGCAGCTGTTGTGTAGTTTATATTGTTTAGATAACTCCATGTCGTCTGCCTTGGTGAAGATTTTATTCTGTTAATTCTATAAGAAGTGTCGGGTTATTGAATTTGTGTAGCTTAATATTGCTTTTTGCACCCACTGCCAGTGTCCATAGAGTTTTTATTTATTGGCAGTCATTGTGTCTGTGTCTGGTTAATTCTAGTGAGGCTGAAGTGTTTGATAATCAGTTGCATGTACAGGCTGTAAACTGCTCTCTATAGAAATTTTGTCATGTTGAAGTTGTCATGCTGCTGATGTTGTTCCATGAGTGTGTACGTTGACATTAAATGCAATTTATTTTTTTACCCCTTACCCTTTCAAAAATGTGACGCAGCAACACATACTCAAAGTACATTTTTCTGACCTCCTTTTTACTTTTACTGAAGTAAATTTATAACCAAGTGCGTTTATTATTACTGAAGGAAAACTCCTTAAAAGTCACAGTACTTTCACTTGAGTACAGTATTAAAGTACTCTTTTCACCTTTGCTTGCACGTAATTCCTTCCCCACCATTCTGATGTGTTTGCACAGATTTAACAAATGAGATACACCATATTAAAGCTTTAAAGACTGACCGCCTCCTCACTCCAGCTCTGCTCTTAACACACAAATCGACTTATTGGTTTGGTGCTGACTTCCTGTACTCACAGCTTTCCGGCACAGTGAGGGATTATTAGTGACATTACGGGCGCGTTCACGTTCAGTTTTACCTCCAAACTGGAGCACTGTTTACAGTCTGTCAGATCGTGTGACTGCTTATGTCTCCTGCATCGTCAGATCTATTTTTAGCACATAAAATAGCAAATTAAACCCCAGTAGTAAAAACTTGTAGTTGTCCTTTAAGCTGAATTTGTACTTGAGTATAAGGAGACTGCACTGCTGGGCCAGGTGGATACAGAGATTCCACATGAAGGCCACAACACCTGGACTGTGTGTTTCCAGCACTGACATTGATTGTGATGTAAATAGTGAGGTGTGGAAAGATTACTTAGCTGACCTACAAGGGGCCCAATGTGTAAGGGAGGCCCTCACCTGCAAAATCTTACTCAAATTAACGCATACCAACCAGGAAGTGATTTAAAATGACCACAAAGTGATGCAAACAAACTGCAGAGACAAAAAATAGCTACAAAAATGGGCAAAACAACTACAAAGAGACACAAAAGAACACAAAATCACCTCAAAGAAACACAACAGGACCACAAAGAGACATAAAACTACAAAAATTTGCCTTAAGACTACAAAGAGATGCAAAACAGTGACACACAACTATAAAGTCTGTGTCCTGCTCCTACGTAAGAGAAGTGGCACATCATAGAGATAACCATTAGATGAATTAAGTCACTGTGGGGCTCTAACACCAAGGCAGTGGAGGGAAAGTCCTACAGGTGTGTTAGCTTCAGAGAAGGCTGGAAATACATCAAGGAGGACATGAGTGAAAATATAAAGATGAGCAAAAGCTTTAAAATGCCAACATCCATAATACGATATATCAGCGCGTGTTTTATATTCAACACTGGTCAACAGTGACTGGCAGTTCTTCCATATTTTAATGAGACCAGTGCCAGCATTGGCTAACCCATATTTCTCTCGGACCCCCGTTATGGCATCTATTCATCAGACGGCCCGCATTTTCTCCAGCTGAGCCTGTGAAGCAGCCAGAGAGGCCGGCAGGACTGTGATCTGCCATGCACAGAAACGCAAGAGGAATGGGAAGGGAAAGGAGAGGAGGGGAGAGAAGCGAGGGGCTGTGTCAGAGCTGTCTGCACTGAGGCCTTCAACAACACAGAGCTCTGATGGAACCAGGCCGACTGCCGCTGCCGCCGCCACTGCTGCATGTGAGCGTGTGTGTGTGCGTGGGCGTAGGTGTGTGAAAAAGCGATGGAAGCCGAGAAAGAGGTTTTTTAAAGTTTTGATAGAAGGTTTGTCACCACAGAGCCTCTCATCACTTTTCAAAGGCGAACAGACGCTTCTCAGAGAATATAAACCCACTTTCTCTGCTTTTTCTGAGCTTTATCGAACTAGAAAGAAACCCCCAACTACCCCCTTTACTCTGTTCCTCTTTATCATCAATCATCTCTCTTTCTCTCCCTCTTTCTCCCTCACACACACACACATATGCACACACATACTTAAACTGTGTTGGGAGCCCAAAGTGTTGAGGTAATGACTTACACATGTCCCTATTAAGGATCTGGCACATGGCGGGGAACTTTCCCACCCGTCCATAATTGATATTAATCCCTGCTCTTTGGAGTGGCTCGGGGGAATGGTCGGAGGAGACGTTAATGCACATACAATGGCACAGTCCTAGACTTTGGAGAAAAAAGAGAAAGCCCTTTTTAAAAAAGGCTGCAATAAATGAGATTAAATCCAGCCAGACAGAGAGTAGATAAGACAAAAAATGACGGAGAGGAAAAACTATACAAAGAGAATGGAAAATTCCTTCTAATGTGAATGGAAAAGTCAATTTGAGATCAGAAATTAGACGTGTACTCTTCATATAAGAAATCTGTTAAGTGTCAGAAAACTATTTTTTTGTTGACATACAATGAAATATAACTTTTTTTTTCCACAGCCAGTAATAGATCTACAAAAATCTGTCTTGACAAAGAAACTAATTACAGATTTTTTATTTTTTTATATAGGATGAGAGCGTTTAACTGCATTAAGCAAAGCACTACTACATGTAAAGGGTCGCAGAATGTAATTAAGAATTAAAGCAAACAGGAAGCAGGTATTCATTTACTGTAATAATCATAAAGTGGAAATGCGAGGTAGCAAAATGTAATCATTGCAAATTGTAATCAAGACATTTAAGACTTATAAAGGCTTTGCTCTGAGCAACCCCGACGACAAAAACACACATTTTCCTACTTACTTCTGGTGATGGTATCTCGCCATTGTCTCTGAGATTTCTGCCTCCATGCTGAATTGGCATGTGGTTTCACTTCCAGTCTCCAAAAACAAATAATAAAACTTTGCTGGACACTAGGCTAATTAATACAATGTAAAATGCCATAGGCTTGTGCTAATAACATTAGCATGTTGTATTTGTGGGAAAAATGTGTTTAGTATAAAATAGTTGTTTTCTCAGTGAACCTTGTGAGTTGTAATGGAGCCAAATTATGAAGTGTTACCTTTGCTAAATGTCGCTTTTGTCCTTGATTTTATATGAGTAGAGGAAAAGATTGCTAGGTGCTAGGCTACTTTATACAATGTAAAATGCCATAGGCTTGTGCTAATAACGTTAGCATGTTGTATTTGTGGGGAAAATGTGTTTATTATAATGAGGAATTTATATTTCTGCATTGACATGGAGCCTACACCGTAACCTACGCTGTAGCCTGACATGCACCAAATGTAACTGCACGTCATGGCGACACAGACCTTCTGTCTATTTGTGTAAGCTGAAACCATTTCCCTCAGTGGAAGCAAAGATTTATTTACTTTAATTTCACAGATAAGAAGACAATAAAGCCTGTTGTATTAGTTTGAAAAACTTGTCTAGTAAGATACTTGTTTTGTTGCTGAACCTTGTGAGCTGTAATGGAGCTGAATTATGTACCATTACGTTTGTTACATGTTGTCGTCCTTAATTATGCATGAAAAGAGCGTATCATCTCTATGCAACACAGTGTTGGACGGTGGGTCACTGCTGCTTCTCGTTGTAAGTGCTTTTGTCCCCTCACACACACACATTCTCACTGACTGATTAATTGGTGCTGCTTACTTACATTATTGTGGCATGTTTATTATAAATACAGCCCATCTGATGCTGGTTTCATCACTACTACAAATGCAGCTGTAGCCAGTATCTCACTATCACTATCCTCATTCATATTTTAAGGAGCTACAAATTAAATTCAGCCACAAAATAAACCTGAAAAGCTGCAAATCAGAACGGAAGTACAGAGTTGTTGCATAGTGATGATACACCATCTCATCTAGTTGCATTGGTGTGAACCAGCAGGTTTTTAGAACGTTGCAGAACGGCACATTGCAAGTAGTCTACGGTCATTTTGACTTGACCAGCAGACTTCACTACAGGCTGATAAGCTGTTGAAACAAGTGACGTGCTTTATGTTCTTAAACCAGCCGCTGGCGATTTGACCAGCAGATTTGCAGTTGACATCATCAGCTGGCTTGAGTCGAGCTCAGACAGCCAGTTCACACTGCTGCAACTTTTCTCTGCAACGTTCTAAAACTGTTTCGTCTCGTCATAAATCATTGGTCTGAACTGGGCTTAACATTAAAATAAATCACGTTGCATTATGGGAAATGTAGGATCTAGTGTTCATTGGAGCTTGACTCATTCTATAGACTTTAATTATGGATATTTTAACCTGTCTCTTGCAAATCCCTCCGCTACAGTGCAGGAGTACTCCTTTAAGACTACACTTTTTATACCCTTTGAAGCACTTATTGATATCCTCATTACATTATTTTAATTCCATGTATTAAAACAACCTCTAACTTTTACAACACATAAAGTATGAAGAACTCTATTAAAATAAAAATACTGTTGTTTCTGTGAGTGTGCATTAAGTGCTCCCTACACGCTTTTCTCAGGAACCTTTTAAGATCTCTTCATTCCCTTTATCTACAGTCAGTGAAACACTCTATTGAATCTGAATGGTGGTTAAACAGAATAGAGCAGAACAAATCAGAAGTGATGAACAGCTATGTGCATCAGATGGGTTTCACATTCATGAAGCGCTCTCTTAGTGAAGTCTGATCTGACCTTTAAGCTCGTTCAGGATCGAGGAGATGTGTATACAGTATACTAAAGGAAGAACTCAAAAGACTCTGTGTTAACACCCGTCACATGAAGGACTACACTGCTGTGGTGAATGAAACACTGTTATCTCTGGATAATCTCTGCAGCGTGACCTCTGTGACCTCAGCGGCAGCGTCCTGCAGTCAGACTGGTGGCCATGGGGAAGAGAGCTCACAGCAGCCATTACATGGTCGACTGAAGGGAGAAGAACAGCTAATTCTTGTGACAGGGTTATTTCAGAATTAGTATCATGGTCGGTTGTGGAGAAACTTCCCCTCCTTTCTTCCAAACCCCGTGGTAGAGCGTTGGCGATGCTGAGGCTCCCAGAGGCTCCCTGAGGGCCCAGCCTGAGTTCCCAGCTGGGTGTCAAACACACCCTGGGGTCTGCTTGGGTGGACACCCATCTGCCCCTGCTGTCTGCCTGAGGAGGGAGGAAGGGATAGAGCAGTGGGAAGGTCTTACATGGAGGTCAGCTAAGACTTTTGGTAATTCTCAAAAAAGGATAAAAAAGCGAGACTTGTGATGATCACTTTTTATTTCTCAGGTCAGTTAGCTTATGGTTAGTTAGATTTGAGACCTTTTTATGCCACTTGGAATTCAATTTAATACCAATTTTATGATTTTCAAAATGAATTACAAAAAAATGTTACTTGGTTAGAGACATTTTTTTCCAAATACTGTAGCATAAAACATGACTTATCTCATGGCACAGACAAAGGTAGAACAGAGCTGGCGTTTGTTCGCGTGTTTTCTTGGCAACGTTGTGGTTCTCACTCTGCATGTGGGATTTCTCTGCCTTGATTCCCATCGTAAGTTGAAAACATTTTGGCGTATGGTACACTGAGCCTTGTACACCTTGCATTGTTCCAACTTCCCCGTGTTGCTCAGGGTACAGTGACAGCTGGCTAGCAGACAGTGGATCCTCTGCTCTGAGCATCCCAGCCAGAAATGACGTATGATTTGGGATACGTATTGTTTGATTTTATCAATACTACCTTTATCGATCTGTTCTGTTCTTTATTGTCACAGCAGATTCTTAGGTTATGTTTTTCTTTTTAATTCATTCATTCATGTTGTTTTCTGTTTCACTTTGAATCTCACATCTCCTCTCATGTCAGATCACTTCACTTCCTGCCCCTGTGTGTTTTCTCTCCCTTTTCAAGACTTCACCTGTGTCTGATTGTCTGCCTCGCCCTGATTAGCCTCACCTGTGTCTCGTTATCCTTCCCCTCAGCAGAGTATTGTTTTCTCAGTGCCAGTTAATCTTAGCTCCTTTTTATTATTTAGCCTTATTTTCCTTACTGGATGTGTTTGTCTCCACTGATAGTCCGTCTGTGTACTGAACCAACCTTTTGACCAGTAAAGAGTTATTTTACCTAACTGTCTCCAGAGTCGCGCGTTTGAGTCCACTCTCACCTGGTTCACCAGTTGTTACACTTAATTGGTACGCTTAACGGTTCTTTTCATTACAAAATAATTTTTAAAAACACAATATTTTTTAAAAAGGAAAGTACTTTTGAATATTTTAAATGTAACTAAATGTTGATTCAAAAGCAGCAACAGTTATGTTTACAACAGCAAAGTCACTATATGAACTCAATAAATCAAATTTTAAAAAAGCCAATAAAATATATAATATTCCTTTGTTACATTTAAACAATGAAAGCATGTGATTAAATTTAGAAGGAAACATCATGGTTTGGTTTTACTTTCATTCATGAAGCAAACACCGGGCTCCTGGGTGATGCCTTTTTTGTTAGTGTCCGATGCTTAAATCCAGGTATTTGACAACTTCAGAATGAAAACAGGTTGATAAAACATACAGAGGCGATGGACGAGAGCCTGCGGACAGAGCAGATTAAATATCTCTTTCCACATGTTTATTCTTGTTGACCAGGTGTATTAATAAAGTGTTGGCTTTTTAGTATTACACTTACAGTAAAGAGCTTAGCTGTCGTCAACTCAAGTATTTTTCAGGTTATCTATCTCCACCGCAGCCTCTCTGCTCTGCTATTCACTGACTTCACTCTGTTGTGTGTGTATGTGTTTGTGTGTGTGTTATTTTGTCTGCAGCAGCACCCTGCACCACAACCCCTGCATGAATCTGTGATATTGTAAACTATAGACAAATCTACAACGATCATTAAAGTAATAGTAGATGTTTCTTCCCACAGTACTGATCAACTTTAATTAGTTGTTGATTTTAGATATACAGGTTGTATGTGTTTTGTTGTGTTTCAGGCTGCACTCGTGCACTGTTCATTCATTTTTCTATACAAAATAATGCACCAAAAATTGTGTACATATCCTGTGTAATCATGAGCCAGTAATTAGTGTATAACACTAATATTTTTGGGGAAGCAAAGCTGTGATCATGTGACCAATGCGCCAACAGGAGTAAAGAAGGACACTGGCTCCATAGTGAGGCATGTTTGGGTGGTTGATGGGTCACAAAACAAAGTACGGAGCCACTTGAACTTTGACTGAGTCATTTTAGGGTATGTTTCCACCATATTTATTTTCCTAAACCTAACCTACATAACTCTAGATTAAGTATGTAAAGTCGTTAATTCATAGGATATCATACGAACTGTTGTATGAGGGTAAATTGTGTACATACTTTTGTCTGTTAGGATGGAGGAGGCTTCTGTTTTCTCCAGTTTCCATGGTAAAAAATATGTTAGATTTAATGTGTCCTAAATGAAGCAGAATCTAAAGGCGACATAATTTAAACTGGTGAATGTTTGCATCAAATAGCAATCTTCAGCATCCTGTCACCATTAGCGCAGCACGCACAGAATTTGAAACTCTGTGATTGGATTTTTTTTTTCACTGAAATACACCTTGGAAGTCATAATTGACTTCCTTGCACAGTTTTCATGTCCACAGGACATAAAAACAGACTTGCAACCTCTTCTTTTTTTATATCAAAGACCCAGATATTTTCTTACACAGTTGTTCATCTTTTGTACCAAATATTCAGCCAGATTTTCATGTCCATCCAGGCTTTGAAGTGCTCCAACTACCACAAATCTAACTCACGAAGCATTACTGCATCTCTGGGTGAAGATTTGACATACTGTGGCTGTAATGAACACCGCAGCCTCGCAGGCAAGCTATCAGCACTTTAGACTGAAAGTCTTGTTCCAGCTCACTCTTATCGTGTAGGTGTCCGGCAAACCAGTTGTACTGTCAGAAGCATTCATACAGCAGGGAGAGTAAAACACTGAATAAGAAACACGACACAGAAGAAGTATGTCTCGTTCAAGTAAATTTATTAACGTTTATTTAAAAGGTGAGGTAGTTGTCAAGGCAACTGCTGCGCGGGCTGCAGCGAAAGAGCTGGGAGTGTTTCTTCTCCTCCTTCTCCTTCATATCCTTTTTAGACGTGATAAAACACATCAGTTCAAGAGAAAAAATAAAAGGCGAGAGTCCAACAAAAATGGGGAGATGTCTGTAAGTCAGAGACAACTAGACGTGTTGTTTAGTCCTGAAGAGGCTACATGACTTTACAACTCATGACGCTTCTGGATGAAGAAGAACAAACTTTGAATCACAAGTGCTCTTATGCTTTTAGATCAGTTACAGAGGAAAAGAAAGTAAAACCAGTGTTACCTATACTGGCCTAGAGACAGAGCTGAAGTCATAATACAGCAAACAGACCCGAGTGAGTTAACTGAACTTAACGAAGTTTTAAATAACATAACTAATAACACAAGGGGAACACAATGGCCATCCATTTAACGTCATGTTTGTCAAACCATTAACAGACATTATGAGCAGACAAACACAATAACAAGGTTATGTACAAATAAACACTACATAGACAGTTTATTACCCAACTTTGTCCCCAGAAAGACGTAAACATTTAGCACTCCTTATTGCATCGGTCAGTTTACATGGTGAAGGTCAGATGTCTCCTGAACCTGCAGCATGGTAACCAAAAAGCAAAATAAATTAACCTCATAGATAACAGAATTTTATCTAGAAATTGTGTCAACATGCATGTCAGAAAATTCCATAACCACTTCCATTAAGGGAAGGAGGGCTGGAGCCTATTCCAGCTGACATTTGGCGACAGGCAGGGTACACTCTGGACAGGTCACCAGACTATCACAGGGCTGACACATAGAGACAGACAACCATTCACACTCACATTCACACCTACGGACAATTTAGAGTCACCAATTAACCTGCATGTCTTTGAACTGTGGGAGGAAGCTGGAGTACCCAGAGAAAACCCACGCTGACACAGAAGGAGAACATGCAAACTTTACACAGAAGGGCTCCAGCTGGCCAGTTTGAACCCAGAACCCTCTTGCTGTGAGGCGACAGTGCTAACTGTTCCACCACCGTGCTGCCCCCAAACTGCCCTGATAGTTTAGTCGCATGAAAGATGCCTGTAACTGCACGAAAACCTCAAAATGTGAAACCTAAAGTGAAGGTGAGGGTAAGTGGAAATGATTTTCCTCAGTGTTTTTCACATCTGGTGCCATGTCACTTTCCAAAACTGCTAGTCCAGCAATCAAACTCTCTTTACACCGTAATTGCTCAGGTGTGCAGTGGTGAGAAAGTACTGTATGCAGGATCTAAATTTCTCTCTCAGGTTCTCTTTTTATTCCTCTCAGCGATACTTCTTTCACCTCTCCTCCCAACCTGTTCTCATTCCCAGGGCATCAAGTAGCTACACTTTTCCACACCCCGCAGCGTCTCACAATGACGCACAAGGCACCCTTACATGTATAAGGGTAGTAGTGTTTAAGTGGTGTTTAGCAAGCAAAACTACTTATGGTGGGAAAAAGGATCATGTTTTGCGTGCGTTTGTTACGTAAAATGACATCCTCTAGGTCCGTCACATGATGGCATGAGGCCCAAAATTAGTTTTCCCTATAGACTTACACTAGAAAAGAGATGTCAATAAATCAGGGGATACAGTTTTGTTGAGCATCACGACCCCCACGACATGTTTCACTGTCGGGACTGGATTCATTCTGTCCAATGACATGAGTTAGCGGTACGCTAAACCAGAAGTTAGCCGCTTGGCCACCAGAAGTCTCTGGTGTGCTTGCTTTATGGGTCCCACGATGAAAATTCTTTTTGGCTTTATGCACCGGTGAGCAACTTTAACAGCCAAAGCTGTAACCAGTTCTCATCCATGAATGAAAGTCAGGTTTTGTTTGACCGTCCTGTTGCTCACACCTTCCGCAGACTTTTTCACTTTTTTATATTACATCAGTTGCTCTCAGCATCAAGTACTGCCACACACAGGGTTACTATGATGTCAGGTGAATGCCAGCTGTGTTTCATAAAGACGCTAAAGGCTGCCATTGGAGTCGATATCACACACAGGGGGAATAGAAGCAGGGTGTTGCCGTGTACAACTGAGAGCAACACCATGACTGCCTTCAAGGAGAGGCTGTTGTATGATTCATCGTATCTGTGTCCTCTCTCATAGTGTGGCTGGTGGGAAGACACTTAGAAAGTACTTTGTTTTAAGTGTGCTCTGGCCTTCGGAGTTCTGGTTAATAAAAAGGTCTGTGTTTTCTAGTGTAGAGTGCTAATCGATACAGTACAACAAAGCATGTTTACAGGTTGCCAGCAACTGGTTGTTATGCCAGAGATAATGATCCATGATGAGGTAAATAAAGACTATTTGGGTTCACGGTGCAATCAGAGCCATTGCAGTATGCTGCAGCAGCTGTTCAGAGAATTTAATGTGCCAACTGTAGTTGGAAATTGACACAATGTTTTATACCTATATTAAACGCCACTAAGCGTACAGGGAACTTTTTTTTTTCTCAGTTTGGTCATTGAATTCTTACTGTTTGTCTTTACCATAAGTGTATGCATCGTGTTCATTCGCTCATATTATAAGTCTTTGGCAGCCTTTTCACAGTTCTCCTAGCAACCACAGCTGGTGCTATCATGGAGGCCCTTTGGAGAGTTGACTGCTCTCATATGAAAGCTAAATATATAACAGAGTGTCAAGAAAGACAGATGTACCTTAGCACGTTGAGAACCAAACCATTGGTTAGGGAAACACAGAGGAGATGGAAGTGCAGTTGCCAAGTTGCTAAAGGTTCAGTGGAGGTTGTATGAACTTCAGAAGTTTCCACCGACATGGGGGTGAGTCGATAATGACCGGATTTCGTATTAGGACGAGCATTTCTTTCAGACTTGAGGTTTTTCATCATTCTGTGCCGTCTGGCGAGATAGACACACTGCTGTGATCCCTGCTGTTTCTCACCACGCTGATTGGACTTTTGCTACGACACCCAAGCCGTTCAGTGGCCCACTGGAATCCCAGAGTGATGTCTCAAAACCCATACACAAACACGCAGTTGATTTCCACCATGTAGAAAAGTACCCAAATGAGGGACGTGGATCAATGCATTCAACGTGCCCGTGTTTGTGTTGATGTTGTGTTCATGCTGATGATAAAAAGTTAGAGAATGAGTGTGTCAGAGGTGGGTGTTGGTGTAAATATCAAATGTGTGCGTGTGAGGGGCAGAAAACTAAAGAACCAGAGTCAACTAGAGATTGAAGCAGAGCAACTTTTGCTACTTTTTTTTTCATGTGAACATGGAATCTGGAGGGAAGTTTGGAATTTTGATCAGTGATGTAACGGAGGGTAAACTCACCTAATCTCAATTTAGCCACATTTTCTGGCTGATGTAAATGTTATGATGTAAATTCAGTGTACAACATGTTAAGCAGTACAGCACTGATGTAAGTTATATGAAACTTCTGTAAAAAGAAAAAAAACAAAAGCAAAAATCAAAGTGTAATCAATGCTGCTGATGTTTCTGTGGACTGTATATATGTTTTTATTTTAGACATCACTGGCCTGATTAACTGAGGTGGAGGTAAATAAAATCTAAAGTATGGAAACAGAAAAATGAAATAAGGTGCCATGATGAAATGTACAGACATAGAAAGAGCTGTCTACACACACACATACACACACACACACTACAATTCCTGTTCTGTTTATGGGTGCTGCTACTCACTAGGGCTGCCCCCTCCTAATAATTTTCCTAATTAACCAATAGTCATCATTTAGGGCCATTAGTCGACTAGTCACTGCATGTTTAGGATATTAGTTTAATTATTAAATGATATATTTTGGTGGTTTGAGTTGAAGGTGTGAGAAAGAATAGTCTCAGTAACATTGTTAACACTGTGCTACATTACAGAGAAATACAAACCGTACTAATGAACCTTCATTAATATAGGCCTATATTTTATCTCCAAGTGCACGTCACACACTGAGCGAGCTGCCTGTTAATGACGCTGTGGGCTAATGGGCATGTAGCTACTTCCATGTTTCACATGATACGTCATGTTTGTAGTCGACCAATGAAGATGAGTTTACATATCACCTTGGGTTGGTCCTTCACCTTCTCAAAATGATCCCACACTTTGGATTTCCTGCCCGACATGTTATTAACTAGCCTGTGGAATAACCGCAGGTACCAGCCCTGGAGATTAACCTGACTCCTGTCTGACTGCTGAGCGTGGACACTTCCTGTGTCTGTCCTTTCAAATTAATTTCCCACATGGTCCAGTCATATAGGTTCTGATTTATTTTGACAAGGCGCAGCTCCTAATATAGTTTTTAACATTTGTTTGTTTGTTTGTTGTAATTGTTTTTTTCTGTGAATAAACAACCAATGAAATCTCGCCAACAAATGACCTTTCTGGACGACTAACGTTTGGTCGACTATTAGAGGGCAGCCCTAATACATACTGAGGGTGATTTAGTGGTTGATATTACAGGAGATTTCTCATTGTCTGCAATCAAGGCTGTGTCCAAAATTGCTACCAAATTACTATCTAGTGCATGATATTTAGAAAAGAATGATTTAAAGTACATGTTATGTTATTTATATATTTACTCCGCTACATATTTTGGAAAGTTTTATTGACGAGTTATATTGCAGATTCAAACTATTAATAAAAAAAATTGAATCTACAAATAATGTATGGCCTATTATTATTGGTGAAGCTAAGCAGCACTATATAAAGGACTTTAAATTAGCCCCACCTTTATCCACTGTGTACTTTAATATCCCAGCTAACACTGCTTACACATCAGTGCTTCAGTAATTACAATCTAAAATCTAAATAAACAAAATATAATAAAGTGTTATTCTGAAATTGGCCATTCCATTTTGAATCTAATACTTCTGTACTTTTACTTAAGTAAAACCTTGAATGCAGGACTTTCCAGCAGTGTCTCTACACTCTAGTGGTCCGAGATCTGAGTACTTCTTCCACCGCTGCAGCGAGGGAAGCATTCACAGCCTACTGCTGCGATTTGCATCAAAATCTGTACTCCCTCTTGAAACCTAAATCTGAGTCTTTACTGAGTCACATCATTAACATACATGATACTGTTAGATTCAGTGTGACTTACAGTTCCCGAGGATATCATTATCCTCATTACTCCAGAACTCGCAGACTTTGAAACCCCCTGATCGAGCAAAGTGGACATGCATCATTTCTTCACTCCATGATTTAAGATTGACCAAAGCTTTTGGCTTCGTTCAGTATTGATCATAAATTGTTAGAAATAAAAGATAAAGTTACTCTCAGGAAATGTTTCTCAAACTGTTGACCTGTGTGGGATATCTTACACAGGCAGATAATTAACTTTAAAGATGTTGGATAGCAGTATAAATTTTGGCATCTGGCTTCAGTCCAAATATATTGCTCCTTACTGGATTTCATAGACTCAGATTAGAATCTTGCCACCAGTGTCATGTCTTATCCCCACATGTTTCAGGTAGGTGGTCAGGCAGGGTGAGAAATGCTTCATTGAAGGTGGAAAAATTCATTAAATCTTTCATAAAAACACACAAAGGACAGTTCCAGGCCTGTAAGTATTTCAGTCCCACTGGAATCACAAGAGCCTTCCTCCAACTCTCCCCCCCCCCCCCCCTCCTCTCCAGCTGAAGCTGTTACAGGTCCTGATACCCCGGCTGAGACTGACCCAAGCTGTCAGGACCTCCCAAGGATTGGCCCTCTGGGTCAGGACCACCAAAATGAGGGGTAACAACTCAGAGGTCCTGGAGAGGCAGAGGAAAAAATCAAAACCAGACGCTGCTCTGATCTAAGAGCTCCTCTCTTTAGCATCAACTCCAGTACACTCAGTCCTCAGAGGAAGTTTGGGGAGAGGAGAAGTGCTCTGAAACAACGGAGGCTTGGAATAATTGTATATTGAATATGTAGTGCATTATTTCAAAACGAACACACTAATAATTCTGTAGGGCTTTTATTTGCCACTTGAGAACCTCCGACCCCTTTCACTAAATTTTCTCTGAACTGTGTCTCCTGATTCTGCATTTCCTTGTGAAGTACATTTACGTGTTTTGTTTTTAGGTAATCAGCATGTTAATGTTTATCAGGAGCTGTACACACAAGAACAATAACAGCATTTGTTTTTCGTTCAAGGGTCTGACAAGGACCTCTAGTCTCTGCATGAATTATGACTCCGGTCTGTCAGGAACAAAAGCAATAATGGCAGGATGTTGTGATCACATGACTAATTAAGTCATGTTAAGAAGGAAGTGTAATAAAGCCCAAGCGTTCATGTAAGGCAGCAGGTTTGGGTAGTGGAAGGGTCAAACAAACATGGGACTTTCCTCAGGAGGCTGGTGTTTGTGTCCCGTGTGAGAGCAAGAGAACTTTTTCTAAACCTAACCTACATAACTTTACGTAACGTTGTTTGTTGGTTACTAATCTGTTAGATATCATACAAGCTGCTGTATGAGACTGCTAGCTAGCTGCTGACTATCTGCCATATGGTGTTGGTGCACAGAGGTTTTATAATAGTTACAACAGGCACTGATAAACAATCTGTTTTGTTGCAGCAGGGTGGACTTACTTAAACCCCATGTGTGTTTCATATCTGTTTCTATTCATGACATTTGTCTTAAATGTGTCCTCTGATTGTTCTTCTAAAGCACGTAATGAGCAGCTTTTAAGTAAGAAGCGTATAAATAAAGTTTGATATCATTAGACACAACATTAGCTGAGAATGCTCTCTTTGTTATTATATCGCTTCCAGACACATTAGTTTTATGGCCTTTGCTCTCAATCCGTATAATTAAAACTTAAAGATCAAATTGCCTCTTTGTTCTGGGGAGTTTCACACCCTTAAATATATACACTGTATATGTGAAAGTTGCCCACGGACTGCCGTCCCTCCTCCCCCTCCCACCTGTAGTGTTTTCATCTTGGCACCTCTCTCCTCCATAACTATCTTGGCTCGTATCTCTGAGTGCTTTTCCGAGCCCGACGCCTGCTCCCTCTTTCACTGATCACTAATCAGAGCTCGCATCCCTGCTGGTCTACAGTTAACCTCTAGGCACTTGGGAGCCGCTCCTCCACCTCCTCTGCATATGGCCGTTGTGGATTTTGGGCGGCAGCCAGGGTGCCCTCTCGCGCCCGCCCACCCGCCAAACGTTGGCCCCGTACTGAGGCACAAAGGCATTTGTATGCCAGTCATGTTTTGGAGGGGCCGCTGGCTCTTTAAGACTGTGGGAAAGAGGGCATTTCTACTCTGAAACAGCCCCGTTTTCACACATTCCTGAGGAGGGCATATTGAGCTCATTATCATATTTAACTACAATGGCTCTTTGTGCGGGATATGGGATTTGGGAAGGTGCCAGCTATCCTCGGGTGCATGTGTAGATGCACATGTGTGAATCTTTGTTCATATTTTTTGTGTGTAATCTGAAACATAACGACTAAATTTAATAATATTGTGCCTGTAATGAATTGTGATGTATCACAAGATTATAACAAGCTCGTTTAAAACACAGTTTTAGTGTTCTCATCAGGAAAACAACAGAAAAATACATTTTGTTTCAGTGATATCACAACATTAAAAACTGTATGTGTACTTATTTTTTCGCATATTCATTTTCTATGTTCTGATTACAGTAAATGAATCTCACACAACATGTTTAAAGAGTCAACTGACCAAACAGGCTTTACGCAGTGTCCACTTGCAAGCTTTCTTCTGGAGCGCTCTGCCATATCTCATGGCCGTCACCACTGGATGGATTTGAAAACACTCACAGAAACCTCACAGTTTCTGATCTGAGCAAACTCCAGCCACTGACGAGGACCTTGAGATGTGGCTGAACACTCTGGAAAATGGACTTTCATGCCTTGAAGTGTAAGACCTGTGTTATAGAAAGGTCTAGTGTGGAGGATGTAGTGGCATCTAGCGTAAGGTTGCAGAAGTTAAACTTCTCCCGTGTGACAAGCGTGTAGGAGAACTCTCATGGCTGATGCAAAAACACAAATGGACCTATTGAGAGCCAGTGTTTCATTTGTCCATTCTGGGCTACTGTAGAAACATGGCGGACTCCATTGACGTTTGTTGATAATGCAGTTATAAATGTTGGTATTTCATTAATAAATGGTCATGAGTTTCTCAAGTTCTAATAAGCCTTCATGTCTGTAGTTGTAATTGATAAGTTGTTGATGAATGGATTCACAATGAGCTCTCCGGTGTGAAGTTTGAAGCAACGAGTAACTGGAAAATATCTGGAATTTTCTTGAAACTGTGTTAATTTTCTGAAAAATATACTCAAATGACCATTAATGAAGCCATTAATTAAAACGTATAAACCATTAATAAGTTTGCCTGATTAGAGAGTGGTACCACTTTTTTCCTGTTGTCAGCAAATATCACAATAAATCCGAAACTAACACTGTGTTAGTTCACCCCTGAATACTTTCTGACTTCTCTACCTTGTTTGTGGCTCTCAGACACAAACCCATTGGTTCCTACTGAAGATAAAAATTAATAAAAACAGGTCACAAATATGTAGTTTGATTTTTAAATAGGCTCAGTAATGACCTAAAACAGCTGGTCACTGTGGTTTTTATTAAATGTTACTCAAACAGGAGAAAAGGGTGCATTTATTGGGGACTATTTTTAGTGGCGGATTAACACATATTTTGTGATCTGATAAAGGGCTGCAGGATGGTGTGTGTGGGACTGAGTAAACTGCAGTAAGTGTCTGAGTCCTAATGTTATAATGTGCTCTTCATCAAATGTAATGCCGTCTTACAACAGAGTAAAATATAAAATTAACAAAAATATAAATGCAAAATGCTAAAATTTGTCTTTATTTGTTAAAACAAGATTGTTGGAACTTGTTGCATCTCCCTCTGTAATTTTTGACTCACGTTTTGTATACTGCAAAATGTTTCTTGTTGACCACCTCATGGTTTTTGTACACAGATGAAATTATCTTTAGTATCTTTTAATTTTTCCAGCTGGTGGTCAGTAACGTAGCATTGGTTCACCATGATTCTCCTCTGCAACTTGATTGGATGCTGTTGGATTGGTTCAAACAAAGCGAGTGTGGGAAATTAAGTGTTGACTTGCTGGGAATGAACAGCATGAATGTTAACTGTTTCAGGAAATGAAGGGAAATTAATTGATTAATGGCACAAGTTGAATCTCTGGGCTTGGGGGAAGGTATCAAGTATTGTCAAATCAAAAGGCTCAAGTTCAAGTGAAGTCACAAGTCACTGGTGTTAAGTTAAAAGTCTTTTTTAAATTTGTCTGGTTGAGTATAAAGTCATCAAATTTGTGATTTGTCAGCGGCCAGAATCAGCCCAGCTGATCTGACCCAATACTGAGGGCCTCATTCATGCCGAGTCTCAGCCGAGTCAGGGCAACCAGACCCGGCCCAGCTACATTAATCCAGTGTGCCGAATTCAGGCTGATTCTGGGCCAGGTCATTTTGGCGACCTGACCTGACTCAAGTCCAAGTCATGTGACTTGAGTTCACACCTCTGCACCAGACTTATCCTTGAAGAGAGCCATTTAAAGTAAAGTGTTGAGTTCTGTGTTTTCAGAATCGTTAGTGCCGCCTGTGTCTTCAACCCTGGAGTGATGGCATGTATAATGTGGCAGATATGTTTGAGTCAATGTATGTGTGTGTTGTCGTCGTACTGAAGATAGCGAGGGGCGCTGGGGAGTGTGTATTGTGTTACACAGGAACGCATTAGCAGTCAGCCACTCTGAAAGTGGCGCGCTCGTTTCCTACGAGGATGCTCCCAGCAGCCACACTGATCGAAGCCGACATCAACAGCTTTCCCCCAGCTTCCCTGCCCTCAACACACACACATACACACATGCAAACACACACACAACAGCAGCAGCAGCAACAAAACATTTTCCATGACAAAAATGGCGACAGCAGCAGAATCAATTGGAATCTTCCTTCTCCGGTGACGCCGGTGAAACAGAGCCGAGAAGGAGAAGTTATTGCAGCAGATGCAGTGCGAGGCCATCATGTTTCACTATGTATTCCCACTCGCAGACAGAAAATATAGACCCCCCACCCTGAACGTATCACCCTATCGTCTAGACCCCGAGTCTCCGACTCTCCCTCGCTGCATGTGGCCGAGCAGAAAGGGAGGGCGATTCTTCCTCTGCCGGGAAAAAGGTTAAAAGGGGCTGTCTTTCATCAGCTCATCATCCTCAACTCCTCCTGCATAATTTATGGGCTTGTTACTGTAATCAAAAATTCTTCTTTATTTTTTTGGTGGGGGGGGTAGATACACGGTGGAGGCAGTGCTCTCCCGCACAAACTGTTTCCCGCGAGCCCGGGCCTTTTCATGTGAAATGAGATACTGCTGTGATGTCCCTCGGGTAAGAAGGCACACACACAACACATACACAAAGTTGTGGAGAAAAACTCTGTGTACACATGCAGCACAATATCTCAAACTTCCTTCTACTCTGCTCATGAATGTTAATGAGGGCATAATGTACAGACAGATTCACGCGCAGTAACCGAGCCGGGCCTGTGATGGTGTTGAATTACAGGCTATTGTTGGCCAAACTAATTGATCATGAGGTCATGTCCTGATATTTTTTCTACTTTCATCTATAATAGTTACACAGTTGCATCGTAAATCTCCTAGCAACCAGTTCTTGCACCGTGAACAGAGGTGGCTGTGAGAAATTAATGGAAAAATATGTAAAGAAACCAATATATATTTATATGAAATAAACTGTTCTCAAATATAGAAATACGACATCAAGTTTAGAAGCAACCATGATAAACTGTCATCACTACTCTAAAAGACTACAATTAATATGGAAGCAAAAAGAGGACATAATAATTAGATATTTAATAGCTGCTCAATACCACAGTGTGAAACGCGTTTGGTGTTGAATTTATAGCATTAAATATTGAACTTTAAAAACCATCTGCCTAAATTTGTGCGGTTAAATTTTCCATTGCTTAAATTTTCGGACAACAGATTTAAATTTTGAGATTTTTGAATGAATGACAAAATATAACTTAACGGGGACAGAGGTCGGATCGATTCTATTCAGGCTTCGTAGCATTTTTTGTGGTCCAGAAGTTCAAGTTTAAATTTTTTATCTCAACGTTTTTTTACTGGAATAAAATTTTAGATCTAAAAATGTCCAACTAAATTTTGGCAATTTTATTAATTAATTAATTCATTTATTTATTTTATTCATATTGACCCTTGACTTTTTTAGGACCCACATTTATAAGGCCTAAAAAATATTAATATAGTGTTTTTAAAATTCCAAAATGTGGAAAAACGTTGATTTAAGGATCGGAATCAAAACCAAATAAATCAAGACAGATAATTTTTTAGAGTAAATGATATATATAAATTAATAATGTAACATTTGAAGTATTTAATTATATTATTTATTTTTAAATATCAATCTTTATGGCAGTTCTGTGACTCCACAGCTGAATCACTACATTACTTCTGGCAGAGCTCTGAAGCCAAACGCACTATCAGGTGATTACTATCAGCCAACTCCTGCAGTCAGCAGCAATCATGTTTAACAAGTTGCTAAGGCAGTGTTTATAAGTTGACAGTCTCACACTCTGCCCTGTCGTACATGCTGCTGCTCTTGTTGCCGTTCCCTCCCTGCCACATGCTGCTGGTACAGGTTGTGGTGATTTTCTCGTGTCCTCTGTTAGTCTGGTTTGTTATTAATCCTACACACAATGGCCAGGATCCTGCCTTTGTGGATTACAGTGTGGTTTAAGGGTATCTGTTTGTCAGGTCGTGTTCCTTGTGGGAAAATGAAGCTAGCATAACTGATTGTTCATTAGAAGGCTGCGTTACGCAGTTCTTCAAAGCTGTCATATGGAAATGTTGTCAGAGCGACAAGTCCTGAAACATGAACCTGCAAAAATGCAGAAGTATTCAAAGTCATACCTAACACTTTAACACATTTAGTTTCATCCATTATTTTTTTCTTTTCTTTTTTTCATTTTATTTTCAGGTATGAATATTTGCAGGCAGTAGAAAGCTCTCGAAAATATTTTTTTTGTTATGTCAAATGTTAACAACAGTATGGCTTTCTTAACACAAAATTTATTTTATACAGTGTTGGCAGCATGTGATCACTTTTGAAAATAATAGGGGGAAATTATCAGGGAATAAATTTTGAAATTCAGTCATTTAAATCCAGTAACGCTTTGTTACTTTGGTATAGAAGGGGCTGCATTCAGTCACAGAGGCTAAGCTGTTGTTGTACCCCTTATTTATACATATAACAGTGTAATAAATAATACAACTAAGATTGTTAAGTAAAGGTCCAGAAAAGGCTGGCAAGCTGGTTTTGTAATTGTGATGAGAAATCACCAAGATTTTCTGGTGTTTGAAAAAAACAACAATGCAGAAACAAAATAAGATCCCTTCCTTTTTATTAAAGTTTGATAAGCAATAAAGAGATTTTGCACTTTAAATCAAGGCTATCTTTGTAAATATAATATTTGCGAATCTTAATTAAAAGTTGAGCTAGTTTTATTAAAGATAAGTAGATAATTTACCTAAAAACAGACTGATTTTTTCACTTTAATAAAGCTGGTCATAAAAACTAGCCCTTGGTTTCATGTCATACTTACTATAAATCAACTCAAAACCAATCAATCACGAGTGAGATTACAGTTTCAATCCTCCTCTAATGTTGCCTTTAATAAAAAAAAATAAAGAGTTAGTTAATTAAAAAATACTTAATATATTCAAAGCGGCAGGTAAGCAAACTAAGAACCTAAAAGATCATGTCACCAGTGGATGCTGTTTGGGAGCATCTTCAGAAGCAGAACCTTTTCTGCCCGGCACAATGTTGCTCTTCAAGTGTTTTAATCTCTGTTACAGTTTTGCTTGCCCGTTCTTGCTGAGGAGACAGAAGGTGTGTTTTATCATGTTATATATGTTGTCTCAGGACTCACAGTGTCACTGCAGCCGTGTGATTCTCCTCCAGAGGACGGATTTCTTCCGTGCAGCGCTGAACTGTCACGTCTGTCCCACTGACATCTCCTGCAGTGGCGGAGAAGGGCGGGAACTCTCCATCATTACAGCTGGAATGGTGTGTGGTGCATGTGAATGTGCTGCATGAAAACACGCACGTGGGTAGGAATGTTGGTACGCTGTGTTTATCGTGTGTGCGTGTGTGGAGTCGAAGCCGTCTAACGAGCGATGAACACTCAGCCATCTCACACTATCGGAATCTTTAACCGCAGCCTTAAAATACTGTCCTAAAAGTCACCGCCAAGGGGGAAGAGGAAGCTGTTGCCCACAGAAACCTGCGATTTTACGTGATTCAACCACTGGTCATCCACCTCATCAAACTCAGGCCCATACCAGGGCTCTTGATAATGCAGCCTCCTCTCCACATGGCTACCGGTAAACTGACCTGAGAAGCTGGGCCATGAGTCTTGAGTCTGGCCAAACACATTCCTACCCAGCCACGAGATTCTCCACCCTGCGGACTGAAGGCCTGAAGCCCATTCCTGCGTTCCTCCTCTGTACTTCTGGTGGTTCTGACTGTGCACATGCTCAGACAATGACATGCAACTTCTTTATCACAGATAACATAAACCTACACTCATATAGATGAAGATATATGTTGTTGGAGCTGCAAATAGGAAAATGAAGTGAAATAGAATAGAAAAATGATGCTGCTGAAATGTAAGGGAGGTGAAAGACACATAACATAAAAGTGTGTGGAGAAAAAGCAGATTAGCCCAGGTGGTTACTGCCAGGGCTGAAAAATGAAGCCAATGCTGCAGTGCCAAAGACTGCGGTTCCTTTAATGGCCACTTGAGGCTGACTCCAAGAGCGAGTCAATCCTCATAGACCCCCATGTTGAAATGCCCAAATCTACAGCAGAAATAAACATGTTCACAGCCTGGCAAAGAACATAGTTTTGGTCTGTGTGGCTGATTCCCTGAGTCATGACAACTGTACTGGGGTTTAATTTCATTATAACTCACCTGTTTTATTTTATTAAGGCTTAAAATTCATGCATAATTAAAGCTATGGCTGCTTTGAGTGACAGGTGGTTGCCTGTCTGGTAACAAGTTGCTCCCACTGCAACAAAACTGGTTAGGTAACAACCAAGGCGTAACCCCATATTCACAGAGTATAGGCGTAGCTTGCTATTTTCAGTTCATAAAAGGTTATTTTTAACATTTTGGTTGCCTAAAAACATTTGGTTGTACTAAAATACCCTCTAAGAAGGCAGATACTCAAGTACATTCTGTTTTAAGCCTCACAGCCCGTCTGTGCAGAGTTTACATGTTCTCCTTGTGTCAGTGTGGGTCTTCTCTGGGTACTCCAGCTTCCTCCCACAGTCCAAAGACATGCAGGTTAACTGGTGACTCTAAATTGTCCGTAGGTGTGATTGTGAGTGTGAATGGTTGTCTGTCTCTATGTGTCAGCCCTGTGATAGTCTGGTGACCTGTCCAGGGTGAACCCTGCCTCTCACCCAGTGTCAGCTGGGATAGGCTCCAGCCCCCCGCAACCCCCAAAAGGATAAGCGGTTACAGAAAATGAATGAATGAATGATTGAGTTTTAAGCCTGTTTTTCACTAGCAAAGATTAGCATTAGTATTATAACAGTTAATCATAGCTGTAAACACCCCATGCTAACCAAGCTAGCAGCTAGCATTAGGGTTAGCTCCACCCTTTCCTCCAATTATGGTCACTTCTGGCTTCAAAATTAGAGATGGTGATAGCCAGAACGCCATACCACAGGCTTAGAAACAAGACTCCACAAACCAATAGGTGACACCACGGTTAGTACAACCATTATTTAATACAGTTTAAGGATAAACCTTGGCCCTCTTGTCTCACTGAGTTTCTTAATCCATGTACAATGTGAGTTTAAGAAGCAGTAAAAAGCACAGCTCTGCACCATGTTCTTGGACATTTGTTCTCATTTTTGGTTCTCGCAGCCTCTCAGAACTGCTATCTCACATCCTGAACATCAGAGCTTTGGCTCCAAACCCAACACCCCGTCACCTCTAAGTCCCCACTGCACACAGACATCCAGAAACCAGTCAGTAGAGCTATGCTGGAGTATTACCTGGAGCTAAGGTTTCTGTGAGCCAGTTAGCTTGAGGCAATAGGATTTTAAAGCTACTTTATTCATTACACATAATGTCAACACAATATAATGGGAAACAAATACTTAAAACTAGACAGTGACACGGAGCCCCTCTGCAAGAAGGGACCAGAAGATTAGATAATAACACCTCTGGCAGCTGTAGCTTGTTTCAGTGTTCCCTACAGGTGAGTAAAGATTGCTGTTTCTGTAATGCAACCCCGTCTGTGTAAATGCACTGTAACAATATGAACATACTCTCTCTCTCAAATGTTATATCTTGGCTATTATTTGAAATAAATGAAAAAAGACAATTAGCTAGATATAACATCTTGTGCTAAATTTGACCTGTTGTAATTAAATTGCAACATTCTTCATTATGCAGGTGTGTTTCCGCTGAGGACCCTTGAGTCGTGCACATTATGAGGTGCATAAATGTGATCAAAGTTTGATTTACGACTGCTGAAATTGTTGCTCCTGTCAGGAGTATTCCCAATACATCTTTCCTCCCAGAGAACATCTCTGCCTGAACATCATTTCCTGGAGACTCCTAACAGGTCAGCGGACAGATTATTGGCCAGTTAGAGGTGATTAGTTACTTAGAGACACTTCTGAAGTACAGGCCAAGATCTTTCCTTGCTCTGCTCTAAGAATCCAAAGAGAAAACTCTCCTCCCCCAACCCGGTGTGAAATGACTCTGACTTCCAAACACCACATCAAATGGTATGGCAGGTAATGTGTTGAAATTATGTGCTGGCAGCATGGAAACAATGCCAAAGGAAAGTCAATTAAGAAAGTCCTGGACACACAAATCTCTGGATCAACAACGCCACTCATTAGGCAGTGGTTATTGTTACCTCGCCTTAGGTAGTTTAAAGTGCCAGAAAGTCCGTGTAGGGAGGAGGCTGGGTTGGTGGATTGGTCCAACCTGTTCTCATTCCAAAGGTGACAAATACCGGCGCTTTGTCAATGATGTAGGCATTGAATACCGACACACCAAGGCACTTTCCATGGCGGGCAGCGACAGTTATTGATACAGAGGCCACCAACCAAAGTCATCAGTGGATGTCCATGCAAGATACTGATGCACAGAGGCCCCTTTCGTGGCGTTGCAAATCCAGTAACAATGTAATATAAGGAACTGTAAAGGTCCTGGAGGTGTATGGATCTAACAAACCCTGGACTTTCTCTTGGAGCCCGCTGTTCACTTCCTGTGTGAATGTTGAGCCAAACCATGATGTTTTTTTTCTGAACCTAGCACGTGCTTCTGTTGCACAATGAACATGAAATCAAAATAAATGTAAAATAAACCTAAATACATAAACCTAAATACGAGGTGTTTTACCAACTTTGTAAGTTTATTTTGAAAAAATTATATTCATCTAACGAGCAGAGACTTTACATTTCCTGTGAAAACATTAATGTGTTTTGAAAAGACGCAATGCAGGTAACAGGTAAACTGACATAGTGTTGTGGGAGGTCAACAACAGATGCAGGAGGAGACCTAGTGCGTAATATGTAGATGTGAATGTTCGCAGACAAAGAAGTGATATTGGATGAGTTGGGGTGAGAATATGTTGATTGGTCAAACAAGCACAGGACTTTCACCCAGGAAACGTATGCCTTTTCAACTGTAGGTACTTACTTCCTTTTATAGTTTCATCATGTGTCATGCATACTTATGTCACTCAACAACATACATACAACAACATATTTGACTTATTATTTTGACCGAAAACACGATCATTTTCTAAGCCTAACCAAGTACTTTTGGTGCCCTAATCCCACAATCTTTTTCTTAACCTGACCAAGTTGTTTCGATGCCTAAACCAAACTTCGTCACCATGTAATGCAATGTTAAAAGATTGTGGTCATTTCACACATTTTTGTGACATGATCTTTGTTGCAGCTATCCTCATTAACTTAATGTTAATTAAGCTTTATTACAATTACAGTGTTTCCTCCGTGTGGTGTCTGGGCTCAGCCTTAGAGGTAGGGTAAGGAGCTCGGACATCCGGAGGGAGCTCGGAGTAGAGCCGCTGCTCCTCTCTCTGGTTCAGGCATCTGATCAGGATCCTCCTGGGCGCCTCCTGCTAGAGGTGTTCTGGGCACGTCCCACTGATAGGAGGCACCGGGGCAGACCCAGAACACACTACATATCTCCTCTGGCCTGGGAACGCCTTGGGGTCCTCCAGGAGGAGCTGGAAAGCGTTGCTGGGGAGATGGACGTCTGGGTTGCTTTGCTTGGCCTGTTGCCCCTGCGATACAGCCCCCAGATAAGTGGATGAAAATGGATGGATGGATGGATGGATGGATGGATTACAATGTAATTAAAAATTTAATAAGAAATTTCTATAGAGAAATCTATGTATTCTAATCCATTTCTACACAGAAAACATGATAGAAAAAGTAAAACAGAAAAGCAAAGTGTTCATATTTTCTTCTCGCAGCACAGGCCTTCTGACCCCATCCAGCTAAGATGTATTAATGATTTAGTTAACCAAGAGCTGAAGTTTATGGATGAAATACCCCTATGGAGGAATATTTCTGTCGCTGTGATGCTAACTTTTTTGCTTGTCCTCCTGAAAACAGGTGCCATCAGCAACGAATGGTAGAAACTTCAGAGGGAAGAGAGACTGAAGGGAGATAAAGAGAGTGAAGAGGCCTTTGAGTAACAGCTCATCTTTTATTTGGCAACACTTCAAATGTAGCCCGTTTACCACGTCTAGACGAGACAGCTTTCAAAGCCAGGGTAGGGTACTGTTTTTTTTTTTTTCTCTTACCCAAGTATATAAAAGCTATTTACTGTAACAGCAGAAGACAGACATCTCTTTTACTTTTCCTACCACAGACACTCTACTGCTCCTCTACTTTGCAGATGAGTTTGTCAGATGCCTCCGTCCACCTCTCTTTCTCTCAGTCTAACCCTCCTCCTCTCTCTTCTAGCAGTCTGTTTGAAGCTGTGAAAGAAGTGAGACAATCTGATCCTGTTTGATGGATAATTTGAAAAACTCAGCGTGCGAGATCAGGGCTGAGACGATGTTCGTTTCTGGTGGCTGGGCTTCAGAAAGCAGGTCGTACAAAGGAACTTAAATTCGACAGTCAGCGTGTTGAGACCGCTTATGTACTCTAACTACCGCCACAAGCTTTTCATGTGGCTCTTCATGCTGTTTTGCTGTTGAGAAATCCCGTATTAAAAGATGCAGTGTGCAGAGGAGACTTTCTACTTCAAATATTTGTGGTTTTACATCAGGTGCATCTAAACAGACCTGGAGACAATCCAAGCAGCCCTCTGTTTTTCCCGCTTGATTACTGCAAGGCGAACACAATTTCAACAAACACTCCTGAATAATTAATAACAGAAAGTCATTATTTGTTATTGATATGATGGATGTGATAGAGTTTTAAGTATTTGATTATAGTTTTCACTTATAATTTACGCAGAGCTGATTCCACTGAGGCATTTGATCAGATTCAACAAATGCATGCTTCAAGAAATGTTATAATTTTAATGCTGGTTCTCAGCAGAGAGAGGCAGTGTCCCATGGTGGTGAAAATGCTGTTTAAAAGCGAGCATTTTATCCTTTCTTCTGCAGTAAAAAGAGAATATTTTCAAACTTATGCCAAGAAAATGGTCAAATTTTAAGAGTTCGAACATGGAAAAGGCAAATATTTGAGCTACTGGTAGTTTTATTCTTAAATAACAACATAGTATTCAGTATTTAATACCCTTTTTTATATTATTAATAAGTGTACAGTAAATACAATGTGCAATAAAGGCCAACAACAAGGACAACCAGATGCAAATATCACTTGACTTTGTAGAAAATAACTATGTTGATGTTAAAGCAGTGCAAAAGTCAATAATAGGAATAGGAAACTTATATTTAGAATGAATAAATGCATCAAATACGGGATTAAAACATGCTTTAAAAGAGAACTCAACCTATAACACTGTTGGACTCAACAGAAAAGAAAGAAACATCCATTCTTCTTTTTTGTCATGCCTACATTACCCACAATGCAACTCAACAGCCAACAGGTTTAGTCGCAGGTTTGGGGTGTTTTATGCTAGTAGCGGCTAATGTAGCCTCGAGCCTGCAGCAGAGATGAGGAGCGGGCTACAGAGGTCTCGTTCTAACTCCACACCCCCAGATATTTCTACATTTTCATATTTGTAGTTTTCAGCCCCAAGCGACACTGACTCAGGTGAAATGGCTTGAGGCAACATATCAGACTTCATACAGCTCTCTCAGTAGAAAATAAAGGCTTTGTACTTTTTTACATATGCACTTAGTAGTACTCCCCAACATTTGGCAATACACTTTGATATGTAAAATTTGTAGAGTTCCCCTTTAAGAGTCACACTGACATGATAAACAGGAAGTTATTTGTGTACAAATCAATCCAATCAAAAAAATGTTGACATTGTATGTTTCTGCAAAGAATAGATATGTGACATTTGTACGATATTATGTAGCAGATGCGTTGTAACTCTCCATTTAAATAATGCTGTGATTAATGTGTGGTTACGTTTAGGCACAAAAAAGACATGGTTATGGTTAGGGAAAGATCATGTCTTGGCCTAAGATACCTGGCAGGAAACGCAGCGATATCTTGGTAAAAAAAACAACCGCTCTTTGTGGCACTGTGCCTGCTGGAAAAACAGCGATAGGTTGCTGAAATAGTCCCATGTTCTGTGGCTGAAACGCTGCTAGAATAGCAGCGATGACTCGCTAAATAACAATCAGTTTTGTTGTTCCTGAACAGTGGACTGCAGCCTGGCAGGCATCCAGCCTAGGTGACACACCATCCATCATCCTCTCCACCTCCAGATGACAAAGTCAGCTCATATACTACATCACTTTAGAAAGGTTGCTATGATATGAAGGAAATGTACAAATGTAACATATTCGTGGTTTGCATAAACATACAGTGCCAACATTGTCTCCTGGCAACTGGGCTGTACAAAGATATGAAACACAACGAAAAAAGGGAAAGAATGATATGATTTAATCAAGTCAAACTGTTTTAAAGCCACTGTGTGTAATATTGGAATTTTCAACTTTGGTGCCCCTAGTGGTGGTATCGAAAAATGCAAGCAGACAGATAAACACACTACAGATCTGATCACAGATCGCTAAAAGGCATGGGCTGACAGTAACACCAACACTGCCAACTTTCATTTTTCAACAAAAACAAAAAAGTAAAAAACAAAAACACATGCCAAAAAATTAATAATGGTCAAACTCTATTGTTTCTGTTTCAAATACTTAGCCTCCAGTGCTAAGCTGAGATAACCCCGATGACATGACAATGACATTCACAGAAATACATGAAATGGACGTGACCTCTCAACAACACATTATTTGGTGGTGGGCATGAAAACATCGCCAGTGCAAAGTCTACTATGAACGGTCACAGTTTGGTTAGCTTTTAAGGACAAAAATACCTGGTTAAGTTCAGTAAATGATCATGCTTCCAGTTAAAATTAATATGCACACAACGTAGATCTAAGTGATGTTAACTCACGTGCTTTGCGTAGTTACGTAAAGTCTTTCACGTAACCACCATATTTGTTTGACCCATGAACCACCCCTCCCACCCAGCGTACATGGACTGTCTCACTCTTTATACTTAATATGTGTGTCCACGACAACTGAAGTTCGTCACTGACTTTGCGTTGGCATGTTTTTTATGTTGCCAGCACGGGATTTTAACACATTTCGTGTCCACCACCACGCAATCAGTTGTTGAGACTTCATGTCTATTTCATGTATTTCTATGAGACTGGTCTGCGGTCTGGATGACCGCCCTCTCTCTCCCTCTCAACTCTCAATCACTGAAAATAAGAGCATGCTACAATGCTTCAAGGCTAAATTCCAAATAGTAAAATATTGCCACACTGAGTGGTGGAGTGGAACTATGTTTCCAAGCCGCAGGGTGTCCTTCTCCGCCTCGCCGGTGGGATCCTGGGCTTCTCTGATGACGGGGTGCGACTGTGGCTTCTGGGGAGTGTCTGGAATGGGTGCCATCTCCCTGCGGTGCTCCACAGAGGCCTGATGACGGGAAGCGAGGGGACATGTCATCGTCTCCAGCCGGCCATTGGTTGACACGGGAGGACGAGGAGGAGAAGGAGGAGGAAGACGGGAGGTGGGTGAAAACAGAGGGTGCATGGGAATGGCTTATTCTCTCCTCCACCGCTCAGCAGCTCTGGCACATCACCAACGTTATGGCGGTAATTGATTCTCTCTGTGCCATTAGTCTCTGAGACAAAGATGCGCCAACGAGAGGGGGTGCTGTCACTTAGAGGCTGGCATGGCGCCCAGCCACACACTCTCACCAACACACAAATAGATACATGCAAAGATAGACTCGTTCTACGGGCGCACACACATTTAGTTTTTCACACAGATGCAGAGTAGCGTTGGTATAATGTCAGCTGTCAAGGTCTGTAGAAGCAAGAGCATTGCTCATTTGCAAATAAGCCAAACATCAACGGTATACAGCGCAAACATGGTTAATGCAGAACTCTACACACAGAAAAATCAAAGGGAATACAAATGACTGGTGATCAGATTTGACATTCTCCTCTTATGCATGACATTATTCTGTTTGTGTTATGTTTGTGAGGTTACTGTGGTCGTGGCAGAACAGCATTCCTCCAAGAGACATACCCACATTTACACACACACACACACACACACACACACACACACACACACACACACACACACTTGAATATAAAAAGAGAACTCCCCAGACAAAGAGCAGGGCATGTCTTTATCTCATTAAAGTTAACGAGAGGCTGCTGTCTTATGCCTGCAGACCAGCCGTAATCTGATACAGAAGCCCTCGCTGTGGGCATCAGGCCTCGCTGCCGTCACTACCAGCACCGTGATGCTCATCGCTGTCATAACACTCATCACCAAACCCGTTGCCGCAGACGCTACCGGCACCTTAACGCTCATTGTCGTCACAACGGTAATTCTCATCACCGTCGTTATGGCCATTACAGAAATCTTCAATCGTCGCCACGTCAGCGTATCATCTTCCCTGTCGACACATGAATGCCAAACGTTGTACACCGTCACCATGGCAATTGTCTTTTGTCATCCTCCCCGATGCTGTTTCTCATCACCATGGCCACGGCAGCACTACCTGCTTTACACTGAGGAAAAGAGGTGGAACAAAAGCAGGTAAAATCTCGTACACACACATAAACACAGACACAAACACACACATACAAAAAGGAGTGCATGCACCGAATGCCAATTAACCAAATGAAGGATAAGCTAGTGGAGACAATAGGCCCTCACAGTCAGTTACGAGCTAATTAAAGAACATATAGCATACAATCTAAGATCACTCAGATCAGTTTGCCCTCGGGCGCTGCGAGCTGCTTGATAAGCGTTCTTCCACATCTCCAAAGTGAGCTCTGCATGTAGGGATTGATGTAAAAGAAGGGGGTATAAACTGGTGGCAGCCCTCCATCTCTCCAGTAGAGTTTAAGCAGCCCTGCCTGACTTTATTCCTCTCGCCTCTCAAGGCCTGCTACTACTTGGATGCTCATTTGGAGTCTGTAATTAATTGGAGCCTCTATTTTTTTTCATCTATTTTTGTTTGGCTGTTGACCGACGTGTGGTCCTCTCACGCGCTCGTCTTCAGGTCGACGTGGCTCCCTAATTAAGACTCCAGAGGACGGCTAATTGCTGTTGCGTGCCTCTCGGCGGAGCAAGGGAGCCTTCTCCCGGCGCTGCCCGGAAAGAGCGCCCGAGCGCTGAATTAAAGGGGCTTATGTAAGCTTGCGGTGAAACTATTAAACACCAACCAACTTTTCCTTGTGAGGAACTGCCACTTGATTTAATGGGCCTCATTAAAAGTGCACATCACAGAGATCCAAACCGCTCTCTCCAGCTTCACACAGCAATGGGATAATGGTTCCTGCTCCATGCTGTCAAAGCCTAATCCTAAATATTGAACAGTGCTATTGCTCCCGCAGAACGATCCAAAATGGGCTGCGGCGGTCTTAAAAGGAAGGATTCACATCATTTGTCTTTTTTGACAAGGGGCAGAGAGGAGCAAGTGAAGGAATAGATGGCGCTGAGCTGCTCGGTGTTGTTTATTGGGAGAGGTAAATGGAGAAATCTGGAGCTGAATGACAATAGATCCAGTATCAAGCTGAAATATTGTTTTCATTGCACTCCTTTAAATTTTCAATAAGCCTTTTCTGACAGGGCGAGATCAAATACATGTTGGCATTGTTTATTAGGAGACCGGCATGGTTGAGATCTGATTAAATGTCACACGGTAAATCTTCACATCTATCAATAGATACACATCTGTCCATTTTAATACTCTGACACTATAAACTTGTACTCTTAGTTGGAGCAAAAGATTTGAAGGCAGTCATCTAAGAAACACATTTAAAGACACAGTGACATGACAAGTACATTCCTTTAAAGGGGACAATAGCTACTTTTGATGGACAATATATTGTCCCACAATAATTGCAATAAATAATATTATTGTTACCATTATATCCCACTAATGTAATGATAATACGATACCGTAATAATGCAAATACAGCCTTTCAAAGAGAAATTAACTTCTAATTCTTCAGAATATTCAGACATTGGAGCTGGACTTTGAAAAAGAAATTTAAATATCTTAAATAAATAAAACATAAATAAACCTCTGTGTGTGTTTTTGTGTGTGGAGGAGCTGCCTGAGCCTGAGCCTATGGTGCAACGCCGACAAAGAGCAGATGAGAGGAAGCACGACCAGAAATGACAGCAAAACATGTCTTGCATAGGTTTTTTTTCCATTTGGCTCAGGCTCTGTGCCCAAGTCCTTTAAGGGCTGCGAGAAACCGTGCTGTTTATTCTGGCATCATGTTGGCGAAAATGTTGATGACATTCTTGTGTGAACAAACATGAAACATGCATGTAAACACAATAGGTTGATTACCACGGCAGGCCTGTGTAGAGCATTATATGAGTTGTTTAGACATGGTTCTCAACACAGAGATGGCTGAGCTGGTGGCTAGCAGCTAACAGTGTTTACTCTATAAACAGCGGTGTGCAATGGCAACAGTGCTGACAGAGCTAAAGGTGTTAACCAGAGGGAACAAGAGGGTGGGATGACTCCCTACCAATATCAGCAGTAACCACTGTCTGGGTGCTGTGCAGAGGTGTTGATGGGCTAGCTTGTGGGATAGCACACACGTACTGACATGCATGTGCGGTTGGATCGGCTTGCCACAACAAACCACAGAGAAGCTGTGATTACAACACACGCAGAGAGCGTGAGATCATTCTCTGCTCGGGATGCCATTACTCCAATCTGTCTTTACATAGCACATACAATAATTTTTGGTGTCTTTCAACTCATTGTTTTGGTTCTACAGGCGGCAGCTTTACTGTTTTGGTTTAGCCTCACTGCTTTTATTAACCTTGCTCTGCTACCTGACCGTCACCAAACATTAGACCGATATAGTTTGCAACTGGCTGATAAACAGCTGGATATTTACCCTGGAGTTGATGTTGGATGTTGCTCTATGTCTGCTGTATTTGTAGCTCAAATAACCGCCTGCTTTACAGCTTTATAATGTGATAATATGTCAGCATATGTCATGATAATATGTGATAATATGTGTTAACAGCTTATTCTGCTGCTCATTAATGGCAAAAAAACAGCTTTGCTTGCAGCTTTGAAGCAGACTCATGTTTTGCTGAACAGTGACCTCTGACTCCACCTACAACAGTTTGTATGACATTTAACAAATTAGCCCCAGATATAGGACATTATGTACTTAATATAAGGTCACAGACTTAACATAAAGTTACATAGGTTAGGTTGAGGAAAAGAAACCCTAACACATACCTTAAAATAATTCACTTGGTCTTATAGATGTCCTGTGTAGTTTGACCCATCCATCATCCAAACCTGCCTCCTTATACAAACTTTCAGTCTCTCTGCTTCTACTTTCTTTTTTAACTCCCATCAGGTCATGTGATTGCATCCTTCCCAAATACATAGAACATAGATTATGCGGGCAACGTATCCTCATAGAATGGTTCATATGATATTCTACTAATTAGTGCACTATGAATGACATGATGTCCTTAACGTACAGTTATGTAATTAACGTAAAGTTACAGAGCTTAGGTTTAGGAAAAAAAACACAGTGAGGATGTACCTTAAAATGACTCAAAGTTCACTCAAAGTTCACACAGTCCCAAACACACGACTCCAGAGGGAAGTCCCAGGGAAAAGTCCTGTGTTTTTGTGACCACCAACTCAACCTGTGTCCTTACAAGATCACTCAGGGCTACTTCCTTGTTTACTCCCATTGGTCATGTGATCACAGCCTTTCAAAACATGTGGAATATGAACATATTTGCGTGTTACTTTTCATAGGAAAACATACCAACAGTTTGTGAGAACAGCCTGACGTGGGTTAAAAAGAAATATGATGCATTTCTTCTTGTGAGTATATGTAAGAATGATGCATAAGAACAGCCCGCATGGTGTCACAGTGGTACAGAGAACAGAAGCATTATAAAGTCAGTCAAACTAATTCAGTCATGTCACATCTGCAGCAGTGTATTACAGTGTAAGTAATATTTTACCCTGTAACCTTCCATTGACCTTAATTCAAAGGAACACAGCTCCCTCAAGTTCTTTCATCTATTATCATGTAAAAGTCTGTCAGCAGAGTCCAGAGACTGACATGACAATTAGGAGAGAGACTATAGATTCTGTAGGAGAGAGGCAATGAGGAAACATCGCAGCAACAATTACTTAAGAGACACAATTAAGACACGAGCACAGCAAAGACCACTACCACAATGGGCGCTTCAGCAGATACCCTTGAAACATTCCTTCACTTCAAACACATAACTTGTGCCTCTCATAGAAAAAAAAGCTCTAAGAGAAGAAAGAGATGGTGAAAAAAAAACAAAAACAAATCAGGAAGAAGCTGGAAATGAGTCCAACTCATGCATAACTTCAAACACTCCATCTTCAAAGTTGCATAACATTAAAAACCAAGCCCACTCTGAGTCCTCAACATCAAAAACCAGCCAGCATCGAGGGGACACTGTCGAGCCTGCTGAGCCATGCCCTCGCTCTGAGGCACAACATGCACCCACCCTCCTCTTCATCTTCATCCTTTGTCGTCCCATGCTATTGTCCTTGGGGTATTTGTTATTGTAGAGGAATACAGCATTATGGGTAAGGGGAGGGCCAGGTGGTAATACACATAATAACTGCCCGCCCTGAGTGCAAGCAGACAGAATGCAGAAATCCTCTAGATTCTATCCTGTTAGATCACATACATAGATTTTTCTGTTTGTGCGTTAAAGCCTATAACGACAAAGATGGTGACTCCCAAAGGAGCGATCCCCGACCTTTTCTATCTGACGTACTCCACCCCCACAGACTTGTTAGAAGAACGCAGGTAACCCTTTATCCTGGGCTGTTCACCACACACTTTGAGGGGGAAAAGCACCCACCAATATTCAGAAAGTACATTATATTGTGATCTCCAGGAATGTTTAGGCTTTTGACAGTGGTGGGTAGAGTAAGAGTAGATCCAGTATCACGCAAGTAAAAGTGAAAATAAGCCTTTTTGAAAACCTACTCAAGTAAAAGTAAAAAACTACCTGGTTACTAAATTACTCAAAGTTACTTTCCGTGTGGGCCGGTGCAAAACAATGAGAAAACAGCACTTGTTTTGGTAGGGAGGTGGCTAATCAAACAAATTAGGATAGTCTACACAACTGAGACACAAATAATCTCCCACTCTGTCTCCTCTACCTCTCTTCCCCTTTCTTCCTTGTTATAACATAACATTTAAATGTTACACATGAAAATTAACAAAGCTAATGTTAGCTAGCTAACTCATTTTCACCCACAGTATGTGCAACTTACTTCAAAGAAAAGTTGTTAGGCCAGTTGGCAAGTATCTTTAGACGGAGCCTGTCGCAGGCCGGTGAACAAGTGTCTTTTTTTATGGAGGCCAGTGACACTTAGTTTTGATTTCTATGTTAACAGTGCAGCTAGGTTAAATTAAAATAACAGTGCACTAAGAAGAATGCCCTGATGTTCCAAATCTGGGTTCAAAGGAGAGAGAATAACCGCTTATAAGAGTTGAGGCTTCAAAAGTCACTGTAGCTACATCCATTATTTTATTTAGTTTAGGGCTGGGTATCGTTTAAAATAATACCAGTGCCCGTAAAGAGCTACAAATTCCAACATACTATCATTTGATAGCTATAATATGAATGGAGTGGCAGGAAGTATACCGTAAAACTGTAATTAACAGCCTGGGCTTTAATTGATTTAATGACTGAACTTAACTGGCTTATATCTAGGACAGGTGTCTCTGTTGGACGGGCCTTTAATGTCTTTACCACAAAACTCTTGCTTAGCTAATACCGTAAATACATAAAATGTTGCAAATTTCCCCTCTGTGGGACGAGTAAAGGATTGTCTTATCTTATTTTATCTTAAAATGACCTACTTCACAGCGTCAATGGCAACCAGACCTGGCGTCTAATTGAGACCGGTGTTTGTTTGTCAAAACGATGGTGATTGTGGGCTTGGCTTTAATCATTTTAAAGTTTTAAGGTAGCCATAATGTGAAACATTTCGGTTGCATCCCAGCATGCTGAACTGCTCCGTCAAATACATCATACTCGACTTTACCAAACCTCTGCACAAAAAGGACCGAATGCAGGTATCGTTTGACTGGAGACGTTTCAATACTTCTTGGCACTGAATTAGTTTGGTTAATATCTTAAAGGTACCAAGTACTGATACCCAGCCCATCTATGAGTACAACTTAATTCCTTACTCACTGTGTGGAACAGATTTTACCATGGAAGTTGGCGTGGGTTACCATGGTTGCGTTTCTCCAACTGTTGAGGACACTATCAGGAAGAGACGTGGTAATTACAGCTCAGTGCTTAAGAAGATACATACTACCGTTTATTAACACAAAAGTATGAACGATAGTACACACATTGGGTAAGTAGTGCGTAGTATTTTGGTAATGTTTAAAATGTGAACAGCAAAGCGACGCTGTGGTGAGCTCAGGGGTCTACACACTACTGATGGAAGTAAACAGCTGACACTTACTGTAGTCTTGTGACCCAATTTTTGCACCTTGGTCGTTTGGTTTGAGTTTGACATCGTAACGATAGTGCTTTTCTTTGAAAAAGCACAAAGACAGAGAGCTGAAGAAGTGAAAATTATGGGCTGGTTTCATGTGCTTCTATTGAACCACATGCTGCTCTTTATGGCGTGTTCACTTTGTTGTAATCAGAAAAAAGAAAAGAGATCGATGGCAGCAGCGGAGGTAAATAAGGATCAACTTAAAGTTTCAGAGGGCAACAGCATACATTCACCTTTACCTATCCATCATGTAGCCTCATACTGTTCAAATATGAAGAGCAAATAATCTCACGTTGACTCTTGAGGACTCAGAAGCAGAAGGAGTGAGGGAAGCTGGAGGTGACAGGTGACTTGGAGGAGGTGAGTGAGATCTGTGGGATTTTCAGGAAACTACGATGTGATTCAATGGAGTCTATCTGTACTCTTATTGGCCACCTTCAGTAGACACACAGTCACTGACATTCTCATATTTGCTCCCGATGAGTCACGGAGAGACGGAAGGCGAAGACATGGCAGGCGGAGGTGACTTGAAGGAGGTGAGTGAGAATAGAGACCTTAAAGGCAGGCATGGTACATTTAATTAAGTATTAATACAGTGGACGCCTCAGAGTGATCGCCTCTGTCTGGGTCAAACTAATCACTGTACTTATTATAACTGATTTTTTTTTTCTTTTTCTTTATTCTTCATGCAGATCACCTGCTGATAAGAGCAGCTACGATTAGATGGCTTGCACATGATTTTTTACCTGGGGGTCTGATGTTGCCAGTGACTGGTATTTTCCTGATGATGTGTCTGAAAGATGGAGAGGCGGTTGTGGAGAGGGGCATCATTTCTTCCACCACATATCCAGCCTCAAGCTTAATTAGTTCTTTGTTGTTTTCAGCCTGCTGTCCACAATTAAAACCCAGTTTTGGTTGTCTGGTTTTCCATCTGCAGGTTGCATACCTTCAGTGTTTTTTTGCTGGTTCTTCTTCCCTCATTGTCAGTGGCTCTTGTAAAGTAGTGTCCTTTTGACCTTGCAACCAAAGATGGCCTCAGATTTCGACTCCCGTGGTTGATAGTTCTTATCATCTCCTTTAAAAACCTGTGACTCGGTGACCTGTCGACTCACAGTGTTAGCTTAGCGGACTATCTCTCACCAGACACACACACATCGTAACATTTCCTTCAGTGGATAACGACCTCTGGGAAACTCTGGGCCTATAACTTGCTGGCAGAGATGATTTGTACAGTGATTCTGGCGTCCTGGACCGAAAAATAACTCCAGAGGAATAACAACACAGTGGGGCATCAGTTCTGCTCACCTGGGACACCACAGGTAGGGGAAAACTTTATTTATACCTGTCTTTGTGACAATACAAAATATAAGCTATGTTTTTCTGTAGGCCGACACGGAAGTCGGCATCGCCCTGGTTCCCTCGTCAAAAAGCCTGTGGGATTTTGGATTATTGCAGAAAATAAGCAAACAAACAAACGTTTATGATACTTACATGTTTGTTCAGGATAATCTTCACAAATGAACACCAATTTTATGATTTTGAAGCCTACATTCAATCGCCTGAAGTAAAAAGCAAACATTGGTCTATTGACAAACTGCACTACGGCTGTATGAGTTAACATCCCTACCACAATGACGCTATAAAGCTATGGTCGGTGTGATGGCTTTCTGTAGACTTGTTAGCTACCGCCTTTATTAAGACCAACCCGGTCTCACTCCGAAGTCGTTGAAATCTGGCGCTTGGGCAGTGACTTACGGCATCAGACAGCGATGAAAAAAGCAGTACTTTAACATTAGCTTGATATGCAGCTGGTCGCCGTTATAGTTTAACGGCACTTGGCAGCATCAGGGAGAAATGTGACAGGACAAGAACAAAAGTTAAGGCTGCAAAAGCCCAAGTAAGGCAGGCGGTAGGGGCGGTGGATGAGTCCAACGAGTACCGACTTTCACCTGGGAGAGCAGTGTTTGCATTCCGTAAGATTATGAAGCCAAACCTTGTTCTTTTTTCCTAAATCCAACAACATGTTTTTGTTGTTGGAGGCAAAAAACATCAATTTGCGGTGTTTTACCAATGTAGTGCTTTTATTTTGAAAGAGACTGTACGTAAACGGTTAATTTCCCGTGGAAACAGAAGTGTGTTTTGAAAGAAGACAATGCATGTAACAGGCAGAACTTGACATGGTGTCCCAGAACGTCAGGAACTCAAGGTTACTTCATATCTGAACGTGGATGGTCCATGACCAAACGTCGATATGTGACGAGGTCAGAGTGAGAATGTGTTGTTGAGACATACAAAAGCTTCAGAATTCACAAGTGGGGAATTTACTGACATATTTTATGTTGTATAACTACATTTTTAAATCTCTTAAGCTCATGTTAACCACAAAACTTATTTCAGGCATCTAACCAAACAACGTTGGTACTTCGAGACAAGGGAACTGGGAGTGGAGAAATGCTAACTCATTTCCAGGTTTTAGGACTCATTCCTGGGGACTTTATATGTCAGCACTCTTAACTATCGTAATCATTACTACTGTTTAACTATTTCAACTGTCCGTTACTTTTTAGGCAACTGTGTATCCAATTCAAACATCTATTTAATATTATTAGCCATTTATTGCAATCAATAATAATAATGACCAATTAATCCATTACTCCTAGCATACTCTCCGTTAACCATTTATTTATTATTTTTAGCTAATTATTTCACTTATGCTTAACTATTTATCACATGTTTTAAACTGGAGCTGTTGTGACACATGAACAGGTTCTTTCCACACAGCATCACTCTGATGAACAAAATGCTAAATATAAATATAACCATGCTGAATATAGCATATATGCAAATATTTTAACCCACATAACCACCCACTGCATGTATGTTACTTAATATATTAACCGTCCAGCATTTTTTCCAGTGCTCTTTACACTATTGTATTTTAGTGTTGGGTTACATCAACAGTTTGACTTGAATATGAGCACCATATGTGTGTACAGTACATTGTGTCTATGCTTGTTATATGTTATATACTTATTATGCCAGCTTTGGTGGCTGTGGTTTTAGCTTTACATCTGTGTGTTATTGAACTGTGTGAAAATAGGGCAAATATACATGACTGTCATTCGTAACAGATCTGAGTTCAAGTTTGCATCTGCGAGCAGAAAAGTTTCTGTGCAATTCTGAGCTGGAGAATAAAAAGCAGCATCTTACAATACAGGGAAGCTATAGAATCAGGTGTGAGATGACAACAGCTAGATTGCAATCAACAGGTACAAAGTGTGATCAGGTTGTCATCGAGAAAAGACAAATGTATACGAGGCAACGTGACTAGAAAACACAACCTAGGTGTAAAAAACACACCAGCGTCTTTAAGTCTTCACTTGGCTTTTCCCCTTTTTTGTCACTTTCAAATGCTCCTGACAAATTCTCCAATATACTGATAAACACATACAAAATCCCGCCCACACGTTTAAACAGAAAAAGCTCTTCAGAAGCGCACCTTTCCACCCACATATGTTGACATACGCTCATGAACAAACTGGTAATGTTCCATCAAAGCTTATAGCGCCCATTAAAACGCGGAGACAAACATGGAACCATGCTCGTGGTTAACACCCACGCACTCTTGAATGGCGTGCCTTTCCATCACTGCAATTGCCAGTGACAATCATGTACCCCACTCAATTACACCTGGCTAATTGTTGAGATGCCACATTACCATAGAGACTCACAAAGACAAGTCACACACACTCCATATATCTATCTATATATATACATATAAATATATATATATATATATATTTACACATATAAATTTGTGTGTTTAAAACATATAGTATTGCAGTTTTTGCATAAGCATGCAACGCCCTCATGTAATCAGATAATGGATTATTTAAGCATCTGCTCTCACCGTGCCGTATAAACCGATGGAGATACAGTAGATTTTCTCTCTTTTTTCCCTCTCAAACAAACACACACACTCACACACATATTCTGTGCACAGTACACAGCACACACTTTGCCTGAAGGATTTTAATTTGAGATGCAGACTCCAGTGTCATAGTGAATGATATTAAAAGTCGTATCATGAATAAATCAGGAGACAGAGGACTCACCTCAGCAATGTGACAGATAAGCAAAGAGAAACAGCACACAGGAGGAGACAGAGAGAGAGGGAGGGAGAGGAAAAGGTTCAGGACTGACGGAGGAAAGGCCGATAAATAAAGACACTTGGATTTTAACAATACAGACTGCGGCACTGTTTGATGTAGGCCATTAGTTTATGGCACTTCCCAACAACGCTGTAATTACTTTACTGCTAAATCCACAACATACCTTCATCTGTCATCTGATCACTCAACAGAGTTTTTTTTTTTTTTTTAACAACTGTTTCCAAACAGGAGACATGTTCATAATGAAAGCCGTCATTTGTAACAAATCATCGCTCAGCCGCGACATCAATAGAAATTGACAATTTGTCAATTTGCCATGTAGTCGATGAACAAGACGGGATGTCACAGCAGGGGTGTGGTGCAGCCAGAGACAGATGATGAAGTGATGTGTTGGTTTGAGTGTTGTAAACATGTGAGACCTTGAAGGCTCTATCTTACAACAGACAGACAGACAGACAGACAGATAGATGTTGCCATATATGTTATCTATAAGGATATATATTATTATCACATACACTCACCGCCCACTTTATTAGGTACACCTATTCAACTGCTTGTAAACACAAATAGCTATTCAGCAAATCACGTGGCAGTAACTCAATGTATGTAGACATGTAGACATGGTGAAGACGACCTGCTGAGGTTCAAACTGAGCATCAGAATGATGAAGAAAGGTGATTTAAGTTTGAACGCAGCATGGTTGTTGGTACCAGACGGGCTGGTCTGTCAGAAACTGCTGTTCTACTGGGACTTTCACGCACAACCATGCTGACCGTGTCCATCCCTTTATGACCACAGTGTACCCATCTTCTGATGGCTACTTCCAGCAGGATAACGCACCATGTCACAAAGCTCAAATCATCTCAAACATGACAATGAGTTCACTGTACTCCAATGGCCTCCACAGTCACCAGATCTCAGTCCAATAGAGCACCTTTGGGACGTGGTGGAACGGGAGATTCAAAATCTGCATCAACTGCGTGATCATGTTAATGTAGTCATCTTGCTGCCCCTGTGAGTTCTCCTCCTCAGACGAACAGATTCAACACTCAATATATATGTAATACTGTTATTGACTCCTGCCCAGCACACAACAACAAAATCAGTCCTCAACATGTGCCGATGGCTGCTCTCCTCCCCCAGCACACGTCTCCCAGTCCCAGTGTCCTCCTCCTTGGTCTGGGCCACAGTCCTCCGAGAGCCTGCACACTACTGCATGAACAAGGGAGAGATGTAATCAGGACAAACCAGCAGCAGCTGTGTCAATCAACTCACCTGGTGCTACTCTCATGAGCCATCACACCTCTGCCCTGCATCTGACCACTAACCACACCCACCTGCACAGTCAATATGGACCCAAATCTCAGAGGAATGTTTCTGACACCTTGTTCAATCTATGACACAAAAAATTAAGGCCGTTCTGTCGGGGTCGTAAATCTTAATAATATATATATTATGTATGCTTATATTGTATATGTTTTTCTTCACATGCCTATCTTTTATAGTTACATATATAATATCAATAAATATTGATGGGTTTTGGCATGAATATAAAAGTACACAACATATATGTCGACTACATTTTATCTGCTCATATATTAAAGATATTTATAAAGAATTTTCAGTGATATTTTATGTTGCAACCACATATGAAAACAATATATAATTAATTTATGTGTGCGAATTTATGAAAATAACATATATCCAAACATTTTGTGTGCTTCTATGTTTATCTTTTTAATCTTTAACATGAACGTCTGTCTCTATGTGTACATATATAATATAAATATAAGTCCTACATCGATTTAAAAAAATGTTTTATTTGCCTTTCATACACACAGTTGCAGGGTAAGCAGGTAAGAACACCACCTTTCCCTCAGAGATCAGAGTATGTGTATGTAATTTGTACATTACACAATTATATTAGTACATATATATTCATATAAATCATTACTAATGTGATATATATGGCAATAAATGTATTATACATACATAAAAAGGCATATTTGTATGAATTAGACATGTATGTTAATGTATGAAATTGTTCTTATTCTTTATAGGTTTCATATATAGTTTGTACATATTTATTTTTACTTCACATGTTCATATATTTCATACATGTTCATGTTAAATTTCCATTTGGGAGCTCAGCAACAAGACAAATAAAATGTGAAAAAACTATACAATACTTATCAATATACAAACCTTATGAAAACACAACACTTGTGAACGTAGTGGAAAATTAAAGGGTGAATTAATGCAATTATGGGTCAGATAATTAAAAGGGGATGAAAGCTGTATGTGTCCAGGGTGAGAGTGTTTCGAGTGTTGATAGTGCTTGTATTGCTCCTTGACCTTGTCCTACTCTTGAGCCCAACAGGCTTTTGCAGGAACGTGAAATCAGTGGTTACATTTCCTGTATATCTTTGCATTGACTTCACATGTAACTGCCTCTGAACAGCTCTGCTAAGGCGTCTGATCCAGCCCAGTAATCCTGGGAATTACACTCCTATTGGACGATTTTACATTTTAAGATTTACATCAAATGCCAGCACTCAGTGTCAGTGCAGGAAGTGGTGTGCCCCTATGTAGTGAGGTGGAAAATAAGACCTTGTCTACACAGGAGGTGTAGCGTGAGCAGCATGTTAGCAGGGTAGCAGCTTCAGTGCTCCGTCTGTGTCTGCACAGGATGCGTTAAGGGACAGTATTAAGTGTAGGTCACTCACATTTCGGCCAAACACACACTCACTGTGGTGTAAAAAGTAAGAAAATACACTTGAAGTGCAAAAATATGCAAGCTGTTCCACAACCTGGGTTGACAGCTGGGGTGATTGAAATTGAAGCTTATCTGTTCTGTCAGACGTGTGAGAGACTGGCCACTGAAAAACACTGAGACGAGTCCTGTGTAGATGCGCCATAAGGGTATGGAGGATGAAGGTACAGCGTGTCATGTCTCACTTTTATGCACATGAGTTCACGTCCCATCACAGACCAGCAATAGCTGCTATGTGCAGATATTGTGATTTAAAAATATTTGCCATTGGACGTAAAAATAAACAATTGCTTCTGAATTTTATCAAGGTTTATGAAAAATCGTCCAATATCAATATGCCTGTCAGGCAATACGATTGATCTGAAGTCATTTCTTGAAGGAGTCAAAACAAGGACACACAGGGTCGTAGTATGTGAAGCACCACTCACACGCTGAATTCCTGAGGTCAAATGTGCTGTATAAATGATGCATGCACCACTTTCCATCCAGACACAGATATTTATTAAACAGTGCTGTGAAACGTTCCTACACACAGACAGAGAGAGAACATCGGAGAGGAAATGACCATATGATAACATTTTAAAGATCCTTCTGCGAGTTTGTAGGCAATGTTTACATATTGTCTCCAACATTATACAGTAATTTGACAACAAATCCTGTATTGTATAACCAATAAGGTGATATTGCCCTGCAGGGTTAATATCTATACTTTACCTAATTGTGTTGCACAGTGTTTGAACTTTAAGTACTTTGTCAATATTTTTTTCTTAAAAACATTTGTCAAATTTGTCTCTGGTGTTACTGATGAAGAGGATGAAGTGTAGAATTTGTCTTAATCTTCATTAGATGGTAGGACTGGCAAGGTAGCCAAATCAGGCACTTGTGCAGTCGGTCATGGGACATGTTCCTGCACTATAGCATCATAATTATGTCCTATATAGTAAGAAAAATATATTCATGTTTAGATAGTAACAGCTGCTTGCAAAATATACATCCTCAAGTTGTACAAGCAGTTGGGGATTAGAAACGAAACACGGGGATAGGCACAGACTGGCACCTGCGTGTGTAGAGCTAAGCAGCGAGCACATGGAGCAGCTACTGTGAACAAGAGAGTGTCTGCCTTACGAGTGCCAAAGGGCATATGTGCTATCATAGTTTCATTCTGCTCTAAAAGTTGAGCTCTGCTCATGTGAATCAACCAGACTTCTGACACATTTGGAGGCCAAAACCAAGGGAGGGACTGGAGGCTGTCGATACAGGGAGCCCAAAGTTGTTGCCATAGAAGAAGAAGAGTCCCTAGTGTTGTTGGAAGATGTGTGATGCTTTTGAAATGACAATAAAGTAAATTCATACAGACCAATATTAGAGCCACCATAGCCAGTCTGATACATTCATATCAGACATTTAGAGCCAACTAACCGAATTATACTTGTATTATTTTGCCATGTTTAATTCATTACTCATGGAATAAGGCATTAAATAAATAAATATATGTGCAGGACAGGTTTATAATACATAATAAATTAACATCTGACCCAATAAATATAACCACAGATAAGTAATTTTCCCTGATATGTACTAAAATAAGAAAATAAGATTTCACTGTAAATGTCCACGTCATAGTACGGTCTCAGGTCCTCTTGGTTTAATTACAGAGCTCAAGTGATCTATTATCAACTGTCAATCAGTATCAGTTTCAAGTATGGTATCAGTACTGAGCATCATGACACTAAACTTGGGATCAAAGTCAAAATTTTGACAATGTGACGACCAGTACCTTACAACACAAAGCCTGCTTTGGTGGTATTGAAGGATGAGGACAGTATGATGAGTTACTTTTACATCCGAACAACGTAGATAATATTTGTTGGTAATTGTAGGAGAAGTGACTAGACTTGTGGTGCATGAGCATTTTCACAATGACTGAACTGACGTATACCTGGAAGCGATGCCGGCAGGGCGTCTCACAGACTGTGCAGGTATATTCTTGCTTTTGTGCAGAGACTTTTCTCGCCAGGAAAAACACCACTGTTGGTCATCTGCTCAAATGCTGGAAACAACTTAAATTTTAAAAACCTGCCTGGCCAAGTCATCCTAAAACAGCCCAATATAGTCTATTTGCCCAGCAACTTTTTTTCACCTCAGGCTATCGAATCCAGCTAAATTGAGCAGAAAAACACCTAACGTGGCATCACCGACACACTGTACTGCACCGTATCAGCTCAGCTACTTTGAAGAGCTTGAACAACAGTAAATGAGGGAACTGTGACAGGAGAGGAACAATGGAGGCTCAGATAACATGCTATAACCTTGTTTCTTACTAAGATAAATAATAGTCTTTGTCTTTGTCAACATATAGTGAGCTATTAGAGGCACCTCTTCACAAACAGGTAAGGAGGGGTCAGTGTGTGTGAGCCAGTGAGTCACCAGGCTCAGAAGGTGCTACACATCTGAAGACAAAGGAAATCACAAAGACAAATTCTGTTTATGTTTCCAATATTTAAACTATAAAAAAATAACACAAATGACACATAGCAGAGCTTAGTTCAGCATTTTGGGGAATACGCTCATGATGAGACGATAGACTGGTCTGTATGTTATGAACAGATTTAGGAGGTGATTAGCCTAGCTTGGCAGCTTGTTACTAAGACAGTAAAAATTTTTGGCCAACTTCGGCGGCAAAATAAAGCTGTAGTCACAGCATTGACATTTCCTTCGCTGCTGTGGCAGATGTACCAGCACATATTTTACACATCCATAAGATACAAGTAAAATTAGTGTTCATATTAAGTTGCATCTGTCCTTTTAGCTTTGTTTGGTTGTCACCAAATCCCAAGAAAAATGTCAGGCAACTTAGCCAATGCTATTGTTGTGACCCAATGACCTCGGTCAGAGATTAGGTCTGGGAGTGACGTCACACCCAAGTGGAGAGCCTGGTCTCATTCCAAAGTCATTGAAATCCAGCACTTGGGCACTGACTTGACTTGTGGCATCAGAAACCAACAAAAAAGGCGTCCTTTAACATCGGCACGATACTCGGTCGGTTGCCATTATAGTTTGATAGTGCCCTGCGGCATCAGGGGGAAACGCGGCGGGACAAGAAAGAAAGTTAAGGTGGCAAAAGTCTGACTGGGGCAGCTGGGAGGGGTGGTGCATGGGTCCAACAAACATGACTTTCACCTGGGAGCGCAGTTTGTGTCCTGTGAGATTCTAAAGTCAAACCCAGTTCTTTTTTCTAAACCTAACCATGTGCTTTTGTTGTCTTAACCTGTACTGACGTAGTGCATTTATTTTTAGAGAGAGACTGTATGTAAATGTTAAATTTCCTGTGAAAACGGAAGTGTATCTTGAAAGAAGACAATGCATGTAACAGGCAGAACTTGACACGGTGTCCCAGAACGTCAACAACCAACACACATATGATACCTTTCGCATCATATGTGGACGTGTTGGTGGCACACAAGTTAGGAATACCAGTTGATAACAACACATAACACCTCTTCCTAACATCAGGGGGCGAGTGAACTCTGGTGAATTCAGGAGGCCTATCGAGCCCTGGATGAACCTCAGAAACTGCTTGCTGTTGCTCTGAAAATACTGTGAGGTGTGCAAAGCTTTGCAAACATCGAACCATGGTAAACGTTCAAGCGACATTGCTGAGTCTATTTGCTGACACACGGAGCTGGTGAGGACATCTTCATGTTCGGTCTTCACATTGCTTCCAGTTAGAAAGAGGTGAGGTGGTGTATTTTGTGCATACAAACTCTTTCCACAGAAAGAGGCTGGACAGGACAGTGTGTATGACTCACAAAATAGACAGAAGTGCTAACAAACAGTGTGTTACTACAGCGTTTACTACTGTTTAAGTGCAGAGCAGCCATTTTGGATTTTCAGGTTAGGGTTGGTGAGGTTCCGCCGACCTTCTGAGTCAGATATCCGACATCAGGGGGCTGTCCGGTTGAAATTTCCAACTGGAAACTTGGAGATTCACACTTTTGTTTCACTTTTTCTGTACAAATGGAACACAGCATATGTTAAGCAGCTAGTCGCTACCTGTTTCAGTCTGCTGTTTGGTGCTGAGCAGGGGGTGGGTACAGTTGCTTTTTACAGCTTTTCTCTAAAAATAGCTGCCTGTTGCTGCTGCTGTAAACGAGGTTCATACAGTAAGAGTGCTGGGAGTGAATCAAATCAGTAAATTTGCAGGTCTCAAAACCAAAATAATGAGCTGAAAGATGCTAAAATGTTCCATAGAGCTGAGGTGACCTGCAGAGTGAGGCCATAATTCTATGAGGGGTTTTCACTACGACTGACACCTCTCACACTGCACACAGTCATCTGAGATTTTCTTTACATAGAAATATTGATTAGTTTGAATGATAATTACACCTGTGCTACACTGTTTTTTTATCTACCTTTTCTCCTGACCACAGCTTCTTTAAAAAGCCTGTAACTCTGCAACAGTTTTTGCTGAATGTCTTTATTTGACTATCCCGCTGTAATGTGTTATTTGAAATAAATTATCCATTTGTTCCACTGAAAAGGTGAGCTGGCTCACACTGCCTAAGGGAGATGCAACCTCAGGAAGAATTTTATTCATTTTGAGAGTTTTTGACTCCCATGATGCTCCGAATATCGCCCATCTATGAGACCCGCCCACCCAGAGCCCTTCACGGGGGTCAGGAGGACAAATGAACAAAGAGAACAGCGGAGTGGAAATCAGCCTGCTTATATCTGTGGGTGGGAGGCTGCATGTAATCTGCAGCTCTGCCAAGAGGAGGGTCCACACCTCAACTGGTGTCTGGTGTGTGTATGTGCACATACGTGTACATGAATATGCATGTGTATTTGTGTGTCTGTGCCGTGGTTACCTCTGAGGGGAGACGGCGGTGCTGTCGGCAGGTTAATCCAGCCCTCAGGCTAAGCATCAAACTTTCAGATCAGGGAATCAATAATTCAGACAGCAGCTTGTCAGGATCTATCACAGAACACAGACTGAGAGGCAGGCAGCGGCACAACAAAGGCACAGAGGTACAACTCACACACATACAAATAAAGCTGGACGCAGGCTCACTGCGTAATTGCACGCGTTACACTCACTCACAGTCCACGGATACACACATGTAATGCTCAAAAGCGAGGAAATATACAAAAATTCAATCACACACAAAGAGCCACACCTTGAATTCAAACCCGGGAGATATTACAGTATGTGCGAGGAAAACACTGATTGATGGTCAGAATCACTTTTTGATTCCCAAACATCAGAATCTAAACTCATTCCTGACTACAGCACGTCACAGATCTACTGCTGTGCTTAAGATCCACCAGCTAGCCCTTGAAGAATACACCACCCCATTAATATGGCCGTGGCACTGTTGTAAATCCCCTGCAAATCAGAGAAACACAGCAACAAACCATGTCTGTTTAGTGTGCGTTGTGGGGGAGTGAGCTGGTAGGGGGTAAGAGAAATTGAGGGATATTTTAGCGCGTGGGTGTATAATGGCTATCAGAGGTGACTTTCAGTGGGATCAACTCAAAACACTCGCGCACAAACACACAAACAAGCTTTTTTTTTTCTTGCCTCGCACAGTCACAGACACAGAACATTAGCTTATACAGATAACCATATCAAATGATCATGCAGCAGCAACTAGCAGCCTCTGTGGGTGTATGTGTGTGTCAGTGTGTGTGTGTGTGTGCCTGCACGAGGCAGTCATGAAGTGAAAGTGCTGACGCTCAGAGACATTTTCTTGGAGTTGAGTGAGCCCCTGCAGGCCTGCTAACCTTGAGTTGCATGCCTTGTGTGTGTGCTCGTTTGTATATTAAGTGCAACCAATAGCAGCTCCCCTTACACCCACGAGTTGTCACTAGGTTGTAACCTTTACCACGGGCTATCTGACCCACCTTTTGAAACGTGATAACAAAGAGTGTAATTCCATTTTATCTTCTAGACCTTATTTTTGTCTTCAGTTTTATTTACTCAATACTAACTGTCTATCCACCAAAATTCAGAGGAAAGAAGCTCAGCTGGGTCGTCCTCAGTTTAATGTACTCACAGAGCTCCTAAATGCTTTGCGGCCTGCTCTAAAGTTTCACCTCATACAGGCCGGCCAAAGCAAGCCCCCAAGAACAGTGCTGGGCTTTGACGTCAATTGGATATAGTGGCCAATCTGTGACATCCCAGCTTCAGGGTTCATTACATGTGGTCCAAAAATACCTTCTTTCTGACAGATTAATTCTCTAATTTTAATTCTTGCAAAGTAATGCCGTGCCACTTTGTGTTTCTATCGTCAGTTTAGACGCTCCGTGCCAGATGGACCTTCTCAGGAGTAGGTCCAAAAGCCGGGCTGCCCGCCCTCAAGCAGGTAGCGGTGACATCTCGCCAACCACAGCCAACACCCAACCACCCTGCTTCTCCCCCCAAAACAAGCATCTGTGTTGTGAGACCCCACTCACCTCTGTCTGCAGGAGAGCAGAGATAAAGGTGTTTTTAAAAGTCTGTGTGTTCAGCTCTATGTGCTTTATTTTGAGTTTGGTTGCTTTATTTTACTGTTTCATGTTCGCTATCAGCTGTATTAGAAGTTGTGTGAAGTTGCTGCTTGAAAACACAACATTCCTTATTTTGCTGCTTCACAATAAAAGTTTGTACATTACAAAATAAAGTGGGACTTCTATTGTGAAGAATCTACAGGAAATGAAATGTGTTTATCACCAAATTAGCGGAACTTAATTAACAGGTTTTCTTCAATTAAGACAAGTGTAATAATACAGCAGGGAGGAAGAGTGAAAGCAGAAACAGCCACAGTGAGATGTTGATGAAGAGCTGCAGACAACAGGCTCTTACTGCACCTCTGCAAACAGCTCACCCCCAACAGGTAAACGTCTTTTACCTGCCCTGCTGTGTGATAGAAAAACACACATGCAGCAAAAATAACAGTGGACTTTAGCCATGGATCAGCCCACTGCTTTTAAACATCATCATTTAAGACAAGCCATCATCAGTTTAAGACACACCTTCAAGAAGGTAACCCTTCCAATAGTCCAGTGGAAATGCAAATCCCTGCTGTGCTGGGCTGACGGCCCAAACCAAACCAAACCAAACCAAACCAAACCAAGTCAAATCAGCCCATGACTGTCGAAAAGGGGTATAACATTGTGAAAGAGACATCTTTAAATCAGTAGGTACATTTATATGATCGTTACAACCCCTACAAAAAGATCTGTTTTATTATCAGGTTTTGATTTATCAGGTCTGATAACATTTTTACAGTCTAGAATCGCACGATCAAATCATTACATCCCTGTTCAAGTTAGCAGAGGGCTAAACCAAAGGATCTGGTGTGCTTACTCTATGTCCCAACAATGCTGAAGATTCATGTCATTTTATACTCTGGAAGTCAAACTTTTTTGGCCTTGTGTGCCACCAAGCAACTTTTAGAGGAATGAATGTGGCCCGCCTCCCTCGCTGTATCCTGCTCTATTCATACATCCATGGCTCAAGGTCTTTGACCAGTGTAGTTTGTTGGTTCTGTCACTACCTGGTCCATACCAGAAACCCAATCTGGTCATTGCCTGTCATCTAAACCATTGGGCAGTTCAATCAGGAGAGACTTATTTTAGAGTAAATGATAATTTATTATAAAATGTACAATATGATAAATGGTGAAAAGCTCTTTAGCGATTAGACCCCATCGTGATGTGAATATTTAGGGGGTAAAGACGCCATTAATAGTTTAGGAATATTTCCCCTGATGGAGTCTAGACACTGGTGGTGGAGATGAAGAGAGAGATGGCTAAAGGATGAGGATGATGGGGTGAGGAGCAGGACTGGGCAGTGGATGAGCTGAAGACTGGAGGTGAACGGAGTGAGGGAGGGTTGCATCTGTTCGTCTTACAAAGACAACTGACAGCAGCAAAGAAGAGAACAGTTTTAAAACTTGACAGCAGCGTGACTGAACTTTTGCAAATCTTCATTCCTGATCCTAACAGTTCAAGTTCAATGCCGAACTTTTCAAACGTTTCCGGTACAGATCAGCCTGGTTTTCAACTTTCCTAAATCTTAGCTTTTTTATTTGCATACTGTGTACACATTTTAACCTCTTCAAGGCACAAAAATATTAAAATGTGACAATCTGAGAGGACAAAATCAAGCTTTGATTGCTTATAACTGCACTGGACATGCAGCATGTGACGAGGGGTCAGAAAGACTGTATGGAATAATGGACATAGCCACTGTGACATCACCCATTGGCCGGTGGACTCCCACTTTGAAGCCTCGAGTTTGGAATTGTGGCAGTTCCAATCTTGGATTTTGGAGCCAGAAGTGACCGTATTTAAATAAGAGGGTGGAGGTAACCCTAATGCTAGTTGCTAGCTTGGTTAGCGTGGTGCACTTACAATTATGGTTAACTGTGATAAGCAAAACACAGGCTTAAAACCATTAAAACAAAATGTACTTAGGCTACAGTAAACACTGAAAAAGCTGACTCCCTAGAGGGTCTTTTACAAACGCAAAAGACTTTTTTAGGTGGTCAAAACAAGACCAGTTAACTTTCATTAACTGAAAACACAACAATATAGCGACAGCTACAGTTATACTGAATATAGGGCTATGCCATGGTTCCATTACCTAACCAACGGTGTCGCCACAGTAGTGACTTGTAAACAACTGGCAACTCAAGGTGGCCACACTCTTTATTATGCATCACTTTAAATGTCTTTTGGTTACATAAAATGTCACCCCTGTACAGTGGTCATTACGGGGTAAATTAGCTGTAGAGGACAAAACTGTTTTTTGTACCAGGCTGTAAACATGCTTATTTCTACTTTAGCATTGGACATTAAAACATGAGCTCTATGGGGATTGACCTACTCTTGGAGCCAGCCTCAAGTGGCCATTAGAGGAACTGCAGTTGTTGGCACGACCGCTTTGGCTTAATTTTTCAGCCCTGGAGGTTTCAACAGTTCCTCTCTGTATTAAAAGGTCACAAGCCATAAAAGGTTTTTAAAAAACCTTCTATAAAGACAGTAGATTTAAACATCAGATAAAGCATACAAAAGTAAAGTGCTGTTTTTATTAAAGTTGGGAATACAAAATAATCCATCATTAAAAATGGAGTCTCAAGAGGCCAGTGCATTAATAACAGAGTTTAAAATAACACTTTGTTTTTCTGTTTTAGACTGCCATTATCATGGGAAAAGACAATACCCAATTTCATCATAATGTTTTATTGCTAGATTTATAGAAAAATAAATGTAAATAAATGCGCACCTGCCTCAGCTGGTTTTGGTGGGTTTTGTTTTTGTTTCTTTTTTCATGGTTTTAGACTAAAGCTGTGAACCTCTGTTCAGTTTTCAGTGCCTTCATTCAGTTCAGAATCAAATCGTCATTGAAAATTCCCTCAATCAATATAAAAGGGGGACACAATCTTCAGGCTCTTACTACAGCGCACTGTGTGCCAAACCATCTTCCCGATTTAATAAAGTATAAATAAATAAATCTGTAGTCCACTGAATTGTTATATGAAACATAACAAAGGTCACTGTCTGACCAAACAATAAAGTAGAGCAAAGTGTGTGGGAGTAAGAATACCCTCTCTGCTGCAACACTAGTCTCAGGGAAAACCCATCATTATCCACAACGCCGTGCAGATGCAGATCTTTTAAAATGACAGGCTGCAGAGCGTCTTCACGTGAAGTGGTGCAGTGTGTTGTTTGTTAGTGCTGTAGTTTAGTGCTTCACGTTGTTAACGTTAGTCTCTGTTGTACAAAGTTCCTACAACTGAAACTTTGTCTAGCAGTGCACGTTATTAAGTCATTAAATCTAAAAGGGGCCTAATGCCTGCTGTTGTCAAACATAAACTTTGGATAACTCTAGTGTGTGCATGTTGTAAACTGTCCTGTACGGGTGCTGCTCTGTGCTTTAGGAGCTCTGCCCTTTTCTGTTCGCTCAACATAGCAACGTATAAAACCACAACTTTATTAAAAAAGTACTAAAATAGATTCCTGGAATCTGTGACTTGTTCACAGTTGTAGAAAAAAAGAATTACAATTCTTATGTGAATCTGTTTTCCCCCGCTCCTAAAAGGCCCCTTAGATGGTTAATGGTAAATCAACCTCACTTTTCCAGTCTTCTAGTCTACAACATATCCATGGTTTGCAGAAACGTACAATAACAACATACTCTGATGATTGCGTTGATATTTAAAAACAATATTGTGCTTTCAGCTTTGTGAAAACACTCTCCATTTGTCCCTTTCCTGTTTCAACATGGAAACACCATCATGCACAAAGCAAGGCCCACAAAGAAAGAGTTTTCCGAGTTTGGTGTGGAAGCACTTGACAGCCTGCACAGAGCCCTGACCTTCCAACCGTCCAACACCTCTGGGATGAACTGGAATGAGACAGGCCTTATCAGCTAAAGTCAGTGTTGGACCTCATGAATGTTCTTGTGACCGAATTGGAGCAAATCTCTGCAACCAGGTTCCAAAGTCTGATGGAAACCCTGAAGTGGAGGCTGTCACAGCAGGTTTTGGAATGACATACTCAACAGTCACAGAAGTTATTAAGTTTAGATTTTCAAATACTGGGAGTTGGATGTCCACGTAGACTAGTTTTGGCTATATAGTTTAGTACTGCCATAGTTCATTATTTTGTTGGGTTTTTTTTTACAACTATCCCTGCCAGATTTTGCTCCCCCGCAAGATTTTCCATGTCCATGTCCATGTCTCCACTGTTATAAATTAGCGGGTGATGTCACACATCTTGTGAAATTAAACAGCACCGCCGTGTCCAAAAACGTACGCAGAAAAAGAAGATCCACTGGAAACTGGAGGAGGATGTTCACAAAAATGTAGCAGCTTGTAAACTGCATTGTTGGAAAAGTTTACGGTTGCACAAGCCGTGGAGATGTTGATGGACTCAGATTCCGACACTTCCTGTTTCGATCATCATTCTGAATCTGATTAGGACGAAGAAGCAAACGAGTTTGGTGGGACGAAACAGGAACTCCATGATGGTGACAGTGACACACGGACAAGACGATCGCAGACGAGAGGGAAACAACAGAACCAACACATTCTCACTCCGACCTCGTCATATATTGATGCTTTGGTCATGGACTTTCCACGTCCACATATGACATCCAAGTACCCTGGGTGCGTTGGTTGTTGACGTTCTGGGATGCCATGTCAAGTTCTGCCTGTTACATGCATTGTCTTCTTTCAAGATACACTTCCATTTTCACAGTAGGTTTACCATTTACATACAGTCTCTTTCAAATTAAACGCACTATATTGGCACAACACCTTAAACATCCCCAATTTTTTTTTTCCTTCAACAACAAACACACATGGTTAGGTTTAGAAAAAAAGAACAGGGTTTGGCTTTAGAATCTCATGGGAGGTTAACACCGCTCTCTCGGATGACAGTCGGTGTTTGTTGGACCCATCCACCGCCCCTCCCCGCCACTCGGACTTCTGCTGCCTTAACTTTTGTCCTAGTCCCGCCGCATTTCCCCCTGACGCCGCCGGGGCCCTTGAACTATAACAGCAACCAGCCGATGCCGCAAGTCACTGCCCAAGCACCAGATTTCGACGACTTCAGAGTGAGACCCGACTCACAGAACACTGAACTATCACTGAACATGGCAATGTGTTCTGCTACACGTCAGAGAGGATATTAGTTTCATTATTATTATTATTTTCATGTATACAACTCAAACTGATGTAAAGAAACAATTGATTTTGTTCTTGAAAATGACTCTTTGACAAAAATGCTTTTTTCTCAGCTTTTTGTCCGAAATGGTTTTTTTTTGTTTTGTTTTTTTTTATGAAAATGCACAAATTCAAGAGTTGATAAAAAGGAATAAAGATGGAATAAGATAGAATAAAAACAGAAGGTCTCTCCTTTTAGTTTGATGTATAAACTGTTTACATATTCATAGAGCAAATTATTCTGTGGGTCTTGAAAGATAAGTGAATATGATCAAAAAGGCTGACGTGGCTGGCAACTTAAAAATAATACTCTGGGGGGAAAGCGTTAAGAACTTCGACTTTAATGTGTACCCCCCTACTTTCGATAGCTATAGCTGTCTGCTATACTCATGATGAAGATTGAGAGACAAAGTGAGCAGAGGAGAGACAGAAACAGAGACCAATCTGACCCCAAGAGGAGAGGCAGATAAAGAGATAAAAGGATAAAGAGGGATGAGAGACGAGATGGAGGATGCACGAGAGGAAAAGGAAGGAACAGCCTGCTTGCTTCCTGTGTTCATCTATATTTCACAGCACTTTCAATTAGTACCAGTACGGCTGCAGAGCGGCCTGGAGAGATAAAGAGAGCGATGGAGAGAGAGAGGTTTGCTCCAGGTCACTGTGGCCTGGTAATGGCCTCCCTCTCTCTCTCTTTAAAGGTGTTTGCAAACACAAAGTCTGTTTGCTTTGGCCTGAAGCAGGGCACAAGCTCTTGGTTTGTTACATCTACATATTTCACAGGTTATTATTACAAAAACTTCAAGCACGCTATAATTTATCAAGAGAAGCCACATGGAAGAAGTCGTTTCATTCACTGGTTTGGAGAATTTGGGAGAAGGACCTTTTTTCTGGAGGGGAAACTCAATCTAAACTTTTTCACCCAACCTGGTGCAAGAGGAGGTCAAGTTCAAAGTACAAACAAACACAATTCTTTCACTATGATACTGAGATATGGTAGAAATTCATTTTGAATAACTTTGAAAACTGTTTGGAGCTGATAGTAGAAAGACTTAATGCCCTGAGTTCACCTGATGCAGGTAGAAGTCCTTGACAAATGTGGACATCAACTTTCAGTTTGGTACGTTTGGAAGTTTTTAAAAGTTGAGCACAGTGTTGATATTTATTCAGTGGTAGCTGGGAATTTACCTGTTTTTAAAGTTTTGGCAAAGACACAGTCCTGCCAAGAGTTACATGAGAGTATGACTATCACGTCTAGTGAGGGCCTAAAGCTAGAGCCAGGAGATTAGCCTAGCCTAGCTAAACATATAAACCTGAACCAGTGGGAAACCAGCTAGCTTAACACTCTCTGGAGTTCAAAATGATGCCTACCAATACCTTTTAGAGCCCAGTCTCACTCCAAAGTTGTCAAAATCTGGCGCTTGGGCAGTGACTTGCAGCGTCAGAAACCAATGAAAAAAGACATCCTTTAATGTATGCATGATACACGGCTGGTTGCTGTCATAGCTTTACAGCAGCGGCAGCTTCAGAGGGGAATGTAGCGGGACAAGGATGAAAGTTAAGGCAGCAAAAGTCTGAGTGGGGTGTGTGGGAGGGGTGGTGGATGGGTCCAAAAAGCAGTGACTTTCACCCGAGAGAGCAGTGTTCGCGTCCTGTAAGATTATAAAGCCAAACCCTGTTCTCTTTTCCTAAATCTAACCACTTCCTTTTGTCGCCCAACCCAACCATGTGTGTTTGTTGTTGAAGGAAAAACATTGATTTGCGGTGTTGTACCGACACAGTGTGTTTAAGTGTATTTTCAAAGAAGACAGGCAGAACTTGAGACAGCGTCTAAGAACATCACCAACCAACACACCCCGGGTACCTTGCACGTTGTATCTGGACGTGGAAAGTCCATGACCAAATGTCAATATGTGACAAGGTCTGAGTGATGCTTCACACACATCTTCATCTCAACAGCACAGATAACCTACACAGTCACTACAGCTTCAAGATGGGAATCCAAGATTAGTGTCACCAATCCAGTATCTGACACTTCTGTTCCTGAGATATGACGTTGAATAATGGTGAGGAGATATTAGGCCGTGATCACACAGAAAGTGTTTTAGCAGCTGGAGCTGAAGCTTTTTGTCACAATTTTGCGTCGCCACGCACTTTGCATTTCTGCACTGTAGGCGCCCAGTGTTTTTGCCTGAGCACTCTGGACTCCTCATGTTGATAACACTTCAACTCAGAGCGGAAAAACACCCCACGTCATCTCTTTGTCGTCATCTATTTTCCCTTTGTCCAATCGGATTATTTGAGAGGCGGGCCTTCTGTGGTGGTCACAACAAGTTCACAGCTGGTAAACAATGGAGGAGAAACTGGTGGTAGCGGTTGCTGGATACCCAGAGCTATACAGCCCAACGACAGGCTCCTAAGATATGCCTGGAAGCGGCCATCATTGAGGTGAAGCTCCTGGACCAACTGGTGGTACTCCCCGTGATCCACCCTCTTTTTTCGGGTCTTACGTACCCACACAGATCTCCGATTCCCTGTACCCAACAAACTATTTGCTGACAGCCTCTCAGCCTCAACCAGAGCTACAGCAAGTACCCTCTGCCTGTCCGTTTTAGGAACTAGATATTAATTACTGGGGGAAAAAAATTAAACGGTAAATAGATCACAGTTAGGTTAGGGGAAGGAGGTGATGGGGTGGTTGCTTGGGAACAATAAAAAGTGCGGCAAGCATTTTTCTTTTATTAGTGGCATTCAATTTAAAAAAAAAAAAAAAGCAGCTGTTTTGCAACCTGCAAAATGCTTTTTTTAAGTTGACCTTCAACCTTTTGGATATAAAATGCCATCACTGTATTGTTTTTTCCTATTAGACATTTGTGCGATATCTTGTCATAATTAGTGTATGAATTCTTGAGTTAGCCAAAAACATGTTTAGTTGAGGTCACATTAACCTTTGAGCTTTGACCACCAAATTCTCATCAGATCATCCTTCAGTCTCAGCAGACATTTGTGCCAACTTTGAAGAAATTCCCTCAAGTCGTTCTTGAGATACACATACAGCTGGAGGGATGTCTGGCCACTGTTTTTGTCGGTGCAGAGGCATAAAAAATGTTTTGCAGTGCTCCCTGCAGTTGGTCAGATCAGTCACACCAAGCACACCAAAAGCTCTATCTCAGCAAGGCCTACTGTATGTCCAATTTTGTGTGATTACTTTGTACTTATGGCCAGTTGAACCCCTCTAGAGTCAGAAACAACTGGTCTCAACCAACTAAATACAGAGGAGGCTGTCAGCCAAATGACAGGCTTGTTGTCAGAGCAGATCAGAGGTAGTGAGGCAGTACTGATGCTCCCTCCTCTGACCTGTCTGAGGCTGCAGCTACTGGGTCTGAGTCCTCAGCTGGGTATCAATAAGATCCAAGCATCAGCAGGGCTTCACTGTAACCACTCACAACTATGACAGGATTCACAATCAGCCACAGAGGAAAAAGTCATCACTGTATTAAGCTCACGTTGTTTTTGTTAGAATACAACTCTGAAGTGACCTCGAGGCTAAGAACGTCAAGTTGAAACATTTACTCCTGTGGAGATGGTTCCCTTGGAGAGAACAAACCAACCTGAAACCAGAAAACATCTTTACAGTCTGAGATGGACCACATGCTGGATGTTGTGTCAATTTTTTTGAGCTGGTGGGATGAAAGGCTTTTAGTTTTACAATGAGTCAATTTGTGTTTTCAGACCAATCTTCTTCAGTTCATCTCTAGCAGCTAATGTTCTCTTCAACCTTTCTCCTCTGCCTTTTGTCTTTGAGTTATATTTAGAACTTTTACTTCTCAAAATTAAATCTACAAATTGTTCTGTTTTTAATATGCTTATCATAAAACAGGTCAAAATATGATACAACGATCTGCGTTGAAACCTGACTTTAAATTTCGTCAGCTCATCGACATGTTTCACTCAGGTTTTTGGCACCTTTACCAAAAGTGTTTTCTGAGCTGTCAGTGTTGCAAAAGAGCCCCATTTATTATAACAGTAATGGTTGGTGTCCTCTCGCTGCTGAAAACATCACAACCTCTGGATGCATAATGACGTAAAATTGTTCTGCTCCTTTAAAAGATAAAAAAAAAAGATAAATGCCGAAAACAATGAAACATAATCATCTTTGGATGAGAGACATGCTGCCTTCAAATGGAAGTCATGAGTTTTTGTTTTGCACATGGGAAGTGAAGTGTACTTTATGCCTGGTATATAAGTAGTTACACTCATGAGAACAGTGCTGCTAGATGGCTGACAACAAAAATATATGTCATAATCCTCCTTCTTTTTGCCGCCAGTGTGTACAGCAATACCAGCAGCTCTGTAAGGCTGCAATGTTTATAGTAAAGAAAACCAAAGAATTGGACAAATTGAGACATAAACCTGAAGACGGAGCGAGATGGAAGGTCAGGGGCTCATCAAAGGCTACATTCTCAATACAGGGCTTAATGCTTAGTTCCAGTTTTTTCCCCCAAAATCCGATCTTTCTGCCTAGACTGTTCACATTTATGTCTGAAGTGACCCATATCTGACATCAGCGTGAACACATCTCTAACCTGAAACACCTCACATGCACAGAAAACATCACATTTCAAATTTGCAAGACAGGCATTAGAGAAAAAAGGACTGACACAGCAGTGCAAATGAGTTGCTAAGAGGGTCGGATGACAGTTTGTTATGTGATTAGGATGAGGGTGAAAAGACAAAGGAATGAAAAGCCAGTACTAGTCAATCAGAGACAGAGTGACACAGGTCATGCCTTCGCCGTAGTGGGAAGGTCTGGTGATGATGGTCTGCATAATAATTAGCCATGTGCTTCTGTTTGAGAGACTGCAATCAGAGCAACTGCCCTCAGAATAACGAGCATTTGTTTTCAGGATAACAGGATGTCGCACAAATGGGCTTTCAGTCCAGTGGGACTATGTCAGACTACTGGGGCTTGAGAATTATGGGCTGTGGGAACAATGGGCAGTCCCCAGCAGCAGTGCACCTACACCAGCCTTCTCCAATTCTAACACTGTATGGTAAGTGATCTCCTCCTGTGAGGTAAAGTATGATGTGGAAAAACAGTGGCTGTAAGGGAGAAACATACATGAATTCTGATATGACTGCTTTTACAGTAGCAGCATGGCCAGTGATCAGACATGTATCAGATTTAGAACAACACATAAAATTGGCCCAGATTTGATTGGAAAAAAATGTATTTCTGTGTCCACATTACTCTGGAAAATATGGGATCTGTGTCACGTGAGAACAAAAATACAGATTTGGGCCAGATTTGCTTGTATTTTGAATGTAGCTAAATTCAGTAAGATTCATCCCAGTGGGACTATGAATATCTATACCAAATTTATTGTCAGTTGAACCAAGAATTCACTAACAAAGACCACGCCGGTAGAGTTATAGATTGCAATTAGTGGATGAGGGTTGAGGGATGAAGATTGGGGGATTTGGGATGAGGCTTGAGGCTTGAGGGATGTGGGGAGAAGGGATGGAGGGATGAGAGGATGTAGGGACAAGGACGGAAGGAAGGTGGGGGGAATGATGGGCAAAATTAGGGTGGCAGACAGGTGGAGGGTGGAATCTGATGGTGCTCCGGTGTCGGCTGATGGAAGGAGGACGCAACAGAACGAGAGCAGTTGAGATAGAGTGGGGGAGTCATCTCTTCACCTGCTCTACTACGGATAGAGCCCCCTGATGATTCCTGTATTCTGCAGCAAAAACAAAGACGAAGAAAAGGGGTCTTGGGGGGGAGAGCAGAGTCAAAAGGGAGGGAAACTGGATAAGGTGTGCTTAAGTACTTTTAGTGCAGAAATGGTCTTTGCTCCCGCACTTAGTTATAAAACTTCATTTGTCAGGATGTTTCAAGTCAGATGGTAACCAAAGTCAGCTGGATGAATCATCTGTGGAACACCAATGTTTTGGCCATTGATTTGTTGTTGAGATATTTCAGTCCAGGCCGTCCATAGAGCCACAGCGCCTGTGTGGCTAAAATAGTGAATGATTTTATGTTTCCAGTATTTTAAAGCCACATGAAGGAACAAGAGATGACACACTGTAGTGAGACAAAGTCCCTCCCCTTCTTCTGTCCCCCATCGGACCTGTTTTTGGAAGAAATATGTACATTAGTCAATGTCAAGAGACAAAATAATTTTTTTGATCCCATTTGATGTTTGTCCATTAAAAAGATAATTTTGCAAGTCAAGCAAGTAGCAAGTCCAAAATAAGTCCCAAGGTGAATGAGCAGAGAGAGAGGAGCGTCTGTGTCTCTATGGTTTCTGCCATTTTTAAAAACATCGGTGGGTGTCACAACTCAAAAACTATTAGAACATTTCCACGAACCAACTCATGAATACTACAACAGAGGGACATTCATATGAGACTGTGACCATGAACTCTTTGATGGCACCAGTAGGAACATTAAACATGGGACTGAGGACATGATTTAACAAGTATGCATATTGAAAAAGACCTCTGCGTACTCTGGGGCCTACTTGGCATACTGCTGGAAACCACTGGATTAGTCAGTGCACTGGTTGGACTGGGGAGAAGGGGAATTAAGGTTGCATGGGAGAAAAGACCATTTCTGTTGCATCCAGCAGCTGTTGTCTGGCACCACCTGCTTCTCCAGGGAGCCAAAGCCTACAGAGAAGGGACGCCAGCCCCCAGGCGTAACCCCGGGCAATGTATGTCAGCCATATGCCCGGCCTGCTGCAGGGACCAGTGCGGCAGGGAAAGAAAGACCCCAGTGTTGGGGTTGAGACAGAGAGACACTGTCATGTCGGGCTGCACTCTGCCTGACAGCTCGGCTGACGCCAGGCTGGGTCAAACCCCGGCCATGCAGGACGAGGGGCTCAGCCTCGCCCCCTTCAGCACTGTGGCGGAACATTTTGATGTCAAACATCTCGCCGTTTGATAAAAGCAGAGCCACAGGACACAGAGCAGAAGACGTGACTGCGGGGAATGATGGGGAGTGACGCGTCAGGGAAATTAATTAAGGTGGGGAAAGGAGTGAAGCACCTGCCTCTGGGCGTGCAGAGCAGAGCAGCCGTCTGAATCAATGAAGCTGTGTTCAGCTCTCTTTGACCAGCCAGCCAACCCGCGGCGGTTAGCAGCATATGAAAGTGTAATGAGACGTCTATCGCCTGGCTCAACATCACTCCCTCTGATTCAGGCTAGCCAGAGCTGGATGGCAAGACTGATATGATAGCGCTGGCTGACACCTCAGGAATTGCAGAGAATTGCCCCCCCTTACAAAAAAATAAGAGAGCAGAGTCTGGAGGCGGACAGTGTTTTGGGGGAGATGATACCTCTGATAGATGCAATATACCTGCCATCCAATCTCACACTCCTCCTGCTCTCTCCTCCTGCCTCTCAGGCTCAGTCTGATACTGCAGGTTTCCTCACACATCCACTTTTAATCAACGGTGGGATGAAGAAGAATCAGCATTCATTACAGCATTTTTGTGGTATGTTCGAGTTATGTCTCATGCGAACCTCAGTTTGCGTAACACACACACTGTGTCACACACACTGTGAATTATGAGCTGGGAGAGAAAAAAAAATCTGTGATTCTCATTCTCTTTAATTTGTCTCCATGTTTGGTGCTAAATGCTTGTTGAGGTGTTTTTCCACTGCATTTCCCAAAATCATCCGTCAGTCAAACAGTATGAGGATTACTGTTGATGGAGTGATAGATGAGCTCTTTTCTGCTATGATGGCTATCTGCTTATGCTACACACTTCTATTCAAGGAGGCAGGTTTTGTTGCAACGTTGGGTGTGGACACATATAAAACGGGGGGTCCTCTGTCATCAAATTTAAGCATCTAACATTTCATTTCCTCATTCTGGTGAATTTTTATGCACCGGTTTGTGCCTGTCTTTTATGTTTTGGAGGTGGTACAAATGCAAATGTTCTAAATACTGAGGAGGACATTTTCCCTGCAGCCCCCCTGAAATCTACATTTATGCTTCTCCTTATTGTAAAGAAACTGAAAATAAATAATTAATAATTTCATATGAACAATAGGCCAAATAATTATGCATCATTGTATCAGCAGCTGTTTTCAGCAAACAGCTCTGATAGACCCACTGTACACTTACCTGCTCAACACCAAACAGCAGGCAGACACAGTTAGAGACAAGCTAGTGAACAGAGTGGAGCATTTAGCAGCTGAAGAGACAGATGTTTTTCTCAGGAGCTGGTGGAGACCAAAAACTGAGCTCAAAGGAGAGCTAATACTAGACTTACATAAAAAGCAAATGGCTGCATTTAGTTAGCACTTTTATCCACAAGTGATACATGGGTCAACCCACAACCCGGGGGTCAAACCACAGGTCCAGCAGGTTGTCCCACTGGTCGGGCAATTCAGGTAAGCTTGTTAGAAACGTGGGTGAGTCATTAAGTGACAGCGCAGTTATTGATAACTTACCAAAACATGGTACAATAGTCCACCTTGCCTCCTCTCCATCTCTCTCTTAAACACGCACAGCAAGCATCTTAAAAATCAGCACTGCTGCACTAAGGATTTCTGTGATTTGATCTTTGACCAGGAAAATCTATTAAAGTTCGATGTAAGTCAGGTCATAAGTCCGGTAAAAAAAAAACTTCCCTCTGAGACTGTGTAGCTCATGGGCCTAATATTGTGTCCTCACAGCAAGGAGCGTCTCTCTGTCCACACTAAATCTGTTATGCACTTACATCGTCTAAACAACCACGTAGGACATCACCTGTGTGCTCAAGATCAGACTGGAGACTTGAGCGCTATGAAGATGGGCGAGCACTAGATGTCTTACTTCATTTGTACTTTTTAAACAGAAAATGTTTTATATTGTTTTAATTGCAGGAAATTATATACAACACAGCCAATAGCAAGAGTCAATTATTAGCGACAAACTCTCAGCTCCTGGGTGATCTTCCTCCACTCAACTACCACCCTCTTTAGTTATTTTTAGTGAAATGAGGAGGTATCATATAGCTAATGCTTCATTTCAATTTCAGGAAGCTCAGTGCCCACCCTCCGGTTTTACACCATCAGCTCTGTCAGCACTGTTGCTGATGTTTAGCACAACTTACGGAGTTAACACCATCAGCAGTTAGCTGTTGGTTCAGCCACTATCATGTAGAGAACTGTGTCCAGACAGTGTGTTTGGAGAGAATATTGAAAGCAAATGTTTGGCCTCACATTATTACCTCCTTTTTGACCACTGAACTGCACAGTCCACAACCACTGTATCAACTTACCAACATTAGCTGTAGCTACTTCGCAATGACAGCACTAGCTGTGTGTCTGTGTTCGACTCAACATCTGACTGAACTCAGAGCTCAGCATCTCATCTCTGTGTGTTTAAAGTACATCCATAATTCAACCATTCACATCTTTCCATTGACTTGATTTACAATCGCACCATATCTAAAATTCAGTCAGATATACTGTATTCAGATATTGACTGCCTTCTTTATTAGGATGCAGTGAATTCTCACCTCACTATTTACTCTTCTGTCACAGGTCAGAATGAGTTAGCTGCCCCCAAATTTCAATGTAAATGTCATTTTAAACAGAGCCTGTATTTTAAAATGGATCACTGTTACCGGTAACCACAGGTGCCGCCAATTTCAAAGGGACTACAGCTTTTGATTAAAGTTAAACCAGTTATTAAAAGAGAGAAGGCCTAGAGCTTTAAGAAGACATCCTACATACAAGATCGAATGGATTAAAGCCAGTATATGCTTGGATCCCAAAGATCTGAGGTTTTTAATCACTTTAAAGTTGGATCATAAGCAAACCACCATCATGTGATGGTAGTTGCGAAAGGCGATGATGTCACTCTTGTTTGCCCAGTTTGATCTTCACTCCTCCCTGCTAACACTCCTCTCTCGCAGCTTTTCCATCATCTGATATGGTGTTTCATTGATCTGTTTTCTCTCCTGCTTGTTTTGGCATCTCAACATGGAGTCAACAAGAAAAAGTCCCTGGGGCAGCAGAGAATGGCTAGAATTAGGATCACAGAATTCAGTTTGTGTTACAGGCCGAGAACTTATATACAATAAACTGACATACAGTTTCACACCACAGCAGTGGCTTTCAGGTCACACACCAAATATCCTTTATTAATATCACATGTTGGAATGGTCATTAGGTGTCTTTCACTGTCTGAGCAGGAGCGGAGAGACTCATCAATAGAGTGGAACTGTTAAGACAACCAACAACATGATGGAGGGGAGGTGGTTTTGAAATAGTTCAAGATACAGACATGTGTTTTTAATGGACTTTTTATACCGGCCCAGTTGCCTGAGAAACATTTGCTATTGTAGGTTTCTGCAAACCACAAATACGTTACATTTGTATGTTTCATATCTATCGCATCAGCATTTCTAAATTTTTTTATAGAAGCTGACTTTGTCAACTGGAGGTGGAGGGGATGGTGGATGATGTGACACCTAAATGAGATGCCTGCCAAGCTGCAGACCACAGTTTGAGACTAACAAACACCAAAAATATTTTTTATTGGCAAGCCATCACTGCTTATTCAGTGACTTTTTAGCCAACAAACATGAGTGTTTTGTAGCAATCCATGACTGTGTTTCCAACGGGGGTAATGCAACAAAACCAGCTGTGTTGTATGGTGAGTCATCACTGCATATTCAAGGGCCTTTTAGCAACCAAACATGGGTGTTTTTTTTGCATCCATTGCCGTTTCCATGAGGGGAAGCGCCACAAAAAGCGTTAATTTTTTACCAAGACATTACTGCTTTTCCAGCCAGATTTGTGCCCCCCAAAAGTGAGTATTTTCAGCTAAAACGTGACATTTACTCAATCAAAACCGAGTGGTTTTTGTGCTTAAATTTAACCACGCATTAACCTTTGTTGTTGAAACATATAGGTACAACATATCTGCTACATAATGTGCAAATGTGATGTATCTGTGGTTTGCAGAAATTTACAGTGCCATTTGTCACAAACTGGCTCAATGAATGTGACAAGAGATTCACTTAAAACAATCAGAATTAATTAACTAAGACTAACTTAAATAACTGATATAGGTCAGCAAAGTCAGTCATGAAAGGACGGAGGTGGAGGTGTTGAAGGTGCAAACCAAACGCAATGACGCCAGGTGGATGTCAGCTGCAGGAAGGGAGAGACCAAGTGAACACATGAGGCAGCTTTTACAGCCTGGAAGCCCAGGTGAGCCTAATCAAGGTAACGACCCTCCCATGTCAGACACCTGCCTGATGAGGCTGGCTGGAACATTCTCCAAGACAGTGGGAGGGGCGTCACACATTATACTTATTGGGTTGGTTTGTTTTATAAATGCAGTACCCCTACAGCCCTGCTTATTATTTACTTGAATAAAAGTAAAAATACCACAATTTAAACTATAAAATACTGACAAGTACCCAAACAGAGTGGTTTATTTTATATGCACTATGCTATTGGAGTATAATCATTGGGGCATTAAGGTGTAAGTAGCTTTTATTACTGCTGATTGTGCTGGAGGACTTCATACAATGATGGGCGTTTATTTCATTTTTAACATTTGTTTTCTGAAATGGGCAAATAATTACACATGATTATTTCTATGCCTATCTCTATTACATTTTATGCTTTACTAATCATATGGACAGGATCACCAAAACTATTTTGTTTCCAATGTGTCCGCTGGTCTTCATGATTGCCAATAAAAGCCCTTGTGTTCCCTTTGTGTCTCTAAAGCCCTCCATCAAAATCCTAGTACTTTACTTTTTACATAAACAGATGATCTCCACTGGTAAATTAAGGGCGTTGCGCTAGGATTATGACAATTATCACATGTAAGACAACGGAGACTGCATACCAATGAGCAGCTGCAGACAGCAGGCAGGCCAGAAGGTAATAACTGGACAAATGGATTTTTTTCCCAGCAGACTAACTGTCAATAGTATCTAAATAAAGACACGCCTAATAAATTTCATTAGAGGCAAACTGGGACACTAGTTGATTAGCACAGCTTTGTTTCTTCAGTGAGTTAATGAAATTAATTAATAAATAGAAAGAATGCAAAAGATGGGTTTTTCTTTCAGAAACTCACTAAATACATTTTAAAATTTAAAATATCAGCAGTGATCTGTGAGAAAATATGAATTTTTAGTTGCTATAACAGACTCAAAAGGAGCTGTTTTAACAAAGTCATTTTATAAACTGTATTAAAATGAGCTGCTTGTGAAGCACAACATCAGTTAGATTGCGAAGACCACCTTTAATGCTCATTACAGAGTTTCTTTTCTCACTTCCGATTTCGTCAGCTGACTGAGGGCGTTCACTAGTTTCATTTCAACCAACCATGTTTTGGCTCAGCCTTTGAGAGCCAATCATCTCATTGCTGTTAAAACCTGTCCCTCTTTCTACTCCTGTCATGTGTCACTTTAGTGTCTGAGTGACGTAAACCACCCACCTCCACTCCATTCACCTCTATCAGAACCAGGGGCCATATTCACAAAGCTTCTTGCTCCTAGTGACAAATCTCTAAGAAAATTCTTAGAATTTCCCCTTAAAGTTCCCCTTAAGAGTTATTCACAGAGCATCTTAGACCTTAAAATAGCTCCTAAGGTGCAAAACTGTTGGAGCAGGGAGGAGGACTTTTAAGAGGCTTAAGAGTTTCCTAAGCAGAGGAGAAAATGTTGGAAACACAAAGAGGTCAGAGAAATGTTCTCCAAACACTGGATGATAGTGAGTAAATGAAATGCTACAGATTAGATCATGCAGGGGTAATATGTGTGGGTGATCTCATTAGGGATACACACACATTTCGCACCTAACGCCATGACTCCAGAAATAAAATGATCACAATATTAAGATTTTTGGAGAACTGGAAAAATGCATCAGTGCAGCAGTGATGACTTGAGTCTGTCTCAACCTTCCATCAGCAGAGCGATCACACTAATAATGACAACACTTTCACAGTCAGCAGTTCATTTAGTTTCCACTGGGTGTCCACACCTGTCAGGCTCACATAGGGGCGTGTCTCTGACAACCAATCACATCTGTTAAAAGGATGCATCACACCTAGCAACAGGGCCAACGGCACCTCCTCACTAAGGTAAAAGTTAGGAGCTCTCTGAGAGTATTTTCAGAATGTTTGTGAATACAGCAACAGATGCCCGGTTGATTTCTTATAGTACGCTCATCAGTCCAAGATGGATTTGAACCAGCTATTCTTAAATCCTGTAGAGGGCCAAACAGTGCAGCAAACTGAACTGCCAAACCTGACAATATGTGTTCAAGAATTTTTGTAGTGCTCTTATGTTTTAGACCGAGTGGCAAATATCCAAACATGCTAGCTTTAGACCATTTAATCTAACGTTACTGACTTACATTTGAAATATCAGGGTTATATTTTGTGAAATGTTATTTAAATTCTTTCAGGTTTACATCATTATTCAACAAATATTTGATATGTTGAGTCAGATATGTCCTCCATATCCCATTACCTCATTCAGTCTGTAGTAGGCTGGGTATCTCTACTCAAAACCTTTAAGGTATCGACTAAAATAACCTGTTTCATGTGGTATTGAAACTTCCCCAGTTGAATGATAGCTGCATTCAATCCTTTTTGTACCTAGATCCAGAAAAAATGACTATTTGTATGTTTTTCTTGCTGCCAATGACCACAAACGTGCTTTGATATAATGCAACGTGTGATTGGCTCTCTACCACAGCAGCTACAACCCAAACACTTTGTAGTTTGGTGAAGTCGAGTGTGGTGTATTTGACAGAGTTGGCAGTTCAGCGTGCCGAGATGCCACCAAAACATTCGAAAATATGGCTGTACAACATGCCAGTGGCTTCTGTTGGCATTTTAGGCAGCTGAATGCTTCCATTCACACAATGTGTACTGAATGAAGTTAAAAAGAAAGGTATAAAATTAAGTTTTCTATCATTATCACTTTAAGAGTACTGGTATTGGTAATGGTATTGTCATTTTCTAACCCAGGGACAGCCTGCTACAACTTGCAATAGGCTCAAGTGACCCTTGCCTTGCAGGTTGTAGCAGTCCAGTAAGAGTCTTCTAAATGGGTCCAATATTTGCAAGCTACCGTAAGTTTTGTCATCTGGTTTAGTAAGCAATGCAAGAATTACAAACTGGCTGCAGCAAGAACAACTTCGTGTGGCTAAACTGTTATGATTAGGTGATGTGTAAATCTTTTACCCTTTCTCATTCCAAGTCAAATACTAACACTTTTTCCATGCCCCTCTGCATCTCATAGCGATGCACAGGGCACCCTATAGTCTATCTATTTGATGCACAGCTGAAAAACAACGCATGTATGTTGTGAAAAAGTCAGGTTTAGGCGTTGAAACTACTCGGTTATGTTTAGGGTTTTGGCTTAAAATAAGTACATTTGTTGTGTAGCATGTGCAATGACTGCATGTAATTGTGTAACATTACTTTAAAACAACACTGACTTTTGGTTTTGTTTGACCCATCCACCCTACAAGGACTTTCTTTTTTAAAGATTATTTTTTTGGCTCTTGCCTATATTTGACACAACATAACTTAAGTGTGAAAGTGGGAGAAAGAGAGCGGATGACATGCGGCAAAAGGCCACGGGTTGGAATCAAACCTGCAGCTGCTGCGGTAAGGAGATTGCCCTTGTACATTCCACGCCCGGTTTACCCACTGTTAAAACTGGACTCAGTAGAGGCAAACAAATCCAAAAGGGACAAGGCAGAAGCAGAGTCAAAAAAACAAGAAAGAGGCACAGGGAAACAAAAGGCTGGAACGTTAGACACACAAGGAGCTAAGACGAACTGGCACAGAGAGAAAACAAGACACACACTAAATACTGTGGTGAGGGGAAGGATAACAAGGCGCAGGTGAGGCTAATCAGGGTGGGACAGACAATCACACACAGGTGAAGTCATCAACAGGGAGGGAAAACATACAGGACAGGAAGTGAAGTGATCTGAAATGAGAGGAGTTGTGAGTTTCAAAGTAAACCAAACAGTAGCAAATTTGCAGGAAAGCCCAATCAGTCTTCGTTTAGCATTGGCAGTATAAAAACAAAATCGAGGAGTGCAGCAAAATGCCACCTGCCTACTTTTGTTCATACAGAATGTAACTTTTTCAGGGCAATAGGGGCGTGAGCAAGTAACAAAACATGTAGCTCAGCATGTGACGTAAACAGCGGCGTCCTTCACCATTCCCGTCATTTGACGGTTGATGGCCTCTTTGTTTGCGAGGGCAAGGAGGGCGCACGATTCCTTGTCTCCCCAGTTGCTCATCTTTACAGTTTCTGTCAGGTTGGTGTCGACGTTGTTTTCGTTTCCCTCTTGCTACTAGCTGCTCATTCCTGCTATCAGCTGTTTCCTGTTTTTTAAGTCCACCACCAGTGGGTCGCACGTGCGGCATCATCAATAGCTCCTCCCACAAGTCATCAGCAGCCCCTCCCGTGGCGGAAGGGCGCCTTGTTCTTTTTAAACCAAAAAGGTTCCACCAATATGGAAAATTAGGCACCTCGGATCAACTCGCCAATCCGGCTCTATGTGTCTAAACGCAGCTTGCCTGAAAATCTGGCAGTGTAAAAGGGGCTTTTATGAATGAGTGAATAAAAACACAGCCTAAGAAACTTGAGCTGTGACACCCACTCAGCTACCGGACGCCCATATGTGGACTTAGGTGTTGTCTGAATTGGGTGTATATGCGTTTACACTGCCTGGTGCGTCTCATAAAGACGCTAAAGGGTGGCTTTGGCGTGAATATCACAAACTGACAGCTGTGATAATGCGGCTGTATTTGAAGCCCTGGGGGTGAGAACAGGCTGAAATCTCCACTCACTAAATTATTAATTAATAAATCATAACAAGACAAAGTCTGTGCTTACAAACAGCTAATGCGACCAGCTCCTGATTGTATCCAATCAGATTTTCAGCTCGGGTTGTCTGTCATCACCACTGGGGAGATTTTTCTGTACGGATCATGGCTCAACTACCCCTGTAAAATAATGATGTCACAATGGGGTCTAATTGCTCACATATCTCTCCAACTTTTCCTCATGTGCACATTAAATCTAATTCATTTTTAATAGCTCTTTAAGCCCTTCTTTCAATTAGTCTCCACTGATTTAAAATTACTTAATTTAACTGTATTATTTTTAATATTGAGAGCAAGTTGAGAGTAGGAAGGAATGATGATGAGGAATAGTGTAATAAAAAAATGATACTCCTATTTGCATTTGAAGCCCTCTTTGCCTACATGTATGTTATGCTAATTCTTCTGCGCCTTTGTTTTCCTGTGAATAACACCAATAACGGTAATAAAATATGAAATACATTCTCATACTGACTGACCCACACACATTTCTATGGTAGAAAAATCTGTTTTTAAGTCTTCACCTCCCCCCTCAAAAGTAACAATCAACTTCCAGATCAATTAGCATTCAGTGTCAAATCTCACACAGTTTGTACGAAGCCCGAGCTGCACATTATTGAGGGGGATAATTGTTGCCTTGCGGTGGTTTGAAGTTGCTCGCTGACTGACTGACTGCCACTGATACATACACATACATGAACAGTAATTACTAACGAGCACATAAAGACACATAAAGAGTGAGTGACACTGATAATTAACACACATGCAACACATGCTCTCCTCTTTCTTGTGCCTTTCAGAGGGGCCCGTGTACAACCCAGTCAGAATAATCCATCTCCATCATGTCGACACAGCGCTCTGTCTCTGAGATTGTCACACTCGCTAATTACTCTTTAAGATAATCAGCCTGTGTGGCTGGAGATGCGGCTCCCCTCCATGGCTCTGTCTTCTTGGGGAATGAGAGGTTTAATCTGTGGCGAGATCAGAGCTACTGGGAGCAGGAGGAGGAGGGATGGGAGGCGGATGGAGGGAGGCGGGTGGAAATGAGAAGGAATTTGGGCATCTTAACAAACTCTTAATTACGTTCTCTATCCTCTGCTGGTGGCAGGCGTAAATGGCGGTCCCCAGGGAGCCTCTGATCCACTTTCTGATCTGCAGAATTCACAGCCGAGCTGCTGATCAAAAAGATGGAGCGGCCTAGATGCTTCAAACACATGGGACCTTTTTCCAGCGTGGGACTCGTAGCTTGTCATTGAGCGGAAGTTTGAATTGTTGAAATTCATGCTCAAAAAAGAAGAAAAAAAAAAGCTCAACTCCCTTTAAAGACAAGGGGAAAAAAAGAGAATTTGAAGAGAACCAGGGAGTGTTCAATGCTCCATGAATTGATAATGAGCATTCATGCAACGTGCTGAAGGCGTTTGTCCCATATATGAGGCAGAATTCATTGGAGATGACCTCCACCCACATTCTCGCTGTTCTAATATACCAGGCACAGCTTTGATGTTCGCCATCAGCTGAATCCCTGGGGAGCCTCTGCTGTAATAAACCACGGCAGCGAGCGCACTGCAACGCACTCGCCAGCAGGAAGTCCCATCAGCTCGTCCCAGTGTCTCTCTGGGAGCTGCATGGGGTCAGGAAGCCACTGAGACTGGATCACGACACGTAACTGTACAGTATGCCCGCTGACCACCAGCGTTACACTCCCCGTCCTCTGTGGATGAGAAATTAAATTTAAAGTACAGACAGAAAATTGCCACTGTGGGGAAATGCTCATCTCAGAATTTGAGGCTTTTTAAGTCAGCGTGCTGTTTTATAGGTTGAGTCAATTATCCTTGGTTTTGGCTCAGAGTCTTTCATGCAATGACCATGAAAGGAAGTAACTCTGATTGGCTGGCAGATGTCCATTAAGAGTGCATAATGGCAAACATTAACAAAGCCCTGCCGCACAGTTTGACCAATGTTTTAAATTAATGCACAAGGTAAATTAAACTGTAAAAGTAACCATAGCAACAATACTTGAAAGGTATACTGAGGGTCCACTGAATGGACCACCAGTTACACTAACAACATTATACTTTGTAAAGGATCAGGTGCCTTGTTGGAATCGCCTCAGCATTAGCCTGGCAGTGTCCTTAAGATCAAGATGAGATAGCGTTGTTTGTCTTCACCTCGCCTTTTATTTTAATTCATTAGAAATTTCAGCATAGTGCGCAGGATCTTCTGAAGAAGCAATGCATAAATAAACCCTCTAAATCATCACTTATAACCCACTAGAAGTGTTTGATGGTGTAGTCATCGGCAGAGACTCTACCCTGTGCCTGTATGTTCCTGGGCACAGCACCAAGGTGAGATCAGGACTTTAAAAAATGGAAGCAACCAGGTGACAGACTGGTGCCAGGTATAGCAAATCAGGGGTTGGCCTTCACTTTCACTTTTGCTGATGATACTGTTTATGAACAGGAGCTGAATATTCTTGCACAGAAACCTTTAGAGGCAGCCTCACTGTTGGTGGTGAAAGCATACAAATCTGTCCATGCACTATTAAATTCTCTATTTTCCTCTGAGACTTTTCCTTTTTTGATTTGGAACTCATAGCTAGCCTTGTTAGACTCAAGACCAACGCAGCTGCTGAGCTTCAGAAAAAATGAAGGGTGTACAGGTGACACATTTTTACAATTGGAGAATATAAGAAGTACTTTAGCCCTGCAACAAAGAAAATTGAAAATGAAATAAAATATGAAAACCTTTAACCCTTTGAAACCTGGAGCGACATCACTTTTCTTGTGCTGCTTTTAGACATCTTTTACAAGTATTTAAACCTTTGAACCTTGAGCAAAGTGAAAGAAGAAATAAGAAGAAATGTCCCACAAATTTAAAAAGAAAAAAAAAATAGAGTTAGAGAATGATTTGAAAAATCTAGGGGAAAATGAATAAAGCTAGGGAAAACTATATTTATAATTTATTGAGCTGAATTTATTATTATTATTATTATTATTATTACATTTTAAAACAATGTTACAGAATTATTATATTTTTTAAGCACTCTTCCCAGGTAATTTTCTTGTTTGTTTGTTTTTAATTTTGTTTTTTTTTTATTTATTTTTTTAAACTAATTTTCTTGTTTTTAATTTTCTCTTTTTACTAATTTCTTGCTAATTGTTTTGGTCATTTTTTCTTTTGTTGCTCATTGTCCTCATCCTATGTTTTTAAAATAAGTAAATTAAGTAGGGCTCCTTCTAGCCACCGTATAATAGCTGGATACAGTTAGTTAACACAATCAGCTAGCCACCTGTAACTGTTGCAGCACATAGGCTGCAGTATTAGGTGTAACTGTCAGCGCAGCCATCAGGACTTCATGGGCCTCCTACAATCTAAGTTCGTCACTGCCCAACAACCTCTCAATCAGCTATGTCAGTTGACATTGTTACCCATTGCCATTGCCCAACCTGTTCTTATTCCCATGTTGCCAAATAACAAAGCTTTGTAACGTTCCTCGGTGCAAATGGCAACCTTTAGCTTCTCTAAGTGACGCACAACCGAAACACATTTAACACATAGGTAAGTTGTGAAATGGTCATGGTTAGAGGAAGGAAAAAGATCACGTTTTGGGTTAAAATAAGTACGTTGGTTGTGTAACATTAATGTGACTTGATGTAAATATGACACGTGAGTGATATCGCTGCACAACAACCGTATGTAAACTGTGTAATGTTACATTTGGTTTTACACGACACAAACTGTGGTTCCCTGGGTTAAAGTCTTGTTTTGTCTGACCTATACACCTCCATCCTGCCCTACACAGACTTTCTTGCTCTTTTATCCTGCCGCAGTTGCTCTCAGCGAGTTAGTTTAAAGCCCCGTGCGTCTCATAAAGACGCCAAAGGGTGCCTTTGACGACGTGGAGATGAGCATTGACTGCATTACCATAAACCTTCAAGACAATTATCTGAATTAGAATTAAAACATGCAGTTGCACCAAGAGTGTAATTCCCTTCAGTTATGACCTTCATTATAAGCTCACAGCAATAAAGTCTATAAGAAGCGTGGGTGCTTTATGGCCCCAGGTTTTGCCTGACAGGTTCATATGTCTTAGGTCCTATTGGTGGAGCTTGTTTGATACGGACAGATGAAGCTAAAAAACTGTCTCCATCTGTGTGTTTTTGAGAATATAATTATCAGTTAGACGTTGGTGATTACAGTCTTCCTCTAAAATGACACTAGACTCTAACATCTAAACTAAAAGGCAGTAAAGATCAAATGGGATTTTAGTATTTAACACATAATTTCTGTTTCTTTTGTTTGACTACAGTTATAATAGACAGCTCAGAAATAGTTTATGAAAAATAATTTGCTATTTATTTAGAAAACTACATTATTGGATTACACGATTATTCCCAAAATGTAATGATGAGTAGTCAGAGCAGTGTTTCTCCCTAATATTTACAGACAGCACCATACAGTTTAAGCAGATATCGTACACTGGTACCACTCGCTTATCAGCCTACAACCTTTGTCACATCACAAAATTCCACACCCTGTGAAATATGGGCTCGTCTCTGAAGTAACTGCAGGAGAACACGGGATATTAGGGAGAAAAGGTGCATTAAGATGCTTCGGTTGTAAATATATATGAGGAGGGAGAGAGGGAGAGGGAGTGTAGGTTTTTAAGTTGCTGTCACCGGGCTGTCACCATGTCTGTCAGAACAGATCCATCACGGCTCTGACACGTCAGGCGTCACATTTGCATGGAGTGCAGCAGGAGCCTGTCCTTATTATGCATTCTGTCTCACACTAACCTTCCTCTCTCTACCAGATGAACTAACTAGCATCCGAGAGGCATATTTTATACAACGGCATGAGCTGGGGATGATGGAGAGCTGTTATTGGCTTCTGACAGTGTGTGTGCGCGCGTGTGTTTGTGTGTGTAGCACTGGATGCCGCCATCTTCCCAGGTGTACAGGGATCAGCCATCTTGTCAGGTGAGCTGCTGCTAACTAACCATGTATTACTTTGACTTTCTCTCTGCAGGCTCGCGCCACACACACAGCAACGGAGGTGAGGGGGCGACGAGGACACAGCCATGTGTGTACGTGTGTGTTTGTGTGTGTGTGTGTGTGAGTGTGTGTCACAGTATGGCGGTGCAGATGCAGTCAGTCCCTCAGTGAGCAAGCCTCCGCTGGGACAGACACAGCTGTGGCATGGCATCGGGTTGCTAACGAGCCTTATCACATGGGCGCTAGACTAGGCACACACACCAAAACACACACACACACACATGGATACACACCCTCAGACAGTCACAGAACTGAGGTATGGGGTGATATACTTGTGTGTTAAACTCTTCATCATACACACTCCGATAAACACACATGTGAACACACAGACACACACAGACACACGTGTCCCCGGAAAAACACCAACATTATCTACATACACTTAATTATTTCCTATACACACACAGACACACACAAATACTGAGATGATACTGTCCACACATGCTCCCTTATACACACACACAGACAAACACACATCCATGAATATACACACACACACACACAGTACACATATGTTTCCTATAGACACATTCATAAACATATACACACACTTCCATGTACACACACAAACAGACGCATACACCCCCACACACACAGCTAATGATGTATCTTGTGATACATTTCCATACTGATGTTAACTCTATGACATTTTAGCTCCTGTGATTACTGTTAATGTGAAAACCTCGTACCTCCACTCTGTGGTGTTGTTCTTATTTTGGTAGTTTCTGCAATGATTTCTATCTGCAACAATAAAACTGTGAGTTTACTGACGGCTTGTCAACAAACATTAAAGTTTATCTTACTCACACAGCAGAGAAAACAAAGGTGTAACATAAAATTATCAGCCAAATTTTCTATTGTAAACATCCACCACAGTTTACTTCACATTTGACCTACGATACTGACTGTAGGTTTGTACACATACAATTTTCCTGTGCAATTTAGAACTTGTTTATATTTCACGTGTGCTTATTTTCAGTTTCACCTCCAAATAAATTGGTTTAATAATCTGACTTAACTGTTGTAAAATTTGATCGTCTGTCCTGCCCGACTTTATTGCCCCGCTATTCTAGCAACGTTGCCGTGTTTCCAGATTAAGGCAAGTATGTTGCTGAGTATGTTTTTACAGCTGCTAAAAGATTTTTTTTTTTTACACTCATGCTTTATATATGTTTGCACTTAATTTACATCGTACTGTAATTTTGATTCTCCATTTTGTAGTTTTACTTTTGCTATTTCTCTATGCTCTGTACATACTACACCTATTAAATGTCTGTCCATCCTGGAAGTGGGATCCCTCAAATACACTTCCTGGGGTCTCTTCCTTTTGTTTGCCCTTTCCATATCATGGGCTTTGTGTGCATGGTAGACCATATAAGGCATTGTAATTTTGGGCTACATCCATAAAATAGACTTTTTGATAAGGGTCTGATTAAAAAAGTGCTTTTTTATTTTTCTGTAAGGCTTTAGCTCAATTCTTTTGTTTTCGTTTTTACCCCTACTCCTTGTTTTGGGGTGCCCCTTTGCCCTGAGAACAGAGTTTCAATGGTTGAAATCTTTCTTTATGAAATGGGACAGACCTTCAAGACCCTGACACAACATCAATTATCATCAATGGCGTTAGCGTAATCAGATGCAACTATGGCAATAATGACATTATCACGATGACATTTACCATTTATCTGATGGAGATAGAAAAGCACGGATGCTCGCACATCATTCATAACTTAAATTTCACGCTATCAGTCGATCGAACAAGTTGTCAAATAAAAAAGAGCACTGCTTTATGACCAGGTCACTATCAGCGCTCTGTAGGCTAACATTAGCAACGCCTGCTCCCAGTGGCGTAAAGTAGTTACGATGGGCCCCAGTGCACACTATTATGACAGGCCCTAGTGCACGTTATCATGCACATATCGTCTTGTTACATGATCAGAAACCTGACATTGGATAACATCAACATACATATTACCCAGCAATAATCATTGCATATCTGTATATGACAAAAATACCAAAGAAAATAAGAAATTATATATTTAAGTATTTCAATAGTTAATTTATAGTTATAGAATATCCATATAATTTTGTTATAGTTGCTACTGACTATTTTCCAAAAAATAAAAAGACGGAGATGGGTTTGTCTTTTTCAAGGGCGTATACAGCAAATGGCACTAATTTTAACTTAACGAGAGTTCTTCCTTGAACACAGGTACATTTTCAAGGTAGCAATCACTCGTAAGGGCCCATTCTCCACCCAACACACTCTCTCTGTGGGCCCTCCACCTCACGTGCGCCAATGTAACCACACTGCCCGCACTGTCTACATTTCCACCCCTGCCTGCTCCTATCCTGCCAGTCTGTACTGATATTAGAGGAGTGGCAACCAGGCAGCAACTTCACTGCTAGACTTAGGTTAACCTTTGACCTTCATATGCCATCAGAGATGGAAGAGGACATGGAATTATGGGACTGTCATGCACATACATGTAAGAACAATGTGACATTTGCTAGCTAGCGACTGCTACCGAGATATCGGAATACTACTTTTTTTAAGCTTATTATAAAAAATTGAAGTATAATTCAATGAAATTACCTTAAACTAAGATAATGGATTTAAAACCTTAATTTTCGAAGAAAAGTAGGGGGTTTCTTTTGTTGCTTGTGCAGCTATCTTGCTGTTAATTTCTCCTAAATGGCGGTTTAAAGTGTCTCCAAAAAACCTCCATTTTGAAGGCCATATATCTCAAACACTTTACCCCTCTATCCCAACAAGAACTGGGACAACCTACACCTAAATGTGAACACACAAAACAGAGGTGTAGGACTAAGTGGAAGAGGCACGGGGTGTGCTGGGATTGAGGTTTAATATGCAGGAGATACAGGGTTTCCACCCGACAGCAGTGCACATATGATTATGTATGCAAATAAGAGAAACACACACACAATAAAAAACATCTATGTTCGTATTTGTTTTTATTTTACGGTCACCAGATGAGCAGATACATCATTTTAGAAAAGAAATTGATATTTGCAAAAAAATTATAATACAATTTTCTCAATATAGATTATGTACAGAATGAAATGTAGTCAAACTGAAATAGCATTCTGCCTCTCTGTCATCAAGAAGACAAAGCAGTGAGGGGTCTGAGCGGTCCTCCATAGACCCATCTCCCTAACCAATAAATATAAACTGTATATATTATGTATGCTGCACTCATCCAGGCATGGACAATACCAGGGCAAGTTAGTTCTCAACAATATTCCCTTAATCATTTCTTGTACATCACTGCGCTACACACACGCACACACACTCGCACACCCACGAGAAGCTTGACACACAAGTGCACACAGGCCAGAGAACAAATTACAGTTGGGTTACAACAATGGGCCATCTTAACTCATGAAAAGGAAAGAAGAAAGCAAAAGAAATGTGTATGGAAATACCCGTCATTGTCCTTGATCAGGAGGGAGAAGTGGCTTTCTGGTCAAAGCTCGCTGGAGCTGGCTGAGTAGCACTTGACATTTGGCCTGATTCAAACAGCCAATTCTACAGAAAGCTACCGAGCTGGAAAATCTCTCTCAGTCTCACAGATCCTGCCTACTCATGTAGCTCCCTCCCTCCCGCTCAGTCTCTCACTGTATCTGTCTACCTTTCTTCTCTCTCTTGTTCCTATTTTCTCTATCTTGAGTGGGACAGGTGCCAGGACAAGGGCTGGCGAATGTCCCCTTTGCCTGTTTTCCCTCTGGGAATGAAGAAAATAAAATGCACACGAAAGCTTCTATCCATGCTGTATTGAAACAGGACAGACAACTGCACAATCACAGAACGAGCACAAGAAAAGACGACAGCAAAGTAAAGCTATGGCCAGGACGGGGCGGGGAACGCTTGTTAAGGGGATGCTTGAAGGACTTGAAGGACGCTATAAGCACACCGCTTGCCAGCCGCTTTACCTTGTCGCTGGGCATCACCTCTCAAAAATCACCCTCCTTGTTCTTGGCGGGAGGAAGAATTATGACTTTGTGCCGATGAGCGAATACACACACTTGCATAAATCATCCATCTTGTTTGGCGGTTAATTACTCTTGTTTACCCTCCGAGTAACCTCGGGATGGGGCGGCGTGATAGGAGGGAGCCTGGGAAGAGGAGATAGCACCAAATAGTAATCTGCTGACGCTGTTCATCAGTGTGCAATTCGCAGGAGTAAAAGCACATAGTGGGCTTGAACCTGGGTGTTAGTGAATTAGACAAGGTTACCTGGGGTCTGAGGACGGCAGCTCCATCAACATCCTGGCCTGACCACAGCTGCTCGGTAAGCTGTTCTGGGGTCAGCCGGTGAAGGAGCCACGCTGAGGCAGCCCAGCGCAGGCCAATCAGAGAGCTCCTCAGGATGTACAGCAGGCTCTGATCGTTGCTTATTTCATTACGGGGAAAGCTACATAAATCCACAAAATGGAGAGGAAGAGGCACAGAGGGAATATTTGCATTTCTCCTCTCCTATCATCTCCCCTCATTGCCCCCCCCCCCTCTCCAACACCACCCCTTTCAATCCCTCCCCCATTTAGTGCAGAGTGACTTTAATCATCACTTTCGCCAAAACACATTAAGCCGGTGTGTCCGGAGTTGAGGGGGGGTGGGGGGGTGAAAAACACAGAGTGGCGCATTAGATTTGCAATAGTGATGCATCACTCTGGCATTACTTTGGAGATTAAAGAAGGGACGTTGCATTTCATTGGAGTGGCGCTGATGGTTGCCTGATGTATGACTGTCCTCTTGCACTGAACCAAACAGGAAACACCACGGTCCACCAGGGAGAGAAGTCACACTGACCCTGGAGTTCCCTTCCTTTCTATCCCTCCAACCCTCAAGTTCTTGTTTCCTCTTCTTCTAAAAACCTCCTTTATTCCTCTTTCTTAAAACCTCAAAGCCTCCCCTGTCTTTTAACCCCCAATCTGAGAGCACCTCTACATTGAAAGATATTTATGCAGCTGTTTGATCATGTTCTCAAGTCAAAAACAACACCTCCTTTGTAGAAGGAGATAATACTGTAAAGTGGATTGCATACATTAAACTTAAGCCAACACACAACGTGACTTTGCCTGGTCTTTGTGTTACTGCATCTGTATGGAAAGGATGGATGTAAAGTGCTTGAGAGCTTAGGACAGGCAGGACGAGATTGGGAGGAGACCTTAAAAACAAAACAAAAAAAAACTGTAGGGCATGAACAAGGGGGGGGCTTTAGGACTGGGCGCATTGGGGGCAGGTTCAATATGGAGACAGAAGGCTTTATAAACAGGGTGGGGGGGAGTAGGATGTGGGGGTGTACGGAGTCCCCAGGAAACAAAATGACAATACGTATTTTGTTCTACAGTCTGAGAGAAACAGAATCACAGTCAGTCAGTCCAAGGGTACAGCCCACCAGCAGCCTGGCCCAGTGGGTGAGCTTCGCGGTCATGTCTCTATCCAAACCCTCGGGCCTGGGTTCACCCTGGCACCCAGCTCTGGTTGCTGTGTGCTGGTGGAGGGCAAGCAAACGCCCCCAAGCTCATGCCCATCCCCATGCCCATGCCTTGGGACAGAGAGCCGTCAAAGTTGAAGTCCATGCTCTCTGTGTCCATAAAGTCATTGAGCAGGATGGAGTCTACGTCACAGTCCAGGCTATTAGGGACGTTCTCCATCTCCAGGTTGGCAGCCATTCTACTGTGGGAGTTGTGCTGCTGCCCCTGGTAACCAGCGTTCCCCGGCTGGTGGTTGTTGTGGTAGTAGCCATGCCAGGAGTCGGTCAAACCCTGATGGTGAGCTCCGGGGTAAGGCTGGTGACGGGGGTGAGGCGCGGAAGCCAGGCGGCAGGGATCCTGGGGGACATCCATGACACCGGCAGGGTTTGGCGGCAGGGACGGCGATGTTGGGAGGTGTGGCCGGGGCCCATAGTGGTTAGAGGTCTTGAGGCTGTAGGGCTGCAGGATGTCGGTGCTAACCCGTGGGGAGAGGGCCTGGGGGTGAGGCCCGCTGTGCATAGGGTTATGGGTGTTGTGGTTGTGCATGTGACTCTGGCTGGAGCGAGGGGTGTGATCATGGCTGGCTTTGTTACTGTGACCGTGCTCGTGACTCGCACCGTAGTCATGGGCAGGGTGGGGCTTGTGGCTGTAGTCGAGGCTGGCTTGGTGTTTGTGACCCTGATTGTGGTTCTGATGGTGGGTTGTGTTCTGGTCATGGACTGAGCCGTGGCCATTGTGTAGACTGGGATTGTGAGCATGCTCTTGGCTGTGATTGTGGTTATGATTGTGGCTGCGATTCTGATTGTGGCTGTGCTGGCTGTGAACGCCATTGGTCCCCTGTGTCATTAGTGTGTGTGTTTCCCGTCCCTGGCCCAGTACTGTGTCTTTGCTGCAGTACGGAGGACCGCCAGTGAGCAGACTCTGCAGGGCGTTGTTCTCTGAGTAGCCCCTCATCGGGCGCTGGAAGCTAACTGGCTTGTTCTCCTGGATGGTCTCCATGGGAGTGTGATGCCGAAGCATGCCCATGGAAGGCTGTCCATACATGGGCCCACAGTAGGAGCCCTCTGCCTTGGGCGCAGGCACGTAGGGATAACCGTTGCATTTGATTTGCTGTGGCTGGGGGTAGCCACTCTCATCTAGACTGATAGCCCCTGTCAGGTCAGTCAGCTGGGGCAGCTCCACGGTAGGGCAGTGGCCCCCAGTGCCTAGGGCCGGGGAGCGGGTGCTGGTGGGGCTGGGGTACAGTCGAGGGGAGGCTGAACAGGACAGTCCACCCTCCTCCGGTTCGTCAGCCTCCGCCTCAGCGAGGATCGGGGACAGGCAGCCACTCAGTGTGGAGGCAGAGGAGGAGGTGCGGGAGTGGAGATCCGTCCAGGTGTCATACTCCTCACCCCCCATTCCCACACCTCCTTTCCCTGCTGGACTGCCATGCTCTGGGGAGCTTTGCATTGTGGGTCCGGCCCCCTGACCTTGACCCCGTCCGAGGCCTATGGCTCCAGCTCTCTTGCGGCTAATGCGACCCTTAGTCTTCAGGTAGCGGGTGCCATTGTCTATGGAGGCCGCCCGTCGTCTGGGTCCTTTCCCCATCTTCCCTCCTTCTGGGTTCAGCATCCACCACGAACTCTTCCCCGTCCCTTCATTTTGCACCCGGATGAAGCGACTGTGCAGGGACAGATTGTGTCTGATTGAATTCTGAAAAGAGACAGATAGATGGGACGAAGATGGTGGGAGAAAGGAAGGAATAGGCAGGGAAGGGAGAGAGAGAGAAAAAAAAGAGATAAACATTAACACCCAAGGGAACATTTAGGGTTAAATAATCATTTCTTGAGAACACAAAGTCATTTCAAATTATGGCCAAACTATCAAGGCTGCAACGGTGAGCGAGAAAAAAGATGGATAAAGAAAGAGAGGGAGACGGAGGGGAGAGCAAAGAGGGCAGGGAGAGTGAAGGACCAATCGATACCTCCCCTGACCAGCCTCTCCTCTCCACACGCGCTCACTGAGTCATAATATGGACATGGGTGCAGCCTCCACATCAAACCATCACCAAGGTTACAGAAATGAATCACGCGAGGCAACCCAATCACAGACAGCCCATATCGATTGCAGGGCCTACAAATATGAGAGCCCAAGATCCAGGCAGAGACGGGGAGGGAGGGAAGGAGAGGGGGGGTGGGCGAGGGGGAGGCGTGATTTGGCAGGAGAAGATCTGGAAGAGCACCAGAATGAAAAAAGAAACACTCATACACAGGCCTGGAATAAGACAGAGGGGAAGTAAATGGGGGGGTGGAGGAGGAGAGGGATATGCTCATTTAACCTCTTTTAAAATCGTGGCACAATTAACATGACCGTAGGCAACGGCGGCACATATCGTTATGATGAAGTCTTCCTGCGACTAGCTTTGAAGACGGACGGATGTGTCGGTTGTGGGTGGGTGTGGAGAGCGGGGGGGGGGGGTGTATAGGATAAGCCTCTCCAGACCCCTGTTAAAGTGTCTGAGTGACGGCTGTATAGTTAATCCAGGGCTCCGCAGCAGCATTTGAAGCCGGTGCCAACCTGGAGTGAGTTGATGAGATCTAAGCCTGCCTAAAGGAGAGCTTAGCAGGGATACACATCATCTCAGCTGGCCAAGTTAGTCTAAGTACAGCATGTTCATCCAAATCTTTCCTGCTTGTGTCATTATTCACACTCTCTCCAGCTTTCCTCCCTTTCCGCCTTCTCTCTCTTTCCCACTTTTTTTTTTTTGCCTTTTCTGATCTTTTGGGAGGAACAACCCCCCCACCCTCCTCAACCCCAACCCTCTTCCCCATGCGCGCAATCACACACTTTTCTTTTTCCTCTCTGGAGATATCTATCTATTTCTGCCTTGTTTATTACCTGCACATAGCTCACAATCTCTGTCTCCTGATATCTCGAGCCATTCTCTATCTTCATTCACTCCCCGCCTCCTGTCCAATTTTCCTGCTCTCAGCCCCATTCATCTCCCTCTCTGTGTCCCAGCGTCTCTTGATCACGACATTGCTCATTCTCTCCCTCTCTCCCCTCATCCATCCTCTCATCACCTTACACAACTTCCATCCTCCTCCCCTCTCCCCTCTTTCATTCATTCATTCGCACTGAAAGCCGAGCAAGTATCGGAAACAAACAGCAGGAGATGCAAATCTGTGCTCAATGGGGGGCCAGCTTACATTTCACCCTTCAGCACAATCCATACAGTCAGCATATGTACCCCCTCTCGTACTCTGGCAGCATACAGAGCCGCATGGCTGCGAACTGGACAGCCAGCTAAAAGAGGTGACGGCTCTTTGTTGTTGCAGCGTATTATGTGAAGCACAGCATCCAGAACAGCGAGTAATATGTTTCTCGCAAAATGTTTACAGGGGGAATTCAGCTTTAAGTGGGTTTCAAATCAGCCTTGTATCCTACCTACTACTATTCTCATTCATGTAGAAAAGCCCCCTAAACACATTCCCATCCCCTCAGCATGACTGCTAACAGGTAATTTCGTCCCATCCTCCGCTCAAATCACGCTGCTTTGACTCTTCACAGACGTGGAAATTGGATAGGAGAGATGTATTTATGTTTTTCTCTGCTGTTCATAGGGGTCCTCTCTAAAACACCAGGTCGACAAAATTGCACAAGCTCAACGCGTGCAACGAAATGGGCCGACTGCACTTCTCAGCCGCGGCGCGCTACACGGAACGCAGACTTTATCAAAGGCAAATTGAACGATGACGCCGTGTGAAAGAGGCCGCCAGTGGAGGCGACCCGCATCAGGTGATCTGAGAGCGGCACCCTGACAGGTTCCTCCACAACATGACGGCTCCGGCTGGGCGTAGCCATGGCAACAGAGTAAACCAAAAGAGGGAGAAATGAAGAGAGGGGAGGTGATGGTGGGGAGGAGAGCGGGGGGAGAGCGGAGGGGAGGTGGCTGATGCTGTTTGATGCTGCAGGCAACTCCAAACAGCCTTTTATCTGAGTCTGTCAGATTCCTGCTTCCAATCCACCAGGGAGGCTCAATCACCAGTAGTCCCAACGTCTCACTACCTGTACCAAGCTGTGATTAGCAGTCGCGTGTGTGTGTGTGTTTCTGTGTGTGTGTGAGGGGATAGAGAGCTACAACTACCAGAACAACAATTATACCACGACAGTAGACTGCTGTGCCTTCACCTGCTGATACATTGTATGGCACTATAATGTGGCAGCTCTCTGCGTCGTCTCCTGTATACACATTAAGATTAAACTGACCTTCTCTAAGACTGAGACTGAGTGAAATTGCTACCAGTGAAAATTTGGTGCTGATACTCAACACCACCGGCACCTACTGTTACAGTTTCTTAGCCCGAATATGGTGATGTCTGATTGTCAGCCCCATTATCTGAACACAGGAGAGCAATAAGAATCCAATTAATCATTAACAAAACAGAAAAAGACACATGAAGCTTTAAGAGGCCTCCAGAGTCTTTTAATCTTGATGTGATGTAGTTTCCTCACAAAGCTCATTCATAGTTATGTGTGTGGAATCTGATCAACATCAATCAGTTTGGTTACGGACTTTCAATAGTTTGAATTCCTCTAAAAAAAAGAGACATAATCGATTAAACTAAATGGTATTCATCAAACAAAAACAGGCTACGTGACATAGTATTTATTTTCTTTTTACTTGTTATTATAGTACTTCAATAAATAACCAGTACGGTTTTGTATTTGCTGTTTTTAGCGATTTAATTTATATGCAAAATGATTAAGCCCATGTACAATTAGTTGCCAGTTTATTAGGTACACCTGGCTAAAACGAATGCAGTCTAATGAAACAGTGCTGCAATAAATCCTCCCCTCAGTCATATGCAATACCTTGCAAAAGTATTCACTCCCCCTTGGTGCTTTTCCTATTTTGTTGCATTACAACCTTTAATTTAAAGGGATTTTTATTTAGATTTTTTTGCAATGGACCTACACCAAGGAGTCAAAATTGGTGAGGCGAAATGAAAATAATAATGAAAAAAAAAACAGTTTTAAAATTAAGATAAAGAAAAGAAAAGAAAATTGGTGCATTCATAAGCTTATTTATTCACCCCCTTTGCTATGAAGCCCCTAATGGAGATCTGGTGCTACCAGTTACCTTCACAAGTCACATAATTTGTTAGATAAGGCCCACCTGAGTTCAGTCTTAGTGTCACATGATTTTAGATGCACCTGTTCTGACCCAGAGTCTGCAGCAATGGGTTCCACCAATCAAGTGGCACCATGAAGACCAAGGAGCTCTCCAAACAGGTCAGTAATAAAGCTGTGGAGATGTACAGATCAGGATTGGGTTCTAAAAAAATATCTGAAACGCTGATCATCCCACATCCACAAAACGAAGAAAATGAGGCACCACAACGAAGCTGCCAAGAGAGGCTCGCCCACCAAAACTTCATGGGCCAGGCAAGAAGGGCATTAATCAGAGAGACAAGAAAGACTTACAGCCCATGTCTTCACTTTCATTGGCCTACATTTAACACACTGCTCTGCTACTGCATCAAACTGCGTCTGTCAGGTTGGGAATGACAACTTGTAGAAAGCTTCTGACAAGAAGAAGACAACTGGGAGCACCTCGCGAGTGTCACAGTAATTAAGTTCTGTCATCTATGCTAGTGCTACTAGCTAAAGTTAGCAAGTCAGCAGTTTAATATGGAATTTATACGTATGTGTGCATTTTTTCAGGGCTGCCTTCAGTCATATGCTGGCTCCCTTACTTGGCACTTAGTCATCAAAACGTTGAGAGCACTTGCTCTATAGTGTTGCTTGCTAAGTGCAAGAATAAGGAGACCACCACAACAAGATTACAAAAGGAATAATCAGGAACCTCCTGATTATCAATTTGAAGGGGCCATATACATTCAGAGGTAGCAGTTAACAGTGCTAACACCATGGCGCCAAACAGTCAGTAAATTTACATGCACGCAGTAGTCGAGCTAAGCTCATAGCTCAGCTAATCAGTCAAGTCGGACTTCTCATCTTGTCTGAGTATACATGCAGAAGATAAAATCGAATTCCTGACCAAGTACATCTGACTCTGCCTCGATAGGCGGCGCTGTGTCCTTTTTAATATAGTGCATATTGAACTAATTCTGGTTGACCCAAAGAGGGATAATCTATTAAATTAAATAAATCCGTGTTTCGCATTCTCCTACCATCCATAAACTTCAAAATGTTTAGCTCCTTTAGCTGTCAGAGCGTGAATGTAGTTTCCTCGTTCGTCCAGAAGTGCGTCTTCTGCTTCTCGCCATGGTGTTTGTTTGTTTGTTTTTCTGGGAGTGAACTGCTGCTACGTCATCTCCTTCTTCTTCTGGGTGAAAGGCCACGAAAGAAAAGGTGGTGCATGCTCAGAACGCCGAGTCCAACTCCAGTCGGACTAAGTGGATACATGCAGCAATAGTTCGATTTTCAATAGAATTATCTAGGTGTGTTAGTCAAGCTACGGATAGTCCAATTTCAGTCTGACTAAGCTGTTTACATGTATTTAAAAGTCCAGTTTCAGTCGGACTAAGCCAATAATTCTCACGTTGCATGTAAACGTACTGAATGGCAGCAGTGCTGACAGAGCTAATGGTGTTAACCAGGGGGGAACTGGAGGGTCGGTGCTACATTTCTGCGATGAATGCTGTCCTGTTATCAGCAGTGACAGTCATCTAAGTGCAGTGCAAAGTGAACACACATGCACTAATATGCACACGTAGCCAGACCTGCTTTCCATAACAAAGGTAGCGTGACTTCATTCTCTCCTCAGGACACCATTACTCCACTGTATCTTTACATAGCAAATAGTGGTTTGCTGCTGTATGTTCTGAATGGCACATACAGAGCCTTTAATGAGTCCAGTATATCAATGTGACTGACACAGGTTTGGAAAGAAAAGGCAAACCTGAGAGTCTCCAGGTTATCACTGCAATCAAAGGCTATATAGCAGGAGATGTCACTGATTAGCACACTGTCAGCCACAGAGAAGGAGACGATCAGTGAAAACCGCCAGTGTAGTCTTCGGCTGGAATGAAACCTGCAGACTCTCAGCCCTCCCTGGCACATAGCCGGCCATCCCTGCCTTGGTGTATATATTAAGTTGTCAGAAAGAGTGATTCTGAAGAGGAGATGCCTGCTCCCTCTGCTCTCAGCCTTTGCCTTTCTGCTAATGCAGGAGGAGATGGACTGTTGCAGAGAGAACGGTGACTGAATCTGTCCTCACATCCACCCTCCCTCCTCTTCGGGGAACACGTTGCACTGTATCCAGCTCCACTACTGTATATTATACATTAATAGTGACTGAGTTTGACCCTGACACACTGCTGCTTTCACTGAGTCAGGGGATAGTCAGTCCAGTGGTTAGCTAATGGCCCGTGGACACACAGATCTGTCTAAACACAGAATTCTCCCACTTTTCCCTTTTTCAAAATGCCAGTCCAGCCAACAATTTATGACTGGGTTTGAACATACTGGTTAGAGCTCAGTGTGATGGTAAATACTGACTTTGAATTATGTCATACTGCGTCACTCTCTAATGCTGTATAATTACAGCTGAACATTAGGATGCAACCATATAACACAATTTGGATATTTGGCATTTGAGCTTGGAAATATTTTGACTATACAATCCCAACTCTTTAGCTTTTTCCAGAGCTTTCAACCGTATCACACAGTCTTCATTAGCGAGTGGAGTTTACTCAGTTGTCATGGAGATGAATCTGTACGAGCTCAGTAGCTGGTATGTCTATATATATAATTATAGATGACACTAACCCTGACCCTGACTTGTGGTAGAAATTAAAATGTTAATCATGTGAAAACCATGTGATATGGCTGACAGCTCGGGAAAAAAAAACAATTAAGTGGATCTTGAGTTGTGATTGTTTCATAGGGCCCTTCCAGCAATTTAGTATTGTGCTTCCATTAAGGTGGGCAATCCAGTCGCCAGATGAAAATGTGGGCATTGTACGTATCTGCAAACCACAACTATGTTACATTTGTACATGTCATACATATCAAATCACAATTTCTGGAGCTGACTTTGTCATTGAGAGGTGGCGGGAATGATGGATGGCATGAGGCCTCAGCAAGACGCCAGACCAACAAACAATAAAAAAAAAATTGGCAACCTGTCTCTTTTTTTTAGCTGCTTTTTAGGCACCAAACGTGGGCGTTTTTTAGCGACCCAACACTGGTTTTTACACCAGGATAGTGCCACAAAAAGCTGTGGGTTTTTTTTACCAAGATACCATCATGATAATTTAAGCCTAAATTTGATATTTTCCTAACAATAACGAAGTGGTTTTTGGGCTTAAACCTATCCGCATGTCACCACACCATTGTTTCAACATATCCACTACAATATAATGTACAAATGTAATATTTCAACACACTCCCCCTCTGACCTCGTCACATATCGACGTTTGGTCATGGACTTTCCACGTCCAAATATGATGTGAAAGGTACCCTGGATGCGTTGGTTGTTGACATTCTGGGACGCCATGTCAAGTTCTGTCTGTTACATGCATTGTCTTCTTTCAAAATACACTTCTGTTTTCACAGGAAATTTACCATTTGCATACAGTCCCTTTCAAAATAAACACACTACGTCGGTTCCTTCTACCACAAACACACACGGTTACGTTTTGCCAACGCTCACATGGTTGCTTCTTAGCGGAAGCAAACATTGCCCTCGCAGGTGAAAGTCAATGTTTGTTGGACCCATCCACCACTTCTCCCACCAACCCTACTCGGACTTTCGCCACCTTAATTTTTGTTCTTGTCCCACTGCGTTTCCCCCTGACGCTGCCAGGCACCGTTAAACTATAGTATCATGCTGACACGAAAAGATGGCTTTTTTCGTCAGTGTCTGACACCAGAAGTCACTGCCCAAGTGCTGGATCATGACGACTTCAGAGTGAGACCAAGTTGAACATATCCATGATTTGTAGAGATGTAAAGTGCCAAGGTTTTTTTGGCATCTGGGTGGAGTAAGGCGACTCACAAGAGACAGATTTTAAATAATTATGGTCAAAATCGAAGCAACAGAGGCCAGAATGTCCTGGCATTTAGTCCGTAGTGGAAATTTCCCATAATGCAACAGCATTATAAAATTATCTTGTCAGACTTTGGAAAGCTCCCTCAGAGCCGCCATAGGCAGCTTTCATAGATCAGTAAACAAAACCTCATGTTTAAAATTGGTGGATTGTCCCTTTAACATCCTCCTCTTGGCATCCTGCAGTGAACATACAGGGTATGGATGGAATAACAGGAACATGTGAAGAGTCTAATTAAATCCAGCACAGTAGGCCCTCGAGAAATACAACCTTTGTGTTAAAACTGAGTCAGACTGAGAGATGTTGATCTGCTCTATATGGTTGTACACTATATTCCAGTTGCTGTGAGTTGCTGTTATTTTGTCCACCCTTTTTACCTACATTTTATTGAGACCTTGTCTCCAAACAGCCTTTAAATGATCAGAAACTGTGTGTACTCCCTTCAGCGGGGTGCTCTGAGCCCACATCCTCTATTTCAAAATAACAATAACAGAGCAATGGCTAATTTCCTTGATTATTATTATTTTCAACCCCCTTGTCCCTTTTTTAGTCCGGGTTAGCTAGGTAACGCTAATTACATCTATTGCAAATTATCCAGTTTGTGTTGCATAGCAACGAGAATGATGTAACCCTTTGCACCCTTTTTCCTCTTGCTGTCTCTCTGTTACAAGCAATTCTCTCAGCGGAGCTTTGTGTCTGAGCAGAGGAAAGCCTCCTATATTAATTCTACACAACTAATATCAGAATACAGTATATCTGTGTGCTGGACCACGTCACTCCACAGAGGGAAAAACACTGTCCAGATATTTCCACACCTCTTTGCAGGCTGTACAAGATGTGGAAATCAAATCATATGTTTTTTTCCATCCAGGCAGCATTGTACACACACATGCTGGACATGTAAACAAACGCCATCATATATGTTTCACAACTTGACACATGTTCGCCTCGATGTGCACGCGCACACGGACTCACACACATCTGCCCCCCCCACACACCCCCCACCCCAAACTGGCAATCATACTTAATCCCTCTCCAGCCTGAGTAATCCCCGGCAATCCAAGGCTAATCCTGGTTAATTCTGGGCACTCCTCAGCTGGGTTTCACCCTGAAACCACAGAGACAGGGTGGGGATTGGTCGGATCATAGCGATTGAGGCTGGGCGCGGCGTTGATAGACGTAATTGGTCGGGCAGTTATTGGGAGCCAAGAAAAACAAGCACAGGTTTTCACGGGCCTTCAAAATACGTCCGGATTGACCCCCGCTACGTCACACTGCCGCCTTACTGTTGTCGCCGCTTTTGGTAGAAAACATGTTTTTCACTAGTGTGTGTGTGCGTTAGCATGTAAGCGCTAAAACACGGCTGGCCCTGTTACTTTGTCTGCCTGTTGTGACAACAGGAGTTGGGGATAGGATAACCTTCTCTGTATCATTTAAGGACTGGAAAATAAATTGCTAAAAAAAAACACACACAAGCAAGTGTATACAGTATGAGCCATTCCTCCAGTGTGAGGGGGCTTCTGAGAAGTCATTAGCCTCTATTCAATCAGCTCTACCTTCCGAAGCTCCTAGCTCAATTCTTCTTAGCGGCTATCGATCCTGATTCCAAAATGAAGCACTTAAGACGCCTTGATCAAGCTGCTCCTTAATCTAGCGTTAAGGAGATTGAGACCTTTTCACCCCGTGTCTCAGACAGACTTATTACTTTGGCACAGGGGTACAGTGGCAGTCAGAGCACACTTCACTAGCACAGTCTCAGTTTGGGTTTTATAGTCTGTTTAAGCCCCCTTGGTGCAGAGCAGGCGGCAGGAACACTTTTACTCTCTGCCATTTTGAAAAAGCTGTCAATATACACAAAGCCAAGAGCGTTAATGAAGCAATATGTCACTGACAGGGGATGGATGAGGATGCTTTGTTAAAAACAAGAAGGCCTCCGGTGTTTGTGGGCTCGACTGTGTGCCTGTTCGATTGAGTTTGCACATGGAAACTGCAGGATGTGTGTGTTTGAACCGTCGGTATACTCATGAGAGCGTGAAAGCAGAAGCAAAAAGGAAACTGATTTACCTTCTGCTGCAGCTCTGTCAGCAGCGAGACGGGGAACAGGTTGCAGAGGAGTTCTGCTCCTGGACATTTTTATAGGCTGCTTTTACCTCTCTATCCTCACAGGAGAGGAGTCTCTTGGAGGGGATTCTTTAGAGGATTCAGTAGAACATCATGTAGTGGGTTTTATAGTGCTTTCTGCTTCACATTTTAAAGAGCCCACCTCTAATTTATGACGCATTCCACGGTGCATTCAAGAGGAGGGTTGCGTTTTAAATTCCATGCACCGCTCCCATAGATGTGGTCCGGCACAATCCAGCCGAGTGTTGTGGGGATTGTTGTACACCGCCTTGTTGAGAAGTAGTGGGACTAGGCAAATCCGTTTTCTCCCCTTGCTCAACCATTATTTATTAATCCATTTCACACAGCCAGGAGTCATTATGCACGGTCCTGTCAATGGGTATCTCTCTATGCCGCGCATTTATTTGATAATAAGCAGGAGTGGGGGAGAAGATAAAAGCGCTGACTGCGTTCATTGTGAAGCATTTTCTGCAGGCGGGGAGACTTAAATGAGAGCAGCCAGCTCTGTGTGGGAATGGGTCTCGTCTGCTAAGCCTGTCTGGAGGCAATCGATGGAAATTAGTCAACGCTAAAGATTCACTTCCTGTGACTGATGTCACGGGCAGCGCTTGTCTCTTTGAAGGGAAATAAAGAAGTGGGAGGCTGAGGGATTAATGGGGTTGGAGAAGGTGTGAGCATGCGGGGTTTGGGTGGCGGATAAGCTGGGGAAAAAGATGCTATTCTTTTGGTGGATTGCAGGAAAATAATAGGTCAGAGGATCCAGATGAATGCAGTGCAGCTAGGACCATTCAAGAAACACAAATAGTTAGTTGTGTACGAGGCTAGCGACAGCACAGAGCAATCGGTTACAATAAAGACGTGCAGTCACACTTGTACAACAACAGTGTGGTTGTTACACAGAAAGCTGCAAGTACTGCATGTTGGTTATAGTCACAACAGTAACTGGGATGCTTTCTTTTAAACGTGTTTTATATACTTTTTCAATTTTTTTTAATTTTTCTATTTCCTTTTTATTTGGGGAGGTGCTTGTTTTATTCTACTTGTGTGAAAATTGCTACACAAATAAAGTTTGATGGATTGATTGTTACTGTAAAACCAAAATTGCTCTTTAGACATGAGGAATTTTGTCCTAATTTTATTTATGGGTTCAGGTCTGAGCAAGAAAATCAAGAACATGCAGGTGAGATGGCAGGCGTTAGATGTTAAATATATTTAATTAAAATTCTATTAGTGTTTTAACTATGTTTTAATCCTCTGACTGCTCACTTTGTGTTTCGGCTTTGTATTTTGTATTTTTCGTATAAAAATAAGCAAAAAATGTTAATTGAATTGTATTTCCTTAGTTTCACATGTATAAAATGGCCTAAAAAGATCACTTTAAACATACTTCCCAACTGAATTATTTGAACAGCGCATGGTTATTATAGAATTTGCTGGTTTCATGTTGTGCTGCAGACCTTTTGTCGTTGTGAAACTAACAGGCTGGTGTGGTACTACAAGTTCTGGTTTGGAAGCAGGTCTTAAAAATCAGACTGGTGCAGGACTCTGCCACATAGAAGCTCATTTAACAGTAATGTTGCCACAATACTTAAATTTGTAACGTCAATACATTACCTTGAAAGACAATAATACTCTATGCCATGATCGATACCATGGGAGAAAAGGACATTGAGGAAGACAAAGACAAATATAACAAGGGTATAACATGACATAGACTTTTCTTAGTTAGCAGCAAAGAACAGCAGAATGACTGCAGTTACCATTACCATAAGAAAGAGCGAGGGAGCACAGCTGGTACCGGCGTGTAAACACAGCATAAAACGAGGACTGAAACCAATTAAAATATTCAGAATCAATATGTTTCCATAATTTGATATTTGTGACAACACCACAGTATTTAGCAGCAGCATAAAGATCCAGTTTTTAAAGATTCTCTGTAATGACATACTTTTATTTTGTGGTGTAAAGAACGTTTAAAGAAAAGACTGAATGCTCTAATTCAGCAGGTTAAAACAAACCCTTTGAAGCTGGAATTACATTGGTACGGTTTGTTTGTAACTGGCAGGTGCTTTGAGTCATGATGGTCTTTCAGACAACAAAAACCTTCCTTTCTCTGCATGGAGGACGCATTACAGTGTTTACAATGGTAGCAGCAGTTGTACACTCGCAGCAGCTGTGACAATGCGATCAGAGTTAGTGTCTCCAGCAGTTGTACTGAGGACGCCTCTGAAAGGTGCACCAGTTAACTTCTCCTCAAAGTACAGCCGAGGGACTAGAGCCAGCCCTCAGGCGACAGAAGGCCTTTCACTTCCCCTTACTCCCTGTGGAGCTCCACAAGCTCCAGGGGGGGAGACAGAGAAACAAGGCAGACAGGGAGGGGAAAAGACGGGTGGAGAGAGGCAGGGAGCGAGGCGTCGTCTGGGGCTAACCTGAGAAAGGTAGATGGGAAGAGAGCCTGAGGGGCCAGAGGCGGACAGCAAGCCCAATCCCCAGCGGAGATGCCTCTAATTGGAGCTGCCGGCCTGCCGAGGCTGCCTCCTTCTCTACGGATGGACATAAGGAGCCGAGTGAAGGCGGAGAGCCCGGGGGCGGGAGGAGAGGGCAGATAAAAATAGAGCCGGCAGATTAACGAGCATCTGAAAGCGGGGCAGGGGATCGGAAAATCCTCCCTGCGTGCCAGAGATGCCCAGTCCTCAGGCCACAGCCAGCAAGAGTGATGGACCCGGAGTGGCCATGAGTGGAGCTTCCTTCCTGTTGGCTTTCCTTACATCACGAACACCGGAGGGAAGGAACACCGTTCTGTCCTGCTCCAGGACTTTGCTTCCATTCTAATGAAGTACAGTAGTTGTCATCTTGCTGGAGCAGAAATGCAGTAAAATTGGCTGTTGTGTTTCATTTACATAAAAGTATCTTAAACTAGAATTACCACTTAGAGGTTGTATACCTCCGCCAACCAGTCAAGTCACAGTTTCCATCCATGTCTGTCCAGACTCATGTGTAGCCATGACAGAAGACAATGCTTTAAATATGGATGTTGCTGAAAAGAGGCTACAATTTATAATGGATATAATGGACGTTCACACACAGCTTGAACCCAGCATCACAGAAGATCTCTACAGTCACCACAGTTTCAAGATGGACACCCAAGATTAGAGTCACCAATTCAGTATGCGACTAAATATTTCCCCTTCTTCTCCTGATTTATGATGTTGAATAATGGCCAGAAAAGTGTTTATGCAGAATATTATCATGTCACGGTGAAATTAACCTTTGACCTTTTGGATATAAAATGTTATCACTTCATCATTTTATCCTGCTAGACTTTAATGTGAAATTTTGTCATAGTTAGCATATGAATTCATGAGTTATGGCCAAAAAGATGTTATGTAAGGTCACAGTGACCTTTGACAACCAAATTCTAATCAGTTCATTCTTGACTTAACTGGACGTTTGTGCCAAATTTGAGGAAATTCCCTCCGGGCATTCCTAAGATATTGCATTCACAAGAACGGGACAGGCACAAGATCTCAGTGACCTTGATCTTTGACCTTTGACCATCAAAATCAAATCATTTCAAACTTGAGCCAAAGTGGACGTTTGTGCCAAATTTAAAGAAATTCCTTAAAAATGGCCTAAAAGATCACTTTAAACGTACTGCCTAAATGAATTATTTGAACAGTGCATGGTTACTATCGAATTTGCTGTTTCAGGTTGCGCTGTGGACCTTTTGTTGTTGGGTTGTGGAACTAATCGGTCATATGCGTGTGTTTCAAACTTAAGTCAAAGTGAACGTTTGTGCTAAATTTGAAGAAATTCTTCAAGTTGTTCTTACAATATTGTGTCTATGAGAATGAGACAAATGTGAAGTCAAAATGATCTTTTACCTTTGACCACTAAAATGTAATCAGTTCATCGCTGAGTCTAGTGGACGTTTGTGCCAAATTTGAGGAAATTCCCTTGAGGTGTTCTTATGTCATAAACCCATATATCACAGCTATGTAGCTTTCACTGAGTCTCTTTTGGGAATGAATAAACACAATAAAATGGATATTTTCTCCTCATCCCTCTTGACATTTTGATTTCCATCTGTGTGAAGCTCTCTCTGCTTTGTATTTTCAGCCCCTCTTTGGTAAAACCTACGAGCTAGCTGCCAAACCAACCAGAGGATTAGGCAACACTTTGTCTATTGTTCCCCTGCAATAATTAAATAAAATCATATTACATGATGTTATCAACTATGTTGAGATTTCTAAGAACAACATTTCTGTTCAAGGTTTTAGAAAGTGAAAATATTCATCATCATTGTTTGTATTAGTTGTTTTGTTTTTAGCTATCAAGCTACTTCATAAGCAGAGAGCAATGAGTACGCCTCGTCAACTAGCCTGAGAGCTGATAACAAAAGAACCTGAGAGCATACTGCACATATTCTCTGTCTGGATAGATGACTTGAGGGTAATTTTATCAGCTATTATACCGAACCATGAAGCAGATTTTATGCAGCCAATTGCTGATGCAATATTTATGTGAAAAGGTCTGAAAAACTGCGCAAATACAGGAGAAAGCCCTTCAATTACAGTAAAAATAAGTAAATGTAGTTTGTCACCTCCACCTTTGACTCACTCTCATAAAAAGGAGTCACCTCCACAGCTGTGATTTCTATCCCTCCCCTGGGAGCTTTCACACGCCAGGTGGAGCATCGTGACACCTATGGGAGCCAAAGGAGAAGCTGAGAAACAGGCCTGATCACACCTGCCATCAGGTCTCAGGAGAGCACCACCCACCTCAACACTCAGCTGTCACATCCATCCACACGCTGAGGCTGTGCGACACCTCCAACAAATGCACTGATCCACAGTCAAAAGCTGATACACTGGCAGGAACACGGGCTGAGACGTTCTGAATGGCACATTAATAAAAAGTAACAAAGGCTAGATTGACTTGAAGAATCGGAGAGGTGGGAACATGCTCACAAACACCCAACACTGCCACACAACTCGTTACAGGAATAACAACTATCTCTTATGTTCAAATAATGAGATCAACCTTTGGCCTTACATCCATAACTTAGAGAGTTTCCAAACAGAACACTGTAGCCTTGAATGAAAACATCTGAACAAGAGGTGATCAACTCTTTTTTAAAGTGTCTGTACCTCAATTAAAGGTTAGTTTGATTTAATCCAAAGTATACCTGAAAAGCCACTTAATCACGGCCATGAGTATTCAACACTTTGTACTGAATATTCATTATAGCTTTAATAAAAGGAGTTATTGTTGAATATTCAGATCTTTTTCTCCCAAACTGCTGCTTGATTAAAGTATCAAATACAAACTTAAATTCAGTACTTAAGCAGAGTACGTCAGCGGCCTATTAGTCACGCTGAATTGCCATTGTGGTTTATTTCTTTCATTCAGTCTGACTTTGAACTCACATTAATTGATTTCTGTTTAACGGGAGCAAGTTTGTTTGGCCCTATCGAAAAGTGACTTATCTGTTCATACCCAAAGATACATGTTCTGTAAACAGTGTTGGGCTTGTAATAAGTTACTCATTACTTGTAACTCTTTTCAACAGAAACAATATTACTTTACTTATTACTCCCTGCCAACAGTAATTTGTTACTTATATTACTTTACTGTTGAACCCTTTGAATTGGTAAGTGCGCATCTCCCCAAAAAGGTGGAAAGAGTTTTAGTTCTACTACCTGCAGCAGCAGTTTCTTGTCATCTTTCTTCCCACAAAATCAAATTAATGGGAATATTTCCAGCTGCTTAAGGTAAGCTTTTCAATCCTCCAAACTAGCTTGTTGCTTTGTGGCCTGCCTGCGCAGAGCGACGACTATGGAAATGAGTCTGCTGATGTGATTGTTGTATTTAAAGTCAGTAGTAACGTGATAACAAAAGTACGTTGTAACAGGTTGTTTGATTTTGAGGTAAGTGTAATATTATTACTGAAACTTTATTAGTAATTAGTTACACTACTCGTTACTGGAGGAAGTAATATTATTACTGTAATGCGTTACTAGTAACTGCCCAACACTGTCCATAAGTGATACATTAACTGAGTGCCAACTTATTCAAAATTAGGGATATAGTCCATGATTCTTATCCAGTTTTAATATTAAGCTGAAGCTGATATGAAGTCTATGTTGTTAGCCGAAATCAGCACAGCATTAAGAATTAAATTGTTTCAAGGCTGTAACCATGGGGTCAGCATTGGGGGGGTCAAATCTGTCGATTTTAATGTCACCTTTTCATGCACATCCTGACTGAGGTGAAGTGTTACTATTGGTGCAGGGTTACAATAATAAGTTTCCCATCAACAACTGATGAACATTGATGGATCTTAACTTTATGCAAAGCTTGCAAGCGTATTATGCACCACATGTATCGGCTGCCTGCAAGCTGATGCAAAGAATGTACGCTAGCTAACTAACACTCCGAGATAACCATTCATAAAATTATTCCATCCATAACACTTTACAAAAATTAGCACAATTGACAGTGATATAGCCGGCGTAACACTCATATTACACTATAGTTTTCCACTCTCCTTCATTTGAAAGTAATTACATGAAGAGACATCTATTTTAGGTACCCACAACAGCTGAGCAACTGCTTCTGCTGGGGTACGGCAACACCATTTGGACAAATCTCACACAGAGCTGTAGCAATACTAGAACCAGTGGTATTTATGCGATTACATTAGCTGATGATTATTTCAGACTCAGATGTGTAGTTTCCTGTCATAGCACAGCATTTTTTATTTATACTTTTTTTATCACTAGTCTAGGCACATTTAAAAGTGGGGGGCTGGGGGTGAGATATATTATAGTTACTGCTTTTTGAATTGTTTTTCGGATAGTGTTTCATTGTTAAGTTGCTGAGGGCAACGGTTTGTATGATTTCCTATGAATTAGTGCCCCATGAATGACGTTACGTCGTTAACCCACAGATAATTTACGTAAAGTTACAGAGGTCAAAGTTAAGGCAATAAAAGTTACCGTGGTTTAGTTTGGGAAAAGAAACATGAGGAAAACGAACCTTTAAATGAATTAAAGTTCACTCAAAGTTCACATGAATCTGAACACGTGACTCCAGGTGAAAGTCCTGGGGTATTGTCACCCAACCACCATCCCAACCTGCTCCCTTACAAGACTGCTCTGGACTGCTTCCAGCCTTTCAAAATCCATTGGATATGTATACATTTGGGGGCATTACTTTTAGTAGGAAACATACAAACATTTTGCAAGAACAGCTAACTGAGGGCAGATGCATCCTAGTACTGGAAATATCTGTCAGGTCAAAACGTTCTCAATTTGTGTAACTGACACTACTTCATTTTAGCTTTGGCTTAACTTTCCACTGAATGTGGACCGTCGGTTTTGTCTTTGATTTTTTACAGTATAGTCCTCCACAAAAGTTTCCCCTCAATAGGAGGCTTCAGCATAACCAAGTGATTATTTCCCCAAGTTACGGTCCATTAGTACAAAATAATAGGGACTGGATTTTGGCCCCAATTTTTTACATTGTAGTCGCTTTACGAGGGTAACGCTTCACAGCCAGTATGAAGAGGAGGAATGATTACAGCATGTGATACTCTTTCAACATGCGTTTGGCATGCGAGTGTGGCCTTAAGATGGACTTAGAAAAGAATTAAAAACTCAGAAAAGTTGCATTTGATTTACAACAACCTGAGAAGCTGCATCAATCTGATCCACACTTCTTGATATTTTTGTTGCAATGGTGTCACTGTTGTTCATGGAGGAAGCAAAGTCTTTTTACTTATGAAAGTGACGTACCCTTTCTAATCCTGCCTGAAAGCTCCTACCTGCGTGGTTGAAACAACCTTCGAGAAGCACAACACTAATTTCAATAACTAAACATATCAGAAATGTGCAATTCAGAGGTCTGAACCAGGTTCGTAAATCGCCAGAATCCTCACAATGACCTCTGATTGCAACATTTATCAAAACTAAATCCATACACTGATCTGTTTGGATCATATTTCACCTCAACCTGTGTGGTGTGTCCCAATTCATCATGGATCATCATTAGCTTAATCTTTAATTGCTTCTCTGTAACCTGATACCTGCTCTGGGGGCCACACTCGTATACCAAAGCAAGACAGGAATCGTAATGACAGCAAATTTATGAGAAGAATACACGCTCATTGCCTGTAATAAATACTTCACGGCATCGTTTGATTCAATTAGTGCTTTTTTTATTCAGCCAGCACCGACTACACTTCTCAAAAATTCAAGGAGATGTGAGTTGAGATTGATTATTTTTCCCAGTAAATGATTTTGCCAATTCACACTGTCACACTTTTTGAGAACTCAAATTTCTTTTGAGAGAAACACACCTCTCATCAGATGTGCTCTTTTGAAGTATGCCAATTTTCAAAAGGAAAAAAAGTCCAAAGCTGTTCCTCTGTGTGTTGTGCGTTGACTGTCATTCTTCCACAGCGAGGCTATAGATTTCAATTTGGCGGATACAATCTGGGAAATCGACAAATGTTTAACAAGACACACAGAGGGGGAAAAAGGTTATGCATATTCACATACCGTAACTTTAACAGAACTTCTAATGCTGGATTATCAATTGACATTACAGCAGAAGTCAAACCCCACTCTGACAGTGTGCGTATCACCCTTGCAAAGACAAAGCCACACACACTAACACACACACACACATCTCGTGCTTCGCTAGCATGGCATGCTGGGCCGGCTCATTACTACAATGCCAAGCTACTAGTTGCTAAGGAGACCTTAGGGAGAGGGAGGGTTCCTGTTGCCATGGCAGCAAGCCTGCATCCTGCCAACTGTCTTCCCCCATGAGACATGACCATCGTAGACAGAGAGAGAAAGAGAGACGGGGAGGAAAAGTGAGGGCAGAACGAAGTGAGGAGAGAAAGGCTGGAGGGGGTTATGGGTAAGATGTTGAAAGAGGAGGACTTGTAAAGATGCCTACGAGGCAGCGGGCTCGTTGGAGAACCACAGAGACTGAAGAAATAATGCGTGGGGAAAATTGATGGGGTGAGAGCAGAAAAAAGAAGGGAGACCTTGAAAAAACAAAGCCCCCCCAACCCCCTTCTGTTGAGAGCGCCAGTGTGCGTGCAGCAGCTTTCCCATGGCTGACATGGTCACTGCCTGGCCGACCACAAGTAGAACCAGGCGTTGACAAAGACGCCAAAATGACGCTAAGTACCCCAAACCAAAACCCCGTCTTGACTCCCTCACTCCCCACCCCATAATGCCACGCATGTCCCCAAGTGAACCACCCGCCTCTCAGCTTTTACTACGCGAGCAGAAGATCTGACAGAGCTTTTGGGCGAGTGTTCACAGAGCCCATCCGTCATGGAAAGAAATCTGCTTTGGTGAGAGTGAGCGGTATTGAACGACGGATGGGAGGGAGAGAGCAGAGAGGGAGGGAGGGAGAGCATCTGGGAGGGATGAGCAGAGAGAGATTAAACTGATTGGGGAGGTCATACGAGGCGAAAGACGAGAGAAGAAGTCCTCAGTCTCAAATTCAAATTAGCCTTATTGGTTTCCAAGGACACTGAATTGTTTCCATCCTCAATTTCTTTCTCTGTGTCACTGTCTCACCCCTCCTTCCTCCCTCCTCCCCACGTCTCTTTTCTTTTCCTCTCTCTGACTTCATTGGCTCTTATTAAATCATTTATTTCATTGCCTGGGACAAGTTCGTCACATTGACGAGTACATGTGTGTCAAGGGAGCAGTAATTACAGAGTCTCAACATATTAACGCCTAAAGGTCATCATACCCCTCACCACCCTTAAACCTCTCTGAAGTTCTGCTATCTGAACTGAATCAGGCTCGTCACCACAAAGTATTGGGTTTGGGATCAGGTTGCAGAATTCCTGTTTTGTTGTGTATTTGGACTCAGGGCAGGTTTTTATTTTCAAATGGTATTATCTACGCTAGGCATAAACCAGGAGGGGCTCATATTTTAAATGTGGGTGCATCTTTCTGTCTGCAGCTAATCTCACATACTACTGGACCTATCAGCCTAATACAATTACACATTTATGATCGAAAAAATAGTCCATAAAAATGAAATTCTTTATCTTGTGCGCACAAGATAAAAAAAAAGTCACCTTTTGGGGATTCTGGGGCTGCCTAGTAACGACCACACATAGTTGTGATGATTCACAATTTTTGAAAACCTGTTTCATTGACAGCTGGTTGGGTCGTAAGTAATCAACAACTTTGGTTTGAGCTTCAGTTTGGCATCTTTTCCTACTAGGGAATGACGCACATGGCGGTCATGTTGGTGTTGGCGGATTATTTTGTTGACATTTTCTACATTGTGAATTTTTGGAAGTGTCTTAGGTTTGTCTCCATATAGCCTGTATACTCTGACTACATCTTGATAAAGTACAGTAACCTGCATACTGGTAACTCATTGGTGTCTATGTGTGCTCAACCCTGACCATGGTTAGCTTGAGGTAAGGGAAAGAGGTATGGCAAACAAACTATGATCATGGTATGGCTATGGTGATGCAACTCACAGCTTCCTGCAATGGACATTTGATTCTGATTTTTTGATTTGATCATTTTATTTCAAACATTTAAAAACAAAATAATAAAATAAAATAGAATATATTGTAGGAGAAAAACCTACAAAACAGAGACAAACAATAAATCATGAACAGACCTACAATGAGAAACTTCTCAATTTACATTTCATGTCCGAAAAGGAGTAGAAAGAAGCAACATGCTTGTCTAGCCCCTGCATTAGCCTTATGAGCTAATGCAACACAACTAACAGTCAGTAATGGCTGACATAATTCAAAATGGGAGCATCGTAAAATCTGCAATGATTTGGGGAGGCCTCTGAATTGTTGTTGCCAAAACCTCCACCAGCTTAGAGTTCTGCTACATGGACCAAACCTATCAATTCTCCCTGGATATTGATTTTTGGGTCAGATTTTAGGCTGCTGTGGTGTTAAAGCTTCGGGCTGCGGTTCTGGTTTGGTCTTTCTGAGATGTAACTTTCCTGTAAAGTTCTCTTTCTCTCTCTGACTGTGTGAAATAAAGCAAAAATGTAGCTTTGGGCCTTGGGTTGGGTTCAGGTAAAATTTGGCAGTACCTTTTGAGTTCAGTCGTATTGGGTCTTAAAGACGTGGGTACGGGCCAGGTTTGAGTCTCAGTTTTAGGTCTGTGCAGAACTCCTCACTGGCTGTGTACCATGTAGAGACTGCAATACCATCTTGATATACAATAGCAAGCAAATTGGTAACTGGCAACTCTACAACTCCTGCTGAGATAACTCGACTTTGTTCTGGATTACGACTCTTTGAACGGTCAAGTTCAAGAGGGGAGTTTTGCTTTTGTCCAGGGTTGTTTTTCATGTTTCGGGCTGTAGTCCTTAGTTCAAATTTAAGAAAATGAAACATGATATTTTAGACAATAGTGTGTTTCTGATTTTGTGGCAAGAGTTTGTGTTTTCCCTTTCCTGTTTTACCATGGAAATGCACAAAGCCCCGTCCACGAAGAAACAGATTTCCCAGTTGGACACTGGAGCGGCCTGCACTGAGCCCTGACCTCAACCTCATCCAACACCTTTGAGCTAGAACGCCAGCTCTGAGTCTGATCACCAAACATCAGTGTTGGACTTCACTAATGTGCTGGCAGAATGGGAGCAAAAGCCCCGCAGCCAGGTTCCAAAACCTAGTCGGAGATAAATGATCACGATTTAGGAATGACATGTTTAACAATCGCATATGGGCGTAATGTTTGGCCGTCCACACACTTTTGGCAGTGTTTTATATAAGTTAGAAGACCTTTGCCAATCAGAATAAATCACGTCTCCGTGTCAGAGATATGACAAAAACATTGCCTTGGGTTTGCGTCGGGTTTGGGTGTCGCATTCGGCAGTATCAGTCGGGTTCATCTGGGTTCATTTGGGTTCATCTGGGTTTCGGGTCTCAGTCTGAGGCCTGTGTAGAACCCCAACACACTCTCACGCAGCGCAGAGCATATTCCCACATACTTTTGCTTCCAACCAATTTCGTGCAACGTGCGAGCATGCTGTAACTGTCCCAACCAATTCAAAGCGATCTTCCCTCCCCCCTCTTTCTCTCTAACTCTGGTTTTGATCACTCTTCCTCTCTTTCTCTCAGTCTGTTTCTCATTGCGAGGGAATGTGGCGTCTGTCTCATTGTCACAGACGCTGGGAAACAAGAAGCATCATCACCCTCATCCTCATCTGATCCTCTCCTCTTCCCTCTCACACACACACACACACACGCACACACACACTGCACAGACATGGCTTTATTGACTTATTCATGCATGGGTTTGTTTCGGGGGCAGAGCTCCTGTCTGCCAGTCTGACAGACACCCCGTGAACCCTCGAGACTCCCCTCCCCATCTTTCTCTCCACATACACACAGTCACACACACTCACATTATCCCATCCCACCCCCACCTCCCGTCCCAAACCTCCCCCCATCCTAACCCGAGCATGGCACAGGGAGTACTCGAAGAGCAATCGGGGTTCACTCAGGTTTCTCCTCCATCGTTTCCCTCCTCCTCCTCCGTCGTTTCCCTCCCCTCTTCACTTTCTACTTCTCCTTTCTCTCTTTGCTGGGGAGAAGGGGAAGGTATGCCCACATTTCCCAGAACAAAGACAGCCCAATTAAGTCAGTTTGAGTTAAGGTCTGTGTGGCAGAGAAGGATCGGAAGCGAGGAAGCTGAAGAGAGAAAGCGGCGGCAGAGGAGCGAACGGCGAGGAGAGGGGGAGAGAGACAGTCTAACGAACAGGGAAAAGAGGGGGTAAAAAAGAAGTAGAAGAAGAGAAAAAAAAGAGGAGCGCGAGTCACTTTGTAGCGGAAGCGGGTCGACTTCGTTTTTAGCTCCTCAATGGGAGACTATGAAATATTAATAACTGCTCCAGCCATATACTTCAGAGGCCTATGGTAAAACTTAAAGTCTAATGAGACGCTGCTCATGAATTGCTAATGGGGATGCTGGAATGTGTGTTTTTTGTGTGCGTTTGAGTGTGTGCACATGTGTGTGTGTGTGCATGTGTGAGTGAAGGGGGGGGTCAAGCTGAGGGGTGGAGTATAACAGAGCTTTCACTCTTTCAAAGAGTAGACGAGAAACTTCATTAGAGGCTTGAAGTTCTTCCTCCTGCACATCTAAGCGCCGTCGCGTTTTCTTGAACTGAGAAGTAACTTCACTGTTCTCGACGGTCCGACCGCAGCTAACAAAGTTTGAAATCGTCCTGTTAATTGAAACAAAATGGAAATGGATTTTGTGTTTTTGCGGGTGTTTCTTTTTTTTTTTTATTTTGTGGGTGTCAATCTTTCGTAACATCTTTTATTCATAGTTAGACTTGCATGTATGGTTGAAGGGCAGAAGGTGCTATAAGAAGTAAATGTTTCCTTTAGAATTTTATTCTTCTCCTTATTCCCTCCTTGCTGCCCTTCACCACCTGCCACTATTAAAATAAAAGATATCCATAAACTTGTTAAATAAAACTTTATCATGTGTAATAAAGCAGTGCTTTGCCACCTTTTAGTGTTGTTGCCTTTTACAGTGAAACAATGTCTACTTGCGATTCAATGTCAAATGTTCCATAACCCGGAGTTATACGCAGGATCACCTAAAAAAGGACGTTCCCTCTCTAACTTCAGACTGTTTGAGTAACTGTCAGAGGCCTGAAATGCCAAAGTTATTCAGGATTTCACAAAATAAGAGTCTACAAGCATGCTAGCTGCTCTGTGAGGTTGTACTTTAAGCTAAATACTAAATGCTAATGTCGTGCTCACTGTGGCAATGCTAATTAATATGCCGATGTTTAGCACGTACGGTGGTGGCCATGATCACCATTTTAGTTTAGCAAACTAGCATGCTAACGTTTGCCAATTAGCACAAAAAACAAAGTATTATAAATATGATGGGGACATCATAATTGTGACCTGATGATGGTGCTAGATGATTGACTTACTTTTAAATATTTACAAACAGTCATTATGCATAATGCTATATTTGGTACCGCGTTTTAAAAAGTAACCAGAGGTGGGACAAAGTCATTGTTTTGCAAGTCAAAGTTGCACTCAAGTCTCAAATCAGGTCCCAAGTCAAGACCAACAAGTCATAAACTTTGAGTCTGGAGTCCTAAACAAGTCATAAACCATTCTTTTCTAAATGTAATGCTATTTTAACGACAGGGTAATACGTTAAATTTACAAAAATCAGGAATGCTTTTTAAAAATGTAATGTTACAGCAAGTTTACTGAGAGTTGCTGCTTCTCCATCTGTAATTTTCGACTTGCAAGTTTTGTTGTTGTTGACCATTGCCTAGTTTTTGTACATGAATGAAATTATCTTTTGTATCCTTTTCATCATAACATAACGCTCAAGTCAAAGTAAAGTCAAGAGTCACTGGTGTCAAAGTCCAAGTTGAGTTGCAAGTCCTTTTGATTTTGTCAAGTCTGAGCATAACAGGGTCAAATATATATCAGTAATATGTGTGACAAAGTCAAATGTACATTTGTAACATGAAGTATTATAATTACATAAAATTAGTTTCAGTTGTTATTACCTGACACGTTTAGGCCTCCATAGTCAATATGTGGAGTGTTTGATACTCAGTTTCTGTACCCCTACGTTCACCTTTGGGCGTACCCCACCTATAAAGGGGCGTCTCCTGCCTTACCTCTCCTCTTTTGTTGTTGTGCTCCACAAGAGAGGTAAGAGACACTGCTCCCATAGTGCTGTTAAACTGTTTATTAGTTATTAGTATCTATAGAATTATATAAGTTCATTTTATGCTAACAAATTCCTGTGTCACTTAATTTGTGTAGGGGCTGGAGTTATATGGTCAGAATTGAGGGAGGATTTTGTTTTTCCCTCCTGCTGTCAGGTATGTTTTCTGTGTTTTATCAGACTGAATTGAATGTAACATGGTCGCCCTTTGCTGCTGTACTCTGTAAGAGAGGGGCTCCAATTCATATGGTTCATATCAACATGACGCAGACAACATTAGAGTCCACCAGTTACATAAAGTCATCACTCAAGTCCACACCTCTGCTCTACACTTACTTTATGGTACAAAGGTTACGTTGTCGCTAATGGTCATATTAGCATCAGTTACCAGGCGTCATTGATTTGCTAAAAGCAATCGTTTAGAACAACTTGTAGTTCTCCCGGTTGTAAAAACTCTCCGTTTTCCTCCAGCAGGAAACTTTTTTTTTAGCCGCAGAGCATCTGGACCACGATCCATTTATTAAGTGTTAATTAATATTTACAACTGCTGACCTGATTGATTATTAGAAAGTGAAAAACTCACGAGTATTTATTAATGATTCAGCTATTAATTACTCACCAGCAAGAGAGATTTTTCACTCTCACAACGGACACCACAACAGTTGCAGTTATTAATGGCTTATAACTGAAAGTATTAGTTAATTATTTATTAATAAAGCCATTAGTTGAAACTTATAAACCTTTTAAAATGTGCCATAGAGAGTATTCTACTGAAAAACTACAACAGAAAATAACAATCTCAGCTCCACTCTCTGCACTCCTCTGTAACTCATGTTGGTCTCCAGCCCAGATATTTCGTACAGCAGTGAAATACCTGGTCGGGTCTCTCGGTCTAATCTGTGCCAGAGCCAGGAGGCCTCACAGAGCCTTGCGTAACCCCGGCTGAGTGTAATGGCAGGGCTGAGCCATCAGCTGGGGGATTGTGGGCCGTGTGCAGGCTGGGACTGAGGGGAGCCCAGGGGTGTCGCCCTGCATCACAGTGTTGCTTACTGACCTAATTTCTTACCTCCCTGAAACTCCCCTGGCGGGGCGCTGATGTGGAGATGCTGAGGCGGGACTGAGCCCAGCGCGCTTAGATAAATTGGTATTTTATGAAAAATCAAACACGGACAAGTCACTGCCTCCCAGTGATATATACTGGATTGATTGTGGGGTTGATCAATACCAAACTGGATCTCTGTGGGAATAAACCAACCCTGGATTGCTTCAAATAAGCTATTCTGATCAGATTTCCATATGCATGACTGTTTATTATTAGTAAGGGCCAATTAGTAATTAGGAGCAAGAGCAGCAGGAGAATACCAAGTTAATGCTTGAGCACACTCTAATGAAAGAATAGAAAGACTTTCAGTTATTATTTTATTGAGAAAAGTAGGCTATATCCACATGCTGCAATTTGGAGGTGTTGCTAAATATGTGGAGTGGCGACGATTTATTTCCGAGCACCGCTGGAGTGTTTTCTGCCTCATCTCAGATTGGCTAATGTGTGCATAAATACATTTCATTTTGGGAGGAAAGAATGTCACCTACCAGCAGGTTTTTTTTTAAAAAATGTTTGGATCAGTGTTGGCAATCACAACCAATAATAATCAAACCTGCAGCCAGGTGTGGAATCAAAAGCGAAATTTGAAAAGACGCGACAATTAAAATGTGAATTAGCTGCGTTTCTGTGAGACAGGTTGATGTGAATAAATAGTTTGTTTGCTGAATGCAGGAATATGTGGCGTCAGGTGTTTGTTGCAAACGCAAAGTGATAAGATGAGACAAGACTTTATTGATCCCTGGAGAAGGATTCACACATTGCAGCGTCACAAGAGACGGGATGCTTTTTGTGATTAATCAATCCGTCGTTTAGTCTGTGAGAATTGTAACACCTTACGCACTATATGATAACAAGCAGTTTACATAGATATCAGCGGCGATGAAGGGACATGTCCCCCCAAATATTTGGAACATGTGCATTTGTCCCCCCAGTTAAGTAGCAGAGGACTTTTATTTTGACCAAATTAAAGACATTTACACCATAAACTGATGCCAAAAAGGAACAAAATGGTTCATATAAATTTACCATAAGTGTTTGATACAAGGTTCCCATTCAACTTTTAATATGAAATGGAGGGTTTGGGGGTCCGCCAGGAAATTTTGAGCATCAAACATGTTCTATATATTGAGGGGGACTTGTCTCCTGCATCTCCCGTGAAATGTACACCTATGGGAACCAAGGCTGTAGCCATGAGCCATGGAGTCCTAGTTGGCGGGAACAAAATCTTTGGGGAGGTCTGGGGGTCCCGGTAGTAACAAAAATGGCAATTTGTTGAGTTAATTTATGATTATGATTACATCTGCTAATTATTATTTCATATGGCGGTGAGTGGCTGCCTGTTTTAGCATAATAATGTCTTTTTTACTTAGATGGAGGACCCCCAAACTCACGTTTCATATCGTCTCCCCCACCTATACCCTTGATGATGTAGTTATAACCAAATATAAATGTCAGAAACTATAAAACTCCTCCTGCAGATATGGGTCCGTAAAACCAGAAAATAAATGACAATAAAAAGCACAGTACGATTGTCTTCATTAAGAAGTTATAGTTGTTGACAAAAACTGTATATTATTAAACTTTGAAGATGTGATACAGTGTCATAAATCATTATTAAATGTTAAAATACTGCTTATGAATGCTAAATAAGAGGACCTGAGGATTAGAAATGTCACAAAATGGGGGAATATGTTCAACACAGATTCTCAGAGCCCAAAGGTGACGTCTTTATGACTGATTGTATTCAATTTACAGTGTATTCAAGAGGTGAAAAGCAACTGGAATCAGTTGATGTTTGTAGTTTTCGCTTGATAAATGACTTATTATTGTCTGTCAAACAGCTAATTAATTAAATGTTTCTTCATTACTACATACACCTGCACACTTGGAGGTATTCAATGTGTAAACTAAATGTAGTACAACTATCCTCTGTAAAGTTGTGTGTCGCAGACAACACGTCGTGTCCCCAACACTAACTGTTGAGACTGAGGCGCACGCCGAGCTTATCATGTCAAACCTGCATCATTATTCGTGTGACTAATACATTCCCATCTCTATTTATTATATTATTTCTTTATCAACAAAAAAAGTTTTCTGCCTCAAGCAAGCACAAAAACTATTTTGCATCACTGCTGGAATTTCAGTGAAATGTGCCACTTTCCATTCAGCCTATCTAATTCAATATGATGTCATTTGCATAAAAATGCACGGATGGTAAGTCGGCAGCTCCGTAAGGATTCCATAGATGAGCGCTCGCTGTGGTGAATGTATACTGTGTGGTCTATTTGTGTGTCTGTCATCTGCTCTACATGTATGTCTGCTGACATGTGACTGAACAAATGGGTGTGATTTGTTTGTGTAGATCTATCTATCTCGCCGTGAGTGCTTACGCAAGTTGGCGTGCATGGTGCATGTGTGTCACACATGCATAGTAAATATGTAGCGTTGGGTTGGGATGTGTAGTTCATTACTGTGTGAGTGTGAGTGTGTGTGTATGTGTGTGTGTGTGTGAAGGGGAGGAGGGGTGCAGCCTTTCCGCATGAGTGGGGCTGTCAGTGGGCATCAGTCAGCCAGGCAGCGACAGGCGGAGCAGATCATTAGCAGAGACGGAGAGGGAAAGGGAAAGAGAGGGAAAGGGAGAATGGGGAAGGCGAGGGAGAGAGGGAGTGCAGGGACAGAGCGGAGGGAAGGCCTCAGCGCTGCGTCTTTAATATCCGTCTTACGAGAATTACACAGACAGGCCTGAGCACTGCTCAGTCACGCAACCACACCGCCACCACCATCCTGTCCTCCTCTGTCCTCACATCAGCTTCATTACTGTAGGCTTCAGCTGTCATCATATCTGTCAATATCTCCAGAGTGAAGCTGCAAATTGACTTTTTTATTTTGTGATGATAGTCAATAATCCTCAGAAAAAGCTTCTGATACAGCGTTTAGACTGCGGGACATTATAAGTGAACTCTGAGCCGTGTATACACGGGGGCGGCTGGAACATTTTTGTACATCAACACGTAATAACCTTCCATTACTCACAGGCTACTTGAACAGTAATGAAAATAATTTGATCCCTGAGCAGATACAGGTGTCTGCTAACACTTTATCAAGTTGGTCAGAGCACTACCCAAAAGCTAAAGGAACAATTTTGTTCAATGTACAAGGACTGCATTTTTCCCAAATTCTGCCTCCTTGGGATGTTTCGGACACTTTGTTCTAGGCAAAAAGAAAAACAAACTATTATTTAAATTTAAGAAAGCTGCCATCTAAATTTGAACCACTGATATTTACAGTGTCATTTGTTCACACATTTCTTTGGGGAAAAGACAACATTTTTATGAATTACTGAGATATTGAATTTGGCTGTCATGGGCTACATGTTGCCTTTATTTTTATATAGGCTACTGAGTGTGTTTAATTTTGGAAAAAAAAAATAGTTTCGAGGTTAAAAAAAGTTAAATAGTTGAACTCTGCACATTCAAATTTTGCCCTGGGGTGGAAATGTAGGCCTCTGAAGTTTACACGGCCGATTAATTCAGTTTAACAGTCTAAATCTGCAAATAGATTCAACACTCATTCACTGAGTTTACAGTGGGTCTTATTCCATTTGGAAAAGCCTTTGTCTGACCATCAACTGTAGCGCTGATCACTTGTTCAGTCAATAAAACTGCGTCACATTAATCAATGGTGGAAAATGTATTAAAATTATTGGTTATTATTATTATACGCTAACACCACAATGTAAAGATGAGGGTGCTTTCAGACCTAGAGTCGTCTCCTTTGGTCTGAATCAGGGACTCATGTTGTTCCAAAGTTGTATAATTGCCTAGAGTTGGTTGGTGTTCTCACGGCAGCATTTACAAGCGGACCAGATCAAATGCCTTGTGTGAGAAAGCTGCTCTTGATTGGTCAGAATTTCCATGTGGGAAAAATCGAGGAAGTAATGAAAACGTTGAAGAAGAGTACACTTGCAAGAAAAATGTGACACTTTCTAATGTCACAATGGAGGGACAACTACGCAGGTTGATTTTAGCGCTGATCATCGTGGACTATATTGCTGTCATTGTTCATTTGAGTCAAAGCATACAGTTTGAAAACGAGGCGCGGCTCCAACTAGAAAACAATGTTTTGATGCATTGGATGTGCTGAATGTGCATATTAAGGCAGTACAGGAGGAGGCGCACATTAATAATCCTCCAGGACTGTAACATGCTCATGTTTAACCCAAACAATGTGTCATGTGACTGCAGTTGGTTCAGATCCAGGTCGGAACACGTTCTCACCACAAAGCCAACCGCACCAGAGTTCGTTTGTAACCAGACTGAGACCACCTCTTCAAGAAGGTCTCAGTCTGGTTGTTTTGGTGCGCACCTGAGTGTGATTGCTGTGTTCACACCTGCCCAAAAGAACAGCACATAAGAGGAAAATGAACTTGAGTTCGATTGAACCGAACCAAACAGGGCAGGTGTGAAAGCACCCTCAATTTCATAAACAGACACCACAATATATCCCTTTGAATAGTGAAGCAGAAATAGAAAGTGGCATGAAGTTGACTACAACTACCTCACAAACAGGGTGGAGGAAGTATGGAGGTGTTTTACTGAAGTTAAAATAGCAATACCACAATGTGTAAATACACAAGTCCTGCATTAAAATTCATAACAAGACATACAAAAGTATTGGCAGTAAATTGTATTTAAAATATTAAAGGTAGTGCTCAGCCTGTCAGAGTGTTACAGGATTAATGTTGCTGATACATGAAGGTGTAAACAGCATTTAAATGTTCACGTGGAGTTAAATCTAATATATTATTAGATATTTTATAATAAAAAATGATCATATCTATATGTTTAGTTAGTAAAATGTTAAGTAGTAAACTAGTAAATACATCTGAAATGTTGTGGAATAGAAGTACTGTATTAAATGTTCAAGTATAAAAATGTATTTAACAAAGTACCTCAGTAATTATATATTTAGTTACATTCCACCACTGCACCACGTATGTACATTTCATGAGTAATTCTGCTTAGTAACGTTCCACTGCTGATCTTCATCCTATCAGAGGTGAACATCACCGTTAGAAGCCTATTATGATCCGAGTATACTGGTGTAACCTTATTCTTAACCACAGCCAATTAAACATGGCACAAAGTCCTCACTGGGCCTCATTACAAAAAACAACCTGCCACAGTGTTGACTGTTTCGGAAAACACCTGAAATAAAGCAGTATGATGCTGAGTGTGGAAATGTTTTAGCAGGCTCATTATCTAAACAGGGTTATGAGGAGATGAGAAATGAAGCATACTTGTGTAATCTGATAAAACGTCACGTGAGAATCAATTATCACGTGTTCTTAATAAACAAGCAGAAATGCGAAGCGTGCTGATGAATACAGTACCACCTCAGGCATGTGTTCAGCAACACGTACCGACGACAAGCGGCTGCAAACTTTGACAGCACTCTCTAAAATGTTTTTATTTCACACCATGCTCGTGCTAACTAGCTCTCGTCTCTAACCGTCCTCTCTCATGTACAGCGTACAGCAAGACCTTGTTTAATTCCGCCACTCTCCTCCACATCTCAACTGTTTTGCATTTTGCCCTTTCATCGTTCGCCGGCTGGGCCCATAACTCATCTTTTAGTGCTGCATCTTGTGGTGACCACCTTCCACTCAACAACACCATTAAACAGGCAGATTAATGCTGCTATTAAATCCACACATCGACTTCGGTGGCACTCATCAAAGACAGTATATATGACTAGCGGTATCAAGGATTTGATGAAGTCAGACTTTCAGGGGCCAATAAATCAGTTAGCAGGGTGCAATCTAACACTTCACAAGGTAGAGGCTGACAAAGGAGGGAACAGATACTGGACTCATAGGGCTGAAAATGAACACAACAGACGTGTGTGCAGCTGTGCACACATTTAACTTTATATACTTCAGTGACGTTAACGATGACTTTGACCAGCTACTGTAGTTGACATGCTTACTTTTATTGCTGTGTGTTATTGGTATGGCCGGATGATCCTATTTGGAGGTCGTAGGGCCAGACTTTGCTTTTGGTCCCCTATTGATCCCCCATCTACCACCTTCTGTGCGTCATGTGGATACTCTGTTCAGGCTGTTCTCATGCACTGTTTGTACGTATACCTATGCAAAGTAATGCACCACAATTCATGTATAACCCTCATAATCAGGAAGGCTACGATCACGTGCCATGATGGCAGTAAAGAAGGATGTAGTATAAAGAGCAACAGTCCGCGTAAGGAGGCAAACTGGGGTGATGGATGGGTCAAACAAACACAGGACTTCCTCCCAGGAGACCGTTGTTTGGAACCAAGTGATATTGAGTCATTTTAAGGTCCGTTATCACAATTTTTCTTTTCCTAAACCTAACCTACATAACTTTACTTTCCTAAACCTGACCTTTGTGAGCTTATGTTGCAAAAGGTTAGGTTGTAGTACGTACCTAAGTACATAAAGTATGTAACTTTATAAAGTATGTGACTTTATGTTAAGTGCATAATGTGACAATGCCCAACCATGTTTATTTCCCTAAATGTAACCCACATGACTTTACTCTCTTAAACCTAAGCTACATAACTTTATAATAAGTATGAAACTTTTCATCAACTACTTAACGTGACGAAGCCATTCTTGAATTTGTTTGGTATCACATGAACTACTGTATGTGCATTTTCATAACATATCATATCCTCGCGAGACCCGCACTTTTGTTTGCTATGCATTTTTAATTTCTCCCAGCTAATTGGGATCAGTAGGACCCGATAAGTATAAACACTAAACATTGTCAATGATAATAAAGTCCCAATGTCCTCAGATGAGACGACAATAAAGTCCTAATGTATTCAAACGAATACTTCCTAATTTACAGTGTCTTAGCTTGCTACTGTTGCTAAAATTGGTCAATTTTGTTTTACATATCAAACTATAAACATTAGTAATCATAAGTAAACAAGTTTCATCCATAAAATGTGATCAGGTGTTGAACCTTGTCCTCTTTTATGTTGGGATCAGCTGCAGACTGACTTTGCAGAGACGGCTGCCATCTTGTTTTTACATGGATTAGTGTGTTGAGATCTTACTACCACTAGATGGCACAAAAAATGTCCACAAATGAGGACAACAGGTTTGAGTGAAGCAGAATGATGTAAACCCAAATTGCAATGTCCTCTAATGAGGACAAAGTGTTACAGGAGGATATGAGCAGTTGTATGAGGATATGTTGCTCTGGCAACTTCATCATAGTCCCAGAGACCCAGAGATCAACCAGTGTTAGTTTGTGGTACTTGGATTTAACACAACTTTACTTCAGATAACACAAACACAGAGCTAAAATAATGAAAGTCTTCCAACTCGATTTTGACCCAGGTCTCCTCTACAACACAGTGACACAAAATTAGCCACCACTGCACAGCCCACTTTGGTCGATGTTGTGCATTTGTGGCGCAGACTCCCAACAAATCTGCAATAATCAAATCACCAGTTGACACGAGGTGAGCTGGGACTGTTGAAGCCCCTTTGGGGTCTTGTTTATTAGAAGTTATACTGTCACTGCTGATTCAAGTGATTACACAACAACTAATACTGTAGGCCTGTCAGCATTTAGCCATCACCGCCTTGTTGAAATCCGATTTTCCTCATTTGTTGATGGATCTGTTGACAAGACATCAGAGACACTAAGATGCCATGCTAGTGGCCCATAGAGACTGAAGTGGTCATTAAAGCCAGCGATATGAAAATGCTGGACAGTGCCAACAACACTGTTATGATCTGGTCATTCTTAGAGAGAGATTGTCCTGGTGTTGACAGGACAGGAAAGAGTACGGGCTCATAGAAACCAAGAGGGTTTGATTCTAGCCCTCCCTCTCTCATGCTCAAACTGTCCTATTGAATTAAGTCAAAAGCCATAAAAGTAATCTTTAAATAAAAAGGATGTGTTTATGCATTTGTCATTTATGCATAAATACACTCATTAATACTTCCAAATGTTGTTTTGAGCACAGCTTCATTCACTGAAGTAGGCGATGTCTGTTAGATCCATCAACCAAATAAAACATTGGACGCAGCCACGGGCATTTCTAGGATTTCAGGACATCGGGGGCTTAGTCAGGACCTCTGCAGAGGAGCTCCCCCGGGGAAATGCTTTTGATAAACAAGCTTCATTTTAAGGAGTTTCCACGCACATTATTTACCATCAAAGTACACATCTTAATCATTGAAAAGATTAAATATGTACCTCAAATACTGTTTATTTTTTTTACTTTCCAGATTAATTATGAATTGTGATGTTAAAAATATAAGTAGTTGTTAGTATTAAGCAGAGGGATTACTTTACAACTGCTGACATTAATCATTTATTGACCAGAGATGGAAAAATATCAGAGGACAATACTGTACTTTTTACTGCACTGTTACTTTGAAAATTCAGATTATTATTACAAAATAAATACAGATTATAGCTGAGCTGTGATGCATGAATGGAAAAAGGATGAATAGATTTGAGGCTTTTATACGTATCATTATTAGTATTAGCAGTAGTAGCATGATTATTAACACTATATCGGCCTGTCTATATATTTAGATGCAGGGCTATTCACGAAACATTGGAGGAGCCCCTTACTCATCACTGCATCCTTTATGATTTGGAGAGTTGGACGTCATTGACCATTCACAGACAATAGCACCGGTGTATTTTTATCTGTAAAGCAATATTGGGCAACCATCCAGCCTACCTCTGCACCCCTCTGTGTGTCAGCTCTGGTAGTTATCAGCTACGCTCCTCTCAATGGCTGCTTTTTAATGTACCACAGAGAAAACTGCATTCTCTGCTCTGCACCTTGGACATGTTCAAAAAGACCTAAAATTAGGAACACTTATATCCACTGATGAATTTAAGAGCATTGTAAAGGACGTGGAGACATGAGCTTGTTTTTCTTGAGAGGCCACCGTGTTTAAATAGTTGTATTGTATGTGGTATTTGAGGCATTTTAATGTGTTTCGATTGGCTGCTACCTTGGCCAGGTCTCCCATGTAAGAGATTTTAAATCTCAATGGGACCTCCTCGTAAAATAAAGGTTAAATAAATAAATAAATTGGCCTCAGACAGCCAGGCCTAACAATGCCACTGGATGTAGCTAATATCACATCACACAGTGGTGTGTGGATTCCCATTTTGAAGCTTTAAGTGTTGCATTTTAGCCATTGGAGCCAGAAATGACTAAATTTGGACATGAGGGTGGTACTGTGGAGGAGCAAGTGCTGAATGTGTAACTTTAAGCTTTAATAAAATGTAAACAGGCAACTTATATACACATTCACCACCTGAAACTGTATTGAACCAGGCTGTAAACATGTTTATTTCAGATATTAATTTGGGGGTCGATGGTGATTAAATCTGTTTTGGAGCCAGCCTCAAGTGGCCATTTGAGGAACTGCAGGTTTCCTCTGCGCTGGCTTCATTTTTCAGCCTCAGAGGCTGCCGCTTGCTTAGATTATGAGCTATCTTATGTTAAAAAAAAAAAATAGGGGGAGGTGGCCCTAAAAGAGAAGAGAATTTGTGCTCTGAGTGACATGAACGTGCTCAGTAAATTTCATGGCAGTCCGCCCATTCGACTGTGGTATTTCATGTGTACAAAACAAAGCCTGGCGGTGGGAGCAAAGGAAAAGTCACGGGCCAACAAAAATTATAAATCAACCTCTGGAGACTTCTTATCATTTTAAAGCAATTACTACTTGTGCATATTTTGCTGTATTGTTGGGCGAACAGTCTGATAAACCCTCGAAAATCTCCATCTGAGCTCGCAGAGACAAAAAATAGCTTGATTGCTACGAGTAACACATTCACAATTACATTAGTTGTGTTTTTCTAAATGAGCTGCTGGCTGATGGCCAGGTGAGACAGCCAACCTTTCCCAGGCAACAAGACAGTGTTTTGAAAGCTATGAAACAACCTTTTTTCTGTCTAGGTAATCTAATTGGACACAGATCAACCTTATCAGAAAATTCACTTAACAGAATTGACCTTGCAGCAGTCTTTTCACTTATCTGCTCGTGTTGTTAGCTTTATATTTACCCATTGTTTTGGGTACAGCCAATTCTTAACGTGCCAGAGGTGGTAGCTGTGACTCAATTGGAAAGCCTCAGATGTGGCGCAACACCGAGCTGGCTCATCTTATAAGTGAATTCACCTTTTAGAGAGTCATTTTTAAAGCATGGCAGTCATGAGAGATGAGGGCCTGCTCTGCGGGAGAATAATAAATCAAGCCCTTCTAGTGGTGACCAAACATACTGTAGACCTTATGCTAAGCTAGGTCACTGCTGGCCACGGTTGAAATATTATCCTCATAAAACTTTGCAGCACATCTATTTTCTCTCTCGAAAGCGGGACTACAATACTCAAAAGTACATCTAAATCAAATAAATTCTACCAGACGCAGACTATTGTGGATTTAAGTGCAATTTCAGTCTCGGAGCGGGCTTAATCTATGGCCACAGATTTGAATTTCTTTTTACGTGAGCTCGAAGCGATGGAAGCCACGGCAGAGAGACACAGGATGACAGGACAGAGTTTAGATTACAGAGGAAGAGGGGAGGGAGGAAGACCGCGGGGTGGGTGGTGGAGGAGGGGAGGGGGGTGGAGTGGGGTGCGGGGGGGCAGAGACAGAGACAGAAAGAGTCTAGAGTTTATTCGAGGCTAGCTGTCGTCAGGCTCGGCGTCAGCCATCACATGGGCAGAATGCTAAACGCCAAGCTCTGAATCCTGACCTATTTTCATCAAACTGACACAGAAATCCACTGAGAGGCCGTCTTACGCTTCTAACCTCTGTCTGCCTCCTGGACCGCCCTCAGCAAACCATCACACACACACACACAGACAAACACACACACACAAATTATACAATACCATAATGTAAATCTGCTTAGCTGTGATTTAAAGCAGTTAAATAGTGTCTGATTAATAATCTCCAAAATGACTAGATTGTAAATTATTTCCACTCAGCTCCAGCTTGAAAGGCTTTTATTGTAATTTGTCCAAATATGCCGTTGGACTGATGAATATTCATTAAGTGTGATACTCTTCCCTGACCCTTCTTTGTGCTGACAATAGACAGTAGGCATGTTCTTTTTCCGTGTCTGGGCTCGACTTGACATCGTTAGCAGACACCTTCCCGAGTGTAGCAACTCCTTTAACAGACTTTTTTATAACAAAGACAATGAGCAAATAACTCCAGTTAAAACACTGCCAATGATCCGGCTCTTAAGGCGCTGATGGCTTTCATTTTCAACCAGCTTTTATCAACTATGATCAAAGTGCAATTACAGACAACTTTAATGAAAATGGATTAAATTGCCAGCAATGAATGTGACTTGATTGATGCTGAACATCACCTGAACATGACTGAACTACAGCGAGAACAATGCGCATTAAGGGTGATTGATAGTACTGTAAAATGATGGAGTGTGTCTTTTCACTAATATGCCCTGTTATTCTTTACCTACTGCAGCCATTCATTTCCCTCAGAGCGTTTAACCTTTTCAGCATCTTTCGGCGTACGTATCTGTTTTCATAATACTTTTACCTCCATTTCGTATCTCGCATGCTGCTGTGCAGACACTGTTTTATCTTTTATAAACTGACTCAAACATTGCACCTCATGCAAGAATGCCTCTGTATTGTTATCCTAAACCACTCTTACTCTTTACTGTGAGGTTTGCTCGTTCGAGTGTTCTGTGTCGGACTCACCGAAGTCTCTTAACTGCACAAACTTGTCATATTTTATTTGGTTTCAGTCTGATGAAAGCCACCTGCTCTTGAGAGTTGACCACTGAAATACTTAACGCCCCCAAATAGCGATGTAAAGCTGCTGGTTCTTTTTCCATTTGTGGGCAAATTTCATGAATAAAAATGTCACCCAAGGGAAAAAGGAGGAATTCACACCAACCAAGCTTCAAATCTGGCTGTCGGAAATAATCAGGAACATTCTACATGCTTCACATCAAGGCCTAATGACTGCATATTGTACACGTTTAGTGAAATATGTACAGTAACCTTGGCAGTGCTGGTGCATTTTTAAACTCAATGAACTCAACTTTCTCAACCTAATCACCGAAAAAAAAGTTCATTTCTGCATGGATATGTTGCATTTGTGTTTAATTATGTAGGGCATATGTTGAACTTTTTTTCTGGTTTACTAAGACAGATAACAAAACAAGATGTCTGGTGGTCATGCAGTCATGGCTAAGCCTCCCTCTCACCACTACTTTAGACCTGCCATTAGCATGTTAACTGATTCCCCCGAACAAGTACCATAACATACACATACACAATATAAACACACACTCACACACAAACTCACAAGCACACACATACACACAAATGTCCATTAAATAGGAGTATGTACAGAGGTGGGTGAGTGGGGAAAAACAGCAGCATAAAGTTTAGACAAATAAAATTCTGATATTAATAGTTAACAAATATATTGATTGCAATAGTAATGAAAGGAAAATTCATATAAACACATGAATAATAATTTAATAATTTCCACTAGGCTGAATCTGATCCACCCTGCACATATGCTGAACTTTAAATTCGACAATCTTGTGGTGAGAGTGGTTAGGTTTAGGCACAAAAACCACTTGGTTATGGTTAGAAAAAGACTGTGTTTGGTGTTTAAAAAGCCACTTTGGTGACACAACAACAGCTGGAGAACATGACAATGTCTCGCTTTTCGTGGCACTGTCCCAGCTGGAAACACACCAATGTCTTGGTAAAAAAAACATTGCTTCTCGTGGCACTGTCTCTGGTGCAAAACAGCGATGGTTCACCAAAAAACACCCATGTTCGCTGACTACAAAGCCCTTGGAAAAAAAACTACAAATATCACATATTCGTGGTTCGTAGAGATGTAAATGTACAATGCCAACATTTTCTTTTGGCAGCTGTGCTCAGATCAATTCACTTCCTTCACTTCATTCAAGCTAAGTCAGAGATCTGAGACAGAGATCGCCGAACAACAGCTCCAGTCAGCTGGATTTCCACATCATCTTGTTTTCTTTGGTCCAGCAAATCTCTCCAAAACAAAAGCAGCTCTACTTTGAAAGATCCCCAGTGAACAAGAGATGTCCAACTATCATGACTGGATCGATTGGAGGAGCAAGAGCACCATTTCCAGGCAGAAATCCAACTTGAAAATTGCAGGCTACAGCTAACTGTTGCTAACGTTCCGAGAAATACAAGCAGCAGAAAGGCTATATGTCCAGCAGCACATGAAACATATGTTATTTGCATAAATCACATCGCAGCACGACCAGAAAATCTTTCAAAAGAATCTTAGGGAGGCATTGTACGTTTGTTCTTTGGGACTGAATTGAATCTTGATTGCCTGGTACAATCACTTTTAGGAGAGATCTCTGAATAGTAATAGTAGTTCACAATGAAACACCAGGCCATTATTTAAATGCCACATAAGTCTGGTACTACTTGTCAAGCAGCAGCAGTTCTCTTGTTCTTACATGCCCTCCTCACTTCAGCTCTACAGAAAATTTGGGGTTGAAAAGGCGCGATCCGGGTCATTCAGCAAGGCGCTGAGAGGTTCGCTCTCCAGCAGCATTAATCACAGAGCCGCTGTCCTCCGACTGATTACCATCCATCAATCTTAGTTTGCCGAGCCCTCCAAAAGGAGAAAGCCCTCATGAAGATCTGATTAAAAATGTAAGTGACTCATAATAGGAGCACATGCCTGGCCTCGGAGTCGATGCTCTGTGATAGTCATACGCTCTGAGTGGGATTTATCCACTCGTCTCCAAATGTCCGTTCACCTGTTCACGCAAAGATACTGGCCCGATGTCAGGGAGTGGGGAGGTGAGAACTAGTGGAGATCTGTGTGTGTGTGTGTGTGTGTGTGTGTGTGTGTGTGTGTGTGTGTGTGGTAGTCATTTGCAGCTGCAGACAGGAGGGGGAGTGACTTTGAGAGTGTCTGAGAGGCACATCCTGCCTGCAATTAAGGTGGAATCAGAGAGAGATCTGCGCTGCCTTGATAATGAGCCTCATCTGAATTATTAACTAGAGCTGTACCCCCCGGACCTGGACTCCCATCAGGCCTAGCTATACAACAACAAGAGCAGATGCACACACACGCACACATACACACACACATACGTATATACACACACAGAAAATCTTCAGATCCATACAAACCGCTATCAAACCCATTTCAGCATGTGCAGGAACTTAAAAACTAATCCCATTTGCAGTAAAAATAAGGGCAACACTTTACTTGAAGTGGTGCTCATAAGGCATTATAAGGCATCAAAAGCCCATTATAAACACGCAGTGAGTGCATGATGATTTATTAAAATTGGTGCATGGTATAATGAGTACAATATGCAGAAAGTTAGGGGTTGAATACTTTATGAAGCAACTGTGTCATTAATCACATTAAAATTTAGAGCAATTTCAGATGCATGATTACATTATTTCTGCGATTCCACAGGGATCATAATCAGTTTGGGGGCTGCTCTGAGTTGATGGATTGGGTTTGTTGGGATGACTGTATTTCAAAAGTAACTCCCTGTGTGATGCATAACTTTCAAGGTTATCTCGAAATGGGAAATCAAACGTTTGTGTGTGGGGGGTGTTAATTAGTTAATTATGACAGAAATCAGACGAGCTGAAGAATCATTTATAACAACCTTCTCACAGCTTTCTAGTCATCAGAACAAGGTTTGATGTCCTTAATGTCAAATCATGTCAACTCAAAATTTTGCTGCCCATTTTCAAATGCCTGCTAAACAAGCCTGGTCTCGCTACAAAGTCGTCGAAATCTGACGCTTGGGCAGTGACCTGCGGCGTCAGAAACCAATCAAAAAAGCCATCTTCTAACGTCGGCATGATACATGGCCGATTGCGTTATAGTTTAACACGGTGTCAGGGGAAATGCGGCGAGACAAGGACGAAGGTTAAGGCAGTGAAAGACGGAGTGGGGTGGGTAGGAGAGGGAGTGGATGGGTCCAACAAACACCAACTTTTACCCAAGAGATTATAAAGCCAAACCCTGTTCTTTTTTCCTAAACCTATCGTGTTTTTGTCGCCTAAACCCAACCATGCATGTTTGCTGAAGGGACAAAAAACATCAATTCACGGTGTTGTAGCAACGTTGAACTTCCTGTGAAAATGAAAGTGTATCTGGAAAGACAACACATGTAACAGGCAGAACTTGACTGCGGTGTCCCAGAACGTCAACAACCAACACACCCAGGGTACCTTGCACTTCATATGTGGACGTGGAAAGTCCATGACCAAAACTTCAATCTGTGACGAGGTCGGAGTGAGAATGTGTTGGCCAAACAGTTTTTGATGTATATTCCAAGGCAGCTATTGGCTTCCACTCATTTCCTGAGACTTCATTGAGACCCTCAATGTATAACACACACAAAGTAAAATACACTGGCGGATCATCCCATAGGCGCCCATTTAGGAGGACGACTGTGGCGCCTAGGGTGCTACCCATTTTGGAAGAAGATGGACAAAATCCACACCCCCAACCCCAAAAATCAAGATTTAAAATTTCCAAAAAAACAAACCAAAAAAAAGTGAACATAAGGGGAAAATTATCCAAAGATCTAATGCTAACCGTGCTAACAGTGAGTGATCATCACAGTCAGAACATGCTCGAGCACTGGTGGGTCTGACAGAGAGCACTAGAGTAAGAGAAAATAAAGAGACAAAAGCCATAAGGGCCGCAGTACGAAAAGAAAAAAGAAGACGAAATTTGCAAACTTAAACACACCGTATTAATTTATTGTTTAGAAATATTAGTTGTAGGTTAAGTTGTGTTTTTGCTTTTGTTCTTGTTTGTAATAAAAAATACAAAAAAAAAAAAGATCATTAAGATTACGATCAGATTTTTTTGGCAGGTTGGGGGTTCAGGTGAAGCTTGTCTAGAGTGCCACATTTGCTCTGTCAGGCACTGAAATTACTGTAATGGATTATATAACTCAGGCCGGGTTCAGCTAATAGATTTTCATATTATACAGAACTGAGAGGAAGTCAATGACTGACGAAACACAGTCACATGCTTTAATAGTTAGCTGCGATGTTAATGTGTATGTGATTTGTGGCGAAGCAAAGCACCCGGGGCAAACCCCCGGTGCGGTCCTTTAAGGTCTCGTTAGCAGGGTAACAGCAGTACACGCTGACCTGTCCCTGAGTCACAGTCTCACAGGGAGGACAGAGGACTGAATGTTTTTTGACTCCCGCTCTGCTCATCGTCCGAGCCAGACACCAGAACATTTTGAAGCCCTGAGGTCTGGTGGACGACACGGAGAGAATGTGTGCTGGGCCGACATTTTACGACACACCACCAGGCACCATTCCCAAGATCCGCCTTCCTGACTGACTGTTGTGTGTCTGGACTCGGTTTCCTCTCTGGAATTTCCGTCTGTAGAGTGTTTCTCAACATTTTATTCCAGCTGATTTATTCCAACTGATTGAAGTGTGAGGGCTGAGGGCGAGAATATTATGTTCTATTCCAACCACTATGACTCATTTAGGCAGTGAACACCCCGCCTCCACTGCCGGTGCATCCCTTGTTTACATCCAAGCCCTTCTACAGATTGAAGTGATATCTGCCCGCGTTCTATTCAAATGCTTTTTGTAGCTCTGCTTCAACTGACAAGGCAACTGATCCTCGAGGATCAAAATCTGTCCGTCTCGGCATGGCCTCCTTTCCATTCAAGCCCTCAACAACTCTTCCCAACTGTTTTCTCTCCATTCACAGGACTGATCAGATGAGTTTTACCATAGTCTCAGATTCAACAACCAACCCCCTTCGCCTTCCAAATTCCTCTTCCCATTCCCCGCCCCCGGTTAACCCAGCGCCAAGCCCGCCAACTCGAGAGCTGCCTCTCCTTCTGCTGCGCCTTTGTGATAATAACAATAACTGTGTAGCGGTGCAGAGGGCTCTCTGTTGAGCCAGCGCCAGGCCGGCTGGCACTGGGAACCCTCTAAGCCTGTTCCACCATCTCCAACCAATTCCCCTCTGTCTCGGCTGGCGCTGGAGCATCACAGGCATTAAGGCTGCTATCAATGTGCTCAGCAGCAGGGGCCACCGCCACCACTCTCACACTCGCTCTATCTTTTCTCTTTCCGCCTCTCTCTATCTCCCACTCAATTCTGAATCCAATTCAAAAAAGGTTTTATTGGCAGGACAAATAATACCTTGTTCTTCAAAATGTCTCCTTGCCTCCTCTTTTTTCTCTCTGCGCTCTGCACCCTATTCTCCTTCTCTATCTGCTGCGAGTGGAATCTCGGCAGAACAAGGTGATGGCCATCAGCGTGGGCGGTAATACTTTACGTGAAGTGCATTGTGATGCATTACAAGCAGATTAGAGGCATATTAGAGGTAAAGATCCACTTTTGCTCCCAGTAATCAGGGATGTAGGAGAAGGTACACCAACCTAAAGTCGGTCTGATCAGTCGCAGGTCGTACACAGATCTTTCAAAACTAAAATTAAAACAGTATTTCTCTGCATATAAATCATATTTACTTCCTAAAATAGATTTTTATACCTTCATATACATATCTGAGGGGATTGATTATGTCTTCCTGTCTGAAATATGTGAATAAAAATGTCATAAAACTAAACTCCTGCCACCAGTAACACCAGTTCAGTTTTGAAACATGGTGTTATTGAAGGTTTACCTGAATGAGCCTGAAAGCCTCTTTTCAAATAAATCATATTCATGAGACAAAATCAAAGTTAAAGTCTTGAAAAAAACAAATTTTATGGTATTATTTGACAACAGCTTTTTACAACCACGCTCTGCACCATAGGCGTAGATTTCGGGGGGATGCAGGGGACACGTCTAACCCTTGGATCATTTTCATTTATCGCCTGCAGTTAAAAACATTAAAGTAGCAGAAGACTTTTGTTTTGACAAAGTAAAATACATTCACATGCAAAAAAATGCACAACTCGGTGCATAAAAATTCACCAGAATGCAGGAAATGAAGTGTTAGACACTCAAAAATTTCTAGTGGAGGACAACCACCCCCCAAAAAACCTACGCCCTTGCTCTGAAACATTTTATTTGAGTGTTTGAGTGTCGATGTGTGGAAGTTATTCCTTATTGTGTCCTCACAAAACCTAAAACATCATGTCCTCACTCTGTACATGCAAAAATTAGTCATGCGACTCCACAGCTGTCAGTGAGGACGCAAGATGACCATTCAGAAGTGCTGCTCACTACAGAGTTAACCATTGAGTGTCTGTTATATAGGGAGAAGGAGTGATTCTGGACACGTTATCTGTCCTCCTTGCTGGGCATTTTTAATCTACTTGCAACAAATGACATGCATGGATTCAGACAATCGCACAGTCAGAGAGAGGACGAGATAATTTCCTTCATAAATTACATCTGAAAACTGAAAACCTAAAGTTTTATCAGGACCTCAGTGTATTAATCAGACAGAAGTCTGTGCGGTCACGGAGCTTCAAACTGCTCTAAACGCCTCTCAGAATGCTGCATTTATGAGCAATTGCACAGCCTGAAAAAAAAAAATCACCTCCCTAATACAAATTCAGATGCTAATGATCATAAATGTTTGCAGCCGTCTCTCAGGTGTTGGATGCCGGACCAATACGTAACTCTCACTGTGTGAAAAATACTGTAAAATGGATCGAGTTCGTATAAGTCAGGGATACTCGACTCTCTTTGCCTGGAGGCCACGTTTGCAAAATGACAGGAGGCCAGAGGCCGGTTCATAAACAAACATTTAGAATATTTATCAGTATATATAATAAATGAATTGCCTCTTTTCAACCTTTTGAAATGTGCTGTCCTCAGTCTACTTTGCCAAGAGGAATATCCAGTCGCATCAGCGCCGCACAGGTCAGTTGTGATGAACAAGCCCTATTTTAAGATTCTTTTAATGCGCTTTCACAACTTATTTACATTCAAAGTACAAAAAAAGAGTGAATCAGTTTCTTTCTGTGAATTTGAAAACAGCTGGTGGCCTCCTGCATCCTATCACAGGCCAGATTTGGCAGTGAGTTGAGTATCACAGGTTAAAGAGTATCTTTTTTCGGGTTAGTAAACAACATGTACAGTCACTTTATTACCCATTACAACAGTGAAGGGGCGCGTTCAAGATAAAACAGGGTGTTAAGTTGCTCTTTAAAAACAAAAAACAAAGAGGAATTATTGCTTTTCTGAAATTCTAATTGATCCTCGTGTGTATTGCTGCTTGTTTGCCGTGTGCTCATTATATCACAGTCTGATTACAACACTCATACACCCACAACGTTCCTCTAACATGCTGCTTTGTGAAGCCTTCAGGTAGAGTCAGTGAGCTCCTACCTGCCTGCCTGCTGCTGAATGCTGTGTACTGTACAGCCTGCAGACAGGCCACAGCTCAGCACATCCATTCCCACGCAGAGCCACTTGTGAAATGCACATAACAATGTGTGTGTGTGTGTGTGTGTGTGTGTGTGTGCGAGCGGATACCCCCGCATCACCACCAACTGAACTCACTTCATATGACCAAACACAGCCTCCCACCTCAGATACAGTAACAAACATGGCCTAAGCACTTGACCGCAATTACTGAACCACAGTCAGAGAAATCCATACGTAGTCATCATGGTAACCCTGCTGCCAAATGCTTAAGCAACACCAAGTGTACTATGTACTGTATGTGTGTGCGCGCATGTGTGTGTGTGTGTGTGTGTGTGAGACCACAATCAAATAAATCCATACACTACCACTGGACACGAGAAGAGTGTGGACGTGTGAGAGGAATCCAATCCACCTATGCAGCCTTAGCGCTTGACACTTAAACAAGTGAGTGACACCTCAACAGTGTGTGAGTACAGTGTGTGTGTGAGTTCAGTGTGTGTGTGTGTGTGTGTGTGTGTGTGTGTGTGTGTGTGTGTGGTGTGGTATTAAGAGGCAGGAGAAGCTGCTGGCCCAGATGAAGACAAAGAGCCCAGCGGCTGAATTGAGCAGCAGCTCTCAGACAGGATTACACAACAGCTCTTAAAGACTGCTTTTAATAGCAAGACTCTGACTGGATCTTATTTCCCTCCCACTCATCCCATCCAACCACCCATCCATATACACCCCCCCTCACACACACACACTCCCACCCCCCCATCAGTAATGTTCAATCTAAGCAGAAACACACACAGGAATGTGTAAGGGTGTATATACGGCAGTGTTTGTGTGTGTGATTCTGTACCTCCGTGCTTCAAATCTCATTAAAATCGCTGCCAACTGTTACAGTCCAACATGTGCGTGCATGTGTGTGTCTCTCCTCTCTCTCCTTTTTTTTTTTTTGCGTTGAGGAGTGTTATTATGATTGAATCAAGTTGTTTTTCACCACGACTTGGAGCCTCTCTCCGCCAATCAGCTTCCTTGCCAGACCGGCCAATCAAAACGTCCACGCAAAGCTTGGAACGGGAGCAGGTATCAAGCTGGGCATCCCTGGGCAGCACAAACAAGGCCCCGGGAATTAAGCTCAGCTTTAAATCCAATTTTAAAACCCCCCCATACCATAAAGATTGGACAGGGGTCGGTGCAGACCTAAATCAAATGGTGATTTTATTGAGATTAATCTGCGTCTTAATGCTGCTCAATTGGAGGCTGGTGCGGAGCCAAATGAGATGGCCGGGCAGGGGGAAGCATCGGAGGAAGCTTGTGTGTGAGAGGGACGAATACAAGGGAGACAATGGCACTTAACATAAACTGCTGTAAGGATGTGATAACATGACAGGAGGAGAAGATAGAGGATTGTGGATCAACTCCATGTCAAACACACAGATGGTGTGAAATGCCTGTTAATCCCACTACAACTTCTGTCCCGCCCCCCCATGTTCCTCCTCTCGCCAGGCTGTGTCAGGAAAGCGAAACACACGGGAAAGTAAAATTTCAAAAGCAGAAGAAGAGTCTTAAAAGACATGACACTCAGTTTAGTCATCACAAGAGGGACTACTCAGCCTTGGAAAACAATTGTATTATGTTCTCTGTGGCTCTGAAAGAAGCTTTAAAGATTCTTTTTTAAAACTCTGATGATGTCACATTGATGTCATCACGGTTATCTCGGCCATCTAGATTTAAAACTTTTAACCAAAAGCCTCCAAAACTGGAGGTGTGGGGTTTGAAAGAACGGGGCAAGGAGGGTCTAATGAAAAACATCACTGTGTTGCATTGTGGGAATTAGAGGAAACAGGGTGTTTGTGGTGGCTGACGCAAACTACAGAATAAACGTCAGGATATCTCGGCCTCTGCTGCCTCAGTTTCAACCATTCTTTCCTTATTCTGTTCGTTCTGAGTTCCCCAACCTGATGGAGGAAAACTACTACATCACTAGAGGGACCCTTTAAACGTGTTTTCCCAGCCATTTTAAAATGTTCATGATGTTGTATCTCTTTTCCGAGCTCTTTGATAGAGCAATGCCAGTAAATGTTAAAGCCTGCGGTCACGTTTAACAAGAAGGGAGTCACTCCCCTGTTGTGTCGGAGTTAACAGTGTGTATCCAGCATTTTAGAAATTCCCATTAATTGCAGGGTTGACCATTGTGGCCTTTTGATGAAACTCCCACTGCACCAAGAGACCATAAAACACAAGTGGAGACACAGCGAATCAGACATTCAGGCATGTTTTTTACATTTGTTTTGTCTCCTTTCCTAAAAAAAGATCTGATTGAACACGTGATTTACATATTAAATCCCAGCTCTGACAGTCCTGATTGATGCTCATATTTACCAGACATACAAACACATTTATTTAGACTTTACTGAAGTGGAATTTAAAGCAGACGATCTGATTTAGATGTTATTTCCCTAAGTTTGCTTTTACATGGCTGGAAATTCAGGAAAGTGGCAAAACTTTGGCAAACATAAAGGACAGTGTGAGGGGAAGCTACAGTGCGAGGCTTGGAAACAAAAGACCATTAATCCGCACACAGAATGGGTGGTAAACTTAAGTAGATTACAGCAACCAATCTATTAGATTAACCTCATATTAATTTGAATTTAAGGGATAATCTGTAGTTACATCTGTTTGCTGTGACACTCCATGTCATCATCTCTTGTTATTGTCCTTTTAAACCCTTCGCCTTGTGCCATGCTTTTCGCACAGCCCGTGCGTAATTCAACGTGCGCGCACTGGGTAGCAGGGGGGCGGGGTGGCTCCAAACGGTTTATCCCGAGCACCCAACCGGCGGCATGGGTGACGCTCCAGTCGAGGAGCTGCAAATCGGACCGGAGGCACACTTTGTCCCCCGCGTGACCCGATAGCGCAGGGGAGTATGGGCTCGAAACCAGACACTTTACCGATGCGTCACAGCGCGTAATAGTCGCCTATCCAAAGGGAACCGTGAAGACAGGGAGTTTGGCTCCGTGCGGCTTCTCCTATATGTAGGCTGCAATTCCTAAATACGATGAACCCAGTGAACCCTTCCAGCCATGCTCACCGCCCCTTTCAACACACTGTAGTGTGGAGTGACATGGGGACACGCCACTGACATAAATTGCTGGAACCAGGGGTCAATTATGTGGCTTTCAAATATGCAGGAAAGGAGTTATGCTGCAGACACAGACTAAGGCTAAATATAGTGCAGCGTCTCCACTAAAACCTTCACCATGTGGTGTCAGAAAATTCTTTCATGTGGCCTACCTTCCATCCGGCTGAACTGTTGCTGTCGCCTTTATCCTTGAAATAAGGAACAAAGCGAACCATCCAGTCATAAATTTGGGACAGGGTGAGTCTCTTCTCCGGGGCGCTCTCGATGGCACGGGTAATGAGGTCTGCATAAGACAGGTTTCCCCACGCGTTTCGCCGGGAGGACTTGGCTTTGCGCAGCTGGCCGGCCACGTCGAGCGCAGCCCCGGACATGCAGGCAGGAGCGGCCACGACCGGGGCCGGGGCGCCGGCTGGGTGCTTGATCTCCGCCGGCGCGCCGCCTTTTCTCTCGGCCCGGCATGCGGGCACGTTGTACTGCTCCACTTTGACCGATGCCAGGGCCAGACCTCGGCTCGCTTCTTCTCCCCCGGGGAAATCCTCCGGACACGGCAGCGGCCAGGTGCACGACCGCGAACGACTGTGAGGCTCAAATTCCGAATCGATATCAACCTGATGCGCATCCATGCCGCTGTTCTTCATCATCATCAGCATGATGATCTCCCGCTGAATGGATGTCAAAATCGGGCAAGGTCACTATAACAAAAAAGCCTGTCAATTTTGACGCCTGCCAGTGAGTTCAAATGCCCAAACTGGTCCCTTATACAAAGACAGAGGAATAAATGTGTATTGTTTCACACACAGAGATGATCAACCAGTATGAAAAAGCCGGCAGCGGTGTGGGATATTATCATTCTCCTCAGTGCAACAATGTGGCATCACATCAGGACAGATGAAGGTGTATCCGAGGCATCAACAACAGTATCAGTCTCTCTTCCATGTTAATTGCACAACACCGGCTGTGTGGCTGCATGCAGGACCAAGTGACGGTCAAACATCCATTATGAAAGCCAGACACACTTGGAGAATGTCTCTGTGCTCGCTCCGGCTGCAGCAACAGTTGATCCTTTTGACAGATGAGGTCCAGTGCAGGTTAAAAGGAAACGCTTTATCAAACTCCCCCAAATTAATTGACTTTATAATTGTCTCCACGCTCTGATCCCAGCTTTACAAACGTCTCTCTTTCTGCAGATTGGCTGGTGACCGGCTTCAGCTCAAACTCACTGCGAGCGCAATTACTCCCTTAGAAATAGAAACAGGCTCTCATGAATCATTTATATGAAGCCGTGAATTTCCAGACGAGAGAGAGAGAAAAAAAGCCCTCATGGATTTGATTTGGAGCATCCTCTGTGTCTCCTCTGCACGCCGCCAGACGCCTCACTTGGTATAGTAGATATTTCTACCTTTGTCTTTGGCTTTCCGTTCACATGTCACATGGGTACCGTCTCTCTGCCTATTGCTCTGCCTTTATACTACAAGCCTGTGTGTCTCTGAAGGCTTCAAGCCACTTAACTGTAGCCTGGAATAAAGTGGAATAAGTGCTGCTTCCATATAATTGGACGCCGCCTGGATCAAGTCACTCCCTCCAGAACAGGTTTCCAGAGGAGGAGGAGGAGGGTGTGTGTGTGTGTGTGTGTGTGTGGATGTGTGTGTGCGTGTGTGTAGTGGGGGTGATATTCCCAACAATACAGTTTCTAAAGGCAGTCATTTATACAACATATACAGACCGATTCAACCATATACTTGCAGTTTATCATTGTGTTTATGTGCTATTTTTTCACAAGCGACAGTCATCATGAGTTTAATTCAGTTATTGCTGATTAAAGATAAATGTTAACTTTATTTCCCTGCTGTTGTTTTTGTCATTTAATAATATAATAACCAATATATTATGCATCAAATCAATTCAAACAAGTCTCTGCAAAGCAAAGGGGGCATTTGGGGGGACACGGGGACACACACCCCTGAATATTTAGAACATGTGCAAATTGGACAAAATTAAAGACAATTACACCATAAATTGACGCAGAAAAGACTTTTTTTTGCAGAACAATTGACCGCAAAGCAGGAAATTAAGTGTTTGATGCTTAAAATTTTCTGACAGACTAACCCATCCAACGTTAAAGAAAAACATACACCCCCTTTTAATGTCTGAAATTCTGCCTGACTGATTTTTTTTAAAAATCCAATGGTAAGAATCTTTACTTTTCATTTCTAAATCCTTATGAAGGTTGCACATGGTGTTTCTATGTAGACTAGATTAAAGATGGGGCCGACAGTTTCGTAGGATGCAGCCTTGATTTGCAGTATTTATAATTCATAACGCCTTTGGTCAACATTCATGTATTTTCTGATATAATCCATAAGTAAGACTCCTCGTAGCTGCAAATAATGATGATACTGAATCATAGCAAATACAAGTAAATCTATAATACTTTCTCCCAGAGCTGTAGCCAGGATTTTAGAGATGAAGATCATGAGTCCCAACGCATGCCCACCAGGTGCAAAAAAAATATTTTTGGTTTGGTTATTTGGATTTTTTTTGTTTGTTGTGCTTTTTTTAATTTAATGTATTCAGTTTAATTTATGTTTACCTCCTGCTCTCCAGTCTCACTGGTTAATTCTGGGGTAGAAATGCTGAAGCCTCTATTTGCTAAACATTTTTGTTGGGTCACAAGTGATCGAACTTGAATACATCAAGTCAAAAATAAATTAATTTATCTCAGTGGTTTGGAATTTTTTTTCTGTCATGCTGCCCTCTAGAAGCTGAAAAAGTTTGTGCCCAACCCATTCACAATTTGTTATCAATCGTTAACAACAACTGGGGAAGCAAATAATAAAATGAGTCCCCAGAGGGGCCCGCCCCACAGTTTGAGAATCACTGATTTAGCATGGAAGCACTCACTGGTACTTTTTGTTTTTACATCGAGTGTCACATTTTAAAAAGTCTCGTTTTCAACAAATATGCACTTTGAAACTTCAGTATTCTAAAGATAAATAAATAATAAAAAAAACTATGGTTAAAGGCTGGTTACTGTGACCAGACACAAACTCTGGTCTCAGGTATCTGCACAAGATGCACTAAGCAACCCCAGTGTAAACCCATCTGCGTCATTATTAGACGTTTAAGGCAATGGACGTAAGTTTAAGAGTGCCACAGTCCACTTTACGTAGGTGGCAGGGGAGGTGGATTGGTCCCACAGGCACAGGACTTTGACCCAGGAGAGCCGTTACTCACACAGGTTGAACGTCATCCACAATGTATTCCTAACCTGTACCTACGTAGTTTTGATGCCTGAACCGTGACCGCTGACCACTTCTTAGTCACGTGAGGACTGTGACCCAAGAGACTGGTGTTATCATTGAAAACAATTATTTTGTCCCATCAGTCGTTACTCACATAAGTCATTCGTCATGTGACTCAAACGTCAACCACAATCTTTTCCTAACCCTGCCTGAGTAGTTTTGTTGCTTAAACCTAACTGCTGAGTTAGAGGACTTGCGTCAAGGTTGGCCAACCTCCTGCGTCACAATACATTGCAAAAGGCTGCCCCTTGAGTCATCACAGTGATGCTGGGGGTTCTGTCCAGGCATCAAAATATGAGGAGTAGGGATGAGATCACATTGGTGTAAAGGCAGATGTAACACTTTTACTATGCACCTCACTGTTTCCTGCATTGATAGGGAACAGGCTTTTTGGGTACAAGGAACTATGGCAAGGAAATTAAATTCAGATTGTTGTTACTGGGGTCAAAACAAAGGTAATGTCACTGAAATGGTTTCTGGGTGCAAAATGGTTGCTGTGGTCCTGCTTTATTCCTACTCAACATACTGCGTTCACGTTTACCACGAGCAAAATTTTAAATATTCTATTTGTGTGTCAGATGGGGCGATTCCTCCTGCTTGTGGGGTCAAAGAATCAAACTACCAACTCCCCTCGCTGTCTTTGTCACCCACCATTGCCTTTGGTAGGTCTGAGTCCATAAAGCGGGGCTTCATCAATAGCTGCTCTGTGTTGTAAGCTCCTCTGGAAACCCCCAACACTGATAGAGGCTGCCACTCTTTGACAGCCGGTTGTCAGTGACAACCATAACCTCAAATGCACCTAAATGGAATGCTTTCATGAGGACTAAATGGGCCTATCAACATGAAGAGAGCCAGCGAGCGGTGTTTGTGTGCGAGTGTGTGTGTGTGAGAGAGAAAAAGTGGAGAGAGAGATGCTGTAAATGGGAACAAACAGAGGGAAAATTCAAAACACATGGCTCTGCGGTTTCGAGAGGAGATTTTTATGTGCCGCAGAGAAGTTGTAACAGGAATGCGGTGTGACTCCTATCATATGGAATGAAAACACTGAGGCCGTGCCAGCAGGGTGGATATAGGGTGTTCAGCTGTGGCTTACAGCAAAGTCCTCGTCATCACGGCTAGGTGATGTACCGCCGCAGCGTAAACATGAGAAACATGAGTCACACGGCTGGACACGACACGAGGCAGACAGAGAATTACATGTTTTCACACAGGGGGAAGTGGATTTGTCAGAGATACTGAGGCTGTTTGTGCAAAATATGAAGTGAGCCTGAACATTCAACTCTTCCAAGAAACATATTTTTACATCAGTGTTTCATTTCCAGCTATTATTTGTCAGATTAACTGATTCTGCCAAGTGGATTTGTGTGAGATTCATGTTTATCCATTTTCCCTCTGTTTTCTCATCATCAAATATTGATGATATGCATATTGACTGTCACTGCCACCTCCCTCAAGCTGCCTCTTCTTATTGATCTCCAGGTCCACTGATGCCCAAATGAAGGGATGTAACAAGAGGTAAATAACCCATAATCTGTCTGCACACACTTTAGGGCGGCATAAATCTGTTCCGTTTAAAGGAGAAGTCCAACATTTTGGGAACTATGCTTGCCGTTCAACCTAAAGTCAAACGTGTGGAAATATATCACTTCCATCTCTGTGTGTGTGTAGTGCAGACATACTGTAGCTCCAGGGTGTGTTAGCCTAGCTTGGCACAAAGACTGAAAGCAGGGTGAAAGTGTTAGCATGCTATATCTTCGTTTAAAGTAAAGTGAAAAGCCTTCCAACAGCGCCAAAGCTGCCTTACTTACTTGTGTGATTTGAATGGAGTTGCTCAGGCCTTGTCCACATGTACGTGGGTATATTCGAAAACATAGCATTTTGACCTTTCGCCCACACAAAACTGCATTTTGGGTCACTGAAAATGATCCGTGTGTAAAACTCCACGGTGAAGTTTTTCAGAAACTCAGTTGTCGGTGTTGATGTGTAGACGGAGAAACGTTTTTGGCAGCATGTGCGCCGTTATCTCCTGCGTGAGCCGTCATGAATGAGGCGGCATTTTGTGCAATGGCCAAATAGTGCTGGCTCTAACCTCGCTAACAGGACTTCTTACATGTTTACACATAAACATACAGTTACACTTACACTATATTGAGGAACAGAGGTATCAGAATACGCTGCAGAGGTCGCTGCTACAGGTAGCCTACAAGTATTAGCTTTTTTACAGGCTGCAGATTGGCCAACATTCTCTTTTTTTTTTCTTTTTTTCATGGCTTTAGGTTTACGATTACATCCCCGCCTGCTGGTTTGGCGAGGCCTCAAAAGCACTTCAGTTTTGTTTTTGCATTTGGACAGAGAATTTCTTGTAATAGTTTGTGTGGAAGCTAATTTTCCTGGGAACAAAATACCCTTGCTAATGTGGACTAGGCCTCATAGAGAAAAACCAATGGCTGGAAAGTTAGACAGCATGACAGCTCCCTAAAAGTGAAGCCAACACATCTCAGTTGCCCCCTGGTGGCTGGCTGCAATGTAGGTTGTAAACCCTGACCCCTTTGTGTTAGCAGAAGGGACATGGACAAAGCTAAAAGACAGAAGTACAGGTCAAATGAATTTTTCCCAAAGATGGTTTTTTTCTTTCAATTTTAGGTCATTCCTATCAGGTGATGTGTGTTCAGGTGTTTGTTTTCCTGAGAAGTTTGGTTTATTTGACGCTTTAAACCGACGTTAATGATGTTACCAATGTGCTCGCGATCATCGGCGCTGTTGCAATTGGGTCAGATAGGTGTATGGGCCACAACTTGATACTGCTGCCCCACCTCTTGATCTACACTCTGGCTCGAAAACGCAAGATGGCAGCGCTTCATTCTTGTACAGTGGGAGAGATTGGAGGCCATCTTCATGTACAGTCTTTTTCACAAACTGAGCATTCTCACCCGACCTTGCAGTTCTTCTCTTCTCTACAAAGGGTTTCATCATCTTTCAGCTCACTCTTCTGATTCAGCCTCACCAGCCTTGTAACCTTGTTTCCAGCTGCGCTGAAGAAGCTCTGACAACCTCCACACTACCTGACTAGCACCAAACGGCAAGCAGATGAAGCTGGCATCCAACTCCAAATAAATGCCACTGTAGCTCCATATCAGTCAGATTCACACGTCCACCGCAACAGCTTTATTAGGTGATAATGTCGCTGTTGTGTTTAAAGCCAGCGTAAATTCTAACCCTGTCCTGCCGTCCCAAAGTGGCCAAAAATCAATCAGCAGTGCTGCAGTTTAACCTTAGAGGTGGCAGATCATTAAATCTTTATGTGGGTTGTTTTGTAAGGCGCTGGCATGACATTGTCATTTAGGTATGGAGACTTGTTGTGAAATGCAAAACCGCAATGTCTTGTTTTTACATTTCTGTTTCTACATTGCATGAGAAGGTTGAGAGCTTTGTAATTGTTGGAAGGCGTATTTTTGTACTTTTGATTTAGGCTCACTGTGTCCCCTGCTTATAGCTGTTGTGCTCGAGTTAGACAAAACACATCCAAGAACATTCTGGTACTGGACACATAGGGATGACATTGATATTGATTTTTAATATTTCTAAAATGTCTGACTGTTCTTTAAAATTAATGAAAGCAGAATGTTAGCGTCCTGTTTCTGAAACTTGCTGTACTTGTACAAGGGTTCATAAAGTCGAAAAGTTCACACTTATCTGAGAAACTAATTGATTTTTCATTTGTCATGGCAGTTGTTTGTGTCAGGCTGATCACCAACTGAGACTCAGAGTATAACCTCCTTTTTAACACTACATCACTAACTACAGCAAGGCCCCGTGCACCTTCGAGTGAACACTAATTGTCTCTTCTCCACGGGTCTCCCTCCTTCATTTTCATGCCTTATCCAGTGAGCCAGTCAGTCAACCTGCAGGATTATTGATGTGTTTTCTGGCGGAGGGGGGATGCCACTCCCTGCCTTGGGAAACCCTGAGGCTTTCAACTGTTGAGTAACGCTGACTGCTGCCACCGCCTCCAATCAGGAAAGTTGGGATGTGCTCTTCTGTGTTTATAATGAGGCAAAGCAGAAAGAAAGAGATGGTGGCACCCTGAAGTTTTGACTCACTTGTTTCACTCCATTTAATCATAAAGCTGAGTTTCAGCCATGGTTCATGGATGTCTTCATGCCAACCCAGCACAAATAAAATAAATCTGTCAAGACCTAGCAGCTCCCTCAAGGTGCCTGAACCAAAACCAGTTTTTAGAGAAAATTTGGTTTATTAAAACTTTGGTTTTATTTTTGTAGTTTTGGACGTCAATCATGTTGTCTGACTTATCTGACTTTTCAGCAATGTTATCGTGCTCCAGCATCTCTGCAATTACTTTGGTGAGCACAGTGTTTTCATAGGAGATGGAAATGATAACCAAAACTACAAATATCAGACACACAATCTGATCAACCAGACTTACACTTAAAGCAGTGCTTGGCCACAGAAGCAAAAAAAAAAGCAGTAAACATGACTTATTGAAACCTTATAGAGCTGATGTGGTGAGATGTTTATTGCCTAGTTACACATCTAAGAGAAAGAACAACAGTAGCATCAATTTGGAATGGTATGTCTGGACAAATATCCAACCAACTCTGTGCTTAGCTCTTTTGTACGGTGGCCTTAAGGGTCAAAACACAAAAAACACGTCAGAAAACACAACAACATTTGAGAAAACACACCAGCCTTTCACAAAACATTAAGGCATTTCAGTTAGAGTCTTACCAAATGCCGCCGTGTTTTATAAAGTGTTGTGTTTAGTTAAATGTCGCACTTTGTGAAATGTTTTGTTTTGTGAAATGTTGTTGTGTTTTGTTAAATGTCATGCTTTGTGAAATGTTACGTTTAGTGAAATGTTACGTTTAGTGAAATGTTGCGTTTTATGGAATTTTGTCGCGTTTTGTAAAAAGTTGTGTTTTCTGAAATGTCACATTTTGTGGAATGTTGTGGTGTTTTGTTAAATGTTGCCACGCTTTGTGAAATGTTGTAATGCTTTGTGAGACGTTATGTCAAGAGAAATGTTGCGTTTTGTGAAATGTTACGTTGAGTGAAATGTTGTGTTTTCTGAAATTTCTTGTTTTGTGTAATGTTGTTGTGTTTTGACCCTCAGGGCTACTGTAGTTTTGTTTTGGTCTCCACAAACTACTTAGTTCATTAGCTTCAAATTGCCTGCCTGTTGTTTGGTGCTGAGCACTGTACAGTTGGTTTTAGCATTTTCGCTGCATGCTGCTGCTGAGCTTAATGAGAACGTCAGAGCGAATCAAAACACTACAGTTGTGGGCCATAAAACCAAAACAATTAGCTAAAAGATGCTAAAATGCTCTGTAAAGCTGTGGGGAGCTGCAAAGTTGGGTCATAATTTTCAGGATGGGGACAGTGTTGCTGTGACTGACCCCTTTGGCATTACACAAAGTCATTTGATCCATTGTTAATACTGATCAGTGCAGCTTTAAGTCTTAAGAATGAATTTTAACTATAAGCGCTAATGAGCTCTGACAAAGGCTAATACAGCTAAAACGTGTTGCTTTTTTTTTCTTTTCAAAGACTACAGCAGCTCAAGTCATTAATTAGCACATGTTGGACCAAAGTAAAAAAGGACTAATGACTGAAATCACTGCAGGTGCTTTTTAAAATGAAAACCTGCATTGTGTTTGTCCTCAGTGGCACCTAGTTGGGAATCTTTGGGTTAGGCTTCACACTAGCTTTGGGCAAGTCAATTATAGTACTCAACTCTTTTTCAATGCTCATCCTTAAACAACCTTCCCTCTTTTTTTCTTTCTCCCCATCAGTCCATAATCCCTCCCTCCAGCCCTCCCTTTTCTTTACAACCAACCCCAGTTACATAAGACTGCCGAAACTGTTGTTTTCCAGCGGGACTCACTGCTGTGTGCGGAAACTGTGGGAGCGGAGGGTTGGGCATCTCAGCCCCGTACACTGCCAATGGCCATCCCAGGAATGCATCCTCTCTGTGGGTCTGGGCCGCAGCCAACCATGTGGCCTCCCAATGTCACCGAGGCACTTAGACAAAAAAGAGACGGGTTTTTTCCCCCAAAAAACAAAAGGCTGCATTTTGCTCCCATATTGGCAGTACATGTTGAGGTTGTCTAATACTGCACGCGTGTACTCTTTCTTCTGCTTTTTATAGGTAGAAGCCACAACATTGTGTTGCGCCTGCCTGCCTCACAGCCCTTTGATGAATACAAATACAGTTTTAGTAATATTTAAAGAATCCCCCTCAAGCAATGTTCAATGGTGAAAGGGTTCAGGCAGACGCAGTGACAGACTTCTCTCTGCCGTACCTGACATAAAGAGGTTTAGCTAACACTACCCGACACCTACTGTTAATCCTATTTTAAATTGCACTCTCAACCATGAAATCCACTCACAAGAGGAAAAAATACAGTGATGCAGTGCAGAGGTGTTACAAAGATAATCTTTCCCCTGCCACTTTTCCCCACTGGCTTTAAAGCAACAAAAGCAAGCAGGTACAATTAAAGTACGGGTAGGTCTTCTGAGCCAAAAAAAGGCAAAGAAAGAAGGTTATGTTTTTGTGAAATTAGGTTATGTGGGGAATAAAAAGGGGAATGGTATCACACTGTGTCAGCGGGCGGTGCCAGACATATGGCAGACATTGGTGGTAACCGCACTGTAAGACTTTTTTTTTTTGCCAAAGCTTGATTTGACCCAGTCCTATAAAGCTTCCTGATGGTGGTTGCAGAAAGTTAATCACATGAACTCTTCCAGGCCTTGCGGTCTGCTAACCCAGCACTGATCCCAGAACTCAGGCATGGGTCTGGACGGCTACATGGCCTCTGCACGACCGTCACAACTGAGGGTTCACAGAGAGGAGCAACACCAACAAAACTGGGATTCTACCAACATGTCCTCCGGTCCAAATGACACATCGGGCTGAGGCTCAGAGCTCATTCTTGACTTTGGAAATGGAAGTGGAGGAAACAACCTCCCAATTTAGTAGCTGCTTTGGTCTGATCTCCATCAACACATGGAGTTTGCCCAGTTTTTACGGCACTGTGGTTGTGCTAATTTGGATTTTTTTTCCCTGAGCACATTAATGACTCCTTTTTCCATGTTGGTTTAAAAGCTGATGTCCAAAGTATATTATTGACCGTAATTATGTCATAGTGATGTCATCAGGGTTGTCTTCTCAGTTAATAATTTGAACAAAGGCTTTGTTATAAACAGGAGCGTGGTGTTTGAAACATGGATGTATAAAGAGAACTGGAAACCGTGTCAGAGGCGAAGCCCTGTTCAGTTCTATGAAAGCTGCTTGGTGGTGCATGAAACCAAAAAAGCTTGATTTTCATGGTGTGAAATTATTCCAATTGTGGTGCCCTATAACGCAAGCATACTAGAAACTTTTGTTAGCCAAACGGCTAGGTTCCGCTCTCAGGCTGCATTTTCCCGACCCGAACCCGACGCAGTTTGTTACCTGACATAGTTATTGTTACCATGGTTACAGCTTGTCTGTTTACCATGATCACACATGGACAGTGTGTAAATGACCATCACACCGCACACACAGCAGCGCAGCACAGCACACACTCATTTGGAGCGGAGCCTGTGTTGCGTTCAGGCGTTGTCACATAAATAATAAATTCCAGCTCTTGAATAGGCCATAGCACAACACAGCAGCATGTCAAGTGGACCGAACCCGAACCTGAACCCGAGCCAAATTTCTGATTTGTTCTCTGAGCCAAGCCCGTCCCGTTGGGTTCCGATGGGTCACTTCGGGCTCATGTCGGGTATCCACACACTGTTCAGCTCAAGCAGCGATCCCAGAGGCTGAAAGTGAAGCCAATGCGGAAGTTGCAGTTCATCGGATCGCCACTTGAGGCTGACTCCAAAACAGAGTAATTCCCATAGACAGACAAAAAAAAAAATTTTGTCTCTTCAGCTGATTTCAACATTAATGTCAATTGTATGGGATGTGAATTTTGACATTACTAACCCATTTCCATTTTATTAATACCCAAAGTTACGCATATTTAAGGGTGGGGCCACTTGAGTGACAAGCTGTAAGAGTCTATGAGTCACATCCACCCAAATATGGTCACTTCTGGCTCCAAAGATCCAAGATGGCGACTGCCAAACTCGAGGCTTTAAAACAAAAGTCCACAAACAAATGGGTGGTGTTCAGATACATGCATTGTTTATACAATCTGTTTCACTGGCCAAGTGCTTAACTTCCAGTTTGGCGTTCTGCTAACTCGAATGGGGATAAAAGTTATTTAATCATGTAGCTCTTCTAGACCTTCAAATGTTATAAGACCAAATGGATCAAATTCTGATTGTGAAATAAGTCATTTTCGTGCTCAAAATATGTACCCACTGATTTACTGATGTCTCTTTCATAATGTTAGTCTATCGGTATAAGTATTTTGGGGCCCAACTGCATCATGTGACGAACCTGGAATTTGTAATTCTACGTTTGGCCACTACGGAAACTGGCTCCAAAGCCTAGCATTGCTCCTAGAGGCTTGGTTTGAAAGACATGGGCATTTACCAGGCAGGGAGGGTGTAATGAGAGATCCTTTTAAGTTGCATTATGGGAAACGTGGAATCCAGAATTTGGGGGATGTGACTAGGGAATTAAATTTAAGATATTTCTGCCTCCGTTGCTTCCATTTTGGCAATTCTTTCATAAACATGTCTCTTGTGAGTCCCCAGGTTTTATGGAAATGTAAAACTAAATTGCTTGTAAGTACCCTCTTAAAGATTTGGTTAAATTCAGGCAACTAAAAAGACTTCATTAAGGTTAATAAAGGATTGTGGCTATGGTTGAAAGAAAGTAATGCTGACGTTTGGTAGAAGACGGGATGTAAACTGTGGCCTGTTTGTTTCACCCTCTCTGTTCCACAAATTAAGGCTTTAGAAGAAAGATGCTGGTGACCTGGAACGTTCTCAGGTCAAGAGACTACACCATTTACTGTGTGTTTCTTCTTGTTTATTCATGGCAAGGTTGCAAAAGTTTCTGAATCTACACGTCAACATAAAAAAGGCTCCAGTTGGACAGTGTCCAGGATTGGCCCGAAACAGTTGCTTTTCACGCACAGCTTCTAAACTTCTGAATAAAAGATATGAAAAACTAACTGAGAACAACTTGGGATTGGTGCGGATCGCAGCCAGTGAGGGGGCCGCGGGCTGACAGGAGGCTGTAAAGAAAGGCAGTAGACAGTACGGGAGGCCGGCTGTGACAGGGGATGGCAGGGTGGGTGTCACCAGGTACGATTCCCCCTGTCTCGCTGTATCTCAAGAGTTTCGCCTGGCTGATCAGGGCCGACAGGACCGCTGCTCCCAACCTTCAGTCAGCTGTCACACGAGGTCACCGCCGAAGACAAAGTATGCGAGTCACACACTGTACAGGCCAGACACACGTCGGCTACATGCGTCGGCATTCAGTAGTGAGCTCTCGTGCTGCATGTGAAGTTTGACACCCCCCCTGCTCGTTTCAGCTCGGGGTGGGCCGAGAGGAAATGATGTGGTGCTGAATTTAATTTCTCTATAATTTCTATTATCTTGGCGGTCACGGGCTAACACTGGGGAGTGAAAATAGAGGAATAAAAACACAACAACTTGGATTAGAGAGAAAAAAAATGAGGGAGTTCAGAGGGTCGTATATCATTAAGCAATTGAGAAAGTTAATTAGGCAGCTCTGATAATTATTGCCATGGCAACCTGAGCGCACTCATGCAGATTTGATTAACGAGGTGCCATTTATCTGTACTGGCTAGACAGCAGGGCCTGCACAGAGCTTGAGAGACCCCTAAAGGTGGAAGATATGTAATGTGTGCTTTATTCACAGCCACAGTGTATTCCTCTGTTTTATTTCATGCATGCAAAATACAGATTACAGCTTCTGCTGGAGAAAAGAATGAGCATAGTTCATTGCATGGCTCATATTATGGGGTGAAACAAAGCTTTAGCTTCCTGTTCGCCCTCATTGTCTCACACAGGCTGAAAAGGGAAACTGTTGAGAGGGTTTCCCATTAAAATAAATGGCATTTCTATATTCATAACTGACTGTCAGTGGCATGGCATTGCAAAACAAGTGGAAAGAAAGAGTGTGATTTACATCTAGAGGAGTGTGGAGCGAGGGAGAGACACAGGGCTGTTTGTGCATTACAGTACACATGTTGCCCTCTGGTGGAAAAACAACATAATTCTGAGCTTGCACGCCTTTCTGCTGAAGGGTGTCTGGAGCCTTGTTTAGCAGCAGGCAGCGTATTGTCAGGCGCAGAGACACTTCATTATGTGGTGGGGGACAATTATTAATGGCTGTTAAGAGAGCACAGTACGGCAGTAATGTGAAAAAATAAAGCAATAAAAAAGCGCAAAGCCGAGCCGAGCCATTTCAAACGCAATACCTGTCACCAATCAGGACAGGATTCAAAAACAGAGAACAGATAGGTGCTCAAAATCTTCAGAGAATATTTTCATCAACATGGGGAGAAAATGACACATTTAGCATGTGCTAGAGACATGCTATCAAAATCAGTTTGCTAAAAAAAATCACTTAATTAGCACTCTCAAGGGCTGTTTTTTTTTTTTTTTTTTGCCATAGATAGGACCGTTAGCAGCATGCAGACAAAAGTGAATACATGAAAGTAAAGTAAGCTCAGTGGGAGATTTCTCCAGGGACCCGCTAATCCTCTTCCACATCATTTCACACACAGCCAAGTGAGAGGTATGGATTATAGTTTATTATACAAATATCAAGCATAGACGAATTCTAATAACAGTCATATCAATTACAGCCCTCTCACTCTAAGTGTTTCATAAATATCTGACAATGGCACTTGCTTAGAAAGCCACATTCTGGTGTAAAAATAGAAAAAGGGAGGGAAAAAAATAACATTGATTTTACTGTCACAAATACCGGTCTCTTTATTGAGTTCCTTTGAAGTCAGTCTTCACCCACAGTTCATAGCCTTGTCGCAGTCTATTATGGGTATGTCTACTACTCCTTTCCTGGCTTGTGACATTTTCTTCCTATTTTTATGAGTAAATCAGCTGCTGACCAAATATTATTCAAACAAAGAAGAATTCACCCAAATGGTGGTCAGGAAAAAGTATTATGAGACAGAGAGGAACATGATTTTCAAGGCTAAACAAGCTGATCTATGGTAGATGGTACAGTGTGGTCTACTGTAAATCCACAAAATAAACTCCAGCAAAATGTCAGGTAAAGCCTCAAATGTCTGGTTTAATAATTATTTAACAACTTATTTTACTCCTTTGCTCAGTTATTGAATCATCAAGGTCACATTGACCTGTATTTGCACTCTCCAAGAGACAAATAAATCTCAGTGCACCCATGGTGAGAGTCCTCACAGAGGGCCATAATAAAAAGTATCACCAGGCAGAGAGCTGTTATTTAAATGTAGGTCCAGTTTGGTGTTGTTGAAAGTAAATATTAAAGCTGCAATAATTATTTTTTAATAGAATATATATGACTATGTGTAATAAATGTTAAATACATTTTAAAGAGCTTTACAACACAAGCACAGTTCACTCACTCACACATTCAAACATCGGTGCTCATCAGATAAACACTCATACACACTCACACATCGATAGCATAGACAAGGCGGAAGCAACTTAGGGTTCAGTATCTTGGACAGTAAACATGTAGGGCCCTATCTTACACCCGGCGCAGTGCAACTGTAATTGCCAGTTTCAGACGTACGCAGTTGTTATTTTCATCACCAGCGCCCATTTTGTGTAAGTAGCAAATGTACTTGCACCCATCTGTGTGCCCGTGGGCATGCTGGGCTTAAAATGAGATGGTCAGGCACACTGTTGGTAGATTGCTATTTTGAGGCAGCATAAAGCGAATGCTCCACTGACCAGCAAAGACCTCTTCTAAAGTCAGAATGGCGCCATATGTTCCTGCTATCCAAAGGGTGCATTATTCAGATTGTTAGATGCAGCTACATAGGCGGGTTCACGGCACATTTACACTCGCTACACGGTGATGGGTTGTGGATGGGTGAAATAAAACAACACCAATAAGGAAACTTTTAAATATAAATATGTCTCGAATGTGAACATAGCAGAGAGCAGAGCAGAGCTGCTGTCTCCGACTCCCCATTTAAGAGAGGCGTGTGCATTTACTCACCAAGAGCAGCGTAACTTTGTGGATTAATTCAGAGGCTAAATGTTTAGTTCTGTTTCCTCCCTCAAGTTCAGAACTACAGTTTTTAGTTTTGCTGCCTAAATGTCCCTCAGTATTTGCTTAAGGGTACGGTCACACATGACTGAAATTAATAAAAGCTACTATTCACCCCCTGTTCACTTCTATTCAATACAAGCAGAGGGGCAAATAAAACATCCACTTCCGGTGGCAAAGCAAAGTAGCATCTTTGCATCGCGTGGAGTTCAACAAATTTGGTGAACTCTGACCGGCCAAGTAGCAACTTCTAATGGAGAAGGAGTATCTGTGGAGGAGACATTAGCTGTTGCCATGTTAAACCAGCTGATATTATATGATATTGAACATTAAAAATACAATCTGCCTGTCATGAGAGACGCTGCCTGGCTGGCAGTGAGCTGGGAGGCAGACATGGAACGTGAGAAAATGGAAAATGTACCAAAAACACAGGAATTTGCTGTATTTATTAGCAAGATAGCCAACATTAGCTAGCAGGCTAGGTTTCAATGTCCGTCACGCCAGGCGCTGTGCACAGTCAGTACAAATATCATCACTCATGTGTGACCGTACCTTTACTCTCAACAGAAAACTTATCCAACTTGCCGAATCCACAATGTAAATAACAGGGAACCAGGTGGAGACACACCTGGCTTTTAAAGACAATAGGGGAAGACACCCTGACTGGTTGAATTCATGTTACACCCAAAACACATCTATGATTAATTAAGTTGTTGGAAACGCCCTTTATGCATTTGTGACCATGTGTTATAGATCGTTTAAATGAGACCTGCAGACTGCAGGGTGCCAGGCTCCAACCACTGACCTTCTGACTGGTAGATGACCACTGTAGACGTCCAGATCCACCCCTCGCTCCTCCACAGCTCCACCCTCTCGTCCAAACATCGTCACTTCTGGTCCAAAAATCCAAGATGGTGTTGGAGAAAACGCCAAACTCGAGGCCTCAAAACAAGAGTCCAGAAAGCAATGGGGGACATTACCATAGCTACGTCCATTATTTCACACAGTTTTATGCTCCTGTCCAGACCAGGTGTTGTGCTTCTTTTAACGTGGTTCTCTCAGATGCTCTGCAGCGTCAGGCGCTGATGCAAGGCTGCCCCTATCTTTTAGTAATGTTTATTTCTTGGTTTGTTGGCTGGTACATCCTAACTTTGTACAGATATAACTTTGCAAGTGCAAACTCTGGAGTAATTTTCAGATAATGCAGAATTCTCAAGGTGGGACCCACAGTGAGGTATTTAAAACTGGTCGATTGCATACATACCTTTGGTATCTCTTTTTTTTTTTTCAATCCATGTCAGTGTGCTGAGATAAAAAAAAAAACGCAAAAGCCTGACTTCTACCTGAATGCAGCATTAGAACAGACAGTTAATTTCCAGCTGTGTGTAGGACCAGCGCAGCATAAGCACATCTAAAAATATGTGCATTTTCTCTGTACCTGTGAATTTAAATTATTTCTTTGTACAATGCACATACATAAAGGTCTAGCTGGAGTTTTCTGACACCTGCAGTAAAAGTGAAGTCACTGAACTCAGTACCAGAGAGGTCTATATCCTTTGTAAAAGAAAAAATATATATATGAGAAAATGTGCCGATTCAAATTCCTTTTTGTGGGAGGACTAGCACACTCAGAGGCAAATTCACAAAAGGACTGCACAGCTTCAGCAGCTACTAAACCTGCGCACATAAGACAAAAAGAACGCACCTGCAAAGGCTAAAATGCACCCATAAATGCACTGCCATGCAAATAACGTCTTAGTGCTCCTGTGCTATTTGCACATGTTTTAATTAGGTAATATGCATACATTGCATGCATGCAACATCGGCCCCTTTCTATGCAAATGAGCCTCACTGCAAAAATATTCCAGTTCAAAAAGATCAGCGCTAATAGCCACACACAGTTACAGTGACATTATTGGCATCTTTAGAGAGTTGGTTGTAACTAAAGCACATTTATAAGTGGTGTGACGCCCTGAGTGTCCAGTGATCATGGCAGCAGTGATTGTGGCATCATCACGTCAGGCCTGCTCGTTACTGAGATTATTACTTTTTGATTTTACTGTTGGTGGTGCACAGAAAACATCTGTACTTTGCCACATAGGAAACTGCAATGAGATGCAAAATTTTATGGGTGTCTGCACTGTAATATCGTTAGCACTACATCGTGAATCGACCCTTTCAAAAGGGCAGATAGTGTTTGCAAGTGATGCTCACTTCACTCGTCCGTCAGTGTGTATTTATGTGTCTTTACTTGGATTAATGACTTCTCTCTTCTTCACTGAAGGACGCACAGGAGCTCCTCCTTCTCTGGGGCCTCTGGGTGTCCACGCTGCCTCAGTCAGGTTCTGTACCAACATCAATATGAGACAGTCAGACAGTCTTTATACACGTGTTTTGGAAGAATACATGAGCCAGACAGGTTTAAAAAAATATTCAGCCAGGAATCACGTTTTGATTTATGAAACCAAACAGTTTATTCTTACTTGTTGGACTTTAGATTTTGCTTTCTGGGGCTACCTCCTTTTGTCTAAAATGAAAACCAGCACAAGCCATACATTATTAATGCCTCCGCAGCTGTCAATCTTCAGCTTTGTCAGATCCCAAGAAATGCAGTGTTTCTTTTGCAAATGTGTCTGCAGTTTGAAGCTGCTCACATTCAGGAGCTTTGGCTTTCTTTCAATCCAGACTTTTTTTAACGCCCTGCTGAGAACCAACAGCAGCAAACAAAGACGTCTATCTGGCTCTTCAGGCAATCCCAGCAGGCCTTTCAGCTCTTCATCCTCCCCTGCCTCCAGCTCCCCTGGTGCTTTGCTGCCTTGAGTCTGAGGTTTTTCCCTAAGAATGTCGACGCGTGTAGACGCCCTGAACGACATGGTGGAGTGCTGGGGAATTCGCCCCAGGAAAGTCCCATGTGCTAGCGAAAGAAATCCCAGGGCCAAAGAACATTTTCATTCATTTCTTTATTATGATTGGACAACAGTGACGCATCGCAGAGACAACATGGAACAAAAAAACCAAATGATTGTTTCTATCTCAGTTTTTTTTTTCTCTTTGCCTCTTAAAAGGCACAAAATGCACTTCCTCTATGACTAGACATATTAATGTGCCTGCACTTCAGAAGTTCAAAAACTTACTATGGATCTCAGCTCACACATTGACAGCCATTTTGAATGACTGGCAGTTCAACTTTTAGAGAGAAGTGAATTTACAAATGTAAAAATAACCAAATTTACCAATCTAAAGCGTCTCTGAGTACCTTGAAAAACACTCTCTATATAAAACGTATTATTATTATTATTATTACTAAAAATTGAAATTATGTTTTATCCTGGAGGGCATTCAGTGAGGCAAAGAGAGGAAGTGACGTAAGCACATTGCATTTTGGTGTTTTTTTGTGGTGACTGACAAAGCTTTTATTTTCTTTAATTTCACAGATAAGAAACAATAAATTGTGAAGACAATAAAGCCTCCACTAAAATAACATTTTGAGTCTTGTGTGCGATTTATCCTTCAGGGATTTATACATCGGGATTTATCCAGGTTTCCTATGAGGAGAGGAAATCTCCGCTCGTAGCTAGGCTAATTTATACAATGTAAAATGCCATAGGCTTGTGCTAATAACATTAGCATGTTATATTTCTTTGGAAAATGTGTTTAATATAAGACAGTTGTTTTGTCAGTGAACCTTGTGAGCTGTAATGGAGACAAATTGCGTGCTGTTGCCTTTGTTAAATGTCGCTGTTGTCCCTGGTTTTATTTAAGCAAAGAAAAAGATCGCTAGCTGCTAGGCTAATTTATACAATGTAAAATGCCATAGGCTTGTGCTAATAACATTAGCATGTTGTATTTGTTTGGAAAACGTGTTTAGTTTAAGACAGTTGTTTTGTCAGTGAACCTTGTGAGCTGTAATGGAGACAAATTGTGTAACGTTACCTTTGTTAAATGTTGCTGTTGTCCCTGGTTTTATACAGAGGAGGAAAAGGTCGCTAGGTGATTAAAGTTGTGAAGATAAAACACTGCCTTATTTTCAAACCTCTGCACACCTGGCCAATCACTGCTTAAAGTGGACATCACTGTCCACAGGTGAGTGTCAGGTGCTGCTGGTCAGTGTGACAAGCACTTAGAGGCACACTGATGCCTTTATGTTTGTGAGCTGAATCAGAAATGCACGCACAACCAGAACAGATGGGAAATAAATTGTATTTGCAAACACTTTAGATGATGATGTTATAGAGGGGTTACACCGACAAATACACTGTGAATTGTCACAGCTGTTTTTTGTAGTGGCAGGTGACTGGAAAAGGCTAACCTAATGCCACTGGACATTATAATTATTAAAAGCATACAACAGCACTTCCTGTTAAAAAATAATTCTGGTTACCTAATTAACAGATCTAGAGTTTGACTCCTAGAGAAGTATCTACACAGGGAGGTCAGAGGTCAGTGTCAGCTACAATATCATGACTGTCTCACTGAACAGCAGCCTCTTACATGAGGCTGCTGCTGCTGCTGCCTGGACTTGTTCAGCGCAGTAAACCAAGCATTGCTGCAATGACATGCAATAGTTTACACTTTCATAATATCAGTTCACACATACATAATGAGCCACACCAACAAACACACTGTTGCAAGTGGGAGTGCTTGGTATGGAGTAAGGTGTCCTCGGGCCATGAAGTGGCTTCCCAGGTTTAAATTAATACAGAAGATGGCGTCATACATCTTTCAAACTGGGTGCGGCCCGGAGACTGAGGTAGCACTCCCACTGCCTGCAATGCTGCAAAACCTGTCTGATCAGTCAATTACATGTTTCTCTTTGTCATCTGTGATGATTGCGGCCAGTATGGTTCACTGGGATCGTTATTAAGGAAGACTTAGCATGTCAACAATGACAGCTAAGACATTTATAGACACCAGGAATAACGCTCGTCTTCATATAATCATCCTCCTCACTGCTGTAACTGACATAATGGGTTACTGTTGGGATTCTAAGACTGTATGTGCCTAATTCTGTTTACAGCTCATTTTCATGACCTATATTAGCTCAGTTTTCTCAATCCTGGTCTCCGGGGACGCTCGTGTGAGTTGCATAAACAGCTCATCCAATGAGCTACTGTTAGGAAAAGTACACGAAAACACACTCAAGACAGTTTCAGACTCTTAACATCACTGACAGTCTGCGTGCGTCATGTCAACTGTAATGTTGTGTTCACACTATGAGCGACACAGCAACAGGCTTTCTGTTTCTTTTCAATGGAAGCCGGTGACATGAAGCCACAAACTGACGCCCAAAACTTGTCGCTGTGGATGGGCGTGACGTGACCCAAATAAAACTTGAGCTGGCCTCAACTTTTTCCAGCGCTTCAATGACGCAGTGTAGCCGCCAATCATATGGTTTGTTGTAGCTTTGTTATTTACTGTTGTACTGCCGTGCACATGGGGCCACAATGGGCGGCGAAGTGTGATGTTAAAATGGGGCCCAGACATTAATGAAATGCATAGACACATTCTGACCAAATACAAACTTTAGATGACGTTAAGTCGAGGTGCTTTGGACTGCAGGACTGCACAGAGAGACAAATGGGGACTGTAGTTCTTAAGACAGGCATCTTCAATGAAGGAGGACAAGAACATTTAAACTGCACTCTTTATATACAGCAGTCATGACATCATTTGTAGTGTACCCACAAATTCAGCAGACAAATAAGAAACAAAAAATATATCGTCATACATAAAGAAGCCTGATCGACACAGCAGCAACAAGTGATACACTAAACCTGTAACAGTTTCTTTATAATCGGTCTGTGCGTAATTACAGTGTTCATAATCTTGACCCAGACGGACTAAGTAATCAGCTACAGTACGTCATAAATAACTAAATTTAAACAAAACAATTAAGAGTTATGTCGCCCAAAAAATGTGGGTACATCATGTACAGCCTGATCAGCTGCAACCCAGGACTGTGATGTCTTAAAGGAGAGGTCCAGTATTTTGCACTTTGAGCCCCATTCCTGGATGTTTCTGATGAAATAGAGTGGTTAAGACCAAAATCTTGACGATTGCTCCTTCTCTGACAATTTGAGAGAATTTGTCTTTCCCCTGCCTGGCTTAACAATGCTGTCTATGGCCATGTGTAAATCTGTCCTAAAACCACCTTAAACGTTGGTTTTCAAAGCCATGAAACTCACCCAGTGGTCAGTGGTGTTCCTTGATGTTCCCACATAAAAATCGTAGCAAACTGTGGTTTCCATCCGTGTTTTCTATTCATCTGGATTGTGGAACTATTTTTTCAGCTGCCTCACACCCGTGTGTAAACTTCCGCTTGATTGTTCGTTTGACCCTGAAGCGTTATACACTCCAGCCCACTTGATGGCGATAATGCTCCTTTACGTGAGTGTCGCCAACCGGCAGGAAACCATTGCAATCTAATGGGACACAGAAAGAAGCAGAAGAAGAAGGCTGGCGTTGTGTTCAAAGGCATCGTACTGCGAAGGTTGTTTACAAGCGAGTAATAATGGGCAAGTTTTGTGTGGTCAGCGACTGCAGGAGAATTCCTCCGAAGAGGAGGAGCGCACACAGCACTGTTGAGCCGGCACTTTCACTGAGCTAAAAGACTACAATGACTACAACCTTGTCGTAAACAACCCCCTTTCTGTTTCCAGTGGCGGATTACTACCAACGGACAATGAGGCTTCCTATAGGAAATCAATGCATGGACAAAATGTCAAATAAATCATCACGGAAACCACAGTTTGCTACGATTTTTATGTGGGAACATCAAGGAACACCACTGACCACTGGGTGAGTTTCATGGCTTTGAAAACCAACGTTTAAGGTGGTTTTAGGACAGATTTACACATGGCCATAGACAGCATTGTTAAGCCAGGCAGGGGAAAGACAAATTCTCTCAAATTCTCAGAGAAGGAGCAATTGTCAAGATTTTGGTCTTAACCACTCTATTCCATCATAAACAACCAGGAATGGGGCTCAAAGTGTAAAATACTGGACTTCTCCTTTAATGCCTCCAGGTAGCCTGCTAATGCTCTGTCGACTTGAAATGATGCTCATCACGGGTACAGAAGATGTGGCCTTTATTTGCCAGAAACGTCAAGGAGGTTCTGTACGGAAAGAAAAACAGGTTGTAGGTTACCCATTTTATTCTTGTTTCAATAGAGTGTGCAGTATGTCAAGTGATAGGACTCAGTTTGGATATTACTAGCTCTCTATCATCACCCAGCATGTGCTAAATATGCCTACTTCATAAGATGAGTGAGGTGAAGACGTACCTGATATCTCTGACACTGAGGAAGTCCAGCTGTTTCTTCAGGTCATTGAAACTAATGTCAATATTGCGGACGGAGAAACTCCTGATTACACGCAACACCTGACACAGGAAGCATGATGTTACTTTCCAACCCTGGGGTGCTGTCACAAAGTATTTCACTAAATTTACGAGGTTTCAAAGTCAGCTTCTTATTCCTCATGTTGGGAAATCATACAGACTCTTCATTAAGAGGAAATTTTGAATTTTAACCTGGCATATATCCCATAAATGTGGCCATCATAGCTTGATGGTGCTAGCTTTGTACTTTGGGGATTAAGGACTTGTGCAAAACACTGTATATCAAAATCTTGGCACATAAAAACAGCACTCTTTACCTAAATACTGCTACTGGTAAGTAGGAAAATATGTGTCAGAGATTTGGGTGAATTGACCCTTTAAAATGTACTCACCTGAGCCTGGACGGTGGACAAATTCTTTGGCAAGATGCCTTTAGGTCGTCCAGATGGCAAGGCAGCAGTGGTGTTCATGTTCACATCAAATGCCTGGATAAACAAACACAAATACATCTCTTTGCAGTGCTGTAGTTTAGAGTATTAGGCGGTTGAGATCAGGTAAGTAGAGGCTATTTATAAAATACCTGTAGGCACTTTAATGAACAGGCTAAGTGTGGCTCTGGGCCTCGAACTTATTACTAAGGGCCTTACGAGGCACTGGCTTAATAAAATGTTTAAATACCAGTGTGTGTGTTTACATCTATACACATAGAGCTGCACTGCCACGATGAACAATATTAGGCCAGGGAAGTCACAGAAGATTCCAGTGAAGAAGAAGAACAGGTAAGAGGACAGTGGCTTTTTTTTTACAGATGTTCGTGATGTTTGCACAATGTGAGGGATCTTCTCGTGTTCCTGCTGTGCACACAGGCTGATAGCCGAACTATGTCTTGACTTATTGCTGATGAATTATCTTATATTGATGAGTTCCATATTCTGTCAACTGATAGGAAGGAAGGGCCTCCGAAATGTACATAGTCCCGGCGCCTTAAGCAACATTAAGGCGCCCATGCCTAGACCTGAGGTGATTCATCTTTTTCATGAACTAAGGTCTAGGTTTCAGTGGATAGTTTTTGTATATCAGTCTGTATTCTGCTTAATAAAAGGGTCTGTTGTTAAAAGACTAAATATTTGTCAGCTTTGCGGTGCAAGAATTATCAACAAGAAAGATTTTATGAGATTAGAGTTTCTTTAAGTTCCTGTACCTTTCCAAAAAACTGCATATGGGCTTGTACCACTTCCAACATGTGGGATGTGATCTCATTCAGGTCCTCGATACAACGGATGTTCTTTGCCAGCAATGACCTTTGACCCTTATGTACATAAAAAAAAAGGAGTCACAGATAGTCACAAAATCAATGCTCGATCATCTCTAAATCCACTGTTTGTAGGACTTACACTGAAACTGTGGAGGCTTCCTGTCACCTTCACATATGTTCCAGGAGAAGCAGACGTCATCGGAGTGCAGTCCTGTGACAGACAGAATTTAAACTTATCTGTAAAACAGTGCAGTTTTCAGCTGTGGTTCTGAACAGAGCCTCTTGATGTTACTGGCCTCTGTGTTCACCCACTGCTTCACATTCAAAGGTGGGCCAGTCATGTCATCCACAGAGTACTGGATGTTTGTCACAAAGGGAGCCATTCCTCTGATGATGCCCACCACAGACACCTGAAGAGAGATGACGCACAGACAAATAAAAGTTAGTACAGTATATTATCCTCCGAGCAAAATCCATTTAAGGATTTGGCAACTTTAGGGAAACTTTGCCAATTTTCAACCAGCTCTGAGTCACGATAGAGCTGCTTTGACACTGATGACGCGTTTCACATCACCTGGTGGACTTTTGCCAGCGATTGGCAAGGAGCTCCGGGCGCTCTCAGCACAGGGGGAAGCCAAACACCCAAAAACAGAATGGTTGGTACATGATTTACTATTTAAAAATTGTAGATTTTTTCCCAATTTCTGTGGTCTTTGAATTAATTTCAACATTAAAAGGTAACATATTCAGCATAATGGGAACCCCATGCCAAATGATTGTTTTCAAAGTCACAAGCAGCCCCAGGTCACATCCAAGTCCTAAACTTTGTGTTTCGAGTTCTATACAATTGTTTGAGTCCATTCTTGACCTTTGAAACAGCAGTTGGTCAAACAGTCTTGCCTTACGATCCATTTAGTACGTGTTCTAAAGCTTTCAATTCATCCTGTCCATGATGTCTTGAAAGTTCAGTGTCAAAGTCATTCGCCTGCTGTTGTGCACTGCCACATGCACGTTTCCTTCCTGGTTTCACAACAATTGTCTGCGGTCATATTGGTTTGAAATGAGGAGATAAGGAGTTGCTAAACACACTGAAAACCTTTTCAAATAAGATGTTACGGTACTGTGGGTCAGTCCACCACTTCGATCCAGATTAATGTATCCCAACAACAACTAGCTGGATTGTCATCAAACTCACTACAGATATCCAGAGTTTCTCTGAGATAAATTGACTTTCATTTAGCTCCACCAGCAGATCTAACTTATTCAGTAAAAGAGCTTGACATCTACTTAATGACTGAGCAACACTTTCTGCAAACATGAGGATGTGCTGTGAAATGAAATGAATGAGGTTGAGTGAAATATTTTCATAATTATTTGATGGACTGCCATGAAAAGTTTAATTAAATTTGAATCATTTTTCATTTAGCACTATCACCAAGTCAACATTTCAACCTGTCCCATGCTTAACTTAATTAATGACCAAACCCCTTAAAAAACTGACAACATTCCCATCAGCCTCGGCTGTGTTTGGTGCTAATTAGCAAATGTTAGCATGCTGGCTAAGACGGTGAACAGACAGTACCTGCTAAACACCAGCATGTTAGTGCTGTCACAGTGAGCATGTTAGCCAAAAGCGGCGCTGTGCCTTTAAGTATAACCTTACGTAAAGTATAAACATGTCATTGGTGTAAGTCAACTTGCAAGTCCTTTTAAAAAAATTTCATCCATGTCTACAGTTTCCAGATTCATGAGTCCAGTCCAAGTGATGCGACTCAACTCCATTTCTCAGCCCTGTGCTTATCATAGCAGTAACATACACTCATGTAGAATAAAAACCTTGAGTTTTTGTGTTGCTATTCATACCTGGTTGAGTTCCCAGTCGCAGATTGCAAAGCCATTTCTGCTGACTTGGGCAGCGGACAGCAGCTGAGACACTGTGCAGGGCAGAATCTGAAGAGGCGTCCCCTGTGACGAGATCAGGGTGAAGGAGTGTATTACAGTGTGCGTGAACTTTCTTCAGATCTGTACATGACGTTTCAGGAATCAACAGAACATTGACACACCTTGACTTTGAAGCTGGTCATCTCACTAGGGGACTGACTGCAAGCTGGGTGAAAGCGAAAGATGCAGACCATAATGAAACAAAAAGGAGGAAGATATAGTTCAAAGCTTTTCTTGCAGGTGTGACTTTGGTATTTAACTCACCTTGGTTCCACATGAGAAAGTATCTTCAACTTCAACTGCCACATGGGCAACTAGGATTCCTTAGTAATGTTAGAGCACAAACTTGAGACTTCAGGACCATAAGGGGCCAGTACATAAACAAGAGTCAGACTGGAAGCACTGGGAGAACACAGCCAACTGAGCTGGCAGCTTCTTAATGCAAAGCCCATCAGGTGAAATGAATTACAGCAATTACCTGCACTGCAGCACAGGACCAGAGACAATAAGCTGAGGAGGAAACAGTCAGTTGTAAAGCCATGCGCATGCTCCATTTCTTCAGCAATTCAATTACTTGAATTTATTTTATTAAAAATCAATTCGACAGTGATTGACAGGTGTTCACACCACTTTTGATAAACTTCATTTAATCTCTTCAAAATATGTTACAATGACATAAGACCAAAAATTGTTCATACAAAAGTGTGAGAGAAGTTTGCTTGGCTGTGTGTTCGGATCCATTGTTCATAGGGTTGGGTGCCGCTCACATTCGAACTGATACCAGTACCTGGAATTTAGCGCTGGCGCCTTTTAGGGTACGTTCTGTAATACAAAAATGTAATTTCTGAACAAGCTGCAGAAGTCGTCTCACTCTCTCTGCTCTTCTCTTCACACACATTGAGCTTATTTCTGTCTCTGTCTGTACCCAACCCTAATTATTTGGAATAAATCCAGGTGTGGTCTGTATCTAACACAGTGTGGCCCTGATCCAGGACTCATAGTAGCTATCACAGTCCTGCATCGGTATATCCTGGAACTTAAATATTTCAGTCGCTGAGCGGCCAATAAAAATAATTACAGAAAGAATGTTGACAATCCTAACTCGCTGAATATTTGGCAGTCTTCTTAACGACCCTGTCCATCAGGTTGCACAGGTGCAAGGTAACAAAAAGGGCTCTTCCATTACAGTCAATACAAAGATGAATCAGATGTCAGTGCTGCCACTTGTGGCCACGAAATATATTACAAATGTAGAGGCTGCCACATATGTACTAGAGATGCGCGTGATAACCGTCCGCCCCCTCACTAGTCAGCACCAGAAATATTAGTCGGTTAAACCAATTACTGTTTTATTCATGTACAAGGCAGCTTAACTGTCATGCAGCCGCCCGCCACTAGTCCATCTCCCTGCGGTAATGCTGGAGTAGACTGGAGTTTTAAAACAGCATGGAGCTAGCAACAGCCAGGGACGCTGTGATCCCGCCCGGTCTGAGAAGATAACGCATATGCTTCCACTGTTCCACTGCTTCAGGAAGTTAATGGAATATGCTGTTTGCTAAATTTGGACTGTTTTCTGAGTGTTTTCCTTTTTTATAGACTAGTCGACGAGTCTTAATTAAAGTTTTCGTTTAGTCAACAGGAACATCATATAATCATTACAGTATAGTGCAGTTAGTATTAGCAGCTACAGAAATCTGCATTGTCTCTGTGTAAGCACGACTCGTGCCTGAACCACGGCAGCAGTTTTGGGCCTGAGCCTGATTAAAAATCCAAATTTGTACTATAAAAATACATACATGCTAAGGGCTGACTTTTCCACGCACTACTTCTTTCTGTTATTTAAATGGTCTGTCGTTGACTCTGTAAATTGGCGAGAATCCGACCTGTTTCAAGCCTGGGGTGGACACTGAGAAATTACAGTCCAGTCCGACCTAAACCTGGCAGGTAGGTTCTGCCTAATCGAGCTGGGACAGAGAACCAAAGCTCTACTTAGTATACAGGAAGCAAAGATTTACTATTTCATATTCATTATTGAATATTAAATTGAATATGTAGCTCTCTCTGGATTAGTAACAAAATAAAAAGTACTTAAAGCAGTCAGTATGACTGTGCTATTTACGTGTACTAATTTCAAAGTTTTCTTCATATAGCCTCCAGCCACAGGTGGCAGCACTGAGCACACTACTGCTGGGCAAGATAACAGTACTGCATGAGACAAAAAGAAATTACAGCTGCTAAATGATGAGTCATGTTCTTTGTAAATCTGATCCTGCCTTATGCTGATTTCTCCCCATCTTGTCGCTGAAAGGATTTCCAACATTCTCTCCGTAACAAATTCAGCAAGCCACTCAGTGACCGAAACGTCCGAGTTCCAGGAGACAGCCGAGCAGTATGGTGGTACATTGTATGATGGTGAGGTTTGATTGATATCCCAGAATTTCCACAGAAGACGACTGTTCCATTTCCAAATAACCTGGTACCAGACAGAAAAGACGGTTTGAGTTGACCCACTTTGTATACCAGCTTCGCTTACACAGAACCACAAACAATAGGCAAATGAAAAACATACAGTTATCACTAGCACACCAACAGTATTAACCTGTAAATATATCACATCTTGTTCATGACTGGAGTAAACAGAAGCTGAATTAAGAGCTGAAGTAAAATTGAATCCATCACAGCAATTTACATGTCAAACAAGTCGGGCTCTTGAAAACAGAGCACATCCATCAAATGTACATCAAACTTGTTCGTCCCCTGTTGATCCTATACAGTATTTACACATGTGCAAAGGAACACAACAAATCAAAGAGTGAAATCTCTAAATACCCCAGACCGTGCATCTGTTTGGCAAATGTCTCAAACCTCACAGGAAGCCAACTGTCCCCCACCCCCCCGCCCTTTTGTCTAGAAAGGTTGAGGGAAGAAATCTGGCCGGAAATGACTCTACCCATCATCCTCTGCTCTGCTTAGAGCTCCGAGGATATGGCTGACCTACTTTGAGTCCAAACTTTGCTGCTTGTGAACAGAAAGCCACAAATACCACATTCTTGATGCACAGCAACATTGTCCAAAGCAGCATAGATGTCCTGCAATAAAGACAGGCATTTTAATACTGATTTGTGGTATTTCCGTTCATACCAAAGCACCACGCATAGAGTCGGCGAAACGCGGTGCGTCTCAAGCACAACCTCTGCCAATGCTGTGTTTGAGTGCAGTGTCAATGAGGCCACTCTAGTGTCAAAGAGAAAACGGTGAATTGCAGAAATAAGGCAAATCTTAATCATGACAGGGAAATCTATTACAGCTAAGGGGAGATTTGAAGGCCATCTAGTGGATAAACGTTGGCAGCAGGTCAAAGAAAATTTGATTTTCTGCCAGAGTTTGAGAGCAACGACGAAGCCAGGACTGTTTGGTTTTACAGGTCCCTGTAAAATTTGTAAAAGTGCACAAATTATGTATGACCTGAAAGGCAAAAAGGGGTCCCGAGTATGATCCTCTGCCAAGTGCTGCAACAACTTAATAGGCTTAGAATTAGCCTGTCGGAAGCATGAAGAAAGGGATTACTGTAAGATCCAGAGCCAAAGGAAACGAGGAGCAGTGACACAGTGAGAGGAGATCAAGTTAAACACAACAGTATTATGTATCAAAAAAAAAAAAAGCAGAGATCCTCTGGCTCATGGAGGATTGTGTGTGCTGGTGTCTTCTCTCGCTTCTTCCCTGAAGGTGAGAGGCACTGCATGCATAAGTAGACTGTTGGCTGACATTGTGTTCGCCTGGTAAACAAATACCAACGCAGTTATCACACTGAATCCAGCCTCACAGAGCTCCTCCACATAATGCAGTAGGTAGTTATGAGGAATAAATATAAACAGCTAAATAAAAGTGCTTTCAGTGAGATTCACTGAATCCCTCAGCCTTCTCACTCATTCAGGTCTAAATGGACTTGGACGTGAATATTCATGTCGCTGTTCTTGTAATACAAGCAGCTCATCGTTCAGATAATTAATCTATGTGGGCAACATAAGGATTGCTCTCAAGAGTAGATTTGGTCGCCACGTGTGGGGGAGTCGCTCCACAACGTCTGCTGAACGTAGGCCAACCTGCTCGCTTCATTGTTGTTTGCTTGGTGGTTTGGATTTTCTTGTTCAAGGATGATTCTGGTTTATTTCAACCTCTGGTTTTATGTTCATAGTTCAGGACATTCTTACATTGTACTCAGCAAAAATAATGGCTCAGATCTGAGAGCATGGCAACACTGCCACGAAATGAAGTCCAGTGGGCCGAGAAATGCTATCAGACAGGTTGTAAAGCCAGTTTAAGACAGTCAGCTCCTAAAAGTGACACTGAGGCTTTGGTTCTGTCTGAAATCAAGGATCAAATGCTTCAAAAATTTCCAATAATTTTAAGGCAAGGTGATATATTCATTTATTTTTTCTTTGCAGGCAACGTTGACTAATGTTGTTTTCTACATACGAGATGTTATCTCCTACATACAGGATGTTAACTCCTATGTACCGGATGTTATCTCTAATAACAGGCGATAATATCTCCTACCTAAGAAATAAACTTTTAGGCTTAATTAGGCTGTTTTGAGAGTGAGAAAGTCGTGCAGAATGAAGCGCTCAGTGCATGATACAAAGGACATTTAGTATTACACATTAATGATGTATTATTTCACTCATCCTCCATTAATCAGACTGTTGTTGCTACTGTATAAGAGCTAATAATGACTGTGTAAACTCTGCCTGTTTGCTGGTATTTGAACTCTGTGGAGTAGCTCATCAGAGTGTTATGGTGGAGTTCTATCAGTAATGTTCTCGCACAAAAACATGAATCAATAGGCTCGTTCAAGATCAGCCAGGCCTGCGCAGATTCAACCACCGATGACCATCGGTTGGTTTTGTGTCCGACTTCATCCTGACTTGCTCTGACGTCTTACAAAAGTGGACAGCGATAATCTCGCGGGTGAGGAGGTCACGGTTTTTAGAGCCAGGCGCTACAATTGCTCTCCACTGACTGAAAGACCCAGGGCATGATGGGAAACGCCTGGCTCTCACCTTGCGCTATGTTCCAAAATCCATACTGCCATGAGTACACTTACACACAGTACACTGTCCGCACTTACAGAGTGCACATATTTCAGCGAGTGCTGTTCCTATTCATTACTCTATGGCGCACTTAGCGGATGTTACGATCACGACTACTGCTGCGACTTGTCAGTGACGTCACCCGCCCACAAACTGGAACAGACGGCAGGTCAGTGGTTCCGCCCACTGACCTGTAAGTGGTCCTGCCCCTTCCGCTACGTAGCTAAGATGGCGGCCGTTGAGTGCGAAAAGTGTACAATGTTCCACACTCTCAATTTTGGCCGTTATGAGTACACATCCGGGTCTTTTAGGTACACTTATTTTTCGCCGCAATCGTAATGTGAATGCCCTTCTTAAACATCTGTACAGATGTGAAGCTCTGCGAATATCTGACTGATCTTAAATGAAAGCTGTTGTCTTGTATAAATTTAACCATAAAGTCAGACACAATTTATTTAGCCTGTGTAGTTGAGGGGCAGGTCTGCTCTGCAGCAGCAAACTGATATGAAGCTGATTTACATGCGCATTTGTGTAAAATGGAGGCTGAACCATGAACATAAAACCACAGGTCGCCTGTAAAGCATTTCAATAACTCAACCTATCATAATTAAGAGAATTAAAGGCTGAGATCAAACTGATATATGGGTCTGACAATATTCTGCACAACTTTCCCACTTTAAAACTGCCTGATTACACCTATTAGTTCATCTTCTTCATAGGGGATCAAATCCAGTATGTAGGAGATATTATCTCGTACATAGGAAATAATCTTTTGATTTTGGCCAACACTGCCCGCAAAAAATATTTTTCATCTGGCCTCAGGGCTTCTGAATGTAAATCTGCCACCACTATCACTGTAAACTGAATTCATGCCATAATAAATATTATTTTAACAGGCATAGCAACAGGAATTAAAAGGTGAAGGGTTCAGTGAGAGGTCAGTTAACGCTGTCAGTGTGATGTGAACACTAACAGGTACAACAGCCAAAACTAAGAAAGTACCAAGCTGAAATAAACCAGAATTATCCTTTAAGCTCTCCTCATTAACTGTGAAGCACTCTGCAATGAAAATGAAGTGTTCTGTGTTTAAGGCTCTGTACAAACAAAAGGTGACCTGTCTTGATTGTTATACATTCTGGTATATTAGTTCGGGGTGTGACTGGGACCTGTCAACTTATCTTGAAGTCTGTAATGGGCAATAAGAGGGAAAAAAACAAGCACCTACTGGTTGGTCACGAGCTGATAAAATGTCCCACCCAAACAGCCAACGAAGCAGCCCACAGAAAGAAAGGTTATCTTCAAGCACCAAAGTCTGGTATTTTTCCCCTCAAAGACTACTGAGCAAAACTGACCTCGATAGAAGGTGTTTGTCTACAAATACCATCAGGCTGTATGATTTTATTACCTGAGCGTTCAGGGCATTCCTGCAATTGATGCCAAAAATAGACTCGAATCTTGTATGTAAATATTGAAACTATTAATGCTGGTGGTCACGTACCAGGCTGAAATCAGTTTGTAAGTCAGGTTCTGTCAAAGTCTTTTTAACACTGAGGTGATTGTGTTTTCATATTGGCCCTTTGGAGAAATGTACGCTGCAATGATCACAGGATAATGTCTCATATTGCATTTAGTAACAATTAGCACCGAGTCCAAGATGGTATTTGTAGACAAACTGTCTCACTGTCACTTTGACTTTCTCTTCTAATTGAATCCAGGACTTTGGGGGTCATTTTTGCTCTTCCAGCACACTCGAGTGATTCTGTAAGGAGGAAGTGGAAGCTGTGATGTGATTAGCCTGAGACTAAGCTGCAATTTGGAGCAGCAGCAGCAGCAACAGCAGCAGCGGTGGGTGTCACACCTCTCCCCTCCGATATAAAGACACAGCTCGCAGAGGACTGCATGTGCTTGGACAGTGGATAAAGTGAAGCCATGTTACAAACAATGATTATTCTAATTATTGTTCCCACGTTAAAAAACAATAATCCCGTTATGTGATCTAGGTTAGCAGTAGCTGATGAGATGTGTACATGTGCTTGACCGGCTGAGTCTGTGGTGCCGTTTGCTCGTCCATCACGTGTCCCAGTCCAGCTCTCTGCAGGCGATACGGACCAGTCTGAGCTCCAGTTCAAAGGCGTCGGGCCGTTCCTGAGGGTTGGCCGACAGCATCTCCCTGATCAGCTGCTTCATGTGGCTGTTCATGCTCTTTTTCCTGGCAGGGATCAGCAGCTCCATCTTTGGGTTCTCTAACAGGGCCTCCCCTAAGGGTACAATCTCTGAGCCCTGCTGCACGTAGCTCCCCAGCAGCTCCTTCTGAGTCTCCACGTCCACAAAGGTGATGCGCTCCACCATGGCCCAGATAATCACCCCCAGGGCAAAGATATCCGCTTTGGCCGTGTAGTGACCCTCCCACACCTCCGGGGCCATGTAGAAGTCTGTTCCGCACGCTGTGGACAGGAAGCACTTGTTGACGCTGGCCGGCTCCTCTGGGTTCAGCCCGGAGGTGGAGCAGACCTTGCTCAGGCCGAAGTCGGCCACTTTGAGGGTGGGCTCGGTTGAGCCGGCCGGCGTGCAGGCCTGGGAGATGAGGATGTTGTCTGGTTTGAGGTCGCGGTGTATGATCTGGTTTCGGTGCAGGAAGGCCAGGGCGCTGCCCAGCTGCAGCATGAAGCTGGTGTTGGTCTTGCGGCTGGGTTTGCGGGACAGCAGGTAGGCGTTCATGTCGCCCCCGTCACAGAAGTCCATAACGAACCACAAGTAGTAGGCACAGCACGGGTCGAATGTGATCTCGCCTTTCAGAGACGTCTCCACCAGCTGCAGTAGGATAACAGAGAAAGAAAGTTAACAAGAGACCACTGGTGACGACTGAGGGACAGTTAGCCTCCACATGCTGCACAGACAGGGACAGGCTGGTAAAACATTTTTTTACTTCGATTATTGTGGCCAAAAATATCATGATCAACAGTATAAGCATTAGGGATGCGCAAGTTTAGACGTCTAAATGATTAAATATCTACCCTGTCTCTAGTCTGCACCAGAAATATCAGTCGATTAAATCAGTTAGTGTTTGATTCGTGTACAAGTCTGCTTAACTGTCATGCAGCCGCCCGCCACTAGTGGGTGCTACAGAGCCATCAGAGAGCAGTCCCCCTCCCCGCGGAAATGCTTTTAAAACAGCACGGTGGGAAATAAGAGAGATGTCCACTCACAAAACCAGCGCGGTTTGGCAGTACTTTGATCTAGAAAATGAATTTAGCAGCAATGAATCTTTTTTGAAATGTTATATTATTTGTTAACTTTAAGTGAGTTGTTGTCAGATAATGTGCAGGGTTTACATTCATACTGCACGGAGCAAAATGCCTCTCATTTCAGCTGAAATTTAATTATAATTTAGATGTTATTTTAGTGGTTAACTTTTGACTGAGTTGCCGACATGTTCACATTCATACCGCACGGTGCAAAGTGTCTCGTACTTCAGCGGCATTTAAAATCCAACACGGTTGTTGAAGATTGTGATTAAAGGCCTCAAAGGGCTCCTAAGTGTTTTTCCTTTTTTAGACTAGTCGACTAGTCTTAATTAAAATTTTCGTTTAGTCGCCAGGAACATCCCTAAATGAGAGTTGGAAGATTTTAAGAATGACTTTCTATGCAGCATAGTGTTTTACAGATTTCAAGTGTCCATTCATGTTCTGATTTCTTTGGATGCTACTGGTTAAAAATGGACCACAGAACCAAACAATGACATGTATGTAGGTCCTACATGACACTGACACCTCCCATCTCCCTGAACTACACAAATGCTTAATCAAACCTTTGGAGGAACACAATGTGCCTGATCTTGAAGCTGCGAGTTTTAACAGTCTTGTAAAATGTGTGCTGGTTGTGCTCCAGGTTGACTAGCTAACGTTAGCAGAGCAAGCTATAGCCCACATAGCCAGAGCAGGACAGACAATGAGCACAGTTTGGCAGTCCCTTCTGTGTCTGCTCTGTGTCTATATGACATGTAGAAAGGCACAAGAAAAACATGCTGCTAATGAAGACAGCAGTGCTGCGCTGTCTGGAAGGCTGTAATCACAGCAAACACTGAACACGTGAGATAAAATAAAAGTAAGACGTCTGACATCTGTACTTGCAGGAGATAAAAACAAAGATAAGCATTACCTCAAACCCCAACAGACAAAGCTGCAACCAGCAGAACAAAAATGATTATATCACTTAGGTCTGGTCTAGCTTAGATGATTATTGATACAGCGGGGAACAGCTCCGCAGTGTGTGGAGGAGAAAATGTCACTCATAACTAAACAAGCAAGGTTGCTCTGGCTTTGTATTCATAACATGTTGTCTCCCACCTTCCTTTATGGGCCATTTTTTAAATCAAAGCTGCGCGAGAGGCCTCTCATCCTTTATGCCTGCTGCAGAAAGTGAGTTCATTTAGTCTCCCTTTTTGACAGCGGGCCACAGACCTGTGAGGTTTCATCCATCTTACATCAAATTAAGATTAAATGGGATGTCGTCGTGGAATATGATAGATGGTGTTTGGTATTAAGCACAGAAAAGCTACAGGTTTGTTAAAGGAAACGTAGACTATTAAGAGATACAACGTCTGAGGAAAATTTTTGTGTGCTCGCAGCAGAAATTTCATGTGGAAATTTAGAAAAGTTAAAATAACTGCAAGAAGTTGAAGTGGCATTTGAGATACAATTAAAATAAATCGGCAGTTAAAATGGAAGCACTGACAGTAATTGATTTCTCAGCTGAAGTGTAAATGTGCTTTCAGACTGCAAGCGCCAGAGAACCGGCCGCCTGGCAACACTGATTTGTGTTGGAAATTGACGTCAGTAGGGCGCAACTCCACCACCGCGGTTCACTGATACCTCCAATCTTAACAGCGTGTACCACAGGCTATCCACTTACAGTAATCTAATCTCATCCACAGCAAACACTGGTGATTTTGGTAAGCGGCACCTGCCTGGGTCCCCCTCCCCCAGTGCTTTTTTACTGGCTCAAAATGGGCTTTTGTGGGATGACTTGCACAGCCACCTGTTAGCAGTCGCCTTAGCATTCACACAGAGAAGCATATTGACTTATCAGCAACCTATCGTTCATCAAACATTATCAGTGTGTTTACCTGCCAGATCTGCTTGTGGCTGGCGGCAAAATAGACCAGTCACCAAAACTATCGCTGCAGATTGTATCTCTGGTCTATTCTACGAGGAGACCCAGCAGTGTGTTGGAGGTCTTCTGAAGAACGTGATCGGTGATGGCATCACCTAACTACACCAAGCACACTATGGAGGACTGCTGTGGATGTGGTGTATGCTCGGAGAGGCAGGAACGCACTCTGTACAGGCTACTGTGGATAAATAAATTTGTTGGTAATTAATGTCCAAAAATCTGGTCTGCATTAGGTGTGGGGGAATAAATCGATTCTTAGATGCATTGCAGTGTGGATGATTTGGCATCGATTCACAAATGTCAGTAATCGATTCACTCAAGTGCGAAGTCAGCGCAGCACCTAGACAGTCTACAGCTTAAGTTAACTTGTACTAATTCATCTTCACACAAAACAGCGGTTGCAGCTTGTTTTAATTTAATGTCTAAATAATTACATTTGTGAGGCAAAAATGATGTATACTGTGAATACATACTTGCATCATCACCCAGAGAACAACATTAACGAGAGGAGCAGCGATCAGCGGGTAAAGTGGCTGACACACACACGCTGCAGCATTAACCAAATTACAACACCTCTGTCTCTGCTCGGTCTGTTTTACCTTAAAAACCTTGCGCCTGGCTTGCCCAGTGTTATTCTCATACACACAGGAGACTGTAAGGTGCTTTCAAATTCATTCATTCATCCATCAATGCAGTTCACTTTTTGAAATAAAAAGGATGCAACCATATGTTATTGAATAGACCGTGAATTGCAGACTGTTTCAGGGGAAATATTACAGTAGGCTATGCAAACACTGGACCTTACGCAGGCTTGTGTATATTTCATGTAAATGTATATCCCACAGTGCACGAGCGTGAGCACCCGCAGATGGATACAATCAGGCAGGCACCCCCTGGTTCAAAAGTGAGGGTATGGAGGGAGGTGGAAGGGGAAGTAAAAAAGCAAAATAATCTGTTTATTTAATTATGGATCACCAAAAATACAGTCTGCTATGTTTTAAATGGGAGAAAAATAAATCATGTGTTGAAATCAAACATTTTGATGCATCGATAATCGTTACCCTCCGAATCGTAATGAATGAGTGATGAATGATGAATGATCTTTATTGTCATTGCACATGTTACAGAGCAATGAAATTTGTTTCAGTTTCAGCCCGTCCAAACAGGAGCGGGAGAACTGTGGGTCGCCATCGTGAGGTGCCTGGAGATTCCCACCACTAGTAACTAATATCCAAAGATCTGCTCTCCATAATTAAAGTTTATACTGAAGTTTTCTTGGCTACATATCTAATAGGTCACACAATATCAGGCTATTTAATTTGCAGACAACTACACCTGACACCAGCCCAAAGCTGGCATATGCAGTCTAACGTAAACTCTGGTTCACATATCAGCTTTAGAGAAAAAGATTAGGGCCACTGAAATGTCAACTGAGGAGTAAGACAACTGAAAGGAGTTGATGTGTCAGCTAAAGAGTGGGAGATGAACGCAGATGAAAATGATTGACATGTAACGACTGAAAGCAGCTCTATAGTCAGTGGCAGAGTAAGACATCGACACATTTGAAATGTCAATTGAGGGTGAAGTGCAAGTGGAAAGTTTAAGTGTGTGCGCTGTAAATAGTTGGAGTCTCGGTTGGTGTGTAACAGTGACAGAAGTTAAACTATGCGTTGAAGTGGATGAACTGTTAGTAGAAGAGTGTGAAGTGTCAGTCGAGGCCAGCTAATCCACACATTTAAGCTTTTGATGCAAACTGCTTTACAGGCAACAAAAGTGCTCTGAATATGTGTAGTGGACAATTTCTAGTGGAAACCCTGCTGTAAACAAATGGCTGCAAATTGTCTGACATGCCACTAGCCAAAGAATGAACTACCCAGAAAGAATAGATTCAAATTATCCCACAGTTGGTGCGGTCAGATAACTCTGCCCTATTATCGTTTGTTCTTCTGTGAGCACGTACTGGAACATTACAGAGAAATAAAAAAGAGCTGGAATAAAGGGATTCTGGGAAAGTGTCCAATGCTAGCACTGCAGAAAACTGAATGAACGGTCTGACAATAGCCCCGCGTGCCGCTGAGAGACTATAATCAGGCACCAGCAGAGTGCCTGTGTGCCCGCCACCAGACAGCAGGGAGGCACTGCGACATGACAGGCTGCAGACAGGTTGAGTCGGGAGGGGAGGGGAGTTGCCCCCCCCTCAACCTGATAACACGTTCATGTCACTGTGGGGGCATGGAGACCAGGGACAATACAGATCCAACTAGAAACTTCCAGTTCTCCTGCTACTGCACATCAGCAGCACACACACAGGAATATAAACCAGGATCCAACTACTTTGTTTTTATTCCAAGTGCCAGTATTGATGCTGATATTTTCTGTCTACATAATTGTAATCTCAGACACTGTTAACTGTAATATGTGTTTACACAACAAACAGCTGGCTGGCTGCTGATGATGACCTTTCCGTTACTGGAAAAATCACTGACACGTTTAAACTATCAGTTAATAAACATTCCTCTTATAATCCAGCATAAATCAGGAATATCATGATATCCTAAATCGGAACAGGCTTCAAATTCATTACAACAAATTAAAGTGTCTATTTTTAAGACACGGCAACATGTGGCCAACTGACATGTGTTTTTCAAACGCTGAATTTCTCTCCTGGCTGTTGTGTGTTTCCTCTGAAATGTGCCATCATCTCTGTCAGTACGTTTACATGCACGCAGTAGTCGAGCTAAGCTCATAGCTCGGCTAATCAGTCAAGCCGGACTTCTCGTCTTGTCTGAGTATACAAGCAGAAGAGAAAATCGAATTTCTGACCAAGTACATCTGACTCCGCTTCGATAGGCGGCGCTGTGTCCTTTTTAATATAGTGCGTATTGAACTAGTTCCAGCTGACCAGAAGAGGAACAATAAATCAAATTAAACATATCTGCGTTTCACGTTTTCCTACCAGCCATAAACTTCAAAATGTTTAGCTCCTTTAGCTGTCGGAGTATGAATGTATTTTCCTCTTCTGTCCAATAGTGCGTCTTCTGCTTCTCGGTCGCCACTCTGCATGTAAACGTACTGCACATCTTGCCAACAAAGACTGAGTCTACAGATGTTAAACGGCCATTTTCAAAATTCATACATGTAATTGCTGAGGTCTAAGACAGTCAAAAAATATTAATAAACATGAACAACTCTCTCCCAAACAAAAACTAGAGTGCTAACACTCAACTTTGTAATGTCAGAGGGTATAAAGTCTGATTCTGCTCCATCGACAATGAATAGGGAAAGAAGTTACAGATGACAGTGAGAGCAACCAGGGGAGTGTTTTTTATTACAGGGGCACATTTTCTGTTTCAGTATGCAGAACACTAAAATAAAATAAAGCTCATCTGGGTATAAAAAAGAAAACAAACACTATGTGAGTCCACAAAATCCGTCTCCCATTCATTGTATATGGAGCAGCTCCAGACTTTACACCCCATTACATCACAAGTTTGAGACTTCTCTGGTCTCTGGCTTTGAGAGAGAGCAGCTCATGTTCACTAATATTGATTGAACTTTAGGAAGCCAGGGAAATAGTAATTATTAATATAGATGATGGTCCCCTTTGACAAGATCTGCTTTTCATAGTGGTCTAAGCAAACAACAGTCTGGGTGTAACAGTACACAGAAGTCACAGTTCAGTTCACGACCCCCGGTTTAGAAGTTTGGTACAAATTTGGTGCAGCAGAGGAGTCAAACAAATGCATAAAGATACGTTTATTTTCATTTATTTTAACCAGATCTTTTGCCCACTGGCAACCTTTTTAAACATATACTGGCTTCATGAATTGAACGTAACACAAGGTGAGTAACTTGTGCACAAATGATGATTTTGTGGGTAAAGTATTACTTTAAAAAAGTCAACGTTGCTGTGGCTGTTTAGCACTATTGGCTTACCTAAATAGAAGACAGTCAGACAGCATGCTTATCAAATTAAACATCAAAATCTTTATAACTTACATCTTAACTTGTGAATACAATTAAAAGCCACTGAACTGAAGCACATTATAAAACAACACTGGAATACGTGCATCCCTGTCAGACGATATTCTTCATGCCTCATTAGGACCAGGTAATGTAGATTAAATCAATATTGTATGGGCGCTGATAAGATCATCAAGATGGACGTCATTCTCATGTAGACAGTTTTGATGGAGTGAAGACAGAACAAAGAAGACAGAAAATAGGTCCAGTAGCAGAAAAGCAACAAATATGTGTAAAAAATAAGCCAAATTATCTCCAGTCTGTGTTGCGTCTGGCTTCTGTCACCTCTCTGTCTTTACACTGTTAACTGGAGTCATGCCAATTTAAAATGAAACACTCCTTATCACTCTGAAGCTTCACTGAGAATAATCATGTTTCTCTTTCATTTTCTTTGGCATCAAAGTGACCCAGAGATAGCTGCATGTGCATCCATGGGTGTAACGAAAACAGGAACCGGTTATAGCTAATGCAGCATATCTTAATGTTGACAAAATTTAAACAAAGACATTGACAGACTATAAAATCTCCTTCTGTTTTTCTCTTTCACTGACTGTGCTTAAACAAAATGTACAGAAAGACAGATCTGTCAAGTGTGCAAAGCCAGTGTCCAAATATTAATAGAGACACTGCATACTATAATTAATTGTGAGGCATTAGCGGCCAACTAGGACCAATCATGCAGTTAAAAAAAGGATTTCAAAAACATTCCACATACTATTTGCTTTAAACTGACCTGATATGGAAAACTAACATGCATTTCAGCTTTTCATTTCTATTTTGTGTCCATTTTAATTCATTCATAGACAGTGTTAACCACCAAACCACCATCACTTGTGAAAGGTGATACGGCAGATACAATCCGAGTCAAGGTATCTTTACTAATCTAGAACAAATACGCCTAACGTGTCCACTTGTGTGACGCTGATCTGCCAGCAAAGCTGTGAGCTACACCGCGTGACATTTCCTGCACACAGCAATTTAAAGACAATCTATTGTCTTTCCTGGAAAGCTTTCACTCTGAAGCAGCTGCAGGAAATGTTGAGGATGTCCTTCACCAGCACAGTAACTCTGCAACAACTTATTTTATGTACTAATTAAAAATGAAGTAAACCAGTTCAACATTCAGTGCTTCTCTGACCTCACACATGAAGTAATCAAGATCTAATCAGAGCCTGAATCCTAGCTGGCAGCATTGTTTTAAAGCTTGTATGTACCATCTTCACTCTTCAACATCTACTCAGGATTACTGTTAAACTACAGCATACCGCCCCCAACCATGTTCAAGTGAATTCTGCGTCCTCACCTCCAGGTAGAGCGGGGAGCTGGAGCCGTGGTTCATCCTCTGAGCCAGCTGGTCCCGCTGCAGGATACACTCCTCCAGGTGGATGACGTTTGGGTGCTGGCTTTGAATGCTGCTGAGGGCCCAGAACTCCCGCAGGGCGAGCTCCACATTCTCTGGAGAATGGCAGCGGATCTTCTTCACCGCCACCCGGGCCCCTGTGCGCTTCACCACTGCCTCATAGACCACGCCGTAACTGCCACGCCCCACCTCCTGGATCAGCTCGTACTTCGGCTGGCTGCTTACCATCCTAGTCCTCACTGTGGACAAAAAACATGGGCTTAGTTTTTTAAGTTCAGTCGACACCAGAGGAGAGGTTTTGGTGTTACCTACACTAATTTTTTCCTTGTTTCAGTGGCCACTTTAGGACATCTGAGACTCAGCTTTGTTTCATCAGTATAAGTTCTACTTCAGCAGCCTGAGATCATCATCCATCAGTTATTGCTACACCTCATTAAGCTCAGCTGTTTGAACTTTGTCAGACTGTAATTGCTGTTTGCCACAGTGTCTTTGATGATGCTGCCAACGGTGGACGCAGCAGGTTGACAGATTTTCAAACTGTTCACGTATTGGCTTTCAGTCCTAATAAATTTAAAGACTGAATCAGACTTTTTCAGGTATATCTTAATGCAGTAATCACCAGTGATAGGTATCAGTATGGTAATGGATCCTGACTTTGCAGAGCTAGGGATGAGCAGGATTGGTCGACTAGTCAATTAAACGCTTCCCTCGCAAGTCAGCATCAGAAATACTAGTGGGTTAAATTATTATGAAGATACTGAAGGGAAAACAGGAGGAGTTTGGAGTGGCATGCGAGACTAACCAGCAGTTCTAATCAAGCACACACACACGTGTGCTCTCAGACTCCATGGACAAAACCACATGTGTGTCCACACTCCTGATAAGAGTCTGCTGCTGTCTGCAGACATTTGAAACAGACAGTATGTACGAGCCTGAAACACATTTGCACTGGCTGGATGTCTTCTCGCTATGCTGAATGAGACGCAAGGAGGATCCTGAGAAGCCTGAACGTATGTGCGGGAGTGTGTTTTTGAATGGAGATGAGGTTAGGTTAATTGGTGACTCTATGATGTCCTGTAGGTGTGAATGTGAGTGTGAATGGTTGTCTGTCTCTATGTGTCAGCCCTGTGATAGTCTGGTGACCTGTCCAGGGTGTACCCCGCCTCTCGCCCAGTGTCAGCTGGGATAGGCTCCAGCCCTCCCACGACCCAGTCCTGGGATAAGCAGATAAGGATAATGAATGAATGAACTTCATGGGTTAACTTCTATTGAGTGAGTTGTCCTGTTTTGAAGGATGATGTCAATTAAAAATAAGATTTGGTTACTGTACAATTTGATTAATGATTTCAGATGTTTCTTTAACCTCATAGAATAAATCTGGCTCAATTTTAACTATTTTATGACCCAAATTTTGACTGTTATTAACATCAGTGTCTTAAGATACAGTGCAGGACTCATGTCTGTTGTCTGGACATCACTTATTAGCAAGCCCCTCACATCTTTTCTAAAGGAATGTGTCGTTCAGTGTGTTTGGCATTTCACCACCCTCTAGAATCCCCAACAATGACATACTGGATATTACCCTTCAAAGCCAACATTATTTTCCTTTTGCTCCCTCTTGTGGACGAGTAAACCTGACATCTTTCCCCAGCCACACAATAAACGTCTCTTTTTTCTGAGCCACACATTCTCTTTTAAAGTTTCCTGGCCTTTTATCAAACTCCTCAGTACATCTAAACACTAAACCAAACAGATCAAGCTGCTCCCCAGCGCTGCACACATGATTGGCATCCCGGGGGAAGAAGGTGGGTGGTATTCTAATAGATCATTGACATGTGTTCTGGGTCCCTGAAGCAAAAACACAACAGCATTTCTTATTACTGTTCAGTGTGATGGCGGCGCACATCATAAAAGAGCAGCAGGAAACTCTCACCCACAGAAAGAACAAAATGAGGAAACCTACACACACCTCCTGCACACACACTTTCAGCACCTTTACAGAGCAGCGTGTCCAAAGTGACCACCGCACAAACCCCTCACAGTAAACACACACCTCTACCACACCACATATCAGCGCCACAGAAAAACACCTTTGTGAAACTGACACCAAGTTTCTCAAATTGGTGTCTGTTACCGGGTTATTATGTTACCGTGTCGAGGTGTTTATGACTGCGTGTCCCTACATCTGCGCCTCACACCAACATGTGAAGCATCCCAGACATCGCTGTGTCACTGAGGCTTATACACTGATGTACTACAAAGCAGTTTACATTGAAGATGGGAAGTGTGGAGAGGCAGACCTCACAAGAGGAGGTCAAACCATACCAACAGTTTCACTCCTCCTTATTATGTCGTTACATAATCCACATCCACCTGCCAGAGCAGAAAATAGCTCCGGGGCTGAAACTAATGACTGCTTTCATAACCAGGTATTCTATTAAAGGGGGACTACGTCCATTTTCAAAATTCAAATGTCATTTCTATAGGTCTAACGCCTTGTTTCCACTTATGTATGTGTACATAGATGAGGCACTGGAAAGTCCATTCATTCCTGTGGGAATCTCAGTGATATCCGATGTGCCTGCAAAACTCCTCTACTTAACATTTCGGTCCAAAATTTGCCTCGAGTACGTCAAAAAAATGAACTTTTGTGGTGGATTTCAAAGATAATTTATGCCAATGTATGTTCAATTAAGTTGCCTGTGTTGATCCTTGACTTAGTTTGTACAATTAAAAAGAACTTATCTGGTTTGAACACACTGTAAATCTGAGTAGTGTTATTCTGCTTAAATATGGTTAAACATTATAAACAGTCAAACTGTCATTATGACTCGTATTTTTAATTAAATATTTAATAACATGCCATGTACATAGCAGGTCCTGTTTCTGTCCTGCTAATGTTCAAGCACATATTCCGAACGACTAGATGGTGAAAAACTGACAAAATTGGCCTCTCTTCCATGACTACAGGTAGTTTCTTTCAGGTTTCTAGCCATCCGTAAAGACATGCACTTCCTTGTGCCGGACACTAGAGGCATCATCCGTGTATTTACAGATCTACAGACAGTAGTCACATGCGAAAGTGGAAACAAGGCAGAAGACACTTCAAAAATATAAATATATATGAACAACTACACGATAAAGTCTGGAGCTGCTACATAGATAATGAAATGGGAAAGATGTTATAGGTGACAGTGAGAGCACCAAGGGGAATATTCGGAGTTTATGGGAACATTTTCTGTTTCAGAGCTGAGCACATTACAACAGAATTAAGCTCCTTTGGGTGTAAACAAGAAAACAAACTGTAGGTCCACAAAATCAGTCTCCCATTCATTGTCTATGAAGCAGCTCCAGACTGTATACTCTATGACATCACAAGTTTGAGACTTACTTCTCTGGTTAAGAGTGTGGCTAATGTTCACAAATATTGATTGATCTTCATAGGTCATAGAAATAACACACTGGAATTCTTAATTTATGTGGTGTTACCCTTTAAGTTTTAAGTTACAACTGATTAAGACACTTAAGTATTTTGTTAAGAACAAGGTATCTTTAAATTAGTGGAACAACATTCAGAACAATTTATAGGTTTCCTCATTTTTATCCAGAGGGCAATTCGAATCTTCAACTGTTTAATATTTTACTTCTAGGTGTTCCTGTTTTACCTGATTAGTGTGTTCTACATTTGTACAGTTTTTATTCATCATTCATCAGTTTTCAATGATGTAATGTAGAGAATAGCAGAACATAAAATAAAAAACAACATGTATAACAAGCACTAAACTGAGAGTATTTCCCTTGTGCTTGTAACATTCAATGCATAATTTGCTAGAGTACATTAAAGAAATTGAACTTTTGCTGTGATTTCGGAGAGGTGGTATGACAGCGTGCTTGCTTAGCCAACAGGCTGCTAACTTGCACTTTTTAATCAACATTTATACTTTTATTCATTTATTTTTTAAATTTCTAATTATGATTTTATTGCCTTTAACTTATTGTTGCCAATTTTAAAATCATTTTGTTATGGGTTTTTTTCTGTGTCAGTGTTTTATTTTGTATTGTTTTCCTCGGCTACATTGTAAATGAGTTTTTTACCTCAATGTGTTTCCGAAATAAAATAAAGGTTGAATAAATAAATGAATGAAAGGATCACCAATTAACCTAAGTTATTTAATAAATTCATTATTAAGTGTAAGATGACAAGTTTAAACTGCTTGTCTTGTCCAACCAACAGTCCGAAACCTAAAGATATTCAATTTTCCATAATATAATGTAGAGAATAGCAGAATATAAAATACAGAATAAGAGGAAACTAAAAATGTTCCACTTGTACTTTATAAAAGCCTTAATTGCTCTCAATTTATTTTCTGCTGAATGACTTATTAACTGGGACTAAATGTTCCAGCATTACTTTTAATGAAATTACTGGTTTTCTCAGACACAATCATAACATTAATAGTAGTTATTATTATTAATTTGTGATTTCAATAAACTGTTATAACAGTGGTTAACATCACCCTCACTAAAAACTATGTTAAGTCTTGATGTGGGCAGGTCAATGACATATGTCATGTATATGTGGCATATATTACATAACATTACATCTGCTGGCTACACTGAATTTGTTCCTAATTTAAGAGGAGTGGGACCTCTTTATATTCAGAAAGTCTTTTATTTTAAATTATTAAAACTACTGCAGCACTGTTTTCTATGATAAGCTATTAAGCTAAACATACCAAACTAAACTGAATATAAAATCACGTCAACAGTACTCTGAGTGCTGGTCCACCATACTCTGGACAACTGTTCACTGACAGCTCAAACTCAGCCCAACACCTGCCTGTACGAGGCTGTTCACCGGACAAATCACACAACTTCATTTTAATGTAAAAACACTTGACACTGACAGATTTGATGATGAGAAACGTCCCAAAAAAAGTCCGAAGCGAAAAGCTGCCTCTTTGACAGAGAGAGTGATAGCCCAGCATGCTAACGGGCTAATTAGACAGCACTGGGCTGATTGGCTAACAGGCTAACAGCTATGTGGCCTGGCCACCGTCAGCTAACGATGTTGTTGGTTAGCTAACGTTAGCTAATCACGTTAACAGCAGCTAACAAAGAGTCCAGCTCTCGCCAGCACAGCCGACATGAACAAGCTAACTGTAGACATCCAGCTCAGCCCTCAAACTGGTCCGCTGCTCCCGGGTCGTCCTGACGCCAGGGCGCGGAGGAGACACGCGTGATAAGCTGTGGGTATTGACAGTTTATTGTCCAGCGTGTGTATGTGTGTGTGCGCGTGTGTGTGTGTGCGTGTGTGGCATCAAGAATCCAACCAGATTCCTCAAAACACACCTGCGAGCCGAGAGGACGAGTAGCCAGAGCGGCCGAGACAATAGTGTGACTGTAGGACGAGGCTGCAGCTGTTCCGCGGCCAGCTGTCATGTCTCTCACCTTTGAGTCGCTTCTCCGGGGTTCATTTGTTGTCTTCCTCACTCTCCCTGGCAGCCATTACCGCCGCACACGTTCTGCTCGCGCAGTCAGACCGAGGAGGTTTTGTCAAACACTGGACGTGAGCGCGTGCAGCTGCTGTGCGGCGCTGCGCAGCGGTGGCCAGGCTGAGGCGACTTCCGGTGACGCATTTCAAAATAAAATCCTGCCTGCCTGCTGAGAACAATAAAGCTATGAGCTGGCATAATAATATTTTCATAATGTGCAAACATTCACAATCTTGAAATATGTATTATACCCGGAATTTAAAAATAATACTCTATTAGTAAAATAATTAAGCTTTAGCTAAGGCTCCATGACCATTACAACTTTCCACAGGAATTATATTACTGTCTTTAAATTATTATTATTATTATTATTATTATTATTGCTGTCATAAATTTAATAATTATTCTTAATAAATACTAATTTAAAATAAAAAAAAGTACAAAAATGTATTTGTAAGCAGTTGAAGTTACTGAGAAACAATATGTAATTAAATTCTAGTTACCATCAAAATGTTGGTGATCACTGTTACAAAGAGGTCACATCTGAAAATGTTCTTTTAGGTAAAATAATTAAGCTTTAGCTAAGGTTCCATGACCATAAAAACTATTAAACAAAACATTACATTACTGCCATTACATTATTGTTGTTGTTGTTGTTGTTGTTGTTGTTATTGATAATGATGAAGATAATGATAATAATAACACTAATAATAATAATAATTTAAAAACATATTAGTATATATAATAATAAAATAAAAACAACAATAATAATAAAAATATAGCATACATAATATTATATATAAATATGTTAAAAATATATCTCTTGAGTTAGTACCTACATGAACACATAGGCAAATAATTGATCCATAAAACATAAAATGAGAATGAGAAATTGTATTTTAAATAAATGTACTGATCATATATGCAGTTCCTAATCAATATATTAGTGATTACATTTACAAAGGGGTTAGATGTGAAGATGCTCTTTTACGTAAAAAGATTTTATGTAAAAAAATAAATAAATAAATAAATAAAATAAAATTTGAGTGCAACACCTTTGCACTGTCTCTTAAACTTTTCAACTTAATTGCCCAATTTTTCATAAATTTCTCATAAAGATAATCAAGTGTAATAACTAACATTACTTTAGTGAAGTATATAAAAAAGTTACATTATTTATTACATTTTTAACAGAATAACTAGTAATCTATGACCTGTTACATTTCCAAAGTAACCTTCCCAACACTGAATATAATAACTGTAAAAGTCATCCCTCAGTCAATCCCATTCATTACATTTCAAGTTGCTGACAGGCCTTTTGTCACTGAATGGCAGATCCTATTAACACCCAACATTATTTCACACGTGCTTATTTTTACAGTTATATAACTTTAACAATTTCATTTGAGTTCTTCAAAGGTGTAAACTTCATACACTTTATTTTGAAGGAAAAGAACAGCACTTCCGGCCTCACCCTGAGCTGAATCTGTCTAACTTCATAAAGTTGCCCATGTCTGTTCCAATAGGCAGCCAGTCAGTACAATGCGGACGCCCTCTGCCCTCCCCTCAAACCCAACTGTCACTAACAGGGGGTGGACACAAAAACGTGAACACCTGCACTGATCTATGGATGCCAGTCTTACTGAAACTTTTAATTTGACATTTTTGTTGAGATAATGACAGAGGTGTGATTAGTGGTGGGCCCAATTAATAACATTTCTACTCATGTCTATGATTTGGGGCATCTCTCTGTCTCTCAGGATGAAACTGAAGTGGCAGCCTGACCTTAAAATATGTGCATTCATTTCTCAGTTATGTTTCAGTCAACCAAAGCAAGGCTAAAAAAAAGATCCTCAAAGGCGTTTGATGGGATCTCCCAAAATGATTCTTGGTTGGTTGGTTTCTTTATTATTTATTTTCTTCAACGCAAATCTAATTATTTTTAATGTATACCCTTTATTGATCAATGCCAGACATAATGTCATATATCAAAGCCATAATTCTCCATTCAGAGGTCTATTGTATAGGATTTAGTGGCATCTAGAGAGGCTACAGAACTGAAACTTCTCCCCTTAATCATTAGGAGAACTACAATGGCAAAAGCAAAAGCATGAAAACACAAATGGCCCTCAGTGGAAGAGGACCCACTCCTTATATGGATATAAACAGCTCATTTTAAGGTTACAAAAACATACCAATTCTTATTTTCATGTGATTATAAAGTAATGAAAACAGTTATGAATAATATATACCACTTCTGCCAATAGATGCCCCTGACACTGGACCTTTAAACTGATATTTAGAGTGAGAGTTAAAGGGGTTTTTTTCGGCCTAGTACTAGCTTCGTCATCATTATCAGTATATTTAAAAAGTAAAATTAAAAATAAAAGGGTTATCATTTGCATTAAGTGTTAATACAAGAAACAGGTCAATAAAATACAACTCTTTAATTCTTTACAGATCTTTAATCTTCCATTGTATTGCAGCACAGAATATTTGAGATGACACTGAAAGCCAAACTTAATAATTGAGTTAAATAACCCTACAATATGTGTTCAGCACCCTGAGTAGGCCTACCAAGTTTAAATGTACACCCAAAGACAACACGACCTTTCTTAGTCAAAACATTCTCCGTCTGCACAGTTAGCGGCGAGGGACGTTGGAGTGGAGTCCCAGAAAGACAAAAATGGTGGGTGTGTCTGCTCTGCTGGGTGAAGATAGGCTGTGGTGGGTGTTAGTTTAAATAATGCAAGTGAACATCTTATCTGTGTTTTCATCAGGTCTTTTGTGTCTTGTTATTTCCTGAAAACAAGGCCAAGGCTAAGTAGAGGATGTCTCGTTATACTGGCAGCAACAACAGGCCTTAAGATACTAGAAAAAATATAGAGTACGTTCAATGAGGTAGCACACATCACAATAAAAAAGAAAAATAGAAAAAGTAATAAATACTAAACAGACCACTTCATAAACAGAAAATATACATTACATACAAAACAGTCTTTTGGACACACTGTTCTCCAGCTGTCCAAAATCACACCTGAGGTAGACTTGTATAGATTTTTGACAAGAAGAGTTCTGTCTTGTTCACACATGAGAGGAAATACAAACTACAACCAAACAAGACAAACACTGGGACTCAGGCTAAAGTATTACACATGATAGATCAGACACCGTCGCCCTGTATAGTGGGCATCACGGTGAACTCAGGCGTCATGATCATTAATGATGATCCACAGGTTATTGATGCTGTTAAACATCCTCTGTGCTGTGTAATCAGTCACCAGGCCCATTAGCTAATCTATTCATCTACTCATTATCATGCAGACACATCATAAATATTAAGATCCCTGAAAAGACGATGAATATTTACAATAAAAACAACATCATGGTGTCTTTTAAAATATAGAGCCATTCCAGGGCTGCTTCTGTGATTAACAGGTTTAATTTTTATTTATTTATTAATTTACTCTGAGACAACTTTTCTGTGCTGGTGGATTTTTCTTCTTTTTTTGTTTTTGTTTTTGTTTGTTTTGTTTTTTTTATTTTGGACAGAGCCAGGTTCGCCATTTCCTCCTGCTTCCGAGCTTTATGCTAACCTAAGCTAAGCTAAGCTACGCTAAGCTAAACAGGTCTGGGCTCCAGCTGCGCAGGCCTCCTTCATACACAGATATGAGAATGATATCAATGTTCTCATCACACTCTGTAAAGAAAGGGTATCAACAAACTATTTTTCAATGCTATAAATGGAGGGTGCATGTGAAGACTCTAACCCGAATGCTAACTCAGATGCAGTAGCTAGTAAGCTCGCTAACTGGCTAATCTACTGCGCTAGCTTTGTGGGCCAGGTAACTACCAAAGGTGGGACAGAGTCATAGCTTTGCAAGTCACAAGTTAGTCTTAAGTCTTTGCATTCAAGTCGTTGTTGACATTCTGGGACTTCGTGTCAAGTTCTGCCTGTTACATGCATTGTCTTCTTTCAAAATACATTTCTGTTTTCACAGGAAATTTACTGTTTACATACAGCGTCTTTCAAAATAAAAGCACTACGTTGGTACAACGCTGCAAACTGAAGATTTTTCTTCCTTCGACATCAAACCCACATGGTTGGGGTTTAGGAAGAACAGGAACAGGGTTTGGCTTTAGAATCTTACGGACACGAACGCCGCTGTCTCGGGTGAAAGACGGTGTTTCTTGGATCCATTTACCATCCCGCCCCACTCGGACATTCACCGCCTTAACTTTTGCTCTTGTCCCGCGTTTCCCCCTGACGCCACCGGGCACAGTTAAACTATAAAGGCAACCGGCTGCATATCATGCCGACATTAAAGGGTGCCTTTTTTGGGTGGTTTCTGACACCACAAGTCACTGCCCAAGCGCCGGCATGGTTCTCTCCTGAAACGTGACTAGATACCATCAGACTTGTTTAAACAAAGTGGATCTGAAGAGTTAGCCGAAGTGTTGACTTGCTGGGAATGAACAGTGTTCATTCAGGAAATGAACTGATTCTTGGTACACTTTTTAAATAACATCATTGTTAGTCTTTGGGCTTGGAGGAAGGTATCAAATATTTTCAAATCAAAAGGCTCAAGTCGAAATAAAGTCACAAGTCATTGGTGTTAAAATCCAAGTCGAGTAGCAGGTCGTTTTTGATTTTGTCTAGTCATGAATCCCAGTCATGTGACTCGAGTCCACACCCCTGGAAACTACTCTGTTTAAGCTACATAACAGCAACTTTAACCTTCTGACATACTACCAGAAAACACAGGCTGCTTCTTTCCTCTACAGCTATATAGCAGGAAAACATTTCTACCGTCCCACCTCACTGTAGCTAAATATCTTAAACTCACATCACATTGTCTGTTTGACCACTTGTGTACATGTCAAATCGGCCCACAATAGCACATCATACTAAAACATGCACAGTGTGAAAGGTGTTCAGCGTGGACGGCTCCTTTAAACCACATAACGTTGCCACAGTACTTGCTGCTCTGTGGTGTACGGCAGACAATGACATTGTGAAAGTGCATGGCTCATTTGGCAGTTAATGCCCTGGGTCCTCCAGCACCCCAAGACAGCAAATAACTTAAACATCTAGACACATCCTAAAAGACACTCGGTCAAAAAAAGTTCTCCCTGAGTTCAAAAGGAAAAGGCTAAACAAACTGAATGCAGGCTGAGATCACAGAGAAACCATCACATACACAAACAGAAACATTAAACACTAGCATGCTGTGTTTTCTGTGTCGTAACAATTCAGTTAAGTTGCAGCTTTGTAAAACTACACCGTTATAAAATTATACTGTCAGTAATCTGTGATAGAATTGTAAGACTTTGTTAAAAAGCTGTGACATATTTAGTTTGATTGGTACAAAGATGTTTCTGAATCACAGCACAGGATCAAATGAAACTATTAAAGACGTCAAATGTTCAGGAGAACAACTCTGAATAAATACTTAATATAAAAAAAATAATATCTATATACATTCATCCCCTTCTCTAAAATGAGTAAAGACAAAAACTCATCTCAGATCTCAACTACTTTCTGCTTTCACGTGAAAATATCCCTGATATACGTGTGAACATTCCCGTCAGATCAACACAGTTTTGCAGACAAACTCTGCCTTACAATCAATACTGGTCTTGCATATAGGTTTAAATACTGAAATGGCAACTTGGTAATTACAGTAAGACGTAAACTTCACCACGACGAGAGACAAAGAAGAATTATTTTCCAAGAGAGTGGAATATGACATCTGAAGGCAGCTCTCCTCCAACCTATTGCAAAGTGGAGGTTATGGCACTTGTGTTGTGACATTCACTTTTCACTAGAATACCTGAAAATGTTTTCCCACAAAGGTGGACACAAATATTTTTAGCAAATCTTTGGCAGCCTGGGACATGTTGTGTCTCTTACATTCACGTGGTGGATTGTTTACCTCATTATTTAACTTAAAAATCATCGGCAATTCACAACAGAGTATAAGGGACACTTTTTAAGAATTACGTCATAATATTTTGAGGAAAAGGTCTTAATTTTTGATGGAATTTTACAAGAACAAAAATTATATACCAAAGAAATGTAGATGTTATGTTTGTCATATTTTGGGGGGAAAAAAAATTTGTGATGTTACGCGATGCTCACCACAACTATTCTCATTATTTGCTAGTCTCATAATTTTGATTTATCAAAATGTTGCGGTGACCCTGATACTCTGTGGTATCACTTAATCTCAGATCTTGTTTTGAAGTGAATTTATCCGAAACCAGACACAAGGGTTTGACTGATGAATGTTTTTAAAGGCTGATACTGATGTCGTCAGACAAATGCTGAAGCCAATTTGTTTGCTACAATTATCAGTATCATGACATGATAATGTAACTCTTTTCTTCAATGTTTGCCTGCTTCACTAGACGTGCTCTTGGGTATGTTAAATCTTTAGAAGTAATACTAACAAGTTTGTTAATCAAGCTAACTAGTGGCTATTCTCACTTTAGCTAAGTGGGTAAAGCTATTTGTTTACAGTGGTGTATGGTGAGGCTACATGTTAACCCTTCTTACAGGAGCTATATGTGAAATTCAGAGCATATGAGTTGTCTGCAAACAGTTCTCAACATGGAGGTGGCTGGCAGCTAGCAGCTAACGGTGCTAACTCCATAAACAGTGCTAAACAACAGCAACAGTGCTTACAGAGCTAACAGTGTTGGCAGAACCAGTGTGTGGGCGCTAATCTATCGCAATGACGTAGTCCCAATATTAGCGGTTACCGCCATCTGACCGCAGTGCAAAGGGGCAGCGATGGGCTAGCCAGTGGAATACACACACACACACACACACACACACACACACACACACACACACACACACACACACACACACACAGCTGGACCAGTTTAGCACAACAAATCACAGAGAAGCTCAGATTACAGCACACACAGAGGTAGCGCGACTTCAATTTGTGCTCAGGACACCACTGCATCTTTACATAGCAAATAGAGGTTTGCTGCTGTTTTGATGGGCGGCACAGTGGAGTAGTGGTTAGCACTGTCGCCTCACAGCAAGAGGGTTCCTGGTTCAGTCTCAGGAGGGAGCCCTTCTGTGCAGAGTTTGCATGATCTCCCCGTGTCAGCGTGGGTCTCCCTGTCTTCCTCCCACAGTTAACTGGGTTAACTGGACTCTAAACTGTTCGTAGGTGTGAATGTCAGTGTGAATGGTTGTCTGTTTCTATGTGTCCTCGTGATAGTCTGGCAGCTGGGATAGGCTCAAGCCCCCCCAAGACCCTCGATAAGCAGGTTACTGGAAATGGATCGATGCTATTTTAATGCTCTGCATGTCACACACAGGACCTTTGAAGGAGGATAAAGAACATCTCCATTGTCGGTTTTGTCACTTGCCCTGAGATTTTCTCAAAGTTTAGCCTTTGAATGTTTGTGTGGCAGCGTATGAACTAAAATATAAGTACTGTGAAAATGTGAGAGCCACATTCATGCCTGAGTGTGGCGAACTTTCTCACAGCAGGTATTCTGATTTGTTACAGCAGGAAACAAAAGAAACAGGTGAAACTAAAACCCTTATAATGGATCAGTTCCTGTGAAGTGTCCTCATAAGACAGGACAAGCATACACAGTACCAAAACCTAAATGGAATGTGACATGTTACAAATTGCATCTGTGTTTTTCCTGTTCTGACATGTGAAGACCTCTGCTGTAAAACAGAGAGAGGTCTGATATAACCATCATGTGGCTTTTATAGATGTCAAATATCTGCAACCCATTTATCAGTCAGCCCCGCCCCTGGTGCAGCTTCTCACACACCCTGTGTGTGTGCAATCCTTTGGAGAGTTGTTAAAATAAAAGGCTCAGCTAACTGAGGCACACATCATGTCAGATCAGTCCTGAGACTTGATATCTGTGGCTGCTACACGGCTGAATCAACAGTAAGTCTGATTGTTTCATTCCAAAGCTAAGACACTTATCCGAGGCAGAAAAACAACCCAGAAATGAAAGTTTTCAAAGTGGACATGTCTGCCAGCGCTCTATCGAACAACACATCTCATCAGCAGCGCAGCGATGACTCCTATCTCTGCCGCTCAATAAATAAAACCTGAGGTAGCTCTTTGTTAAAGCAGTGTTCCAGTGGAAAAACCTCACAGTTTCCCCTCAAGGCGTTCACTCTGAGTTTTCAGAGAGGGTGGCCTGGCTTTGCTCCTCTTCATCGTCCCTGTGTGAGGTCGCTGGTCCCTGAGAGCCTGGAGACGAATGCTGCTGCTGCTGCTGCTGCTGCTGCTGTGCTTTGAGCGGACAGCTGGCCACCATGTGGAAATACTCTGACAGAAATGACACTTTTTGGGCTGAGGCGGCAGCTGACACTCTTTGGCGTGATGGCCGGGTCCTCCACAGTTGTAGCACCTGAAATGAACGGTAGACAGGAAATGAGAGGCGTCTGTTGTTACAGTACTTTCACTTTGTCATGTCACAGTCATGTTACATACCTACAAGGTTCTTACTGTCAAACGAGGCCAGAAAAGTGAACAGTATAAAGAGAAGCAGGCGACTGAAACTGGAGATAGTATGACATGAGTTTACTGTCACATGACACAGTTCCTTAAACACTGGCTGCCTTAGTCTGAGCAGTGATAAAGGGATGTGTTATTTTGGAGGCCGTGATGCACTTACCTATGACACACAAGTCAAATGTTTTGATGTGTGACTGACCGCCTTTTGCAGGAATAAGGAAGTGCTCAGTATTTTTTGATGTGGTGATTGCTCTTAATGTTTTACAGATCTGAAACAGTGCTTTAGAAAATGGGCTCAAGCTGAGAAAAACTGAGAGGGATTTTCAAGGATGTTGTCGATGTCATAAGTTAAGGACGAGAATAGTTATAGCACTATACAATTACACTGATTTTACAATGGAAACAAGCAAAATAAAAGCTATTTTTTACTATTTTAGTTATATTAAAGTATGAAATAGTTTCGACAAGCTGCTGGTTTTCATTGAATCTGAGCACAAATCTGTGAAGTGCTTCATTTCCACCATCAGAGGGCAGCACAGTCCAGCTTTGGTTCCACATCCCTCTGCCTCTCCACACATCTGTCACCATGCGTCCACACTAACTGCAGTCCCAGTGGTGTGCAGCTGTTAAGGGATTTGGCCAAATTGATCTGTGTCCCTCAGGGGATTGTATGAGGGACACTATGACAGCCAAACTTAGAGCTGGCTTTGTTGTTCCTCCAAACAAGATAAAAGGGTGGACGCTGGCTTTGCAGAGTGTTTAAAGTCTTACTGCTCTTCATTGTGATGTCTGAGCGCAACTGAGTGCAGAGTATGTTTTTATATTCACCTGCCAAAGAGGAAACTTTATCTGTATCATCTTAAATCTTAGTTTATCTCTTAAACTCATAGCTTCACTCATAGATGTGCTGTTAAAATGATTCAGCTAATTCTGCGTTTCAAAAATTCATATCAGACACAAATGGTCATTCAAAGCAGAGTATGTCATATATCTTGAGGAGACTGAACAGCTTTTTGCATGTCCCTGCCGACTATTAGTTCTTGGATCTTTCATTTTTGATCTTTTTTCACACACTGCCCTCCATCTTTGAAGTCCATGCAGGCTATGGGACTACAGCACCAATGAGTGTGAGTTTATGTGAGGGATACACGGATGTTTTAATTGTATTTAAACCTGACATTTTTTTACAGCAGATACAAACATGTATCTTAAAGCTTTGCATAATAAGCGCATGGCCATTTTAGGTGACCACTGGGTGCTGTCTGTTGACAAAATTAGTAAGGTAACGTAACCATGGTGTAAGCCCAGATTCACAGAATATAGGCGTAGCTGTCCGTGTCTCTATCTTAGTGTGTTTTCAGTTCATGAATGTTAGGCTGACTGTGTTGCATTCACCTGAGAAAGTCTTGGCTGAAGACAGATAGCTACTGAAAGTCTTGCTGGCAGCCTGTACAAAGGCCATCACAAAGAGAAGGTATAAGGCAGAGCCACCAACACAAGATGAATGGCAGAAAATTGTGAGCAAAATATATGATATGGAGGTGTTAACCCACAGGATAAAGACTCAAGAGGAGCGATGTCAAGAGAAATGGACAGTGTTGACGTGTCAACGACAAGATGAGAGACTCAGAAACAGACTGTGTCACAGTGATGAATAGTTTTTAAGAGACAAAACAATCCAGACCTTTTTATTTTTTGTATACTTACTTCTGTCTGTTTGTATTCTTTTTTTTGTCTACCTTTTTATAACATTTTGCAAAAATAATAAAAATAAAAGGTTTAAAAAAAGACAATTTGTCACCTAAGAAAGTCTTGTTCAGTGTTTGGTTGTACTAAAAGACCCTCTAAGGATGTTTAGCTTTTCTGGTAAGTAGCCTTCATTTGAATTTAATGGTTTTAAGCCTGTTTTTTGCTAACTAAAATTAGCATTAGCATGTTCACAATTAACCATGGCTGTAAGTGCACTGTGCTAAGCTAGCTGCTAGTGTTATCCACAGTTACCCACGCTCTTCCATCCAAATATGGTCACTTCTGGCTCCAAAAATCCAAGATGGCGACAGACAAAATGCCAAACTCAAGGCTTCAAAACGGGAGTGCACAAACCAAAGACGTGACATCACGGTGGCTACATCCACAGCATATTGTTTGACTTGGCGTAGCAGGAGAAGCACAGGTGTAATTAAAACACTTATGACTGCTGTATTCCATTCAGGTGTGGCAGTCCCAGTGTAATGGTACTGTGCATACTGGTTCACTGACCTGGCTACAGCTGGTCAGACACTGTATTTTCATGAGGGTGTACAATAACTTGGACGATATTCCAACCTGTGCGGCTAGAATCTGCGACTTTATACCCACACTGTGCAGATTTACTGAGACACCTCTTGGAACAGAGCCATTGTTAATGTGATTAATTATACCTGAGCTTTCTGGTGTGAAAAGACACTCACATTTAAATAAAACTGTTACTACCTGCAATTTACTATGAATATGTCATTTAAAGAGACATTTGTAAAACAATAAGATGTGATATTTTCACAACAGGATGCTAATTAAAGACAACAGATGATAAAATAAATGATCATGCTGCCATAATGCTGCTGTCAACAGGTCAAAGCACACAACAAGCTGCTCTGATTAAACACAACACTCCTGCTGCCGTTTGTTGATCCTGTAGCTTGATGTGCATTGTTATCCGTAAATCAATGCTGAGAAAGCTGATGATCAGTGGCTAAGTGAAATCCTGTTGGTGAATTCATTAGGGCAGGATAAATAAGGCGAGTGAGGCTCGAGCGCTGTGCAGTGTGACACAATGAGACACTGGCCACTTAAATAGGCCAGCAACAACCATTGATTTTTTTTGTTTATGGACAATCTGGTTTTCTACGGGCCCTTCCTCTCCTCTCCATCTGCGGTCGAACAGGTAATTATAAGTAAACAATTACATATCTCTACTGAGTCTCATGTCTCTTTTTAATGCGCAGAAATTAATGGAAACCAAGAACATTTAATTTAACACACTACAGCACTTAGGTGAGGACTCTGCAACAAGCTGTGACATAAAATGATGTCATGGCCTTGTAAAGTTGCTAACGTGTTGTTGGCAAACCAATGCTTGTTCCATTAATATATAAAATATACATAGGTTTAACAGCTAGGTGCGCCACCTGCTCATCGGCTGTGTCTCCTGTTTGAGGTAAGTCAATAGCACGCCACTATTCTGCGATGGTGACACAACGCCTGAATGTAGCTAACAGCTAACCAAGCTAAACACAGCATGATTGAGTTTCTGTTCAGAGGAACATGACGTGTCACACAGTGAACTGCAGATTAATGTGACAACACAAGTTCACAGTAAATAAATGTAATGTTGCTGAAGTACTTCAGCTGAGTACAGTTTGGAGCTAACGTTAAAAGCAGCTGGGAGCCCACTAGCTCACCCAGTAGAGCAGACACCCCATGTACAAAGGCTTTGTCCTGGCTGCAGCTGACACAGGTTCAATTCCCACAGTCCTTTGCTGCATGTCGTCCCCCTTTCCCCTCCCTTTTACCCTTGATCTGTCCTGTCTAACAAATGAAAAATGCCAAAAAAATCATCTTTAAAAAGCAGCAAATTTGAGTTTGGCGTATGCTGCTTTCACATCACCTCCAGTCATTTCAATGAGGGGACTGCGTCAGAGGGGAAGCAGTTTCCTACAGGGCAGTGTGGGTATGAAGCAGTTGATGCCAATGTGCATGTGCACACAGATTTTGCTCTGCCATGCTGAGTTCACCGTGCTGAACTTCTGGCGGTTACACCTAAATTTGGCAGGCATCACAATAGCAGTAAGAAGAGGACACAGAGGAGCTGATAATGTTCGTGTCTAAATACGTGTAGTTACAGCACCAGCATCTTCTGAGGACAACCAGAAGAAAACCGAGCCCGGGATAACATTTCCACCATACTACTAGTAATACGTAGAAACCTTTGATAATTTCAGTGATTTCCGTTGTCTTGCTACAGAACGCAGCTTCAAGCTCGCTTGCACTTCAGACAGTGTTCACCAGAGCACCTGCAGGTCATTGCAACTTTTAAAAATGCTTTGCTTGCAGATTTAAGGTTGTAAAGCAGCTTTTCAGACACGTTACATTAATGTTTACAGTTTATTATACTCAGAGATGAAAGAACCCAAATACATTTAATCCATTCTGCACTTAAGTACGCTGCTGAATTACTCATACTTTGATAACAGCAAGTGTATATAGCTGTAGCTATTGATTACTAAGTGCTTTACATAAACTAAAAACAGACAGCAGTTATCTATCTATCTATCTTTCTTAGCAAAATAAAAATAATAATTATCATGTACAGAAGTGTATTGCTGCCACACCAGGAAAAAAATAATGGGTCAGCATTACATTACGACATGAAAAGTTTGTTGTTCTAACAAGAAGTTTTTCACATTATAACTATATTTTCACGTTAAAACGTTATAACATATTGTAAGAACATGAAACTTTCATGTTCTTACAATATAAATGATCACGTTTTAACATGAAACAATGTTGTTATAACATGAAGATATATTCTTATAACTTTTCACATTATAAGGTTAAACTGAGCCATTATTTTTTTCCTGGTGTGGCAGCAATATGCTTCTGTAATCATATACTCATTATTAATTTATTATTAATTTATTTGCAACATTTTAACTATGTTTTTATAATGCCATAGCAACTATAGATAATAATAACTAAGTAAAAAAAAAACTACAGACGTATACAGAAATATATTTTCATTTTGTTAATGCCATTTTTATGTATTAAAGCGTCACAGTTAAGGAAGGCTGTGTTGTGTTACATTGCCTTTTCTGTAGGCTACTGTTAGCCATGAAATATGTGCTTTGGCCACCAAATTTAGGGGCTCGGTGGCTCTTGGGACCAGTGCTTGAAAATATTAGTGTATATCCCTGTAACACGTAAAATGAATACTTGCAGTGTGAAGAAATGTTGGGTGCACCTAAATGACGTGCCTTTGCACCTAAATGAAAGAGTTTGGCTCACCGGTGCAACCAGTGTAAAGAGTAAGTCTGGAGCCCTTGAATGAAAACAATATTTGTTGGTAGATACGTTCAAGTGATGAAGCACAGACGGAGCCCTGCATCATCTCACAGCTAACCACCACTTCCTTCCTCTCCTCCTCTTCCTCCTCCCCGCCCCCCATCAGGGTCAGTATTGATCAGCGTGGCCACGAGTGTGGCAGAGGGAGCTCCTTTGTTTCAATACAACTGTGACCTCTGACCCCTGACCCCCGCTCGCTCACCGCCCCTCCTCCCACCCTCCCCTCCACCTCATTTGCACACCACATCCCATTGTTGCTATGGCAATGGCGACCTCTGACCTCTCTCAGGCACCTACATCTGTTATCAATTAAATGGATAGGATTCTTTCCCCTCCTGAATGCTGCACTTGTGTTTGGGAGAAAACAGGGAACATGTGAGTGCAATCAAACCTATAGCGGGTATTTAAGGACAGGAAGTTGTGGGATTGTTTTATCACTGCCCACCATGATTAATGAAGTTCAACTTAGTACGATGCTATCGCATTAATACCCTTTCCGATCTTAATGGCCGACAATCTGCAAATCAAACTGCTTTATTCTTGAACTGCAACATTCATGTTTTTGAACCCCTGAGAAGAAGAAAGTAGAAACATCTGACGACAATCAAATCCAGCAGGTATTTAAAGATTTATTTTATTACTGCCGGCCATGATTAATATGGTCAAATCTACAAGATGCTATCACATTAATGGCCTCACTGGATCTAAACTGTCAAAGCAAGGTTCAAAGACAAACAGAGCAACTGCAAATAAATGAATTTCCTCCAGCAGCCTTTATTCACGGCCTTTATATTTGTGTTAATAATAAAGAGATCAACTTTGAGCTGCTAAAAGCTACGCAGAAGGCCAAAGAACGGAGCGTTGGGGGTTGAAGAAGCCTGAGGAGATCAAATAATCTATTGATCCAGCTCAGCCTGCTGCTCCACAAAGAGACACAATTTAACCAGTAAAATACTTTATTTTTTTTCTGCTCTATGAATAACTTTAATTAACACAATGATAAACTGATATCACTTTCTTCACGGTCACCAGGTCATTTTTGTCTTTTTTTCAGTATTTAAGGTCTTATCTTTTTCAAAGTAACACATAAAAATCCGTCGTTGCACAAAGAATATTTGGTAAAACTACAAACACAGTCGAATTGTTTCATTTATTACCTATAATTTGAGTTTATTGAGTGTTTAGAGTTTTGGGGGAAACATTACAGTAGTGAAATGTAAATGCCCATCATTCAGGTTTTCATCATCAATACGATGAAGTACTCAATTTCTACTACTGCTGGACTGCATCGTCTTCTACTGTCTACTGAATATGCTGCATTAAAGAAGCAAATTGGTGAAGATCTTAAAGGAATACTTAGACATTTTGAGACACATTCGCTCTTTTTAAGAGAGGGAGATGAGAAGATTGATAGTGCTATCTTGGCGCTTAAGTCAGGACCTAGTTAGCCTTGTTTCGCATAAAGATCAAAAGCAGGTGGGAAACAGTTAGCCTGACTTCTTCCACATGGAAAAACACCTCTAAAGCTCACTAATTAATATGATTTGTGTCATTTATTTAAAAAATTATCATCTCTGGCCTCAGCTGGAATAACGTACTGAAACTATATCGATGAAAAACAGCTGGGCACCAGGCCCCCAGGAAGTGCGCCAAGCTTTGAAGCCAACTTTCGTAGTGGAATTACATCCGTCACGTGATGCCATGTGGCATAAAAAGACTTTTTCCCATTGACTTAAAGGGATGAAAGCGAGTGTACCTAAGCGCATATATTTTTCTGAGCATCACAACCTCTGCGAAATGATTTCTTTCTCTATCAGACTTTGATTCATTGGTCCAGTAACATTCTGAAAAGGCTAGAATATTCCTCAAATGCTGTATCCAGTTCTCTTTATACATCCATGCTGTGTGCGGTCACCCTTTGCTAAGGCATAATCTGTGTTTACCGACTGTATCTGGTTGCATCTGCATCTGCAGCACCAGCCCAGTCACCTGAATAAATGTCATTGTCATTTCCTCAAATAACGAGTACGTTAACGTGATTAGTTTTAGGCCTGAAAACCACTTGGTTATGGTTAAGCTAAGATCAAGTTTTGGCTTAAAATGCCCAGTTTAGTGGCACTATCCCGGCTGTAAAAGCAGCAGTGTCTCCGTAATAAACAACCACTTTTTGTGGCACTATCCCCAGTGGAAACAAAGCGACTAGTTGCTAAAAAACACCCATGTTTGGTGGCTAAAAAGCCATTTAAAGAGCAGGGATGACCAGCTAAAGAACACTTGTTTTATTGTTTGTTGGTTTTGAACAGTGCTCTGCAGGTGTCACACCATCTCCTCCACCTCCTGACAACAAATTTAGCTCATATACTACCTCTGTTTAGAAATGCTGATGTGATACAAATGAAACATACAAATGTAACGTTATCGTTGGTTTGCAGAAATATACAACGCCAACATTTCCTCTAGCGTCTGCGCTGGCAGCTCAGAAACACTGGGCAGATAGATAAACTGTTCTTCACAGAGAAACACTTCCAGCATGTAACTCCTCCTAATGTGACAAAATTTAATTTGTACATTTCTATTTGTGTGAGGATTAAACACACTAGAAGATATAACATTCATTAGTGAGCTTTAGAGGTGTTGGCAGCCATATTTTTTCACTTTGGACACAGCTAACTGTTCTGGCAACCTGCGCTGTATCAAGAGACGCTTCACAGAAGACAGATGGATCGACTGTTGTTCCAGCAACAATTAATTCAATTGTGATTTTTACATTTCTGTTTGAGCATATCAAAAACAATAGAGATACAACATGTTCATTGGGGAGCTGTCGAGGTCTCGAAATGCTGAACTCTGCTAAATGAGCAGGTGGATGTCCTCAGACGGGACTTACCTGTCACTTTTGGAGCGTCGTTTCTGGCCACTCTTTGGTCTTCTCTCGCTGCCCAGACATGGGGCCCCGTTGGGCCCAGTAACCCGGACAGACTCGAGTCCTTTGGATGATCTTTTAAAGGTGAACTCAACAGCTTCACCTTCTCTGAGGCTGCGGAAGCCGTCCATGTGCAGTTTGCTCTGTTAGCAAGTAAGAAACAAGGTCAGAAATAAGACTGAAAACATCAGATTATGATCTGTTGAGCCTAACGGACTGATATTGAGAATATAACTGGTGATGTGACTGCTGCTGTAATCAATATTGTTATAATAGCAATATATCAAATGACAGTGTGATGTCATTCTCACTCCAGCGTCGTCACATATTGACGTTCGGTCATGGACTTTCCACGTCCAGATACGTCGTGCAAGGTACCCTGGGTGCATTGGTTGTTGACGTTCTGGGACGCTGTGTCAAGTTCTGCCTGTTACATGCATTGTCTTCTTTCAAAATACACTTCTGTTGTCACAGGAAATTTAATGTTTACAGTCTCTTTCAAAATAAATGCACTACGTCGGTTTTTCTTTAACAACAAAAGCACGTGGTTAGGTTTTGGAAAAAGGAACAGGGTTTGACTTTATAATCTTAGGGGACACGAACACCGCTCTCTGAGATGAAAGTCGGTGTTTGTTGGACCCATCCGCCAACTTTCGTCCCTATCCCCGCCATGTATCCCCCTGACGCCACCAAGCGCTGTTAAACTATAACGGCAACTGGCCACACATCATGCCGAGGTAAAATGACGCCTTTTTTTGTTGGTCTCTGATGTCACAAGTCACTGCTCATGCGTCAGATTTCGATGACTTCTATCTTCAGAGCCAGACTCCATTGACAAAAACAATAATTTTACCTCTCTGAACATGGAAGCCACTGGACTACTGCTGCTGGTGAATCCGAGCTAACCCTTTAAAACACCAAAGTCACACAATAACGCAAACTAACTAACCAATCGAGGCAGTGGTAGACCAGCAGCTCCTGTGTTCTGCTGGGTAAAATTACTGTTTTTGTCAATGGAGTCTGGCTGTGAAGAGAGCACAGGTATGTTTCATTGCAGTTCAGTCCCCGTCAGAAAGCCCTGTTTACTTGGGAATTACTGAGCGTACCACTGGATAAATGAGGCTTGAATTAGCTGCACGAGTTGTGTGAGTTTGAAAGTGAATGCTTTGATATACTTCTGCTGCTGTTAAATGCGGACCCCTATGACGTCAATACATTAAGAATTTTTTCAGTTTTTGGATTCTTTGTTCACCGTGGAGGCATGCTAGACAAATAAGGTTTCTTCACAGCAGTTGAGTAACTGGTATACAAATGATCATTTGTGGGGTGGAGTATTCCTTTAAAAGGTTATCATTGTCAGCATTGTGCTCACCATTGTTTTGCTCAAGTTGCCAAAAACATCTTTTAATTTAGTTTAAGTCAGCTGTTATTTTTGGCATGTTCTAAAAAGATGAGTTAAATTATTTAGAGGATAAAGTGTCTTGATGTCTAAGCCTTAAACCAATTCCAATCCTGGTCTTTATGAGACAAAGGTGTAGCTAATTTAAAAATTGACCGCACACTTGCGCGTAAATGTCTTTGTTAGGTAATCCTCAGCTCGCTCATAAAAATCCAATCCTGCTGACGGCCCCGTTTAAACATCAATGCTCTCAAACACCCCTCCTCCTCTCATGTGTCTCCAGCCAAACCTCCAAAGCATTCCTCACCCTCAAACCCCCCTCTGCTTCCTCAGCACCACCACCTACAAGTCTCCAAAATAAGTCCATCTGGTCAAGTCCGCAGATGACCACTGCACTGGAGGATGCTGGGAAATGACACAAGGAGTAGTGCATTCCTAGGTGGTGAGAATGGATGTATCCTGAGGAGAGTAAATCACCAAACGGTGTGCTACACTATTGATCTTCACTGATTAGCTTTCCGATTGTGGCAGTAAATAAAATGGAGGATGAACTACCACACAGTGAAAACGCCAAGAGCCTGCTGTACTAAATGTTTTCCTTGAATTTTAATACAACTCACTATCTATTTTTAAGTCCATAAAACAGTCATATCAATATAAATAATCACATCAGTCATCAAATAAATACAATTGAAAGGTAAACAGAGTTCCTTTGTTGTCTCTGTATGGTCTGCTCCTGTGTTGATATTACTCTATGGATTTTGAGCTCACATATTAACATACTTCACAGGATAATGTTCAAACATTACCGCTTGAGAAAACAGAGGCAAACAGACAAAACACAATTCAATGAAGAAAACATTTTCCACATAACAATAAAAGCAGTCTGACTGCAGCCACAAGCTGACCAGTAACAAGCCTTAATGGTCATGTGTTGGTTAATACACATTAAAGCTGATGCTGGCTGATCTTCAGGAAACACAGAATGTAAACCTGCTGACCTGTTTGACCACAACTGTGAGAGGCTCTGTTGACTGCACTTTATATGTGGGAATAGAAGTCAGACAGTTTCATCTTAATGAATGTTCTTTTGTTACTCTCGACCACAGCACACGATAAGAGTCAAACTGTGGTCAGTCCAGATAATGATTTTTTTTTTTCATCTGCTCTGCTGTGTGGAAAAACAAACATCATACAAGAAATTGTATTTTTTTTTACTTTTTTAATTCTAGATAATTTGGAATAAACCAAAAAACTGGATAGTGTTACAGGGATTTTTTTTGTACATTGTACGTTTCTGCAAACCACAGATATCACGCATATATCAATGCTCCTGAAGTGACGCGGTGTATGAGCTGACTTTGTCTTCAGGAGGTGGAGGGGATTGTGGATGCCAAGCCGCACACCACTGCAGACCACTGTTGAAGACCAACAAACAACAAAGCTGTTTGTTTTTTAGTGATTCACCTCTGCGTCTTCAGTGAGGACAGTGCCACGAAACGCAAGTGTTTTTCACAAAGAAATGTTCACATTTTTTGTGGCTTTTTAAACACCCAAATCAGATATTTTAAGCCAAAACATGAGGTTTTTCTCACTATAACAAAGTGTTTTTTGTGTCTAAGTATATCCACACATTAACCACAGCACTGTTGAAACATTACGTTTCAGCGTATCAGCTACATAACAACATATTGTGGTCTGCAAAAATGCATAATGCCAAATGGCGATTGGATTCCCTCACAAACCTCACATCTCTGTAGTAGATTTTTCAGTGGTCGGTATAAAGTACTTGTTGGATTGTTGAACTTCTGGAATCGACGCAGTAATAGGCCAGGTGTACAGAGGTGTGAACGTAGGCAGGGTTTGAACTTCTTTAAGCTCTTCAATGTGTCATCATACAACAATAATTTGTATATCTAACAAATTAGCGCGCCACACTTAACAATAAGTTACGTTCAGCTGACATTAGGTGAGAGGCAGGGTACACCCTGGACAGGTCACCAGACTATCACAGGACTGACACATAGAGACAGACAACCATTCACACTCACATTCACACCTACGGACAATTTAGAGTCACCAGTTAACCTGCATGTCTTTGGACTGTGGGAGGAAGCTGGAGTACCCAGAGAAAACCCACACTGACACGGGGAGAACATGTAAACTCTGCACAGAAGGGGCTCCCCCACCCCGGGGTTTGAAAGCCCAACCCTGAGTTCGAACCAGGAACCCTATCAAGTTATGTACTTAACGTAAAGTTATGCAAGTAAGGTTAAAGCGTATGAAGTTACTTTGGTTAGATTATGGAAAATAAAAATGGTGACGACATACCTAAAAAGCAACCTCAAAGCTCACTTGGTTTCACACTGTTTTAAACATCGGTCTCCTGGGTGAAAGTCCTGTGTTGTTTGACCCATCCACCATCCTTTCTTTCACAGACTTAAACTACTTCCTCTTGACGCCCGTCAGTGCATTGGTCACATGATTGCAGCCCTTGATTACGTTGGTCACACACAAATTACTGGCTCATGATTAGGTGGGTTATATACAAATTGCTGTTCATAACTTTTCATAGGTAAACCTACGAACCTCTGAATACCTTTAACTTTGGCTAATAAGACTTAAAGCTCCCATCTGATCAACAACCACACATCAACGATTCACTGAAGCCCACAACAAGCATGTGCAGAGCCTTTCTCCCTTCTCTTTCCTCAGATGATTTACAGCAACACAGATGCAGGTAACCTGAGAAGAGGTCTCTGCCAACGGGCTCCACATGGGAGGTGGGCCTGAAACTCGGGGTTAGGTGGGCTCCCTGATGTTTTAATGACTTTATAACAGGAAGCAGCGCTGGATGGGGAGAGGAATGAGCCTTGTTATTTCTGCTTTAGCCTCTAACCCCTTTTATATAGAAATGTTTGAGCTCGACACCTTTGAGCAGGCGGAGCGGCTTTAAGATGTGTTAATCTTCAGGTAATTTTACACAGAAACACAGCAGGTGTCTCACATTCTTCTTACAGGCTGTCTTTGTGGGATAATGTGTGACTTTACTCCAGAGGGGTCGTTTTTTTCTGAGCCGTTACATGTGTCTTTCTTTTGAATTCTTGCTTGAAAGGTGACTTAAACGATAAATCCATTATAAAACTAGTAGTTGATTAATTATCTGTTGATCAACCTAATTAAATAAATGCCCTTCAAGAGTCTTGTTGGTCAATCCAGTGTCACTCTCGTCTCATCAAATAAAGACGCCTGGCCCAGCCTGTATATGTATGCGGGGCCCATGTGGGAAGTAGATGGGTTGCAAAAATGGGCCCCATATGGGATTGTCCATGGGTTCCATATCGGCCCCATGCCATTTGCCCGCATGTGTGGATTTACCCAAGATATTTTGGGCCCATATCCACTTGGTACCCAGGTAGCCCTAGCACTTGGGTAAAGCCATTGATGTGGCCAGATGGCATGGGGCCGATATGGAACCCATGGACAATCCCATATGGGGCCCATTTTTCAATCCATCTACTTCCCACATGGGCCCCACATACAAACGCTGGCTGGGTGGGCAGTTGCCTTCGCCTCAGAAGCCAACGCACCAAGGCAGCCTTTTAGCAGCATTACAAAACACAGTGGACAGCGGCATTTATTGACGCACTGAGTAACTGCTGTAGCATGAAGAGCAACAAAGTCGGCATAGGTTTGGTGGATGGGTCAAGGAAATTCCGAATCTTCACCCAGGGGACCGCTATTAATTTCCCGTGTGAAACCAAAAGTCATTGTTATTTCACTAACAACGCAGTGTGCTAGCATGTGTAGCATGCTACGCTAGTTTTTCATTACATTATGATAGTAACAAATGTACTTATGTTAAGCAGAACCATGATGTGTTTATTTTCTAAACCTAACCATGTACTTTTGTTGCTACAGCCTAATTAAGTACACCTAAAAACTTTCTTTTTTTTTTTTACCTACCTCAGTGTTTATTTTTAATAGAAACAGCCCCTGAGCATCCAAAATTGATGCTGGAGGGGTATCTGGAGCGTTATAAAGTGCCCCAGAATAAGCCCTAAAAACCAGGAAATGAGGTTCCCTTCCGCTTCCTTCATCGCAAAGTAAGCTGTTTTTTTGATTGGGTTTTTGGTTAGAGGTCTGAAGTAAGGTCTGTGGTTAACACAAGACTTTCACGTTTTGTTCTATGACATAAAATATGTCATTAAATACTCCACTCCTGAATTTCAAAGCTTATATGTGTCTAAGAAATGGCGGTTGCTAACAAGCTGTGGCGTGTGTCGATGTTAAATCATACGACTGTGGTGTAGTTTGTTTATAGCCTTATGATAGCTTTTTACCTCTGGTGATTGTACTTGGGCTGTGTGAGTATCATAAACGTTTGTTTGATACACAGTTTATTTTCTGCAATAATCAGAAATCCAGTGTAAAAATCCAACAGTTTTTTTGAGAGGGAACCAGGGCAAGATAACCTCCGAATCAAAACATCATCCCAGGAGCACTCTATAGTTTTAAGTGTAGGGCCACTGACCAAGTGTAGAGAGTAGAGAGTGATAATGTGTTGCATTGGTTCTCTTATGTAGGCTAAACAGGGTTTTTCACATGTGACAGCTTTAAGGTTTTACATAGTAAGCACTACAGGTTAGTGAATGTTCTGCATGCAAAAACACTGTCAATATCTCCTTTAAATGTAGGTTTTCTTTTCAGTATGCTCACATGCTCTCTGATGTTTAACACCAACTAAAAGCCAAGCTGTTCTGGTGAACACAAGTGTGTTGGCTAACAGTGAAATAACCCTGAGAGAGTGACAGCTGAGACAAACAGCAGCAGCAGCAGCAGCGTCTCACCTGGTGGACAAACACGTCCAGCGGCTCCTCCACAGGAGCTCCGTCCCTGCTGCTCATGGACAGGAAGCCGAAACCCATCCGCACGTTGAACCACTTGCACACTCCGCTGCCCCGGGACAGAGCAGCTTCCTCCTCCTCTACCTCACTCTGCGACCCGCCTGCTGCTGCACGGTGGACACAAACACAGTGATGATGATGATGATGATGATGATGATGGTCAGAAAGCCTGATGAACAGCAGGGTGCTGAAACAACATTACGCACGCAGCGAAATGACCCGAGAAAACAATAACAGGGCCTGTATGAAATACAGCTGATATTTAATCACTTTTATCAGGTGATTATTGTTGGAAATGCAAATATAATAAGGGTACAGCAAATATTCATTTTTATTAGCAAGTAATCTGCAGATTATCTGCTCGATTATTATTTAATTGTTCAGTCTATTAGTGTCGGAAAATTCTGAAATAAATTAAATAAAGTAAAAATGCGTATTGCAATTTCCCAAAGTCCAAGTTTACATCAAAATTTACTGTCATAAAAGACTTTTAAAACATTTTTTGTATTTATTAAAAAAAACTGAATCTATTATTTGTTATCTTTTGCTTTATTTTTATTTTATATTTATTAATCAATTAATTTATTTTACTTTTTATTTTCTTCTATTTTATTTTATTTCATTTTATTGTAGTTTATTTTATTTATTTATTTATTTTACTTTTCATTTTATTTGATTTTATTGATTTATTTTATTATTTATTTTTGTTCTGCTCTATTCGCACCACACAAACATGATGAACCCGAGGTTATTAAACCAGTGCTGACGTAATTAATAAACTAACTTAATGACAATTAAGTATGAAAAATAAAACAAACTTAAAAACCTATCTATTCACAGTCATTGACAAACTCACTGTTTCAGCCCTTAGTAATGATTATGATCAGAAGTCAATATTTTATTCACGATTGTACTTTTCTACAACGACAGAGCAAATTAGGAAGGCTAAATTTTCTAATATTCTTTAAACTACATGTTCGTGCACATCCAACAGGCCTTCAAAATAAAATGTCTAAGTCAATGAAGCAGAGCCCATCCTCAGCTGCTGCTTTAAACATCACTGACCGTCTCTTACACCTCCATGCTACCTCAGCATCAACACAAACACACCTCTTACAGACACCAAGTCATGGCTGCACACAGGCACTGGGCCCCTCAGAGAGGAAACAAGGAGACAAGACAAGAGGAGGAGAAGCCAACCTTCCCTCAGCCTCCTTCTTTCCTCTACTTCTGTCAGATCATCTGCAGAGAGCTCCTCATACCTTCTGCCATGGTGGGAGCTTCCTCAGCCTCCTCCGGCCCACAGTATCAGATGAGAGGAGTTAACATCATGCTGGATCTCCGTGCACCTTCCCTCCGAGCTGACGAGCGAGTGCGTGCGTGTGTTTGCGTGTAATCCTCCAGGACTGAATGCGTTCACACAGCTTCCTGCTCTCTTCTGGCACAATATGCAGAGCCCCTTTGACCCTCCTACCTCTGGTCACCCCCACCACACACACACACACACACACACACACACACACACAAACCACTTTTTCGGTCAAGTCCACGTGATCTCCAGTGGCAGATAAATCACACATGTCCAATAAGATAGAGAGCCGAAACAATTGACAGAGTGACCAATCAGAGCTGTGGACGATACAGCTTAGCGCTGCACCCAAGGGCCAAACCTCAGCCATGACAAAATGCCTGAGTCTGACATATGAAATCCCTTAATTTTTTACTTAAGCATTCCATTAATTTAAGAATAATGACTTATAAAGCTATGATGGTGCAGTATGCCTCACTTAAATACATTTAAATAATGATATAAGGTATAAATAAGGTATAAATTAATGGAATGTAATATGTTTAGTTAAGGGCTTTTTACAACTGACAGAATAACATAAAAGCTATGCCTTAATTTATACTTAACTTAAAGTTATGCAAGTTATACTTAACCTTTAGGTTAAAAAAAAAATAAGGGTTGACTTTTGTCCCATTTAATAAATAGGTGATTTTATCTTTTGAAAACCCCTTAAACAGTGCAGATAATCCACAAACATCATCAAATGCCTTTTAATATGCTACAATCCATTCATTTATGTACAAACATCAAATTTGGTTCTTAACAGGGAAATGTATTTATTTAATTATTTATTTTTGAGGATGGTATTTAGGTATTTGTAATGTTATTTCATTTATTTATTTATTCATTTTCTTTAAACTTTAAGGGGTTTTAGCCCTTAAATATACATTGATCCACTGGGAAAGACCAGGTATGAAATACCTCAATACTGAGTAGAGATTACTTAAAAAAAAACATTAATTCATTTATGGATTGTATGTTAGTTTTTAATAACAGCCACTTAATTTACCTTAAACACCTTAAACTGATAATACATAGCCTAATGAATAATAAGAAGAATATATATCTAGTGCAAATTTAGGGGAAAATCATGTAGCCCCTTAATTTAAGTCTGCTCAATTTGGTATTTAAGGGCTTTCAAAATTAAGGTATAAAGGTAAGGTATAAATAAGGTAAGTAAGGTAAGATATAAGGTATAAATATATGGAATATAATAAAGGGATTTTTTTTTTTTATAAACTGACTGAATAACATTAAAGTCATGTCTTAATTTATGCCTTTAAACTTTAGGGTAAAAAAATAAGGGTGGACTTTTGTGCTAATGAATAAATAAATAAATAAATGTTTTTACCTTTTGAAAACCCCTTAAACAGTGCAGATAATCCACAAACATCATCCAATGCCCCTTAATACATTATGAAGTACTAATTTTTATTATTTATATATTTATAGTATGAGGAAATTTCCTTTTTTTTAGAGGCAGCTATTTGTAATGATATTTTTTTGTCAATTTTAAGGGGGTTAAGCCCTTAAAAATACACTGATTCACAGGGAAAGTCCATTAAAAACCCTTTACTATATCATAATCCATTCCTTTATTTATAAAGTTCCTTCAAATCTGAGTGAACCTATTAAATACCTCAGTACTGACTAGAGATTACTTAAAACATACTCATTCATTCACTGAATGTATGTTAGCGTTTAAGGTCAACCACTTTATCTTTTAATAACACCTTAAACAGATAATACATAATATTATAAGAAGAATATATATCTTGTGCAAATTTAGAATCGATTTTGTGAAAATCATGTAGCTTATCAATTTAAATCTGCTTTTGGAGTTGTTGTGTTTTTAAGGGTTTTAATTTGTGCCATTTAAAAACCCTTATGTGCCCTAATTACACCTTAAATTGATAAGCTGTGGTCTGTGCCACCTGCACTAATGTTCTTTAAGAGCTTTTGAAGTTAACATCTTTGCTAATGAATAGACAAATAAATGGTTGAATCGTGATTAAAATTCTCTTTCGTTGATCATAATTTTCTGACGTGTAACAAACTACCATTGTCCAGCGTAATAAAGTGTCAGACGTACGGTACCTTTGGTGATGTCAGAGGAAACACAGGTCCTGAGTGTCCTTCAGATGAGCGCTATGTGTGACATCACTGAGGACTGATGCTGCGTTTATGTACTCTGTGATAACTCTACAAACTACTAGGTGACATTTGGACAGCAGATGGTATTTCTCCCTCTCCTTTAGTCTTTCAGGATGAATCATACATGTTGTAGATGACATGAAGCGTCTTGTATTGTCTCTGCAGAGGTGATTCACGTCCACCTGTTACAGTTTGTAAGAAGACATACGGTGGCCCGCTGGAGTCATTCACTCACACTCATTAATAAGTAATTAGTCGCTTTAAAGCTGCTGTACAGACCTGCTCTCATCACTGCTGAGTCATGAAACTTCCTGTAATCACACACACACACACACACACACACACACACACACACACACACACACACAAATGTACACACATTAAGCTGCTGAAGTCAGAAAAACTGCTCACTCATTATCTCTGCACATATAAAATGACTGTGTGTGTGTGTGTGTGTGTGTGTGTGTGTGTGTGTGTGTGTGTGTGTGTGTGTGTGTGTCAGGTGCTGCCCGATGCGGACCAAATGACCACCTCCATTCATGCGTTAGCCTAATAGCGCAGCCAGAGGCCCTCTGAAAGTCACCATGGAAATGGAAAGGCCCACCGGCTGCCGCATGACAAAACAGGCCACCCCAAGGTGACCGGGGTCACCCAGAGGGGCTTCTGGGAACAAAGGCTCGGCACGCGCTCGTTCAACAGCCATCGCAGAATCAACACACACACACACACACACACACAGGCTGTTATGTCACAGATTGAAAAGTTGCCTCTCAGAAAAGACAGGAGGGCTGAATTCTATAACACATGACTGTGTCCCTGAACTACACATTTACCTTGAGGTCCAGTATTTATGTTCTGTGTGTGTATGTGTGTGTGATGATGTTTGTTTTGAAACACACTTGAATGCCTGCCCGGGCCCGTGTGTGTTGCAGGGGTGGGGAGAATAAGCAGCGGCCCCACGGGACGCCTGTCAGCTCACCTTTCACCCCTCCTCCAGAGGGAGATCAATCAATAAACCCGATCGATGACAAATCTATACTCCGCTGCCATGTTGTGACAGATATCCCTCCGACAACAAGCCTCTAGGTAGGAAAGGCTGCCGAGGGCCACCTCGGGGCCGTCAACAGCAACAATGACAGGCTGAAGCCGTCTTTATCCAAAGAACCTGTCCGTTAAAGGAATATGGACAGATTTTGGGGAGGATTGTTTTTTTGGTTGATCTTACTATCAAGTGAAACAAAAAAACTGATTCTTTTTTTCTCTTCCTTTACAGCTGGGCATGATAATTACGTGTTTATAGCATTTTAAAAATGACTGATGGCATAATATTAAATATCTGTGTCATCTGCATGTTGCTTTCAGCCCATTTATCTCACAGTCCCCTGGTTAGCTTTGCGTGAACATGCGCAGCTTCACCCCTGACACTACCACCAGATGGCACCAGTGTGAAATACTGTTCTAATCCTGTCCTCCTGAGACCCTGTGTCCTCATATGAGGACATCACATTTTGGGTTTACACGACCTTATACTTCATTCTACTGAACTTAGACCTGTTGTCCTCGTTCATGGACGCTTTTTGTGCCATCTCATCTGAGGACATTGGGACTTTGTTGTTGTCTCATTTGAAGACATTGGGACTTTGTTGTTGTCTCATTTGAAGACATTGGGACTTTGTTATCGTCTCATTTGAGGACATTGGGACTTAATTATCGTCTTGTTTAAGGACATTGGGACTTTGTTGTTGTCTCTTTGGAGGACATTTGGACTTTGTAGTTGTCTCGTTTGAGGACATAGGAACATTGTTGTTGTCTCTTTGGAGGACATTGGGACTTTGTTGCTGTCTCATTTGAGGACATTGGGACTTAATTATCGTCTTGTTTGAAGACATTGGGACTTTGTTGTTGTCTTGTTTGAGGACATGGGAACATTGTTGTTATCTCTTTGGAGGACACTGGGACTTTGTTGTTGTCTCATTTGAAGACATTGGGAATTTGTTGTTGTCTCATTTGAAGACACTGGGACTTTGTTGTTGTTTGAGGACATTGGGACTTTGTTGTTGTCTCATTTGAGGACATTGGGACTTTGTTGTTGTCCTGTTTGAAGACATTGGGACTTCATTATCGTCTCGTTTGAGGACATTGGGACTTTGTTGTTGTTTGAGGACATTGGGAACATTGTTATTGTCTTGTTTGAAGACACTGGGACGTTGTTGTTGTTGTCGTCTCTTTGGAGGACATTGGGACTAAATGATCATTGACAGTGTTTAGTTTTTTACACCTATCAGGTCGTCCTGATCCCAAACAGCTCAGAGGAATTAAAGATGGCTCCCAAACACAGTCAGGCCTGAGGAGGATCTACATGGTGACTTTAACAAAACATTTACACCAACAATATGTTCATACATCTCTCACTGCTTTCTCAAACATCTCTCAACAGGAGGAAACATTTGTTGGGACTATTTGATATGAGCTTAGACTTCTGTTTGGTTTGCCATCTAATTAGCACAGACACAGTTAGCTACAGGTGTGGAGACACTGTTACAATAAAGAGGCCAACAGCAGACAATGCTCCATCCATGTGTAACCTCATTAGCAGCCTCCATCAATCAAAGGCTGGAGCACTGAGTACAACAAAGGACTTTCTCAGCAGCAGGGAGAGCTACACTGACAAAGCAAAGGCTTCCTTTGCCATGGCTAACATTTAAGCATTTACACTATAAATCATACACATTTTAGGAGGATACTGTTGTTGATAAATATTCTAGGCTATTGACGTTCCTTTGAAAGATTTGACATGATTATTGATCCATGACCAATTAGCTGTGCACCTGTGGGATACCGTAGAATCACCCACTGTCATCACGTCAGTCAGTGAGCTACTCTTATATTCATATAAAGATATAAATGTATAAAAAGCAAATTGTGTACACTGTAGTTTAGAGCTGCAGTGATTAATCAATCAGTTGTCAGCTATTAAATTAATTGCCAATCAATTTGCTAATCGATCAGTTGATTTATAGTCAGAATTCTCTGATTTCAGCTTCTTCAATGTGAACATTTTCCTGTTTCTTTTCCCTTTAATGAGAGTAAACTGAATAACTTTTGGTTGTGGACAAAACAAGACATCTAAGGACAACATCTTGGGCTTTAGGAAACCCTGACTGACACTGGGGCGGCTGTGGCTCAGAGGCAGAGCGGGTTATCCACTAATTGGAGGATCAGCAGTTCCATATTCGGCCCCTCCAGTCTGCATGTTGAAATGTCCTTCAGCAAGATACTGAACCCCAACTTGCTCCTGGTGGCTGTTCCATCGGTGCGTGAGTGTGTTAGAAGCTGTAGCATGTGGCACCAACAGGGTATGAATGGGTGAATGTGACTTGTAGTGTAAAACACGCTTTGAGTGGTCAGATGACTAGAGAGGTGCTACACAGATGCAGGTCAGTTCACTATTTTTAGCCATTTTCTGACATTTATTAGACCAAAGAACTGATGAAAATAATTGTTAGTTGCAGCCCTGCTGTAAATACACTGAACGGGCCCAGGGTGTCAGGGGCCCACTGACCTTCACCTGCAAAACGTCACTCAAATGAACACAAAACAGACTTAAAATGACCTCGAAGAGATTTAACATGACCAAACAAAGACACAAAATAACCTCAAGGAGACACAAAAATTACAGAGAATTGCAAAGCAACAAAATAGAGGTGAAACCACCAAGTTTGTGTAGGAGAGTTGGTGGGGCCTTTTGCTCGTCGGTTCCCAGGGGCCAATCGTCTCATAATCCACCCATGGATGTAGCAGCTTTATGAAATGTAGAAATGTTGTTAATTGGAAAAGACTATAGCCAAAAAAAAAACAGCTGTGTGTGTTCTGTGCTGCTGTGCCTTTTCTCTCCCTGGTAGATCTGCCCAGGTGTGCTGCATCAGGTAACGAGGTGCTGTGCACCTGGCATGGAGGAGGGATTTAAGAGCTCCTGTGCCAGCAGCAGAGGAGAGAGGCTCTGGTGTGGTGACTGCTGTGTTGTCGTGTGTGTTTGATTTGATTCTAAAAAAAATCCCGTGGATTTGAGTGTTTTAAAGGTGTTCATGTGATTATTTTTGGGTCAGTTTTGGAGTCTTGTTGGCCCCATAGGGACGCCTAAGGGAGGGGCGTAACAATCTGTAAAAAAAAGAAATAAATCTAAGATTATGTCACACAAATTTTCTCACAGTCCATAACCAAACAGGAACAGGCTGAAGCCCTGAGCCTATTTTTACCGATCCTGTATTAACCCAAGAAAAACTGAGAATATCAATAATACCAAAGAAAGAAAGTCAGAAAATTAATAATTAAATACAGCATATTCTAAATAATAATCCACAATTCTTTTATGTTTTGATCATTTTACATTATAATCTTTAATCATTTTGCATTTTAAGGCTTTTTAAAACTTAAAAAGTTTTAGAAATATCAATTTCCTCTATAAATCCTTTAAATGTTTAACACTATTACTGATTAATCCTACGTGTAAATTAACTTGGTTATATTCTACTACATAAGACACCTAAAGGATCGACTGTGCCTGTTTGTACAAACATAAATGACAACTTATTTCTTTTTTTTTTACTGCTTTTTTTTTTTTTTATCACTTTATGAAATGTAATTTGAAACTGAAAATAATCCATGTACTAAGTGATATTTGTTGATGCAGGAGCATCTATGTCAAGGCAACATGAGGTCTCTCCTGTGCTATTTATTCTATTCTACATCCAGGGACACCATCTACAGGAGACACATGGACATGCAGTCCGTCCAGGGATAATAATCTGCTCTCACAGACAGCTGGAGGATAATGGCCAGTCTCAGTGGACACAGCTACACCCCTGAGCATGCAGGTAATCAATGCACTGTTTTATCTTTCCCACTAGATGTCAGCTCGAGCATGTCTTCTCTCAGAGACCACCCAGGACCACATTCATACTACACTGACTCATATGTCACCCAGAGGAAGATGTATGCTCTGTATACAATAACAAACACATAAGCAAATCTAAATACTCCTGTTAGACACCACAAACAGCACCTATTATATACAAGCATTATTAATTCATTGATGATGTTAGTGGCTGTGCAGAGCAGACACTGTCAGGTAGGGATTAAGTTTTACAGCATCAACAGAGACTCAGCTCCAGTTATGGATTTGAATCTCTTCAGGTCACAGAAAATTGTTCAAGTTCCCTCAAATTCACGGGATGATCTGTGAGACAGAGGCATTAACGTTTTCAACAAAACACAACGAGCTGTATGAGGGGTGATCAGTGCCACGGTGAGGACAAAGGATGACATTAAAAGAAAAGCTGCATTCACAACAGCTGACTGAGTAATCACATTCACATGTGAGGTTCACAAAGCTTGAATACAGAATAGATATTATGGTAACACTGATTAGGTCTTGAGCTAACTATGGTATTTGGGTCCTAAATATAGGGAAAACAGAGACAAAGTTATGTGCTGATTTATACGCTTCCCTGTACATAAAACTTTCATTTTTACAGGTTCAACACACCTGCTGCAGTGACCCAAAGACCAGGGTACATCAAGAAGTGGACCGATCAAACACACCATCACAGTCTTTTATCTATCATTAGTAAAGTAACAAAAACCAGGTCCCACCTACTGTCAACAGCAGAAATCACTTTTCCTGTATTCAAAATGAATGGGTGAAGGTCTGGTTCTCTACTTCCAGAGCTCGCTGGGACATAAAAACTACATGAATGGCATCAGCAAAAAAGACTGATCCAAATCGATGAGCAGACTTGCCAGTTATGTTCCTTAATAAGGTTTAAAACCGCTTTTTTCTTCCTCGGGTTATTCAACTGCGCACGTGCGAAGCTTCACAACACATTTTCAATATACGGCTCCAACACCGGAGCGTGAGCTTTGTTTTGAGGGGTGGGGAACCCTGGAGCGCAGTGTATTTAATAATCATGAGGAAGCAAGCGAGCGCACACCCAGATACCTGTGGCTTCTACAGGTGGTGCAAAGGATCTTTGCAGCGGAGCGGTCGAGATGACATGTAAACAGAGGAAAACAACTTATATTTTCAACTGTGTCTGTTTGTAATTTCATCCCAACTATAACCAAGAACGTTTGTTGTCTGGAAATCATTTTCACTTCTTCCATAAACCAAAGATTGCAGACGTGCTCTGATTGAAGGCATACTGTACAGGCGGAGCGAGGCGGTGAGGCGTAGCTTTCCAACCACACTTTCCCCGTGACCCTCCCTACTACTGTCAATGGTCCCTCCCTCCGGAGTCCTCTATGTAGCAACTTGACCAAAGTGTCGTCAAAGTGGTTAGGCAGGCTTACGTCACTACAACATGATTGATAAAAAAAATCACCAAACAATTGGCTTTGTGAGTGGCGGAAGAGACGGGACATGTGCGTACGACGGCCATACTGCCGTTACAAACTCCTCCATTCATTTATATGGAAGTGTTCAGTCTCCTCATAATAAAGTCTCTGTCAGTCGTCCTCAGCTACTGTTACTGACACACAGGGCACCCTACAGTGTCAGTAGGAGTCTCACTGGGAGATCATCTAACTCCAAATGTAATCCCATCCATGGCACTAACATAGTGGAAAGAGCAGAAAGTTTGAGTAGGGGTGGTAGATGGGTCAAACACACATGGGACTTTCACCCAGAAGACTGGTGTTCATGTCCCATGTGAAACCAAAAGTCAACTTGAGTTTCTTCAACTACGCAACATTTCTGGTGTACGTCCTGATGCGTAAATATAGACAGTGCAGACGGTGTTGTTGCAGTATGAGTGATTGCCATTAAATTATAAACAGTGCCATTTCCTATGTATGCCCTTAAAAAACAGGCAAATTATATGCTTATTCTATAACTGTAAATCAACTTTTTTATGAATCAACCATTAAAATTGTTAAATTAAATGAATAATTTTTTGTTGTCTTTGGTATTTTTGTCATATACAGATATGCAGTGATGATTGTTGGGTAATATGTATGTTGATGTTATCCAGTGTCAAGTCTCTGATCATGTGACGAGACCATATGTGTATGATAGTGTACACTGGGGCCCACCGTAACTACCTTACACTACTGTGTACGTCACGTGAAGTTATTTCATCCCAAATTGTGAGCTTTTTCTAAACCTAGTCTAGCAGTTTTGATGAGAAAACCTAAAGTAGTTTTGTAGTGTTGCCTACATTAAGTGCTATATCGTAGGCAACTGGACTTGCTTGCATTTCTTGAAGACGTTTCGCCTCTCATCCAAGAAGCTTCTTCATTTCTAACTGACTGGTATGGAGTTGCAGGCTTTTAAACCCTGTGTGGGTGTGAACCCTGGCAGAGTCGTTAAGGTCACATGTGAGCTCTTAGTTTCAGAGTCGTTAGGTTCGTTAGAGTCACAATGTGAGTCGTTGACCCACCTGACCATCATGTATGTCGTTAGGGATGACTGAGAACCTTCACCGACATACAGTTGCCTACGTTTCCTGTGAAGAGGGAAGTTTATTCTGAGAGATACAGTGTATAATGAGCAAAAACTGACACATCTAAAACTGATGCTGGGGGAGTATCAGCTGTGGCACAGGAGGTAGAGCGGGTAGTTCACCAGTTAGAAGATTGGCAGTTTGATCTCTGGCTAATTCAGTCCGCATGTCCAAGTATCCTCGAGCAAGATGCTGAGTGTGTGAGTGTGTGAAAGCTGTGTAGCAGGTGGCACCTTGTGCAGTAGCCCTGGCCACCAATGCGTGAATGTGATTCGTAGCGCTTTGAGTGATTGGAGGATTAGAACAGTGCAAGTCCGTTTGCCTAGAGCGTCATAGTTTGAAGCATAGGGCCACTGACCAAGCTGCGACATTTTTACCAATAAAGCATTACAATGATAAGATATGATTTAGCCATTTTGGATTTCCCAGTCTATTACAGGCCACACAGAAATGCTTCCATATATGTGAGAGATGAATCCCAGCTGATTCACTCAGGCTCCACCTCCTGCTTCTCTTGTGGCACGAATCACCCCTCATACACGTCTCTTCGATTGGGGTTAATCCCACCTCCCTCCTGCTCCCACCACACAAACAAATGCCTCATTCTCGCATGAACCTTCAGTAAAACCAGTGTTTGTGTGATGCAGGGCTGCTTCTAACGACACAACAGAGAGCTCTCCATGAGAAGCAGCTGTGATCCTGTGTGATGAAGATGGGATGACAGGAGGAGATGGTGGAGCGCGGAGGGAACCAGAAGCCTCAGACTGGTTTGTGTCTTCAGTAGAGACATGAGGGAACTGTTGAGCGATGACATCGATTTTTCACTTTTCTCTGGAGGGGCAGAGGATGGAGAAAAATAAAACCCGACGTGCTGATCAGGGCTGTGCAAAGGCGAGGCATTATAGAGCCGTGTGTGTTCAGGTCGTGATGATGGAAGTGAAATCAGATTGCTGTGGTGATGCACCAGAGGCTGAACGCTTTTTATTTCACCTGCTCGACGCCACTTCATGCTGAAATACGATGACTGCATTGATGAGCTGTGGTTGGCTTTAAGAGGATCCCGTGTTACTGTGTGTGTGTGTGTGTGTGAGAGTGTGTGTGTGTCTGCAGCACCACGGACAGCGACAATGACTCGGCTGCGCAGGAAAGCCCTGGTGGCACTCTTCCTCTTCACGCTCTTCATCTTCGGGGCCATGATGGGGCTCCGGACGCTGAAGCCCAGCGATGGCTTCTCTGATCTGGCCCCTGGCATGGACTTCATCGGGGAGAGATCCGACAGGAGGCGGCTGGACGTGAAAGACGTGGTGGTGTCGCCGGGCCAGTTCCACATGGGCAGCAGTGACACCAAGGTGGTCTTCACCAAATCAGACCGAGACTACAGCATTTTTTATGATGTCCACATCTTCTACTACCTGTGGTACGGCTCCCCCAGCATGGACAACAAGTACATCCACTGGGATCATGTGCTGGTGCCACACTGGGACCCCAAAATCGCAGCCAGTCATGCCCAGGGAAGGCACACACCTCCGGATGATATTGCCTCAAGTTTTTACCCTGAGCTGGGACCCTACAGCTCCAGGGACCCCACGGTGCTGGAGTCACACATGGCCCAGATAGAGGCGGCTGCAGCAGGTAACTCTTACAACAGTGGCTCTGAGTGTTTCTCTTGTTGGTATGCAACAGTGCTGACACTCCAAATCTAGATATCAAAAATAATCTGAATTAAGTTCCCCAAGGTTCTCAAACAAAAGCGGAAACAGAAATTCTTCATCTTGAATTTTACAGATTCTATATAAAGCTATATAAAGATATAGTGGAGTAATGGTGTCCTGAGCTGACTGCGCTGTAATCTGAGCTCCTCTGTGGTTTGTTTTGGTGAGCCAGTCTGGCTACACATGCGTGTGTGTATCCCACTGGCTAGCCCATCGCTGCCCCTTTGCTCTGCAGTCATAAGGTGGTAAATGCCAATACCAGGACCACATCATTGCGTTAAATAACCCCCTAGCTCCTTAGCTCCTGCCGTTGCCGCTGATTAGCACTGTTTATGGAGTTAGCACCATTAGCTGCTAGCTGCCAGCCACCTCCATCTTGAGAGCTGTGTGCAGACGACTCATAACTCAACTGGAGTAATGGCGTCCTGAGCTGAGAATAAAGTCACGCTGTTTCCATATGTGTTGTAATCTGAGCTTCTCTGTGGTTTGTTGGGGTCAGCCGGCGCAGCCAGATGTGCATGTGAGTGCACGTGTTTATGCCACCGGCTAGCTCATTGCCACCACTCTGCGCTGGGCTCATACAGTGTCATTACGGAAGTGTAGCGCCCACCAAGTTATCACTGTTACCTCTGTCAGCACTGTTGTTTAGCACTGTTTATGGAGTTAGCATCATTAGCCTCCATGTTGAGAACCATGTGCAACTCATACATTCTGCATTTCGCATACAGCCCCTTTAATGATTGATAGAATAATAATGAGGGCAGACTTGTGGACTGGTAGCTGGAGAGTTGCAGTTTGCCAAAATGCCTTTGAGCGAGGCACTAAACCCCCAACTGCTCAGGTTGCCTGTCCAAGGCCGCCCCCTCGCTCTCTCTCTCTCTCCATTTAATGCATGTACAGGTCCTGTTTGTGCATGTGTGTGTATTTCAGGCCTGTGTGTTTATGACAACAGAATGCGAAACAAATTGAATTTCCCCTCAGGGATTAATAAAGTATACCTTCTTCTTCTTCTACTTCTACTTCTAATTAAAAAAATGAAGTCACTTTTTTATTAGAAAAAGTAAAACATTACTCCCCAGTTAAACATCGCTATGTGCTGAGCATCCATCATTACATTCAAACTTCATGCCAGACTGTACTCAGAGCAGACTTCCTCCCCATGCTGTGGTGTTGCAGGGGTGCTGGTGTTGTCCTGGTATCCTCCCGGGGTGGCGGACGACCACGGGGAGCCCACCGAGGACCTGGTTCCCGCTGTCATGGACGCCGCCCACAGGCACAGCATCAAGGTAACTGGTGAGACAACCGGTATGTTTTTCCTTTCTGATGATTTACTGAATGTTTGAGTTAAATGTTAAAGTGAGAACAGCATATCTGTTTGTGTTTATGTGTGTGGAAAGTTATTATATTGTGCACAGAAGATTTAAAGCATTATGTTTCAGGACGTCGGGGCTCCATCTATTGACTCCTGTTTCATTACTGTCTGTAATCCATGTCTGTGTTGTGGAGCAGTTAATGCTCCAGTAGATTAAGGTTATGTAAAAGTGGATGGTGCAGCACAGCTAATAGAATATGACCCTGTTTTATCGTCTCTGGCTCTTTGTTCCCTCGAAAGCCAGCACAGCTAACGTTTGATAATTCTCTCAACAATGCAAATTTGATTATTATCATTAATTAGAGTTTAACTTGCAGTACAATATTTGCACAGATGTACTTGTTAGTATTAATGCCATAAAGACAGACGAGATCTTTGGCAACAAGTCGTAGTAGCTATTGAGAAAATCAGGACATCTGCGCCAGGAGAGAAGAAAGGAAGGCGAACATCTGCAGAGTTTAATTTTGCTGCAGACACAGCATCACTCATCACTGTTTTCACTGAAGCTTCCAACATGTTTGTTGCTCTTTGTTTGTCTTTGTTGCTCTTCTGTGCAACCACATGCAGTGATGTGACCAGTTTTGGCTGTATAGGAAATGGAAATGGTTAAGCACTCTGGGGCAGCACCGCCATCTTGGAAGGATAAGCTAAGCATCCATAACTATGGTAGCTGCCGGTCCGAACATCTGTCATCTGTCAATCGGTCATCATCAGGAATATATACGTACAATATTACAAATATTACAAAATTGAAGTGTGTTAATGATCTCAGTTTTTACAGACCTTGACAGCTTGCCGCCTGTTAAGGTTACAGTCCCTGATGTCGATGTGGTGTTAGCCATTAGCACCTTCACCTGTCAGCGGTTCAAATCTTTAAATCTTTGGTGGGCGAGGCTCGAGTCCACTTTGCAAACAGGTGGATACAGAACTAGACAAACATGAGCAACATAATGTCATGCTAACTGAATGCAAACAAAAAGGCTAATCATGTATACCGGTATCTAGCAAAATGAACTTCATAGCATTAGCCTACGATTATGTCTGACTGTACACGAAATAGTATATTTAATGTTTTATATCTTATTTACTTTTGTGTTAGATCAGCAGTTCTTTTGGACACTTACATTAAACGTCCATCGAATGGCGCTCCAATGTTGTGTTCACACCAAATAAAACAATTTGCGTGACTAATTTACACGTAAAGTCCAAGTTAAGACGCGATTAGACATGTATTAGTGCCCAGTGTTACAATGGACACAACACAAATTAAGCAAGTAGCATGATTTCACATCATACGCTTATTCTCAAGAGCTGAAAAATCTGAACTTAAGCGACCGAATTTGCGCTGCGATAGCCAATAACACCAAGGACGTACCAGCGGAAGTTCATCCATGGATTCAGCGATCAACTCGCCCATATGAAGCGAGTCAACACAAAATATTCTAGTGTTCAAATTCACACAAATGACATGTCATGAAAAATTTGCATCGCGTTTGTTGTGAACACAGCATTACCCTTATCCTTCCAAAATGGCCGACTTGCTCTTGATGACCACACATTCCCGCTCCCTGTTCCAGAGTTAGCTTCACCAAACAATATTTTAATTAGCAAGTATGTTTTCATCTGACAACTACTGAATAACTTATTGCGTCTAACAATAGCTAGACATAAAGTTAACCAGTGGTTAATGCTCGTTAGCCAGCTAATCTTTGCTGTAGTTTTTTACAGCCAGCTAAACTAGTGCTACCTAGCTCGTTAAGTCAAGTGTAGTAATAAGACATACAGTAAAAAGAGACACAGGATAATAAATTAATACTGCAATTTGCCATTTTTATGGAAGACAATTTGATTTATAATGAGGGATAAAGCTAAAAACAAGTTATGCGTGGTCGCCATTTTGACAGTCCAAGATGGCCGTCATGGAGACTTTTTGAGAAAAAGAAGAGAGAGATTGGTTGTGCGGTTCGTCACACTCTAAACTTTCCCCCAAAGGGAGTAAAGTTCAACACTCAGCCAAGGTTTTTTAACCAACACAATCATGACTTTGTGAGCCCGACTGTAATGTGACAGATCCTTGAAATTCTTTCCACTTGAGAAAAAGTGCGTCATGCCCTTCATGTAGAAGGCAGCATATCTTGCAGCTGCATTGCATTCTGGTCCTCTGAGGCTCCTGACAGTGAGGAAATGGTTACGTACCCACGGGGTCCCGGTGGCATCTTCAATTTCAATGCTCTGACCTCAAAACCTGACATTTACAGTAGCACGGAGGTTGCAGAGAGATTAAAATGTTCTGCTTTCAGACTGGCTGAGCCGACCGCTGTTTTTAAAACCTCAAGTGCTTTAGGGTAGATTGTCTTTTTCAATGCAGCAGTCCATCTCACAAAGTCATATCTACTTCAGCACTGAAGGGGTCAGATACCATAAAGCCAAAAGATGCTGAAGGTGCTTGAGACGGCGGCGGCGGCAACACAAGCCGAGCAGATTCAGCATTAAGAGGACAGAAGAGCTTTCCCTCAGTCGACTTTCATGCTCCTTATATGGAAGTCTTAGACCGAGAACTGGGTCTCTCTGTGTGTCTCAGTCAGACTTACACAACAGTGTGTATCGCACAGCTGACCCGAGGGCTAATGCTCCAGTGTTTCAGTGCACCAGGGCTGCCGCTGACAAAATACAGGCTGAAGTCTGTGTTTGTGAGCAGTCATGTGTGTGTCTGTGTGTGCGTTTTCTTCACAAATGTCATGTGTGTGTGCCTTGCGCGTCATTTGATATAATGCTCATGACACAGAGGGAGTTTCTCTGTCAATATTCAAAAGCAAAACGACGTGTGAGGAGGACTTGTTGTTGCAAATTCCCTCTGAATCAAACCGCTGGTGTCGCAGATATCAGCAGAGACCAACACATGTGACAGACAGGAGGACAGAGGCTGATCTATAATCCCCTCCAGCGCTCTGTCCTCACTAATTAAGCATAGATTGACCCTGTTTGCTCAGAGAAATGTTAATGAAATGTAAATTAAAACTTTAGTAGAGCAGAAAAGTGTCATGTTCTAATGACAAAATCTCTCATTACGACTACAAACCTCTTATTAAAACAAGGATGCTTGTTTTAATGAGTAATGTATTCTCTTAATAACAGTTGTGTGCGGATGAGAATATTTTAATGAACTAATCAAGCTTTTTTTATTTCATAATCAATTACTTGTGCTCTTGCAAAGAAATATTTGGTCTTTTAATTACCATAAAGTCTCACAGTGTTACCATTAAAGCTGCACCAGTCAATGTTTTAATAACAGTGGGTCAAACGACTGTGTGAAATGTGAGAGGTGTTGTTTGTAGTGACAAACCCACTGAGAATTGTCACTCAACTCTGCAGCTCCTCTCAGCTCTGCAGAGCTTTTTAGCACCTGTAGGTTTATTGTTTTATTTTTCAAGCCTACAACTTCACTGTTTAGGTTCAGTCTCCTTCAGTTTAAGCAGCAACAGGCAGATGTTTTTACCAAAAAGGACTCTGATGCACTGCATGACGTGATTTTGCCAGGTGGGACATGCCCCTGGATCAACATCCCACATTGCATTCAACATCATCATCCTGTCATTCTTTAAAAATTACTTTGTGCTTCCTCTGAGCTTGTTTTTCAAACTTACGTCGATACAATTGAACAAAATCCTGATGAGCTGCTGCAGGGTTAGCGAGCTAGCTCGCTAAGTAGGCAGGCTGTGAAAATGTGTCAATAGTATTTGCAAGTGAAAATGTTATTATCCGTAATCTTTGTTAGTTAATAAGAGGTACAGAAGAGGTGCAAAGGAATATTGGAAAAAGCGCAGGAGTAGCACACCGATGACGTCAGAGAACGGTGACTGGTTGACTGCCCATCATAATAACATGCACTAGGGCCCTTGTAACTACCGTATGCCTCTGTGTATTGGTCCACATTTTTTTGTCCTTGAAATCATCAGGTTGTCCTTTTCCTTAAAAAGACAAATATACAGCTTTAATTTGAAGGAGTACATTTATTGTGTGGAGCAAAACATTTACTGGGAATGACTCATGGGTGCCCATAGAGACCATTTTTATCCAGATACTTTAAAGTGAGAGTTTAAAGGACCTCTTTAAAAATGGCCATGCTAGTTGTTCACCAAAATTTAGCCTAAATTTGAAGCATTATTTAGCCCCTGTCTAACAAGCTAAAATGAAATGGTTGGTGCCAGTGGATCTCTTAGGTCATCTAGTTTGACAAGATACTCCTATTTCCAAGCAACAGCCTCTTAAAGACAGCAACGCTGGTGTCCACTAATGTTGGTCTTCTTAGTCTGATGGATGTGTAAACAGGCAGTTTGTCCAATGTGTGGCCAAAAACAAAGAGATTAAACACACACAAAAATGTTTCTCAGACGTTATAGGTGCAGAGTTCTGTCCCCTGAATAATGTTGTATTTTTTCAGAATTGAAACTGGAGTTAAATCCTCTCCTGACAATATGAATTCACATCAAACATTTAGAGGTACTCTGTGCAAATGCCACATTCATATCAAACCGTAATTACCTCACACAGCCTCGCACAACAACCACTTTGCGCCGCTCCCTCCACACCCACAGTGTGAGTTTCTGAAAGTGTGTAGGAGGCTGAAGGGCAGTGTATGGTAACTCTGTAAAGCATCTAGCTGTGATTATTAACACACATTATAATGACTAAATTCTCCCATTATGACGACATATATTTATAATGAGAAAATGTCCCTGTCCTTAGAAAGAGTATAAATGATTCAGTCCTCAAACTGCTCAGAGACAAACTTATTTAACCAACATTACCTTCACAGATTAGATGGAGGGTATGAATGTGATATGTGCAGTCACCTCAGGACACACTGTAGATCATTTCAGGTTATTCTGGGGACACTTTCTTCAATTTCCAGGCCTCAAGAAGCCAAGTTGTCTTGCTCAGACTCATATTTCCCTTCATAATGGTATTTTGCATCTGCACTTTTGAATTTATCATCTCAGTTTACATAATTAGCTGATTTAATGCAGCAAACACCAACGCGATGATGTAACATCGCTCCAGGTTAGTGTTTGTCATCATCTGAAGAAAAGCCAAACATTGTTGAAAACTGTGCGGCGATGCTTGTTCGTTGCGACGACGTCTATACACCTGAGGCTGGGGATGTAAATACTGTGGAGTCTGTCGGCGTCACACAGCGTGAGGGGATCTGAGCAAACAAAGCACTTTTCATCCGCATCCGTCCGCGGTTTATTCAGCCAAACAGGAACAGATTGAGGAGCGTCTTACCTCGCTGGCCTTTCATGATTTCCAACCAGTCGAGACAGCTGACAAGCTCGAGCCCGGGCGCCAAACACCACCGCGTTACCATGGAAACTGTTTAGGAAGACCTTGCAGCCTCTTTTGAAAGATGGAGTGGGCGTTGAGCGCTCAGTGTTTGTGGCTCGACAGCTCTGTCAATGCTTTACTGTGTGCCGCTGAGCTGCAGTAGATCCTTTTCTCCCCCCTTTGTGACTGAAGCAAACAAGACTGCCATAGTTTTTCCTGAATGACAGAAGGCATCAATCACTCAGCCTTCAGCTCCTGCCAAAAAAACATGACACAGTGTTCTCTGTCAAATCATAATCATACCTCCATTTTGGGTGATTGTTTAATTTGGTCCTTCTAAAAAAAACCTCTGCTGCATATGTGCTAAAATTCCCTCTGGATCACATACAAATCTAAAAAAGACTGAGCACACTCTGTTTGAAGTTTGAATTACCACTGAGAAGTAGCTAACAAAGGGTTTCTTAGACACTTGGGTTAGTGGAATAGTTGCCATCCTGTTTCACCTGAGTGTGCTGACAGATGAGACGACAATACGGGACAAGCCTGTGGGGATGGTGAGCATCTGCTTCTCTTGTTCTCTCCTCCTCCTCCTCCTCCTCCTCCTCCTCCCTCTCAGCTCCATTTTCAAGAAATCCTCAGCATCCTGCAGGCTAAAGTTAGCTTCTGTCTGCCATTCTGTCTCCTCCTGTCTTTGTACTAGAGGAAAAGGACTGTGTTAGCCTGCCTGCCTTTCTCTTTGATGACTGATGGCTGTCAGACCAGCGTGCCTCTCAAATGGGGAATTATTTTTGTACCATTTGTCAGGGAAGCACGAGTGCACTTAAATCTGAGCACATTCAGTCGAGCTGTATGAATATGTAGGAAAAGGCACAAAGGCAAGAAGAACTGCAGTGATCGTGATGTTCCCAATTTTTAAATAATACACTGTGCTAAATGTTAAGACTTTTTGCGACCCTGTGGAGTTTCAACCCAATCTCAGGAATAAATGCTGGCATTGAATGTTCCTGCAAATCATGGTTACATTACATTTGTACATGATTATGAAGTGTTGAAACTTAAGGTTTCAACACTATCCTGGCTGGAAACACAGCAACAGGTCGACAAAAAACACCCATGTTTGGGCAAAAAGCTGCTGGAAACACAGCAATTTCTCGTGATAAAACAACCACTTTTCATTGCACTAAACCCAGTGGAAACACAGTGACAGGTCATTAGAATACACCCACATTTAATTAAAAAAAAGTTGCTGGAAATACAGCAATGTCTCAGTAAAAAACAACCACTTTTGTGCCACTATTGTAGAGGGAAATGCAGGGATGTCTTGGTAAAAACCAACCGCTTTTCGTGGCACTATCCGCTGTGGAAACATAGTGATGGGTCGCGAACAAAAAAACATGTTTGGCTGGAAGCACAGTGACACAGTCTCAGTAAAAAAACAACCACTTTTTATGCCACTATACTGGCTGTAAATGTAGCAATGGCTTGCTAAAAATACAGCCAGTTTTCATGGCATAATCCCAGCAGAAAATGTGGTGATGACTTGGTAAAAAACAACTGCTTTTTGCGCCACTATGCTTGCAGGAAACACAGTGCCGTCTCAGCATAAAACAATGGCTTTTCATGGCACTATCTTGACTGGAAACACAGTGACAGGTCACAAAAAAACACCCACATTTGGCTAAAAAGCCGTTGGAAATACAGTGATGTCTTGGCAAAATCAACTACTTTTTGTGCCACTACGCTAGCAGGAAATGCAGCCATGCCTTGGTGAGAAGCAACTGTCTTTTGGTAACACTATCCAAGCTTAAAACATAGTGACATCTTGGTAAAAAAACAACTGCTTTTTATGCCACTGTCCTGGCAGGAAATGCAGTGATGTCTTGGTATAAAAAAAGAACTGCTTTTTGCGGCACTGTCTCCAGTGAAAACACAGTATGGGTCACTAGAAATCACCCACGTTTGGCTAAAAGGCTGCTGGAAACACAGCTACATCTCTGTAGAAAAGTCACTTTCTATGCCAGCAGACAACGGAGCGATGTCACGCTAAAAAACAACCACTTTTTGTGGCACTATTGTTGAAGAAAATAAAGCGATGTCATGGAAAAAATAATCACAGTTGCAAGGTGAGGTGCAGGGAAGCATGACAAGACCTGAGGACAAAAACATCACACTGGCAGAAGGTTATGCTGAAAACATTAGGTAGACTTTTATTTTCAGTGTCCAAAACAAAACAGAAAAAACAACAAATATATATACAATATTAACAACAAATATAGTGTTTTTCTTAGTTTGCTCATACCAACAAAGCCTCATGTCATTCTTCAATGTGTAATTATAAACGCTATTCATTCAGAGTTAGCAAATCATTTGTACATCAGTCAGTAGTATCTTAATTAGCTGTCATTTTCATCACACATCCTTTGACCAATCAAATCTGAGAGCCCGCCTACTCTACACCATATAAAAGGCCTACCGTTGAGGTGTGCTTCCTCTTTAAGCACCAGCACAAGATGGCCTCCACAAAGGACCCAAACTCCAACAGGTTATGGCGTAGATTACAGCATGTCTCGAGTTTCTCAATTAATATTGAAACCATAAATTAAATGAAGAAAACAAAGAAGATTGTGTGTGACAGTCTGTCCACCTTTCCTAACAAAAAGGGGTTTAGCAAATAGTTAGTGAGGGAGTTGGTGCTTCCTCACAAGCGCTTTTTCTTCAACTTTCCTGACAGGAAACGTAGCGATGTCCCGGTATAAGACAACTCTAAAAAACACTAAACTCTCACTAAAAAACACCCACATTTGGCTAAAAAGCTGCTGGAAACACAGTGATGTGTTGGTAAAAAACAACTAATTTTTTTGCTGCTGTCCTGGCAGGAAACACAGCAATGTCTTGGTGTAAAACAGCGTCTTTTCGTGCCACTATCCCACATTGATATGCCTCAAAAAACACCCACGTTTGGCTGGAAACACAGTGATGTCTTTTTGCTGCTTTTTGTGCCACAATCCTGTCGCCCACGTTTGGCTGAAAAGCTGCTATCCCCGCTGGAAACCCCACAGCGATGACTCACTAAAGACCATCTACCGTCCTCTCCATCTCTCTGATGTTCTTTGTCACTTTAGAGACGTTGATATGATATGTATAAAACATACAAATGCAACATATCAACATTCTTCTGCCAACCTGGCTGGGGGTTTTTGACCACTAGTGGTGCTGTAGAGAAATGTGTAATGAGCTCTGCAGTGTTTCCAGTGTATACCGTCATGCTGATATTAGACCTCAGGGCTGAAACACAGCCTTAATCCTTCAGTTATACTCATCTAAAGAGGAACAGTTCCTGATAAAAGGTCAAATGAGTCAGTCCTGCAGCGTTCACACTCCACTGAGCAGCTGGAAAAATGTTTCATAAAACCATAGGGAGGTTTTCTTTTTCACCCTCTGTTTATAAATAGAACAGAAGTCACTGCAGTGTGACTATTAAAGCTTTTCAGACAGCTCCTCTGTCAATCATCAAGAGGCACACACACATCATAACGTCTTTGTAGGTGCTGGCCAACAGTTATTAACACAAAAGCATACAACAGCACCAGCACACTGCTTTCAATGTGCCCTCTTACTTTTTATACTCAATGACACGGTGTTACAAGACCGCCCATGAAATGTGAACATTTAGGAACAAGCACCAACAAAGCACAAAGTACCAGGATGTTTAATACATAATTCAAGGTGTCCTTCTCCAGAACATGTTTAAAATAGAGACTGTACAAAAGCAGCTTCATAGAAAACACATTTTTATGGAACTTTATTCCAGAGGTCATCACTCTGTGTCAACTTGTTAAACTTGAACTTGTCTCAGTCTGTGTCTGTTTCCATTGAGACGTGTCCTCATGGTGACGTGACCCTCTTCTGGCCACTTGTGACCTCAGCACTTTGTCCCGTAAATGATTAGGCCACATACTGTAACGTCTACCAGGAACATAACTTGTTAGCAGCGAGCAGTGATACTGATCAAGGTGAAATGGATATGACGTCACATGGGAGCTAATTCATACTGTATTGATCATGTTTCTAATAAAAGGCAGGAGAAGGTTCAGCTCTGATTTCCAGTTATCATCACAAAGTTGCTATTCTGAGCTGCAGTGATGATACAAGAGAGTTAAAGCATCAAGAATCTAGTCGGGAATGAAAGAATCTTTGCTCTATTAAAATGCTGCTGTAGTCATGTATGTATTAACTGTGCCAAACAGTCAAACAACATGATATTTGTTGGTGTTTTAAAATTGAAGTGGACACGTAGAGAGCCTGAAACAGCTTGAGAATATCTATTGCTTTGTATTAACTCCCTGGTTGGGAGTGAGTTACTGCCCCGAGGGAAGGAGGTCAAGTATCTCGGGGTCTTGTTCACGATGGAGGGTAGAGTGGAGCGTGAGATGGATCAGCAGTTTGACGTAAAGTCTGCAGTGATGCGGGAGCTGTGTCGAACTGGTCCATCTACGTCCCAACCCTCACCCATGGTCATGAGCTCAGGGTAGTGACCAAAAGCTTAAGGTTGCGGATACAAGCAGGGGTGTCTGGGCTCAGCCTTAGAGATAGAGTGAGAAGCTCGGACATCCAGAGGGAGCTCGGAGTAGAGTCGCTGCTCCTTCATGTCGAAAGGGGTCAGTTGAGGTGGTTGGGGCATCTGATCAGGATCCTCCTGGGCGCCTCCTGTAAGAGGTGTTCCAGGCACGTCCCACTGGTAGGAGGCCCCGGGGCAGACCCAGAACACACTGGAGGGATTATATATCTCATCTGGCTTGGGAACACCTCGGGGTCCTCCAGCGTTCCAAATACTTTGCTCGGCCTGCTGGCCCTGCAGCGCGGCCTTGGATAAGCGGTTGAAAAGAGATGGATGGATGCTCTTTGTTACTGGTCTCTTTATTATAAAGTCAGTACGACAGCATGAATGATGACAAAGTTTTTCCAGTAATTGGATTGGTCCGTTGGCAGGCTGTTGACGGACGTGATCCTCAGAAGTTGACCTGCAGGAAACACTGAGCTGAGCCCAAAGCTATCCCAAATAAATAATTAAAAAACATAGCATAACAACAAAAAGGAGAACAAATAAGGAGGAGTCTAAATATATGTGTTATGTCACTGTCAGCTGTTAATGTGATGACTTTCTCTTGCGCCTGAAGTCTGTCCCTTTTCCTTGGGAAATATTATTCTGGCTTGCGAACACATCCTGGCTGCTTTGTGTTGAAGTGTCTCTGGAGCCTTGATGGTTTTAGCGCCTCATTTGACAGGATTTCACCACATTCAACACACTGTGCTCTTGGCTCAGCATCACTGCCTGCATTATGAATCCAAATTTAATATATTCAGGGTCATACGTCTTCACCACTCACTTTGGAGCTTTTGCTGGCACAGGATTGTCTCCCACATCACTTCTTGTTTCAAAAACAGAGCCATTAAGTCTCAACACATGCAAGGCAGCATTAGGCAGGGAACAGTGGCAAAATAAGTTCATCTCCAACTGATAACGTACTGTGATTGGCCTGGTCATATTTATAGGCAGCTGGTCATTAAAATTATGCATCTTAATTTACATTTTTTTTTTATTTAACGTGAAGTCTTGAGCACATTTAGATATTTAAGTTTCCAAAATAAATTTGTAATTCCATTTAACCAATTGGCAGTACCTCTGCGGCCCACCAGTGGGCCGTAAGCCACTGGTTGAGGAATCGCTGCTTTAAGGGAACAACCAAACTAACCCAGTACCTGCATTCAATCCTTCTCGTACTCAGATCAAGGAAAAATTGACTATCTATACTGTGGCATTTGTAAGGTGACATGTGATTGGCCCACTGCCAAAGCGGCTGCAGCCCATACAGTCTGTTGTGTGGTGAATTTGAGCGCCGTGTGCCAAGACGCCATCTAAATGTTCGAAAGTATGGCTACACAACATGCCTGTGGCTTCTGGTGGCATTTTAAACAACTGAATGCCTCCATTGACACGATGAGTATCAAATGAAGTAGTAAAAAAAGGCATTGAATGAAGTTTCCCTTCGCTAAGTCCCACCCCTGGACGCAGACTGGCCAATCATAACGTAGCATCGCTCAGACCAGGGTCCGACAACAACACAGCTGTGCTCCATTGACTCATTTTCAGGCTGGTGTTGTGGATTTGGAGCTAAATGTTGTGCCTGGGGCACGTCGTGTATTGATGATACTCGTTACCTGGAGAGGTTGGAAAAAGATATACGTTTCTTCCCTGTTCCAAAACCAAAATCAGACCCTGAAAAGTGTAGGGTTAGCTAGCTAGCTACTGAAGATATAGCCTACTGAATGTATACACATGCTGCTTTTGCTTTTTCCATTACAGTTATTCGCAAAATAAAAGCAATATTTCTGAAATGTCGACAAAGTTAAAATGCTACTTGCAGGTGTTTCCATTGAACGGTGTTTTGCGAACTAGCCGTAATTCTCGTAAATTCTCGTCCGTCCCGCGAGACTTCACTTTGAGCAAGATGGCCGAAAGCGTTATGCGTCTCGGGACACTGATCATTCCGAATTTCTTCGTTGTTTGCTATCCAAGGTAACTGTGACATTTTTATCACCAATAACTGTTAATAATAACTCCGTCTCCTCCTCTGTCCACACATACCGCGCCATCTTCCTTGAAATGAACTGGTCACATGACCCCCTGCGTCATGTCCGTTGACCCCGGTGACATGTAAATTAGCGATATTTGAGAGGATTTTCGAAATATAGGTGTTTCCATTACCAGTTTTTTATTGCGATACTTTGGTTTTGCGCATTTCTAGGGGTAATGGAAACGCGACTTATAATTATAACAGTGAAACAAAGACCGACCCTGCTGTACAGGAACCAGTGAAAGGAAGCAGGGAACGTTGTTCATCTGCACACACTGTGATGCCACACAGCTGGTTCAATATCAGCAAAGTTTCCCTTTATATTCATTGTCTTCTGTGTGGATCAGCGGTGATGTGGTGGTTCACTTTTACACTGTGATCTGTAGCCTATAGTTGGGCTTTAGCTTCTAACTATCTTTGTCTTTTGAACCTGTTGTTGCTGCTGAGTCAGTTTGACATCCTGGATATATCCTTCAAACACAGACTGTAGACCCCTCTGTCTGCTTCTCCCTGGAACCACTGTTTCTTACTTCATAACATTTCTTCAGGGAGTGCAGTTAGTTACAGTGAGGGCTCCATGTTTACTCCAACAGCTTGTCGGACCATCGCAAAGGGGCGGCTAATGTTCCCTCTTCTCATTAAAACCTTTGGTATTCACTCAAAAACATGCAGCCCCTGTGGATCAGGCACCTCCAGAGCAGGCACAACGTGACGTGTCTGTCAAGGCTGTGATTCACAGGCAGCGCGGCCACATAATAAGCGAGGTCAGACCAATTAAATGTTGTTTTTCCATTAAAACAGATAATACGCTGGAATAATGAACCACAGCGTGCTCAGTTGGAAATGCACTGCATAACCCCTTGTTTTTCAGGGTTTTGTATAATCACGTTTTGATGATCTTTTTGTAAACATCTGTGTTCAAATGTGTTTTACACAGGTGGCCTTTCACATACAGCCATACAAGGGACGGACGGACCAGAGCATGCATGACAACATCAAATACATCATTGACAAGTGAGTTTCTTTCTTTCTATCCAGATTTCCTTTCCAAAGGGTGGAGCTCTGCTTCTCGTATCTGACGTTAGCGACCAGGTGGAACACGAAGCCTGATAAGAGAAGATGAGGAACAGGTTGTTAAATATAGATGTCTCCCCTGTGATCTTGCTGCAGCGGACTGGCAGGTAGCTTCTGCTCTGGCTTTGACCGGTCTGAATGTGTGCCAGAGACATCCTGACTCTTTGTCTGTCTCATAACATTTGATGATATTCAGATTCTCCCATAAATGAAGCAACGTGTGAAATATGTTAGCTCTAATAGAGAGACGTGGGGGACGGCTGTGAGGCTAATCAGATAAGGTTTCATCTTATACAATATTCAATAGCAGTCTAATAAAAAAAGAAGCTCATGATCTCACACTGTGGGTAGGAAGAATAATAAAGTGTCTCAGCCATGCCATGTTTATAATGATACAAGACTGGAGTAAAATCAAAGCTCAGCCTTGAGAGCCTCGAGTCAAATCCGATTTCTGGACTTTTTGTTGCTGCCAACATTTTCAGAAACCCACTGTGCCGACCATCTGTATAAAATGAAACAAAAATGGAAAGACAGAAAAAGAGATGATGGTTTCAGTAAAGTGTAAATATTTTCTGAATGTCTGACACAACCTGTGAAATCTTAGCTGTAGTAAAGACCCTACATGTTGCATTTTAGCATCATTAAATTTGAAACATTTGGTGTATTTGCAATGAAACAAAACCACTGCTAACAGGATTGTTTGCCTTGGCCTTTAGCCTGGGTAACCCACTGACTCTGGTTCACACTGAGACACAGGCAGTTTGACTTTGTCTGGCCTTTCAGTAGAACATTAGCTTAAAGTGACAGTTCACCCCCAAAATCAAAAATACATTTTTTCTTTTACCTGTAGTGCTGTTTATCAGTCTAGATTGTTTTGTTTTGGTGTGAGTTGCAGCATGTCTGCCGTCTCTCCAATATAATGGGACTAAATGGCACTCAGCTTGTGGTGCTCAAAGAGACATAAATAATGTGAAAAGCTCAACATCAATGTCTCTTTCCAGAAATCATGACCTGGTTACTCAAGATAATCCACAAACCTTGTTGTGAGCAGTTTCATATAGGACCTATTTTCCTTTTGCCAAACTACATCTACCAGCTGTATCACTGTGCAGAAGAAAGCGTGCATCTACCCCTGGACGAGACGTTCATGTTCGTGACAGTGTGAGATGTAAACATTAATGACGTCCTTCTCAGCTGAGCTGTAACCTTAGCTAGCGCAGTGGTGCTAGTTGAGCTAGCAGAAGCTGTAATCCGCAATTTCCACATACTCCATCTGTGCCGCACGTGTAACCAAACTGGAAACGGAGTGCACACAGCATCTGGTAAATTTCAAAATACAACACAATGCACGGACTACAGATTGTAAACTCTCAATTTTTTAAAAATCACATCACATCCTGTCGCACAAGTTGTCACTCAGTGCAAGAGTCCGAACTATTGTTTTGGTCTGGCTCACATTTTATCAATTGCTTTTTATCGTGTGATTTCCCCGTGATCTTGTGATCTCACGGTCCAAGCTGCTTGGGGCTCCGCTATGCAGCGCTCCAGAAACGCAGCCAGTAGGTGAGGGTATGCGCCTTCGGTCGCTCCAGATCTGCGTCGCTGTGTTTATGTCACCAGAAACACAACCTCAAAATGCTTATGCTGCTCTGTGTCTACGGACCATGCTGTGGTTAGGTTTAGGCACATAAACCACTTGGTTATGGGTAGGAAAGATCATGTTTTGGTTTAAAGTACCTGGATTTGGTGACACAATCTCCACTGGAAAACACAGTAATGTCTGTAAAAAGCTGCTGAAAATGCAGCCATGACTTGTTAAAGACCAACTGGTTTAATTGTTTGTTGGTCTTAAACCATGGTCCGCAGCTTGGCAGGTGTCTCGCCTTGGTGATGTGCCATCCATCCACCATCAGATGACAAAGTCAAGTCACTTTGTCATGTTAGAAACGTTGATATGATACATATGAAAGGCACAAATGTAACATAGCCATGGTTTGCAGATATGTTCAGTGCCAACATTTTCTTCTGGCAACTGGGCTGTGTGATAAACAAGCAACTTCTTTGTTTTTAGATATCTGTAATGGGGTGTTCACATAGTCAGTAAGTCTCAGAGGAAGAAAACTTTCCGTTTCCTGACCACTAAGTCACTTGTAGTTCTCTCCCCTGGTAGTGTTAAAGCCCCTGTGTGTAGGACTTTATCTGCACACAACAAAGCAAAGCAAGCCACCAATTATTCATGTCACCAAATCTAATTTTTCAAATAATTATTCCAGCAATTTGGCAAAAGCAAATTAAAGCAACTATGTATTGAGTTTGAACATTTCCCCCCCAGTAGTGTTTATAAAAATGACAGTAATGCACACTGCAGCCATTATAATCACAGAAACTCTAATTATGGTAGCTTTAAAAATGCATTTCCATGCATATTGTAACAGCTTGATCTCTTGTTTTCCCAGGTATGGAAAGCACGGCGCCTTCTACAGATTCAGGTCCAGCACAGGACGAGTCCTGCCGCTGTTTTACGTCTATGACTCCTACCTGATACCACCAGAGTCCTGGGCGGAGCTTCTGACAACTAAAGGTTCCCACAGCATCAGAGGCACGCCTTACGACGGCGTCTTCGTCGCCCTCATTGTGGAGGAGCGCCACAAACATGACATCCTAGCCAGCGGCTTTGATGGCATTTACACCTACTTTGCCTCCAACGGCTTCTCCTTTGGCTCCTCCCACCAGAACTGGAAAGCCATCAAGGCCTTCTGTGATGCAAACAATCTGCTGTTTATTCCCAGCGTTGGGCCAGGGTACGTGGACACCGCTGTTCGGCCATGGAACAACCACAACACCAGGAACAGGGTTAACGGACGTTACTACGACACATCCCTGCAGGCGGCTTTGTCCGTCAGACCAGAAATCGTCACCATTACTTCTTTTAACCAATGGCACGAAGGCACGCAGATAGAGAAGGCTGTACCCAAGAAAACTGTGACCCGTTTGTACCTGGACTACCAACCCAACAAGCCAGAGCACTACTTGGAGCTCACGCGCCAGTGGGCTGAGAACTTTAACAAGGAGAAGGACAAGTGGCTGATGTGAACATGGCTTTGTTTCCCTGGTTGATGCCCTGAGCATGACCAGAAATGGCATCAAGTCATCTCCCACTGTTTAAAATGATCCCTTTATGTTCATCCACCTACCTGTTTTTCTGATAAGATTTTCTCTAAATGTTTGTTCGACCCTTACTGTTTTTAACCACTAACATTTTTTGTACAGGTTAATAATGTCGCTGATAAGTTGAAGCTATGAGGATACAATGATGGACAGATCATTTCTTGACGACAGCTCTGTTCAGTATCTCTTTGGGATATAAAGAAAGTGCGTCTATGTACAGTAACTCTGCTCTGTAGGGTCCTTTTCTTATTTTCTTATGATCAAAGACTGTACTTTCCTGTATTTCTTTGAAGACAATTAAAACTTGTGTTTACTGTTGGTGAATCAGTCTTGTCACCCAAGAAAATGAACTTCCAAGAACGGTTTAGAAACGATCAAAGAAGTCGACGCAGAGCCCTGGGTGGGTTGCAGGAATGTAATATTCCAGTCAATGCCATCAGACAGAGTCTAGTATTGAAGTGGCATTTGTTTGTAAATGGCAAAATAATTAGTGTGTGCAGAATACAAAAGACGAGGCAGAAGTAGAAGCTGCTGAAAGCTACTCCAGCTGGTCGAAATGATGGGTGTGCTGAAGTTCTGAATCACGGCTCCTTTGTTACGTTGTCACATTTTAGTCCACATGGTGCAATTAAAAGCCATTCAGGATTTAAAAAGTGACACAGACTCTCAAGTACTTTATTGAACAGCACTTTGTAGTACGCTGAAGAATTCAGAAGCAGAGTAAATCTATACAGAACTCTATTTTCAAGGATAATTCTGCTGTATTACAAGTTGGGTCTTGTTTCATAGTTTTATAGCAATCATTGCTTTAATACTCTAACATTGTACTCACAGAAGCTGAGGTCTGTAACACAGTGACATTGCTGTAACAAAATATGACAGGGAAACAGGTTGTAACAGCACATTCTCATTTCAAGGTTGTCATAAACTGACATTTTTTGTACGCCCCCTTTGGCATCTCTATTAGACACATCAGGGTTTCAGCTGCCTCCAGTGTAAGCCCATCTGCAGCAGCATGTGACGCACAAGAGAGCAATGGATGTTGTAATTTAGTCTGGAAATGACGAGATGAGGCTCTTGGAGTCTAAAAGTGACTTTAGTGAACATAAAAACAAAGGTACATTCCAGCTCGTGAAATGTAGAAACAACTTGCCTGCTAAACGTGAGCTATAGTCTGCTCTGCTAACAAACCATTGCTATTTTCTCCCTTTTCGTCAAGCATCATGGATAGCAAAGGATCATGGGTAATGAAGTCTCTAAACTCAAATACAAAGTACTTGCATCCAAATTCCTATTTCTTCTTCTTCTTTACAGTCCATGAATGAACTTGAATGTATAATTGTCCTTTAGGTTGTTTCCCATGTTAATGAAATAGTAACTTATTAAACTAGATTAAACTAAGTCACAACAATGGACGCAGTATATAGCGCAACAAACTCCACACAGAGTGGACAAGAATGGTGGTGGGTGCGTCAAATATCCACGGACCAGGAGACCACTGTTTCTGCCAGATGTGAGACCAAAAGTCAAAGCTGTTTTAGGGTAATGTTACATGATTTACCTAGGTGCGTGCATGTAAAAGCAAAAATCAGCATTGTCATAATATAGCGTTACGTCACGTTACATACTTGTTTTAACCGAAAACATGCTGTTTTCTTTAAACCTAGCCATGACTGTTTGACAGCGTTGTTTCACCCAGGGGGCAGCTGTGTCTTACATCCAGACGCTAAAGAATGCCTTGTGTGTCCGTGTAAGCCAAGAGAGGGTGACAAAGTGTCGGTATTATGATATGTTCGCCATCAAGTGACACTGACTCTGTCTTCAGATCTTGTTTTGCGCAAATTATCAATTGTTAAATCCTTACCGGATTCATTTCTAACTTGCCAATGCGACACTATAGCCTCTTTTACACAGGAATTGTGCAAATTTGCAGGAAAGCCCAATCCCTCTTCTTTCCACATTGGCAGTATAAAAACAAAATCAGGGAGTGCGGCAAAATGCCACCTGCCTTCTTGTGTTTATACAGAATGCGCCTTTTTCGGGGCAATGGGGGGCGTGAGCTAGTAACAGAATGTGCAGCTCAGCGTGTGACGTAAACAGTGACGTACCGAGGAAAGCCGCGGCTGGTCAGTCCTTCGGCGATTCTCTCATACATCGGCCCGTCCTTCACGGTTCCCGTCATCTCACGGTTAATGGCCTCCTCGTTAGCGAGGGCAAGGAGGGCGCGCAATTCTTAATCTCCCCAGTTGCTCATCTTCTGCTTTGCATCTCCTTAGTGCTGCTAGATACTCATTCCTGCTATCAGCTGTTTCCTGGTTTGAAGTCCACGCCAGTGGGTCGAACGTGCGGCGTCATCAACAGCCCCTCCCGAGGCGGAAAGCCACCTCGCTCTGTTTAGACTAAAACCGTTCCACCAATATGACTACCCTACGAGGCGGAAAATTGGGCACCTCAGATCAACTCGCCAATCCGGCTCTGTGTGTCTAAACGCTCGCAGCTTGCCGGCAAATCGGCCCAACATTCGCGGAAAATCTGGCAGTGTAAAAGGGGCTTATGTTTGAAATATGGGCCAGGTGGGCAACTGTTTTTTGTAGAAGACCAAGTGAGTCAGTGTCAGCAGCATATTTAGGCAGTCTGAAAGATTTCTCATTGATCAGAAATTCATTAGTTAATAGAGAGAATAGCACAGGGAAAGAACACATCCTTGTGGGCAGCCCGTGCTCACAGTGAGCACGTCTGACATGCTATTTTTGTGCCAAACCACACATTAACCACAGCATTGCTGAAACATAAAGAAACTGTGGGTTTCAACATGACTCTCCCCCACAGGACTGTAGGCTACACAGGAGTCTTAAAATGTGGTCTTGTTGTGTTATTGGGAGCCAGTATAGAAGGAGTCATGGCCCAAAACCAACCGCTGCTGCCCGTCAACAAAAACAAAAACAACTGGTTAAATGTGATCAGACCAAAGGACTGGACGGAGGCCATCATCAAAAATGCTCACATGTGCAGCGCACACTTCATATCAGGTTAGGGACAAAGTATTTCCTGTTGTAGGGATGAAGAACGTTATGTGTATGAAGGGTTATCATGTCCACCTCATCAGAAACTGGGGAGCTATTAAGAGGAAGATTGGATTTCTCTGGAACGCTAACTTTTTAGCACACTAGCTAACGTTAGCTTCCATAGCAAAACAAACTGGAGGAAACCGTTCAAGTGTCGTCCTCCTTTGGAAGACTTTACAAAGCTTCCTGTGGCTGAACTTTTTGGACCATGACTGCGAAATAAAAGATAAAAATAATGCAAGTATTTCAGTGAACTTAACTTAAAAAGAAAGAAACATTCAAGAGTTCAAATCACCTGCCCAAAGCATGCTCGGTTATGACAGCCTGCTACCACGGAGACATTTCATGAAGTTCTAATCTGAATGTTTTTCACTTTATATCTAAATCTCTGCAGCAGCTCTCAGTGTGCTGTCGTGACTTTAGGTAGATGACAGGAAGCGACATGCTCCTGTGTAATTTATCAGTGAAGCCTGAGTAAGTGCCTCCATGCCAGGCAGTTGGAAGTGGAACACATCAGACGTAGAGAACCAACCAGTGTCCGTGTAGCCTGCCCTCGGCTCTCATGTGAATGAGAAATCACTGGAGCAAAGCTGATCCCTGGGGACACTCCAATGCCACGCTTTAATGGTTCTGCCCACATAAAGCCTCTGCCCATGAAAATGACATGTTGGTACCAGGCTGCTGGCAGCTCGCTTACAAATGGCCGGCTGCAGAGCAGCTAATCATTGCTAATCTACAGTTTGGGATTTGAAATGCCAGGAAAAAGTGTTTCTCTCAGCATTTCTCCTTGGAAAAGCCTCTTAACAGAATTTAGGTCCTTGTTGGAGACTCAAATGGCTCCCTGAGACTCAGGATAATAAAGTACTACGACTACTACAACAGCTACTACTAATGCTAAATGTCTTTGCCTCAACTATAACTACAGACTGTTGCGTCTACTGTTGACACAACTGCTGGGACAGCATCTTTTTTTTTGCCCTGGCAAGTGGGCTGAGGGATGGCAATGTTGGTCGGTGGGTCGGCCCACCATGTTAATTTTGGTCTAGACCAAAATATGGTCTGTGCAGTTACTGAGCTGGTGCAAATTATCACAGATAAAAAGTCAAGAACTGAGCAATGGGCATGCGAATGGTGTAGAAGAATACTAAGAAGGCTATAAATTCTCTGAGGAGGCTAGAAGTGTAGTGGCTGTTTGAACATACCAAAGTTCCTAGGCCGCTTTAGCCCTGTTTCCAACGAGCAGTTCGGTTCAGTTCAGTACGCTTTTTTTTTCTGTTTCCACTGTGAAAAGTTGTGGATGGTACCAACAGAGCTGTTCCATACTGTCCCCATGTTTGGTCCCCCCTCTGTTGGGGTACCTAGCACACAGATCTGGTACTAAAAGGTGGAGCTGTGAACACTGCAGTCTGATTGGTCAGTAGAGGACGGTCACTCTGCTCAGGGCTGAGTTGTGTCTGGTTTTGAGGCTCATGTAATTATGTTTCATATGAGGAGAGTTTTCCTCTTGCAGTAGCTGTGTCAGGAAAAAATCACTTCATTCACTGGGCCGACTGCCGGCAACTTTTAAGGTGGAACGTTAACTTGTAATGTTACTCAATGCATGAGTTGATGATGTGAATCCATCAACACACCTTAAATTTCACTGTGACAACTTTGACCATCACTTTAGTTTTTATATGACAGACACTTTTAGTAATGAGTGGATCTTCAAGTGTTTATATGTATATATTTCAACTTGGACAGCATATATTCTAATCCTCACTCGGAGAAAAAAAAGTGTCGTGGAGCATTGTTCCTGTGGGCTACAGCAACACTAAACCCCTGAGCTTGCCTGAGAAGGACTAAATGCACAAAGCTGCTATTTTTAAATATCCCATGGAGAGAGACTCTCACTGCAGCCTGTTTTATTTTGTTCTGAAAATGTCAGCGTGCAGCCTCGTTCTGTGGACGATAAACGAGGTGCAGACTTCCATCTGTGTCACCGCTGATGAGGAAATACAGTGAGTGACAACAACCACGCCCACATTTAAGAGTACTGTTTGCAGCGGAAATACTAGGGTCTAGGTACCATGTCTGAAGGGCTACTTTTGTCTCCAAAGGTACCATACTGAAACTGTTTGGTGGAAATGGGGCTTTAGTTTGTGAGGTGTCTCGGTTCTGACTCGTGTTTCTGTCCCTTTTCTGGAGATCCACAGTACTCACATGAGGGAAAGAAAAAGTGCAACGAGGTTTATTGAGAATCCGAAGAAAAGGGAACACAAAATGACAGGCCAAGTCCTTTCAAACACTGACATTAATAGAATAGTGACAGATTAATAATGTATTATTGTTTTTCAGTAACATCATCTTGTCGTTCCTCAGATATAACTGATAACAGCATTTTTAACTGAGCTGTATGAATGTGTGTTCTTCAAAGCCAGGAGAATATATAACAAATGAGCAGCACATTTTTCTGATAGCTACTGAAATAGGACATATATATATATGTATGTGGTACTTCCTATTATGATCACACTCCCACTTTAAACTTGCTGACAACGTTATAATGAAATCTAGCAACTGTGTTCACATGAGGAAAAGCGTGTGACACAAGCCTTTTTTTCGTACGCTGCCATATGTTTCTGACAGGAAAGCATCAGGTAAGGACTTTCCAACGCTAATTAAACATCTGCTACAAGACAGGTCATTAATCAGAGGGAGCCTCCATCCAAAATATCCCGGCGGAGACAAAGCCATGAATTCTGGGCTTTGTACACAGCACTAGATATCAGCATCAGATGTCAAAAACACTTCTATCTTGTTAGATAATTTTATTCAAAATATTTTAAAATGATCAGTGTTTTCAGTGTATTTTCTCTATGTGTTTGACATGTTTATTTAGTGGCCCAACAAAGGTGTAATTAATCAACACCTTGGTATTCCTGTGCCTATAAAGCACAGTTAAGAGGATGCAGCTCAGCACAGTAATGTAATGAGGTGATCTGCTGTGGAGAGACGTCACTGCTCCCTGACTGTAATAAACATATTAAAACAGTAATAAACAGTACACATTAATAAACATGTTATCGCAGTGTATAAGCATGTGAAAAATTTTTGAAAATATGTTTCCGCCCGGTTTCGAACCGGGGACCTTTCGCGTGTGAGGCGAACGTGATAACCACTACACTACGGAAACTTGGGTGACAAATAGGAAGTGACGTAGCGCCCTTAACTTTCTCCAGTCATTCTCTATGGTAGTTCTTATCACTACGGATGTGATATGTTTTTGGCCACAAGCGGGATTATGGCGGCGCTGTTGACGGTAAGTTAAACGGGTTTCATGTTTCTGTGACAGACACGTGTAAGTTTATTAGGACTTTTATCGTCTAACAAAAACTCTAACTCGTTTTTTAAAGTAGTAAGTTTAAGTCCGTTAGTTACGTGTCGTCATTGATGGTTTCGAACTCGGTTTGTAGCTGGCTAAGGTAACGTTAGCTAGTAGCCTAATGCTAAGGTTAGGTAGCCTACAGTTATTATTACACTCTTAGTACACAAATTAAATTAGTTACTTCAACTTAGGTTCTATATGAAACGTGCCATTTTTATTTTTGTGTAATAATTTCAAACAAAACTGTGAAATTCACCCTACTTTAATGGACTTTAATGGACAGCCAGGGGAGTGTTCACCTGTTTTGACTAATTAAAGTCACATAATTAAATCACGTTATCAGCTGGTCATATTGGCAGACATGTTTATTTCAGGGCTATGATGATATTTCATTTTAAAGCCTTTATCTGCCATACTGACAACCTATGCTGATATCATTGTGCATCCCTAAAAATGAGCTGGTAAAGGGAATTTGGACCGTAACAGTACTTTTCTTTACTGTCTCCCATAGGTGCTGATTTCTTCTATAATAGAAACTTAGATTAACTTAGAACAAGACTACTGCTTGAGCAAGACTTGGTCTCACTCAAAAATAAGCAGTCCAAAGCAAAAGGTAAAGAAACATTTTATTCCTCTGTAGGGATCCTTTCCATAAGGGACTGTTCTTTACTTATCAGAGGTATGACTGCTTTTTTAAAATTATTTATTTGTTTACCCTCCCTGAAGCAACAACTAATTTTCCTTTAGCCATCCCGATTGACAAGGGGAAAATACATTATGCTTTCCTCACCATAAATAAGTAATTAGACTTTAAACTTACCCTTAGATTCTTGAAAGGCAAAGACAAAATCTTGGAGCTAAAAAAATTCTTTTTTTTTTACTCGTGTCATGCATGCTGGTTAGTTCGTGCAAATGGTTTATGTGTACCAAAGATTTAAATGACACACACAGAATAAAGTGATTTTGATGAACTAACACTATTTTAAGCTTGGTTGCTTTTTTCTGACAGAGATTTTTGTGGCATACGATGTGTTCAAGGACCTGTCAGATATTTGAAAATCTAATGTTAATTTCTGTTTTTACAGTTTCTGGCTGTGATAAGTGAGCCCCCTCCAGATGTCCGAGCTCCTCACCCTATTTCTAAGGCTGGGCCCAGACACCCCACGGAGGAAACTCATTTTGGTCGCTTGTATCCGCGATCTCATTCTACTGGCCACTACCCAGAGCTCATGACCATAGGTGAGTATTGAGACGTAGATGGACCAGTACCTCGTAAGCTTTGCCTTCCGGTTTAGCTCCCTCTTTAGCACAAGAGTCCGGCGCAGCACCTGCATCACTGCAAATGCCGCCCCAAACTGTTGATCCATCTCATGCTCCATTCTGCCCTCACTTGAACTCCTAGTAACCCTCGCCCAACCCAGAGGGGCCAATCCACCATTTTCCAGCAGAGAACCATGCCCTCAGATTTGGAGGTTATTTGACATGCGTCCTTCTTCTTTGCACCACCCCTTCCCCTCTCATAGGTAACAAACAGTCCCTAATGTTGTCAGACACTTATAATATTCTGAGCCTGTCACTTTACACAGGCACTTTGAGAGGACGTACATGCTCGTGTATAAATGCCCCCAGTGATGACGTTGCAGCCCTTTCCTAGGCTGAACCAGTTTCAAAAAATTTTGTTCCCATTAGTCACTCGGACACAAAACATGGGGAAAATGGGGTCCAGATTGAAATTACATAAGTTTCCCTTTGAGCTTAGGGATGCTCAATAACATCAGCACGTCATCATTACATCATCACACAAAGGCTGTAAAATAAAATACTGCCAATGTGTGTTACACAAGATTTTTCTAAGTAGTTATAGAGAAATTCATACACTGATAGTGTCCCTGGAAAACTACAAAAGAGAACATCTTGGTTGTCAAGGCAATGAATACGCTGATGTTCAAGTGTGTTGAGCGTATTATTACCAGCGACTGACAGTTATGGCTCCAGCAGCGCAATTATATAATGAAAAGGATGTGAAGATCAGCAGCGTTGTTACATTGGACAGACTCCAGCAGGCAGATGAAACCAAGGCCTCGTCTCTTTTCTTTCCCTCTGTGGTATTTTTTCATTATCTCACATTGCAGAGTCTCTGTGGAGCTAAACATGCACAATCTCTAACGTGTTTCTACCAGGAAATCATGGTAAAGCAGCACCATCTGCAGGCTTTGATGAGGTGTAAAAAACTGGAGATTGAATTCAGTGTTGAACTTTTAGGTGCTATATATAAATATAGTTTTAGCAATGACTGTAAGATACCATATGCATGTTTCAAACTATTCTTTGGATTTGTTAATGACAGCACTCCCTGATGCAACATGTGTGTTACTGTCTCACAAAAAGTGAAGAGGGTTATATGCAGACAGTTGATTCAGCTTGTAAATTCTTGGGTGCAGTGCTAACATGATATTCATATCTGACATTACTAGATTGTGATTAGCACTTTGTATGCAGGGTGGATGTCAAAACTAATTTTGCTTGCTTTAATTATTGCGCCCAACACAGGTTTCCACAGACACTTAGCTTATCAAACAACACAGTCCAAAAGTCACATTATTGGTTGTAACTGTGAATGAATGGGGGGTTAACTATGACCTCTGATGTGGTGATCTTTATAAAGAAGCAGAATGTTTTACAACTTTAAAGGATGAGTCCAGTATTTTGCACTTTGAGCCCCATTCCTGGTTGTTCATGATGAAATAGAGTGGTTAAGACCAAAATCTTGACGATTGCTCCTTCTCTGAGAATTTGAGAGAATTTGGCTTTCCCCTGCCTGGCTTAACAATGCTGTCTATGGCCATGTGTAAATCTGTCCTAAAACCACCTTAAACGTTGGTTTTCAAAGCCATGAAACTCACCCAGTGGTCAGTGGTGTTCCTTGATGTTCCCACATAAAAATCGTAGCAAACTGTGGTTTCCGTGATGATTTATTTGACATTTTGTCCATGCATTGATTTCCTATAGGAAGCCTCATTGTCCGTTGGTAGTAATCCGCCACTGGAAACAGAAAGGGGGTTGTTTACGACAAGGTTGTAGTCATTTTAGTCTTTTAGCTCAGTGAAAGTGCCGGCTCGACAGTGCTGTGTGCGCTCCTCCTCTTCGGAGGAATTCTCCTGCAGTCGCTGACCACACAAAACTTGCCCATTATTACTCGCTTGTAAACAACCTTCGCAGTACGATGCCTTTGAACACAACGCCAGCCTTCTTCTTCTGCTTCTTTCTGTGTCCCATTACATTGCAATGGTTTCCTGCTGGTTGGCGACACTCATGTAAAGGAGCATTATCGCCATCAAGTGGGCTGGAGTGTATAACGCTTCAGGGTCAAACCAACGATCAAGCGGAAGTTTACACACGGGTGTGAGGCAGCTGAAAAAACAGTTCCACAATCCAGATGAATAGGAAAACACGGATGGAAACCACAGTTTGCTACGATTTTTATGTCGGAAATGAACGTTTAAGGTGGTTTTAGGACAGATTTACACATGGCCATAGACAGCATTGTTAAGCCAGGCAGGGGAAAGACAAATTCTCTCAAATTCTCAGAGAAGGAGCAATCGTCAAGATTTTGGTCTTAACTACTCCATTTCATCATAAACAACCAGGAATGGGGCTCAAAGTGCAAAATACCGGACTTATCCTTTAAGCTATGGGCATGTTAGGACAGTGTTCTTATCTTTTCTTTTATTGCTCTACCTTAAAAACAATGTCCTCACATAACTTTGACCATATAATGTGTCCATATGAATGTAAGGCTTTAAAGAAGTCAGTTTTAAATGCACTCAAAAAAGATGGAACATTGCCATGCAGGATAAAGAAGTGTCTAACTAATCCATTGTCTCCTGTCGTAGCCTGGAGTGTCATCACAGTTGAGTAAATACACACCTGCCTGTTTACAGTAGGCTGATAACACCTCTCATATAACCATCACTGTCATGACACCATAGCGTGAGGCCCTGAGATGATCTTATTACAAACACACTGTTGACAGACGTGTGAAAACACAAGCCATGCCTGGTTTCTGTGGAACTAGAAAATGAAACCACAAGTTTCAGTATGTTGTTGGCTAAATTCAGTTTTGGTTTTCAATGACTCCAATCATAATCCATAATTCACACATGTGACTGGAGGTGTTGAGATACTGTGAGGTAATATGCAAAGAGTAGGAGCGTAGAACCAAATCAACTGTCTGCAAATTTTGGTTGTGTTTGAAACTAAAACTTAAGTACTGCAAACGAGTGTAGTGCATGCTACAAATTCAATCTGTACCCCTTAACACATGCAGACTTTTCACACATTTCTGGGGCAGACATATCCTGTACGTCCACGTTGCATTCCCATAAATTCTTGTTGATCTATCACACATTTCTCGCCTACACAAAATCCACGCATCGTGCAGTTGGAACGCACCGCATACTCAATTTTCATCATCATACTTAGTATGAGTAATATGTTAGTCTGAAATTTCAAACAGAGCCATTGACCTCTTGGGTGAATCTGAGCAGAGCGTTTTCATCTCAGCCCCCTCTGTTGATATTAATCGTGTGACTCAGCTCTGTAGGAATAACACAAAACACATCAGTGCTTCTGTAACATAAAAATCATGCCATCTAATTTCAACTGCTTACAAGTAATAACAAGTCATTACTGCTGAATATAGCAAACAGAAAAATCGTGTCTGTCTCCGAGGATAAGAGGCCCATTTCTTCCTGCTTCTGCCTGAGAAATGACATGAATCAGTCATGTTGTTTGAGATAAACAGCAAACTGGATAAACCAGACAATCAAGGTGCCTCTTCCATTTATCCTCTTTATTAAACTGTAAACAAATTAAAAATCCCACCAAGACTGAGATCCCTAACGTTTAACTAACTTAGTGTTATACTGTGACCATTAAGTGTTATTTTAAAAAGTTTGGACTGTTGGTCACACAAAACAAATCTGAAAACGAGCCATTTCTCACTACTTAAGCGAGCAGACAGTGCTTATGGTGAGATGGCACATGATTTCCCTGTCTTTTATGCCCGTTTTGTGCCTTTTCCAAAGACTGGCTTTATGTTCTCGGCTCCAGAGCTTTAATGTCTGTGACAAAGTTCCCTGCAGGAGCAATCAAGCTTATTTTATCTTATCTGAAACAATTATTCTGCGCCTACCATAAACAATATGTTGGTATGAAACACCGACTGGAGGTCTTGCTTACAAAGGAAGTGTTTAAGCAGTACGACAAATAATAAAATTACGATTTATGTTGAATGTGACTTTTGGTTTTATGTCCTGTGAAATATCTTTGCCAGCAGGACACCATAACATGTTGTATTTCTGTTGCACTAGTCATAACTTGGCAAACAGGGCTCTCTGGCAGCAGCAGGTTTGCTATTAAAAGAAGTACGATTATCCATGATTTAATTTATTAGCCAAGTGTTTAACACCACCATAAAACTGCAGTAGTAAACTGGCCTACATAAAGAGTTAAAATATGCTTACGAGTCAATTGCACTAATAAATCAAAGCACGCTCCCAGAGGTCTGCCCCGGCTCAGCCACTGTAAAGTCCGATAGAAATCCTCGTAGCCAGAGGAGCAGAACACTCAGACATAAACACAAGATAAAGACGCAGCACAGTGACAAAAGTACTCAGTTTATTATAATGATCAATGGTTGCCACATTACAAAGTTATCAAAGGGAGGAACGAGGGTTGGACGCAGTCCGTAAAACAACATTACTACTTACAAATAAAAAGAGACACTGGTGATAAAAATATAACAAATCTTAGGACGCTCGTTAGATGTTAGATTTTTTTTTTTTCCGGTTTATTCTGTGACTCAGTCGTCTTCTCCTCAGTCTACAGCAAGCCTTGCCTCTTCAGATCCTCATATGTCTTTTTGTTGACAACGTTGCCGCTGGAGTCCTCGTACTCTTCCTGAAAAACACAAAGTGTAAAGAAATGAGCGTTACGTCATCACTAGGGAGTAGGGATGTCCGTTAAGGTTAATTCTGCTTTTGTTCAACTGGGAACAAACCAGTTCATGAAGAAAAAAAAAGCAGAGACGTGAAATATGAGAGTTGCTTTCCTTTTAGTCCAGCTCTCCATTGACTCAGTCAGCTTTAGCACTACATTTCAAAGCTCTGAAATTTGAATGTTTTGTGATGTAAATGTCTTGTTTTATTTTACCTCCTGTTAGCTTTGCTGACAGACAGCCACTGCCCACCCTCCTGTCCCCACTGGTTAGCTAACCACCCTGCACTGCACCCTGGCTAAGCAGGAGCCAGCTAGGGGTGCTGCTAATTTGGCAATTAACTCTGATAATGCTGCAGACACATGGTGCCCCCCTCCTGTCTGCCTGTCAGTAAGCAACTCAATTTCCAGCCAAAAAGCCCCCTTTATTATTGTTAACTATGTTAGCACTACTAGCCATGCTGATGCTGTCACCGCTGCTAACAGAGCTAACAATGCTAAAGGGGTTCTACAGCTAGAAATTAAGCTGCTTACTCACCAGAGACAGTAGGGTGGCCACTTTGTGTCCGCAGCAACACCACCATAGGTCGGGACAGCATTACCAGTGGTAAACGCCAAACAACACAGACCCAGGTGGTGTGCTTTGTTGTGGTACAGCATAGTGCTAGTACTACTACTAAACTGAAGTGTGGCAAAATTAACTGTTAGCTATTGTCACTGTTTCCCAACTAGTCGTCCTGATTCCATCCATGTAGACTCACCTCTGTGTCTGGCTGCCACCGCTCTGATGCCTTCTGGGACTTCAGTTTTGCCCACACTGGTGAAACAGATACAAAATGTTTACAGAAATCAGCTTAAAAAATTCTTCAAAATTCACATGTTCATAACAAGCAAGACAAAGACTCTTACAAGAGACGGCGTCCTCGATCTGTGTGACGTTGGCGAAGTGAGCAGTGTTGGGGATCCCCAGACAGCGCATACCGTGAGCATGCCTCCACTCCTACAGAGAAATGTATTTTTGTTTATTTTGTTCTATAAAGCTGACAGTGTTTGAAAACCTGCAGATTTTACAGAACTTAACATCATTCCCTGTGTAACAGTGAAGCCATGAGACAACAACAACGTACCGCAAAGTGCCTCTGAAAGGCTTTGGGTCCCCTGTAAGTGTAGTTTCCACAGATCTCACAGTTGTAGTTGATGTTCAGCCCATGGAGTTTATAGAGCCAGTATGGGATTGGCTAGAGGGAATAAAACAGCAGGCAGGAAACAAACGAGACGCTTTGAGACATGCGAGTAAAAATAAGCAGCACGTATTGAAGAGCATCGAGAGAGCGGGATGTCACAGAGCTGGTTTGAATAAAGATTTAGATCAGTGGTTCCAAAACTGGTGGTCAACAAGTTAGGATGGATGGCTAAACATATCTTATGTTCCACTGGACATTTATCTTTGCTTTTCTGGTAAAATACTGGACACTTCTACCTCGTCAGGGCTTTAATTATTATTCAGATCAATATATTTTAATACATAATTGGGATGTATGTAATACACCAACATCAACACATGTTAGAGGATTTATCAAACACATTTAAAGTCATGTATGTTGTGTTTGTGTTGTTTAATGTAGGAGTGTAGCCTCACCTTGCCGTCCCAGCCCAGTGGCAGGTTCTTAGGGTTGTAAATGATCTCATTGTCTTCGTCTTCGCTCTCACTCTCACTGAGCTGCTCCTCCTCCTCTTCCTCACGCTCCTCTCCCGTCCTAGCCTGCTTCCTCTGGACATTCTCATGAGTCAGCTGCCTCTGCTCCTGTAGCCACAGATGAGGATCAAAACTGTCATGTTTGAGCCTACAAGAAGCTGTGCAACACTTCCCTCAAACTGCAGCACTGTTAACCTCCATATATATTCACTCACCCCAAGGATCTCCACATATTCATAGACTTGAGCTTCCAGGAAGCCAATTTCCTTATTACGCTCTGTGTCTCTGCAGAAGTGATGGATGGAAACAGTTATGAATTGTTTAACGAGCACTATCATAAGACACTGTCAGCATTACACTGATTTTTTTTACTTTTCCACCCACTTACTTTTTAGGGCCTTTGGCTTTGGGATTCTTGGCGAACAGTGAAGGGTCCAGTGACTCCAGGGATTTGCCTTTTGTGCTGAAGAGCCTCTGAGCTCTCTCCTCCAGAGTCCTGTCCAACACACAGACACACTTTCAATCAGTTGTCCCAACGGTGCCACATGCCTAGATGGTGAGCCCAGATTTGCAAAAACTCCCGCCAGATTTCACTTTCCACGTGTCGAGTAATTATTTTAATCCAAACCATAATCTTTCCCTTAGCCTAGCCGGACCTTAACCACAACGTTAATGACACCATAAAACAGTGAGACAAGAATAGTTGGAGGCGGCTTGCAAAAGTTTTGTAAATTAGAAAGCTGTTAAATGTTCCAACGACAGCTCACGGTGGCGGCTGTCACAGTCACCCAATGTGCATTTCTTGTTTTCCAGGTGCACAGCAGTCAGAAATATTAAACGTCACACTACGTGAAGTAGCTAAGGGCGTCCAAAGGTTCCCACATTCCTGGAAAAGTTCCTACAGTTAAATTGCCCTTCCCCACATCTCATAGAACTTGAGAGAGTCTGGTTCTAGGTTCTCCAGCAATTCAGATACACGTCTTAAATGCTATTTTTTCAGCATGCAAACTCATTCTCACCCTCCACACTTCAGTCCCAACGCCATGAGGGCAGACTTCAATCTGTCCAGACCCAAGGAAGCCAACTCCTGCGGAAGGGAATAACAAAAAGCCCATCAGTAGAAGTATGAAAGAGCAACCCTCATGTTATTGTTCAATAATGAATCTTCAACTATGAGCATTTACTGTTTTACCTCCCAAGAAGAGAAGGCAGAGAGGTCCAGATGAGCTCCAGCATGTGTCAAAGCACTGCTTGTCTCTTTCTGGAGTTAAAAACAAACAGGTCACATGAGATGTACCACAAAAACTCATCAAGAGTAGACCACCACATATGAAGAGGAGAACTTACAGGCCAGCCTGGAAAGGTCCCGTTCTCCCATTTCTTCTCAAAGTCTGTCAGCACTTTGCCGTAGAGCTCGTTCTGGTCCAGCAGAGGTTTGACCCGGTCTGTGTAGTCCTGCAGATACTCCAGGAGCATCTCCAAATACCTGCACAAACAGCCACCACATCACATGATAGTCTAACAGCAAAGAGGTCCATGATACTTCATTAGGTTCCGATGGGTTCATTTTCTCATCTATACAGGTGTTGGCAGTCAGCTCTGAGGAGAAGAAGCATGATGGACCTACTTTTTGTACTCAGCATTTTTCCTGTCCTTGGGAATGTCGAAAAGCTGGTCGAATGAAGACAGGTACGTGATATACTCCAGTTTCTGTAAGAAAAGAGTAGAGGTCGTGCTTAGGAAAAAAAAATACTACTTCCATTTGAAGGTACAGCATGAATTGTGCCAACTTTAAGCGATCATAACCTCAGCTCCCTTCAGGTTGATGTACTTCAGGTAGCAGTCATGGAGGTCCAGGTAGCGGCCGTATCCTTCCTCGTCAGTGAACTCCACTAGGTCTGTGGACGATAAACAAAATCACAAATTAGGCGGTCAGCAACATCACACTTAAACTAGTTTAGTTTTAACATCTAGATTTAGTGAAAGCTGTTGCTTCCTTCATACTTTAACTGCTTGGCTGAAATTATGGTTTAAGAGCCAGCTGAACACTTTTGTTATGACTAGTTATCAGGTAGTACATGTGTAAGGTTTATGAAAACGATCATGACAAAGACAGACTGGCTGGGTTAAACCTCGGTTGTGAGACAGACCCCCTTAAGATGAAACTGTCTATGTTACAGATAGATTTAAACGTACTCTGAGCCTCCTCGCTGGGGTTGTCCCTGGCCTTCATCAGCTCCTCAAACTCTGCAGACATCGGGATGGAAATCTACAAGAAACATATGGTTGTTAATGTTCAATTCAAAAGGTTTACATAAATCTTATTAGACCATTTACAAATGAGAGGTTAACTACCTCATTTGGGTGTTTTCTGTGAAACTCCTTTATCTGTTTCAGTCTGTTGTAGAACTCTGCAAACTCATTTGGTCCTGAGATCGCAGCGAGTTCATCCCGTCTCATTCTGTCACCAAGGAAGACATTTTCAAGGTAAAAGGTTGAGTCACTATTCAGCATGCAATAATGCACAATAAAGACAAAAAAGTGACTGAAGTTATGTGATTTAGGTCGCTGTTTCCAAGTTGATAAAAACAAACTGAAGGCAAAATTCAATCTGAAAGAAATGTTTGTGAAAATGTTCAGACAACAGGAAGTGTTTAACAACTTCCTTCAATACTTTCTGTAATAAAGTCCATTATAACACATCTGAATATACGCTGACATAGCCACTTAAACTGGAGTTGATTCATCACTTACCCATCTTTGTCTTCATAAGAGTCTCTGAGATTTGCACTCACTTCCATGTACCTCTGTGAAAAGGTTAACAGACTGTCAGACTCATTGTCTTCATGCTGATTATTGAATATAGCCGTATAATTTACTGGACTCTGGCTTGCACCATACCCCTATTTATTACTAACTACTGTCTTGATTTGTTTACCTGCAAAGTTTGATTTCTGAATCGTCTTGTTGGTCTGTTAAAGCAGTGCACAAAGGAGTGATTTATATGTTTTAAATTAATGTTTATATGTCTGGCTCCTGATGGACTAAATCATATATGGCCAGATTTTGGTAAAGGTAAGGAGTTAACCAATCCAAAATGCTAAACGGTGACTATTTTAAGACCCAGATCACTTGCATGTCCAATGATCCAGCAGACGCCATAAGGATAACGCTATAATATATGTACATGAGTAAAGTACATGCAAGCATATTTGTGAAAAAAGGTGCAGTGAACTAATGGATATTAGGATGGAAACTTTGACAAGCTTTTCTCAAGTGTTTACTTATGAAGACATGGAGCTTATCATAAGTAATGTAATAACAGAGTGTAACAGAACATATATTGCCTCATAGACGATATCATTAAGTTAATCTGTAGTTAAGGAAAGGTTACCTATCTAACTTATGCCAAAGTTGAAACGTTAGCAAGCCGGGTCTGTTCATTCAATACAACTCAAACCTTAACTTACATCCAACATTGCTCTTGTGCGATGATCGGAATTTATCTGTTCCCGGAGCTGTTAAAGAAAAAGACAAGATCAATTTGAAAACACAATTTAATTTGCAGATGTTTGTTTGCAGTACTGAGTAGCAACAATGCTAATGTTAGCATAGAGCGGGTAGCTTACCGTGGACTTCTTGTGTAGCATTTCTTTAGTTTTAGTATCCATTAGCCTCTCTTTCTCCTCGTGATAGCGACGCTGTTGCTCTAAAATAGTCTCCATTGTTTATAAATGTGTCGCAAGTTTATATAAGACAAGATACGGCTTCTAACTAGCTAACGTAGCATACAAAAACGAAGCTAGCCCCGCCGTGTCGGCTACGTTTGTTTTCAATGGCGCATGTTGAGGAGCTAACGTCCGTCACTGTACACGGCGTAAGAGAAACATCGACAAATAAGAAGGGTTCCACAGTGTTGGTGACTTGGTCGACAGATGGACCGAGGACAAAATTATTTTTTAAACGTCAATTAATTAGCTTTACAAGAGAAATGTGATATATATAATCAAAGAATGGCATAATTTTAGGATATAATGGGCGTTTAGTTACCAGTATAACGTACCTGTACCTGTGGTGTTTTAAACCTGCTGGTTATTTCAACTATTTTAACAAGCTTTAGTATTTAAATTAAGATAAATTTAATCATGAGTCCTTGCCTCCTTACATTACAGTAATGGGTCACCAAAGCACAGACATCATTAACGTCTCCATTGCTGTAATAAGGCTCCGCGCATCCGAGTACCTGGACCGTAAATTATTAACATGTAGGAAATTGGTTTGGAGCTCTTGATGCACACTTTTCTAACACGATGGATTGGCAGCCTACACGGTATTCCTCTCCTTTGCACTTCCTTTGTAGTCTACTCTATCATCAAAGACTGCCATAACGCTTCACAGAGCACACAGTTTGCGCGGACTCGCGTGGGAGCGCGCACGGAGGCGGACTGATTTGTCAAGCTGCGGCAAACAAAAGGAAAAATCGGAACTGAGGATTCTCTGCCTGTTACCTGAACATAAAACACTTATATCATGAGGAGGGACAGTGGGTTAGTGGAGCATGTAGGATTATGTGATAATGAATGTCAAAATGATAAAATTAAATCAATAAAGTCTTAAATTCAGTGGTACAGTTCCTAAATATGAGTTATCTTTGAGTCCAGATGATTGTTCTTGTCTCTTTGAAGGAAAAGACAGAACAGAAACGACAATAGATCGTAGGTTAACGGTGGTTGTTCCATTTTGTTCAAACACAGATGTCTCTTGAAAATCTCTCTAAATGTTTTGCTATTTGTTGAACTAACTCCCTATACAACAAACAGCATGTTATTTCTGATGGACAGGATAGACCCCATTTTATTTGTTGACCCTAGAAGGGAGGATTCATGTCGCTGCAGTAGGGAGAACGGGTTGGTCGTCACATTCATTAGGTCTCGCTCTTTAAAAAAAAAATTTCCAGATTGAGGTCAGAGGTCACCTATAGGGTCATTTCAGGAGTAAGACACTTAGTTTAAAGAAAGGTATTCGCACATCCAACTGTCCCAGATCAGGTGCGTTGGAAAATATCACTGGAGTCTTTGAACAGAAAATCCCACACACTGCTCCAGCTCAGCTTCACAGTTTATTAGTAACACTAATGTTTCGGTCCTCCTTGACCTTCGTCAAAAGTGTTCAACACCATTGTTTCCAACACTGAGCTTAAATAGAAACTCCCTCACCCGTGGGGCAACATGAAAACAATGGTGTTGAACACTCTTGACAAAAGTCCAGGAGGACCTGAAATGTTAATTTTCAGCTCTTCTGTGTTTCTCTAATGGACTTTTACATAATAGGTTTATAATAAAAGAATTATTGTTACTGTTAAAAAGTATAAAGACAGAGGTTTAGATCTGCATACTTTTGGTTCTTAGCTAGTTTACAACATGACTGTTAGCTTAGTTGATAGCAAAAAAAACCAGCTCCAGGAGGGAGGGTTCATTGTCACAGGTGTTGCTCTTTATCTTGTCCCAAAAGGCTGAAAAAATATACTCATAGGAATTATTTTTCCTGTTTAGGTTCTCTGGCTGTAGGAGATGTGTTAGATTGTTTCTTTCCTATTGCACTGTAAGATTTTTTCCCCATTAAAATAACTCAGAGACAACCAACTCCTCCCCACGGATGGTTGTTACAGAAGACAGATTTGACAGTACATATCTTACGGATATCTAACGAACCTTGAAATCCATTAAGGACACAGTTTCTGAGGGATCCAATCAGGCCTCCAGAAAAAAACACTCAGCCTTGCAGCAAAATTTTCCCAGTGAAATTTTTGCAGTGAAAAAATCCCCTGTGGCCTAGACAGCATTTTCCCCATAGGCCAGCATTACAAAAGCAACGTATGTAAAACTGTTGACAGGACACCTCGAACTGCAATCAAGGTCAGTAATGAATCTTTCTATTCTGAATTTTTTCAGATTGTATTTTTGCATTTTTACAGGACAGATCCAGAGTGAAAGGGGGGATGACATGCATCTGCTCTACAGAGTGAGCTCGTGGGCACCCTCCATTCTGATTTTTCAAGCCATGGTTATTTTATGTATGTAAAACTTTCCTCAAACTGAGCAAAGAGATTTAAAAATCCATGATGTCATCACAATGTAAAGTCTGTGAGCCAAAAAAAAAGTATGAAAATGACAATATAATAGCAATGTAGAAGGAGCTAGACGCTAGAAAGGCTTTGTTGTCATTGCATAGGAGTATAATGAAATTAGATGTGACACTCAAGTGATGCATTCCAACAAAGGACACAAAAACACAAGACACAGGACATTCAGAGAGGATAAAGAGGCTGTAGGTTCAAGGTTCAAGGTATCTCGAGAGGGCAGTTTGTGTCACAGCCAGCAGTTAAAACAAAGACAACAATTATCACAACAAATAAATAAACAACCATAAAACAATACACAAGTACATTTAGCAGCCATTTAAGAGGGATAAATTATTTTTTTTAACTGATTTGTTCTGCATCAGGGGAGACTATATCTGCGCCCTGATGGCAGCACATTAATGGATGGCTTGGCTCGGCCAGGACACATTTAGCTTTTTTCGTGCACCTGACCTGATGCAGGTCATGGAGGTGGTTTAATGGGTGCTCCAGCAATTTTGCTGCACACCTTCACAATGCCTTGCAGCCGATTTTTTTTGTTTAGTATCTAAAATATACAAGTAAGGTGCACCAAAAATTATGACGAGGTGCTAATCACTGGCAATAGGTGTGCTTTGTTGACCCTGAAGAAGGCCCAAAGGCCGAAACATCATCAAAATGAGTGTGCAGCACTACAGTCAAGAATGGCAGCTGTAAACATTATTTGATTCTAGTTTTATTTAGTGTGCTAAATAAGATAAATAAAATAAAATGCTGGCATACAGAATGGATGGACACATGTTAATATACTTAGGGCCATGTACATGATTTTTCATTGTGTAAATATCTGTGCAAACATTAGGATTAGTGCAAATGTCCAGAGGTAGAAGTGAGACATAACTTAATATCTGAATTACTTAAATGCAGTCTGACTTTATTTGCCAAGTGTCACCTCGCTCATGCGTCTCGGCCCACTCATTCAGGCTTTTATTTTGGCAGGTGCAACCGGAAACGATGCGTGTAATCCCAGATAACGTGACAGTCGCGGTTTGGCACATTCTCTCGCAGTCAGTCAAAGCAGCGGGCAGAAAGCAGCGGACAGCCAGCGTCACGGATTACGGAATAAACAGTGGACATTATAAGACATTTCTCCCGCCGCCGTGTGTCCAGCCTGCTTATAAAGGTGAGCCGTCCATATTGTCCTCCAAAGACCCAACTCCACAAGCAGAATAGAGGTTTATTACGTTATCTTGTGGAGGGAGGGGGCGGCGGTGGCGGCTGGGGAGGAGAGGGGGCATCCATTCTGTCTTTTGTGCTGGAGCAGATTGGGCATTGGTCAGCCGAGCTGTGATACTAGGTGGGATAGAAAGTGTGCTGTCGGGCTTCATTTTGTTCTGTCTCCATCAAGATGTCTCACAGCGAGGCTGTCTTGTTGTGAACCAGTGAACCAGGGGGGGACCGGGGCGGTGAGTGCCGGGGGCTCCTTCACATTAGCCCGATAACGTTACGTGCCTTCTCTGCGTGGTGCTGAACGGAGCGAGCGTCTCCCCGAACCCCGTTTAAAAATCAATAAATTTAAACTTTAACCTCGTTAATAGCGTATATGTACTCCATATGGATGCCGTAAAAGACATTTAAATACACCTTTAACAGCCTCTGTTTAATTCGGCGTACACTTACTGCACCAAATAAAAATTAAACTTCTGTAAAACCTCTCCATCTGAGTCTATCAAATGTAAAAGTTGAAATGTCATTTATTTTAAAGAGCTTGTTTTACTTACATTTAGAGGGAGGTTTAAAATAATATGCCGAAAAGTGAGGCTGCATTAATGTAGCTGCCAGAAGTGATTTTGACATGTTTATCTCCTCAATTAAGTGAGGAAAATGTATTAGGACTGTGGGTTGTCTCCTGGGTGTGATTTTCTCCAGGCCTGCTCAATAACACACAATTTGGACAGCTTCAACTACAGCAATGGATGAGGTGTTATGACAGTTTCACACCTGAAGGAGAAAAGCATCTGCACGGCATATCTGCTGCTCTGTCTGCAACTTTTACTTTCAGTGTCCTCATCTGACAACTGGAAACACACCATTTTCCACACAATAACAGCCTCCTCATGAGAGGATTCCATTCACCAGAGCGTGCTCGTGTTGTAACCTTTGAAACGATGCCCCTCTGTGTCATCCCAACCCATATAATCCCCCAATTATCCCTCATATCAGCTCACAACCAAATGCAGTTAATTACATCAGATAGCCTGTGTGCAGTGGCTGTTTGTCAAATGTCAGAAGCCGAGTCAGCTCGCCAGAGCCAGCGTCATGTTTATTGAACAATCTGTCTTTACTTCTGCCCCATTTGATATTCATTTCCAGCTCAACAGCATGCAGCAAAAAATGCCTTCACACTCATTCATCTGTATCATACATTTTTCATACCGGACCTGGGGAATGTAAATAGAGGGATTCACCTTGACGTTCACACACACACACACACACACACACACACAGAGTGATGGAGGAATTGGATTTAGTGAACATGACCTTGTAGGTGTCTTTTATTATTGAGACTCCAGGCTTGGGAACAGCGGGCGTTCAACATGAGCGATTCAGAGGATGAGTGGTGAAAGATCTGTGGCCTGTGTTTAACTTTTTATCCTCTGTGGCTCTAAATGTAGCTCTGTAGGAGGTTATTCGATAACCCCTCTGGAGGAGGCGTGACCTTAGCAGGGCTGCGATTACAGATTGTTTTCATTATCGATCAATTTAAAAAAAAAAATCAGAGTAAAATGTCTGCAAGTAGTGAATAAATAGTCCAAATTAATCCATCCTTGGGTTTTGAAAAGTGACTCTTTCTGTTTAAAATACAAGTGGGCTTATAATGAAGGTAATGCTGTTGTCATTTTCTTGAGATTGTATTTTTATTTAAGCCTTAAAATATCTAAGGTGTAAATTAACACATTCACTCTGCCAAAAGTAAAAATAAGTCTCTCTAAAGCGAGTCAGGCTGTGAGTCCCTTTGTTCACAGTCCTACAGACTGTAGGACAAAATGTATTCTGCAGACCTTCTTTACCGATTGCAAGGCTCACATTCAGCAACCGTCTTCGAGAGCCTCTTTTGCTCGGGGCATTCCCATAAACAAAACATTAATGCACCTCCATGCATTTAAAACAGTATTTGATGGTTCCATCTTGGGAGAATTTTCTGCTTTTGCTCGGCTTTCTGTACAGCAGGGGTGTCAAACATAGAGTCCACGGGCCAGAAACAGGCCCGCCAAAGGGTCCAGTCCGGCCCACTGGATGACTCTGCACAGCTAATATTGGTGCACTCCTGAAGGATGAGAGGTTTAAGGTTTCAGAGGCAAGTTAAACAGTGAGTACTTCATGTAAAATGCTGCATCAGAGGCTTTTCACCCTGAAATAACAATCAGGATTTATTGCAGTCACATTTAAAGACATTGAATATTGTGTAAAATATTGTCAGTCAGCAGCTTCAGTACAAGAAAATCTTTATCAGAGTTGTATCTGAAAACAATGTTGGTGGACCCCTGGTTGTTTATAAGATAGGAAATAACTTAACCTGCCTCCTCAGTAGCTTCCACTTTAGCTTGGTATGGTGATGCCAGTGTTACACAGGAGCGGACATGTATGGAAACATGCACATGTAATGACAGTGAGTAGCAGACTGACTGAATGTAGAAAAACCGAGACACTAATCTCTGGCTGTTCATCTGTTTTATAAATAGATGAATGTTTTCAGAATGTATTTTTACTTCTTCGCACTTAAAGAAAGGGGAACAGTTTGAGGTGTTATTTATAGGTTATTATGCAGTGGTTTTACTGGTCCAGCCCACTGAGATCAAATCGGGCTGTATGTGGCCTCTGAACTAAAGTGAGTTTCACACCCCTGCTCTGTCGTGAATGTCTTTGTTGGTCAGACAAACCAAACAAAGATGCGAGTACCTTTTTTTTTTCACAATTTTATGATGTTTACTGGAGCAAACAATTAATCAGTTAATCAGGGAAATAGGCAGCACTTTAATGACTATGACAGTAATAAATAGTTGCATCTCTCAGTGTAATGGATGCCTTTTCTTCATATAAGAAACACTGTCTAAAGAATGATGAAATTATTACAAGATATGGGCAAAAATATGCACTGTCTGATTCAATATTTTTTCGATTCCTGACTGCAGAATGTCCCAAATAGAGTTGGTAATAATCGAAACCGGCGGTGTCACAAACAGCCCGATTTAATCTCAAGTGGGCCAGACCAGTAAAACCACTGCATATTAACGTATAGATAACAGCATCTCCAAATGTTTCCCTTTCTTTCAGTGTGAAGAAGTACATTCTGAAAACGTTAATCCATTTACAAACAGTTGATGAACAGCCTGAGTGCAATATGAACAATATGTCTCAGTTTCTCCACATTCGATCAGTCTGTTCCTCGCTGTCATTACATGTGTAGTAATGCGGGCATCAAGACACCATGATAGAGTGGAAGCTGTTGACGAGGCAGGTCAAGTTATTTCCTATCTTACAGACCATTCTTAAATCTGAAGCTTTGGCCTCTGCAATAGGGTTTCACAAACTTTGTTGTAAGATAGAAGTCTGATTCAGATTATTTTGTGCTGGAGCTGCTGATTTATAATCATTTGCAAAGTGTTCAGCATCTTTAAATATGACTGCAGTCAGAGAATTGTATTCTGAAGCAGCATTTTACCCAAAGCAGGCTCCTAACTTGTTCCTGAAACCTGGCACCTCTTTGCTTTCACAAGTGCATCAATTTCAGGATGTACAAAGTCATCCAGTGGGAAGGATCGGACCCCAAGGCGGGCCAGTCGGTACGTTTGACGCCCTTGATGTAAATGAAAAGATGATGGACAGAAATTTCTCCGACATCAACTCTGACAATTGATAAAGTGTGTTTTGGAGGAGCGTTTCCCTCTGTGTTTGAGAGCAGACAGTAGAGAGATGACAGGAAATGAGGGGAGAGAGATGAAAAATGACACTCAATGAAGGTCTGCGGCTGGAGTCCAAGCAGGGACATTACAGCTCCTGCCAAAACTCACTGTAGCCAGCTTCTCAAATGTGAGGATTTGCTGCTTTTCTCTGTTTTATCTCCTTGTTGACTGAACATCATTTGGGGTTTGGAGAGTTTGCCGCACAAATCTGGACATTTGAAGATGTCACATGGAAACTGTGATGAATTTGAAACGCTAAAATGTTCATAAATTAAGCATGAAAGTAAATTTGACCTTGCAAAACAATCCAAAGTTATGCTTCACTTTTTGTGGGCCTTTCATCAGCAGATTGACTTTGCCTAGCTTTCAAGGAGCTGTCATTGTGCATTCAGTATGCGTAACACTGCATGTGTGTGTGTGAACGCAGTGTCAGCATGTCCAGTGAGGTGCAGCCGAGGCCGGACGACAGCCCCAACACCAGTGGGGGAAGCTCGGACGCCGAGCAGAGGGAGGCGGCTCCACCGGAGCAGCCGGGCCCCGAGCAGCGGGACCAGACCCAGCCCAAGAAGAAGGAGGCCAAAATCTCCAGCAAGACCGCTGCCAAGCTCTCCACCAGCGCCAAGAGGTAGATCTGCTGCACTGCTTCTCTTTTACTTTGTGAGCCGCGCTGCCCTGATGGCTCTGTTTAGCCATTCGAGTGGTCATCTGTCACTCGCTTATGTTGTTGATTTATTCCTCCATCTTTGGTGCTCGGTGCTCACTGCTGTGTTGTGTTCTGGTTTTGTCAGGAGATCATCTGTCAGTCAGAGCAGTGCAGGCTGTAATTTTCTCTGGACGAGGCACAGTCAGTGCTGAAATGATTACTTGATTAATTGTTCAACAGAAAATTAACAATTCAAATGTGGTATATTGTTGAAGTCATTTATCAGGCTCAAACACCAAACACCAAACACTCTCTGGTTCCAGCTACTCAGATTCATGGATTTTCTGCTTCTTTCTTTGTATCAGAGCGAACAGAATATTTTTGTGTTTTGGACTTTTAGTCAGACAAAACAAGACATTTGAAAATGTCACATTGAGCTCGGTAAAATCCATAACAGGGATGTTTGTCATCTATTGTCATTGGTTACAGTGCTAATGAGGCTATTTTTCTCGGTGACGGTATTTTCTTTGTACACTCAGCCACTGACTTGTGCGTAATTTTTAACAAAATACAGGACATAATGTGGCGCTTTGAGCACCATGAGCCGAGTGCCATCTAGTCACATTATATCAGAGAGAAGGCAGACATCTCCAGCACTTGGCCACTCACATCAAATCCATCTAGACTGATTGATAGCAAGACACATAAGAGGAAGAATTGTGTATTTGATTTTGGGGTGTACTGTCCCTTTAAAGGTTGTTGTAAAACAGTGTGCACTGATGGGATTAAACACATAAATTCAGCCACTTAAAACACCCCCCTGACATTTGTGCCCAGTCCTCTGATGTAACACAGCTCTGATTCAGTTTAAAGCCAGTTCACGGCAGGTCAGCGTTGGACGTTGTCGGGTGATGGCACGAGACAGCAGCGGTTTTTATCTGATTGGGCAATATGCAGTGAGCTTGGCAGGCTGATACTGGAGCTGTTGAGAGACGCTGTTATTCTCCACTCTGTGACACTTATTGGCAGCTGCTGTGACAATAGGTGGTAGATGAACAAGCCTGCGAGAAGTGCTAGCAGCAATGTCGATAAAGGAAAAGCACACAATTCAATTTCTCTTTATTTGAGATTATACAGGTACATGGAGTGAATTATAATCAGATCTATAAGGGTGGGAGGAGCCGCTTGAGTGCAACCAAAGGACCACCTGCACTGTAGGTGCCCAGAAATACCGTTAAGTGCTCCAGCAGAACGCAGGATTTATTCACTCTGTGACATAGGTGTTGCTGAAAGCCTGGAGATGTACTTTCTACTCATGCTGTTGGTTGCTAACTGGACTGTAAGGTAATGTCAAGGTTGTGCTAGAAAACACACAGTTCATATGATGTGTTGTCTGACCGCATCAGAAATCAGAAGTGTTTATGTTACAGGCAAGCAGAGTAAAAAGCGGGAGGGGGGGATGTGATATCATTTAAATACGGAAAAAAGGGATGCACATTTTCAGACCCTCTCTACCGCAAGACATTTATAGCGCTGCGCTTGGTCGATCACATGTAAAGGGACAGAAATAGTTGTGTAAAGACAGAAAAAAAGAGCTTGAGAGAGAAATTTAAACCCTGGTTTTTGTCTCACCTCCACATGGGTGAGGTGTGAATGTTGGATTTTTGGTTTTGGAGAGAAATAGTTGGACACAGCCCCCCTAATCCAATGTCAGAAAGTGGTGCGTTTGTGTGTGCGTGGAGGCAAAAATATGAATTGGACGGTATCGTTTTGACAGTACTTTTCACTTGCATTGGTCAGGATATAGCCAAGTCTGGAAACTACTGTCTCTTTTACCCTTTTCCACCAAAATTAGAGCGTATACAGCCCCTTTCCTGCTGCATCAAAACCCCACAAACACCCACTAATGTCTGGCTATTGTATATAATAGGAAAGATTACAATCAGCATTCACTCCCAGCACTAACGTCTCAGCAGTAGTTGTGGATATGTATCAGCTCCAGCTCAGGTTGGCTTCAGTCGGCAGTGATGGAAATATGACATCCAGGTGGACGTGCTAAAACGATTGGCCGCCACAAAATACCGTCAGTCTCCTTCCAAGCAGCGCTAGCGCATCGTTCAAAAGTTCGCCAGCAGTGACTTTGAAGGAGAGACTGGGACAGCACTCTGTTACCATTTTTGTTTGTTTGTTCACAAATGCACTGGAAAACAGGTTTGTAAACAGTAGAAAGCAGCATGGAGGCCAGTTAAAATGTTACAGTGGTAACCTCCTTTGTTATACCTGATACTTATTTGGTCTCTCTTTCAAACTTTCAGACTGAATTTGGATTGACAGATAGATGGAGACAGACAGTTTGTGACGGCATGTGATTGCATCGCTCCATAAAGGGGCAAAAAGTAGCACCTCCATCAATGTGTTGTATTTCCATCATTGCCAATCTGAGCCAATTGGAGATGGAGCTTATAAATACCTGTGACTACTGCATAGCAGTTTGCCCTGGGAATGAATGCTAATACTTCCCCATTAAAGACTAAAGCCAGATGTTAGTGGGTCTTAGTGGGTTTCTTGTCCAGTGGGAAAGGGGCCTCTGTTTCTTAACTCCCTGGGATCTGTAGGACTGCTTAATGAAAGCCTCTGCCTTTGCTCTTGTAACAACTCTGCACCAGAAATGTCCTGGGAAAAGAATGGTGTAGCCCCAGCAGACTGTTAGAAATAAATACAGCGATGACTTCTTATCACCAGAGATGGCTACAACATAAAAAATAAGGACCTGGAGGGTTACCGCTTTATAGGAAGGTTGACAGGCACAGTGTTATTTAGTTGCTTTTCAGTGCTAGTTCCTGTAATAAATCACTGGCTGCTCCGCACACAAGCCAAAGCTGGTGTTTTCCATCATAAAAAAACTAGGCTCAGATGATATTGACTTATTTGCATTTGTCGAGGCATGCAGAATGTAATAGTTTAGTGCTTGCAGTGACCCGAGGGATTATCAAATGCAATGAGCTGTGGAACATTAGAGAAAGCAAGTGTTTGGTTAAAGAGGCCATGCACGAGCACGAGGAACTCGCAGTATAATCACTGCTTTTCCCCTTTGGATTCCACGGCCTTGTTCATTGCACCACTCTCCCTAACAGGTCCCCAGCTTCAGCCGTCAAAATGTGCCACCTCAGGAAATACTGCAGATAAAATTACACAGCACGCACTCAAGCTGAGAATGACTCCATAACCGTGGAGATTGTATTACAGGCTCCTTTGCAAATATATGTCTTTTTTTCCTCCCTCCCCGAGCGAGTCGTGTGCAGTCATTTCCTCACCGAGGAGAGTTTAAAGGAAATCCCCCTCTGGATACTCTTAGTTATGTTGTGTATCATCAACCAACCTAAGATGTACTCTCCATTCCAGGAGCTCTTTCATGAGGAAGTGCTGTAATTGACATCTTTGTAGCTGCGCTCCTTCAGCTGGCCTTGTATTCTTCAGTCAGTCTTTTTCTTTTATTTTTACATTTCCAACAACCACACACGAGGGAGTAGCAGCAGTTTGTTCTACAGCTGTGGTTTTCTGTACACAAGACAACATATATTGAATCATCACGCCAACCTTGTACCAGCCCAGTGATGGCCTTTGATGTGAGATTAGTTTGTTTTTTTTTGCTTCAGCAGGGCTCAACAGTAACTGTTGCCAGATTGACATTGGCAACCATTTTGAGAAATTGGCAACCCATTCTTGGCCTTTGATTGCCATATTTAACATGTTAAAAACAGCACAACATGAACCCCAAAATGAATGCATTTACTCAGGGTGTGGAGTACGAACACAGAACAAAAGAGCTACACGAAGGTAAACAAGGAGAATAGATCATTAGAACAAACTGAGGCTTTTAAAGAGGAGCAGAACATTACTCATAAAACACCTAGTTTACATATTGTCCTTGGTTTATCTGTCTGCAAAAATGATTAAACTTTAAACACAGACGAGTGGTTTACAGAGTGTTTTGGTTGGTACTTCTTCCTATTATCAACAATATTTGTAATGTTTTTACATTTATACAAAATGTGATATTAATCTCTCAGGCAGTTTTCAGTACATAATTTAAAAAAAGACCTTCCTTTCCAAACCTTAATATCCTCCTGTTATTGTAATAATTCTGCTATTAGAAGCTCTCATAGCCTGGACATTCCCCCTATCTTAATAAGGTATACGACAGTTAATATTTGTTGCAAGGGATGCACAATAATATCTGCACTTGATCGGTATCGGCCGCTTTAGAATGAACTATCAGAATCGGCCAACATGCTTTTTCTTACGAAGAACGAGATAGTATTGTGCTCGAGAACCGTCTTTAACATATGATACTCAAGAAAAAAAGTGGAGGAGTGTCACTTTCCAAATGGCTTCTTGTTGTAATCCATCGCTGTCACCCACCTGTGCTCGCTTATTAATCAAGATTGGGTACTCCATGTACCCTACCAATCTTATAAAATGTTTGCTTGACTTCTGTCCACACCTTTGCACCCTGGTGTAGACCTTGGGGTCGAAACCAGTCAGTGTTTTAATGTTTCTAAATGAATTAAAATGAATTCTAAAATGAATTCTAATGCATCTGTTCCTGCTCCACGCATGATTGTATTTCATGTCTCCATCTGCTGTTGGGCCATCAAGATAAGAATATACATGTATAATATGACGTTAACTCCACTACAGAAGAGACTTTATGATCACTAAAATTAGGTGGGTAAAAAAGTGGATATATCGACATCGCTGTCGGTTATCTGTCAGATGAGTTATTGCATATCGGCATATTGGATATTGGCGAAAAATCCAATATCCTGCATCCCCATTTGTTGCATTTAATAATTTTTGCAGTTGCACTCCATACTGGAATCACGTTATACATGACAATATTGCAAGTGCTCTTGTGAGCACAGACATCTGTTTTAGAAACGATGGCAAAGCAAATTTAGTTGTTTGAAGTTCTGCTAACTCATTAACATCACAAACAATTGTGCAAATTGCTTTAGATTTTTATTAATTTTTATTTTATTTATTTAACAGGGACAGTGCAGAGCTACTTAGCTGCACCAGAGCAATTAGCTATAAGCTAATTTTCATCTCTAGTCCCAGGCCAGGAAACAGAGAATCATTTCTTTGCTAAGAGACACTATTATATAAAAAAACACAATTACGAAATAGAACATATTCATGACACGACGGCTTCAGCAATAACAATAGTGAGACAACACAACATCAAGTCATTGCAACAACAACCACAATATAACTACAACATTAAGATAAAACAAGATTTCATAAGTTAGATCAAGTGTTTGAGTTCATGTGTGATGGGTACATGATTGGGTTGATTTTAAAGGCAACAAAGCTCTTACCTCAAGAACCAGATGAACCTGAACAAAAACAAAAAGTTTGGGGGGGTGAAGTACCGCAGCATCTTTGAGCTTGATGCAAAATTATACTGCAGAACATGTACAACATACACCTCAACAGGTGACGCGTCAAGTTCGCTAGCTCAAGGGAGCACATCCTATAGCAACTACGGGGTGCGACAACCACTGGAGGTCGAAGCAATAAGAGCGGGAAATGACATAATAAGGTAGCAACTGCAAGAGCTGGCACACCCATAGACAGGCCGATAAATGCAGCTGTCCTTATAAAATTCTTTTACAATGGGTATTATATTCTGAAAATGAGGAACCTTTACATTCTTACCTCGTCTGCTGGATCACAAACTATTTATTTATGCCACATTTTCATAGTTAAGCTGATGCCTCACTGGTGTCTTAATTAACTTCATTCTGTCTCACTTTGGGGAACCCGTGGATTCTAAAGTGAAATTTATAGCAAATTGTTCAGTGATTTACACTTGAGACTTTTGCCTTGATAATCAAACCTGATTTACAAAAATAAGATACTCTTTCCCTCAAAAAATAACATAACATCACCTGTAATCCCCCGACCCCTCCACTCTGCAGATATATCACACACAGTATCCAGTAAAGCAGCAGTTTAACATGTCTGATGAAGGATTTTTCTCTGAAGCAGCAGAGGAGTTGTAGTGTAATATAAATGAGCCTCACGTTGCTTTGCAGTGTGACTACTGCAAATCCATTCACTGCCATGTTGATGCTGAAACAATGTATCACGTCAACATCGACTGCTTGTCTTTCTCCTCCTGCTCTCTCGCAATAGCAGATTATATTTATGTCCCAGCTAACAAACAGCTGAGTGAACAGACAGCGTGATCAATAACAATTCTCAATTATTTTTTTCTTGTTGTGTTTTTATGGCATCTCTGAACATTTTGAGTTATAGGATGTGAAAATAAGATGCAAAAGGAATGGAAAAGAAAACAAATGGGATCTTTAGTTTCTCAATACAGAATGCGCGGTGTTTGAGGTTGTCTAAATTTGGCAAGTTGAATTCTGGAGTCCACATATTACACTCTGTGTACCCTTTTTAATTGGGACAGCATTCTTGCTGACACCACCCGCTCAGCCAGATCTGATCATCAGGCTTCAACATGACTGTGCACCATCCCCAGACAAACCCATTTGGCAGCAGCAAATATTAGATTTAATCTCGGAGGCCAAAGTTTATCTTTAAAAAGGAATTGTATCTTATTTTTCCAAAGCGCTATAAAGACATCAGTGACATCAGTAAATTACCAAAGGATCTGCCAAGATAAGACGTTGACCTTATGGGGTGACCGGCTGCTCCCAGTAGCTGGTCCTTAAATCCTTGAAAACGTTGCGGAAATTGCTTCAATGGGCATCACCTGAATAAATATACCACATTTTAAAACTCTCATTTACTCAGTTTGAATTCATTCTTACCTGTGAAACAGCCATTGTTTCACCCCAAGGTTTAAAATCTGTCTTGGGGCTTTCGATCATATCTCACCATCAACAGGAGATAGATTCGGCCCAGTTGCTTTTAAAGCTTTGTTTATACTCACCTCAAACACAGTGTCACAGCCTCTGTAGATGACACGTGAAGCTATAAGCATGCGCAGACACGCCTATGCTCAACATGTTGTTTGTTGCAATATGCTCTGAAACATCACAGAGTGAACAAACAAAATACTCTGTGCCGTACTGTAATTATTAGTGTCACAATTATTTTATAACGCTGTGTTTCCCCTGGGTCGCCACTCTTTCCATCATCATTCAGGGCTTTTACAGCCATCTTCCATCTTCCTCCACACCCTGCAGCCAAAAGCTTTTTCTTTCCCCAGTGTGGTGAGCGATTTCTTTCCAGTAATTTAAGGCCATTTAACTGTCTCTTGAAGGTGCATGTCAGGGTTGGAAATTAGCACCAGCCACCAGCCAAATGCTGGTAAAATATGCAAGTGGCTGCTAGATTAATTTAACTCTCCGAAAAAAGGTAATCTACCCTGTGATCTATCTCTCTCTCCCATTTTTTTCCATGTTAAAGATTTTTTGGGGAGTTTTTCCTAATCCAGTGTGAGGGTACAAGGACAGAGAGATGTCGTATGCTGTAAAGTCCCCTGAGGCAAACTGTGATTTGTGATATTGGGGTTTATAACTAAATTGAATTGAATTGAACTATGGGCGGCACGGCGATATAGGGTTAGCACTGTCACCTCACAGCAGGAGGGTTCCTGGTTCGATCCCAGGAGGGAGCCCTTCTGTGCGGAGTTTGCATGTTCTCCCCGTGTCAATGTGGGTTTCCTCCAGGTACTCCGGCTTCCTCCCACAGTCCAAAGACATGCAGGTTAATTGGTGACTCTAAAGCGTAGTTTACACGTTTTTACCCTAATTTTGACATCACAGAGGACCTTGAGAGCCATTAAGAAATCTTGGGTCAGAGGTGAGTCTGCTACAACGAGTCCTCATGTGTGAACAAGCCTACGACGCGACAAAAGCACAGTCGTGCCCTCGTCTGTGACTGGGACTGGATATCTGGCATGCTAGAAAACTGGAGAAGTCTGACACGGCTGACAAAGAACATCAGCCAGTGAGAGGCGGGATACGTCACACGTCAGGCGATGTACGGCTCTACCAGCCCCAACAAGAGATCAAAGTACTCCGCTGTCATCCGTAGCATTTCCCGAAAACCCGTTAGAGCATTCGGCTATGAAAGGTACAATAATCTGGGCCAGAATACATGCATAGACTATAGAGACAGTACAAAGCAAGCTAATAGACTAGCGACACAGTGGCAACCGAGTTTCATTCACAGAACTCACCTCCAACTCTCTCTGCAGAATTGACAACCCGCGCAATCCATGTGCAGCAACCCATTCCTTCACCCAAATCCTTTTCTTCTTTTCCTGTTTCTTCTCAGCGCAGAGCAGGGCGCAAACCACCTGCAGAGCTCCAAGCTGTCGGACATCCATGTTTTAGCGCTGGGGAACTTCATAATATCCTGTTTTTTGTTCACGCGTGACAAAACATAGTTTGGTGACGTCACTATCTGGGGCTCCGTCGGCGAGCGCTCGGTGGAGAAATCTTGTGGTGTGCACACACAGGTTGTAAAGCAGTCGGTCATTAGTTGGCGAGACTCCCAATGACAGAAACACACGTCGCCAGGTATGAACGCTCAAAAGACTATGATAGTCCACGCGACTCAAGACTGGTCGGCCAGTCGTGTAATGTGAACAAGGCTTGAATTGTCCGTAGGTGTGAATGTGAGTGTGAATGGTTGTCTGTCTCTATGTGTCAGCCCTGTGATAGTCTGGTGACCTGTCCAGGGTGTACCCTGCCTCTCGCCAGTGTCAGCTGGGATAGGCTCCAGGCCCCCTGCGACCCTCAAGAGGATAAGCGGTTATGGAAATGAATGAATGAATGAATGAATTCATCTGAATTATTGAGTGGCTGGTAGACTTTGGATCCACCTGCACTGTGCCATGGTGACTGTTAGAGTCTTTGTGCCTGACACATGGGATAATTACGTCATTTTCCGGTGCGTGAACCTCACGCTGGGGATGCTACGGTGAGCATAAACCATGTATAAGCAATCGAACATTGACAAGAAGTGCTCAGAGTGCCTTGACAAAGGGAAAATCAAACCTCTACAATCACATGAGAACTGGGCAAACTCCATCTACTCATGACGATCATGTGGTATGATGGAGATCTCCAGAACAGCTAACAAGAGGACCCTGGGGGCAGATTGTTTACTCAGCCTGCTAATATACAATAACACTTATAGAATGCAAATGAAACCCTACAGTTTGGGGTTGGCTCAAGTAGACGCTGGAATAATTTTCACTCAATACTTTTCAATAGATTTCACTTTTTAAACGATGTGATGATTTAAATCTTAAGCTAGCAGCTAATTCTGCTGGGTTTAATTAGCCGCTCCACACAGCTCGTTCACATTCACACTGTGGAGGTCGGGCTCGGGCAGAAGGGATATGTTAATGTTGTTTTTTTCCCAAAGCTGGTGTCAAAAGGAATTTCAGACTCGTGCTTTGAGACTGAAGAACTTCCACACTCACACAGACTACCTTCGCCTGTCGGAGGGGGCGACTGCCGACTGCGATTAACCCAAACATCTCTGCTTCCACTGTCAGTGTTAATGTGTTTAGATGAACTAACTGAGCTGCCACATTCATTTATCCAGTATTTCTGGAGTATCATGGAATTTTGAATATTCCAAAAAGGGGAAATTTAGGGAATAAAATGTGCTTTATTGTTGTAGTTTTCAAGCAGAGGAACATTTTGAGTTGCTCCAGGCATTTAGAGCTGACTGAGTGATAGTAAAGTACGACACCTGGTTACTGGATCCTTGTTGGCAAATCACTAATATGGTTTTGTAATGGATACTTAACTTATCCGACCTCTCTACAGTCTATTCATTAAACCCCTTTTTTATGAGCCCTGTGTGGAAACACTCCCAACAGCTGAGGGCCGAGACAGGACCCTGATCAGCAGCAAAATTAATAACGTGATCAGATTCCTTTATCCGACACGCCCTCTTGACATCAATATCAATTCATGCTCATGTGGTTTAAAAAAATGCCAGATATTCAGCCGTGCGTCCGTGTGTTGATCTTGCGTGACTGCTCTCATCCCTGTGTTCAATCACAGCGCTCAGGAGCTCATTAGAAAATCAATGAGGTATTCAGTGTATACACTTACAGATTGATTTTACATGCAGGATTTATATAACTGTGTGTTTTTGTGCGTTTGAGGCTGATTATAACACCCATCTTCCTGTCGTTTCAGAATCCAGAAAGAGCTCGCAGAGATAACCTTGGACCCACCGCCAAATTGCAGGTAGGAGCCTGTTGATTGTGTGTTTTCAAAGGGCTATTTGCTCCGACACCTGAGGCACTTTTGTGCGCACGCCAGTGTGTGTGTGAGCCTGTGTGAGCTGTGTGAATGGATTGTGCCGGCTCAATGAGTCACATGAATAGCATAGGTAGATTATTGTGCTGTATTTGCACAAGTGTTTGCTCAGGCTGCAGCATAATGAATGGGCCCTGTGCACAGTCTGAGGCATGGATCTGAGTCGGGGTAGAAATAGATATCTGTGCCATTAACCTGATCGGCGGTGTTTACCATTAAGATCACTGTAGCAACAGGGTTGTGTTTGCTCACACTCCCCGAGGGTGGGAAAGGCACTCTGCTGTGGCTCGACTGGTTTATTTTCCTCAGAGCGTGGTGAAAGACAGAGGTATGCTCCTGCCAATCAAGATCTGAGTAAGAGCTTTTATTGTGCGGGGTTTTCATTGAGTCAGCGTTTGGTATTCTTCTCAAAGTGATGACTGTTGGGCGCAGCGTTAGAGGGCGAAGGGGAAGGTGGAGGTGTGACCGTGCAGATTCTAACTGTGAGCAGCGCAGGCAGCAGGTCACTGAAGTCCAGGCATTTCCTGTAGGGCTGAGAGAGCAGGGGAAACTCAGCGATGCGTGGATACTCGCAGGACTGCAGGCTGAAAAATGCTGGCCACAGCTGGGTTTAGTCACTCCAAATATTTTTACCCGATGCAGAAGCAGGCCTGCACTGATCCAGTGTACCAAACTTGAAACCTCAACTCAGTGCTCAGTCATCTAAATCTAAAATCTAATTGTTGTAGATGGTTTATACGATTGTGTTGTAATAAATCAACTCCAGTTTTACCTTTTCATGACCTGAGGGCAGATACACCATCATGTTTAACTGTGTTGCGTTCACACCTCACAAACTCGTCTGAGCTGCTGTGATAAATAATCATTAGAGTCCGTTAAGGCCTGTATGGAGAAAATTAAAACATCACAGTATTTTCGAACAAATACCTCGATATCGATATTGCAGCGATATTGTAGGGTTTATTATTGGTGCTTTCACAATAAGCCAACTTACACAAATTTGTTTTACTTGTTACCTGACACGTTCAGGGCTCCATAATGAACATGTGGAACGTTTGATACCCATCTTCTGTACACCTACGTTCACCCCACCTATAAAGGGATGTCTCCTGCCTAATCTCTCCTCTTTTGCTGTTGTGCTCCGTGGGAGAGGGGCTACAGTTTATATGGTTGTATCCACAGTGTGGACCTCCTCATATCAACACAACGCAGACAACACCAGAGTCCACCAGTTACATCTATGTTAAATTAACAACACTGGGAAGTTTAACTAATGATCCTTGTGGTTTCTTCAGGTTTCATTATCAGGAAACTCTTCAAACTGGCAGCATCATCAAATCATATATTGTGAAAAATACAGATATTGATGAATATGGGAAAGATTATTGTGATAATATTTTATCACTATAGTTAACCGGTTTTAAGGTGTACTGTGATATGAAAATTGACAGTCATTATACCGTGTACATTTGGTTATTTATGACATTGAAAAAAATGCTACTGGATGCAGAATCTCAGCTTCATTTTAGTTATTTTCAAAAGGCACACTTAATATACAAACTTTAATTTTTACAAAATGGTTTTAAGTGCGGTTGCAGCGATCAATCTCAACTTTATTTTGAATTTTTACACATACTTCCTACATAAAAATGGTTTCAACTCTGTTGTAGCAAAAAACTGAAAACAGCTGTTCTGTTTTTAACCTTTAAGCGTCATTTTTACTTTTAATAATAATTCTGTAATACAGTGAAACCATGAAACCGCAATATTTTCCGAGATAGTTATCACACAGTTTAAATCTCATACTGTTGCAACCCTAGTGTGTAGTTAAAAGTGTTACATTTGGGGGAAAAAACACCACAGCTACTGAATGGATTCTCGTGTTGCCAGATACCTTGTGTTGAATCAGTAGAGTGAAAGTTCGTCCCTGCACAGCCCAAAACTCTGTCTGATGTGGAATTTTAATACGGCAAAGTCCCTGAGAAATGAAAATAGCATTTTCCCAGTTTCAGTCCTGTGTCCCTGTGTTAACTGATCATTTAGCTCCGATGATATGCCAAATATGTGGACAGAAAAACAGTATTTTCAAATTAAAATCTTTGTCTTTTCTTCCTGTGAAACAGTTTTAAATGTTTGATGACTCATCCTGCATTCAGGGCCGTTTGCAAACTTCATCTAATCAAATAATACTTTGCACAACTAGCTATTCAGCACGTATAAAACCGCACTTAACCGTTTGTGCATTGTAGTTAGCTAACACAGCAATATGGGGAGAGATAGGAGGAGATGTGTGTTTGGATATCAGTGGGCAAAACCTTTGTTTTCATTCATGTGGCGGACGTCTAATTTATTCATCTCTACTTTGTCCTCCTGCTCTTACAGTAAGGAAGCTGTGTGAGGAGCCAACAGTTTGCTGTAACGCTAAGCCCGCATACTTTTTAGCGGCCCAGTTGAAAGTAAAGGACGTAATTGAAATCCCTCTTGTGAGTGTCTACAGCCCAAATGTTCTGTTTCAATGAAAAATACTGAAGCTAATGACACTCTGACTTCCATTTCACAGGGACTCAAACCATCATTAGACATCAATAGCCAATCAGATATTGTTCTACCCTGCTTCTGTACCAATTAGATCACAATGTCGTCGACAATAATTCCACCTGCACAGTGTGTAATGGGCTCGTATCGGGGATGATTACAACAATTCTAATCTTCATTTTTGGGAAGACTGTGAGCGTAAAGGTGAACAGGTGCATCCATTGATTTCATGGATTATCTGAAGATTTTTTCTCTTCAGTTGGAGTATTTGACAAATGCCACATGTTCAGCACCTGCTGGCTCACTGTGTTAACGCATCAAAAGGATGTAACATTTTTGAAAGGCTTTAAAAAAGCAATTTCCCCTTTGAAAAGTTTGTATCCGCCGACAGCCACACAAATAGAGGTTGAGCCTCTCACCTGTCACAATAGAACAATTCCTCAACCGTGCTTAATACAGAGTGCATTTTAGCGGGCGAGAAATGACAGAAAATAACTTGTTTTTACGACGGCACTATCTGTCACAGTCGGGGAGATCTCCTCGGCGCGTCGCAGTCTGTTTGTCGGCTCTCCGATCTCAAAGACGAGGCTAATCTGGCTGAAGCAGGCTATTATGTTTCCTGACAAAGGGCCAAACAGCAGAGGGGGGAAAAGAAATTTCATGGGCGGACGTTTGTATAGAAAATGACATTTTTGTGTAAAGGGAGGCTTCCTTGAAGAATGTCCCAGCTGAAAGGAGCCCTCGTGACGAATGGATTGAGCTCGGCTGCAGTCGGGAGTCCTCAGTCATATGTAAAAAATTAGGCTCAGGCTGCTCGAGCGCATTTCAGCGGCAGGCGGAGATACAAGCCAGCGGAGGAGCGGCGCTACTTGAAATGTAGATTTCTGTATTCATATGCCCCTTGGGGTATTTGCCTCACTCTAACAGCTCCCGATTCCCCCACAAGGCTGTCACATCCCCGGTGTTTGATTTACCCTACACGTTTCACCACAACAATCCCGATTCTGCCTGCTCTTTGGTACAATGAGCGAAGCACATTGCGAACATTAAAAACTTCTGCCGATATAAATTCCCTTAAATGGTACTGTACCTCCTTGCGCGCGGCGGCTGCTTGAACAAAGGGCTCCACGTCTTCCCAGCCCTTTCTTCACCTACTAATTGATCTGACAGTGTTAAATAGGCAGTGCTCGCTGAAAGACATCAGATGTGAGGGGTTATGAACGGACGCTGTGATGCAGCTCATTACCCCACAGGCTTCGGCTCTTTTTTTCCCCCGCCAGAATAAAGCACAGCTCATGATCACAGCCGCTCCTACAAACATCCTCTCTGACTCATTTTTCTGCATTCCCGTCCTCAGTAGAAGGAATGGCTCTGTAATCCCTCCTGGGAGTGGAAGAAAAAACACCTTTAACTTTTACTCAGACAGCATGCTTGTTTTCGAGATCATTTGGCTTCATTTTAAAAGGAATTAGCAGATTTATTTTGGAGCCATATGAGGAATATTTTTCATCCGTCTTTTTAATCATCTTTGTCACCCTGCCAGAGAGTAATTAATTGAATGTGACAAGCACTCTGGAAGGGTATGTAAATAGCCCCCACACCAGACACATTATATTAGACCGGTGCTTGGTCGGCCTTCCTGGCTCTGTGTGTGTGTGTGTGTGTGTGTGTGTGTGTGTGTGTGTGTGTGTGTGTGCGTGTGTGTGTGTGTGTTTTCCATAATTACCATATCCTTTCATGATAGTCCTGGCAGCGTTTTGATAAGAATCCCCCATCGGCCGAGGAGAAACAATGTGTGGATTCCAAGGGGGGATTGGCCACGCTTTCTCTCTGTCTCTCCGTCTCCTTCTCGTTTTCCTTCTTAATCCCAGAAACACTTTGTGTGTTCCAGAGGAATATCAGGCGCGATCTTAGGAAATGAAAAAGCAATAAGGCAGAAGAAAGTGTCGCTGCAGAATGAGTCGAATGAGAGAAATGTAAATTCATCCATGACTATCGGGTTGTAGATATGATTGACTCGAACTCAACTGGGCTTTCATTGTCTGCCATGAAGCGCTGGTTCACATTCTCAAAGGACGACGATAGAGAGGCGCAGGGATTACTTTTTTTTTGTGGGCCATCATAGAAGTTAACATCGTCCTGGTTCCCTCAACAAAAAGCTGATGGGATTTTTATTGGATTTTGGATTATTACAGAAAACAAGCTCTGTGGCAAACAAAAGTTTATGATTCTTACACGCTTTGTTCAGCTGGATAATCACAAATGAATACTGTTTTTATGATTTTTGAAGCCCAGTTACAATCACTAGACGTAAAAAGCTAACATTAGGCTGTAAACAAACTACACCACGGTCACATGACTTCAATGTCACCACCACAACAAGGCTGTAAACCCGTGTTTGGCGTGATGTCTCATTTAGACACTTGTTGGCAACTGTATGTTTGTAAGTCACATAAAAGTTCAAAAATTTGCAAGCAGGGTAAATGCTGACATAATTAATGTTGTATAAGCAGGGTCCACAATTAAAACCTTCCAAGCGGGTAATTAAGTATCTTCAGACAGCGATCCGCCACACTGGCGGGTAAATGTTTGCACCAAAATCGTCATGTAATAAAAAACTATGTTGAGAGTTCTACTGTGTTTTGGCATCATTTACGGGCGCATTGCTTCTCTGCTGTTGATGTCGTACACTACAGATGTGTTTTTTCGTGTGTAGTGTGGCAAACTGTCAGTCTCAAGCGCTCCTGCTCCTTTCGCTGCACTGCTTACCTTACGGGACATCAGCCGATCTGCTAGATCAGGGGTAGGCAACCTGCGGCTGTGGAGCCCCATGCAGCTCTTCCGCCCCTCTCCAGCTGCTCCCTGAATAACGTTTTTTTTTTTTTAACATTTTTATTTTTGTTTATCATCTTTGAAGACCTTAAGAAGTTCTTACACTCTCCAACTGTAAAAATGTGTGGCCTTTACACCAAATAATATATAATATATAATATACCATCTAAAGTAGTCCTCTAAATCTTGCCAAACCTCAATAACAGTGGCCAGTCTTGAGTCTCGTTAGGCTAGCTATGGATCCCAAATCCAAAGAAGGAAAAGTCTTGGAGGAAAATAGAGAATTTAATAGGGTCCGGACAGGTTTGTTTGATTTCACTGCCATCGCTGCAAAGTTAAAGTACCACGTAATCATAAAGAGCCCACTGCAGAGTCGCTGCCTAATGGTTAAACATATAAATGAATGCTTAATTAGACCTTATTAACAATGTTGATCGGCTAATTTAGACTTAAGAGGCTGTGCTACCTTCATATAAAGCTCAAATAGGTTTTGAAGCTCTAGACAGATTTCTTTTTAAATTATTTTGGTCAAAAATGGCCTTTGTTGCCTCCCACATCGTCATTTGTAGTGTTTGTAACACCTTTTTATCACCGTGAAATGTACTGAAACTAATCCATATGTAACAATATATGATTTTGGCAGGTAAATATATGCTTGGCCGGTGGATTTTTTTCATGGCTGGTGAGTCAAGAAGTTCATTTCGGACACTGCTCTTAAGCTTGTGTTAACCACAGACCTTATCTCAGGTATCTAACCAAATACCTATTAAAAAAAACCCTTTGAGACGAGGGAACCAGACGTGCTAAAATGCTAACGCATTACCACGTTTTAGTGCCCATTCCTGCACCACTCTATGGTGAACCCGCCTTGTAGAGGCTGCAGTGTGACTGTACTGAATGGGAACTTGGGTGACGTAGTAATACACAGAGAGTGGGAGGAAATGGGGGGGCAGGCAACAAGTCACTCTGGCCTTGTGTGTAAGAAACAAAGCACTGTATTCTTTTCTGTGACCATCCAGTGACATCATTGTTGTTAGTAAACATGCAACATGCAAGTCAAATGTCAGTCAGCAAAGGTGAGATAAGACTAACTGAGCACTGTTACATCAGTATGTGAAGATCAGTCCCTTGACGCTCTAGAGAGCTGGAGCCTCTCTCACTGTGGCAGTGTTTTTGAAGATGATGATTATCAGAAGCATGTGATATGTAAACTGTTATGTGGTCAAGGCAGGGTCATGAGGAAGAAAAAACAGTATTTGTAGACTTAAGTCCCTGATGGTTGATATTTTGTGTCAGTGGATTTGTTCAGTTTTGTCCAACAGTCCCATCTGGTCACTGCAGCACATGGGAAAGTTCTGTCAGTGTTTGCCTGGTCTTGGTCGTGCCAGCTGGACAGTGGAGAGTAGTGTAACTCTGAGTCAAGAGTCACTGCTTTTTCTTCCAGGACTAACAGACGATTCTTGTTTTAATAAAAGGCAGAATAGATGTTTTATTGGTGCTGCTGAGGTGTATAGTGTTCCTAGCAGTGACTCTCCTCATACATCTCTCTCATAACTTTATGTTTTGTGAGAAGCATCGGTCTCTCAGCAGCTGTTAGAGTTATGAGAACTGTAATGCATCAAAGTCATAAAGAGGAGTTCCATTCCAGCGTCACATATAAAGGCTTCCAGTCTGCTCAAGTGTCTCACGCTGCCACAAAACAAAATTTAAAGATGTCAGTAAAATGGACGATATGAATTACATTCCCCTCGTTTTGCCCTCAGTGGTCTCTCAGTGATTGACAGAGGGAAAATTAGTGGAGGATGTTATTGACTCCTGAGCTGTGCTGCCTGTCAGCTCCTTTCCAGCCATAATAAATATAAAATAAATATGAATGGCGCTCCTACTACAGAGATGATAAATCCAAATGCCAACAAAGTGTTCATGTCAGAACCAATGGAAACACATTTGATCCAACGACTGTGAGACATCCTCTGCCAAGATTATTGTTAAAGCGGGGACTTAATGGATTAAGTGGCATTGTTAGCCACTAGTGAGACTTAAATCAGAGATTTGGAATCACTTATAACATGATGTAATGTAGGACTCTGTTTCCTGGAGACATAATCCACTCAGAAAGCAGTCAATGAACAAACACACTCCAAAATCCAGTTAGAAACTCTCAAGAACATCATCAAAACATTTACAAATCTGATACAAGGGATGCACCAATCCGTTCTTCTCTCCCCAAATAACAACTCCAACCCAAAACCAAGTCCAGTCCAATACCAGTTCTCTTTATCCTCCAAATATAAAATCACTAAACCCCTATGTGGAAGGTAACATGATGCTGTAACTGGAGACGTTTATACATCAACATCCTTGCAGCAGACACAACATCATGTTCAGCTTGTCCAACACGCACTGCAGTACGATTACTGGTGTCGTGTACAGATACAGCAGCTGTGATCAGAGTCGGTGCTGCACTCACTGTCCTCCACGTATCCAAAGCACAGCTGAGGTGAAAAGCAGTGTTCACATTCGTGACATGTGTCTGCAGCTCCTCATCTGAATTTTTTCCCGGCTCACACCAAACATGATCTGCAACATTGCGGTGTTCAAAGTCTCCAGTTGCTTTGACCTCAGGCCAGAGTTCTACATGTCTGTCTGTCTTGCAAAACACACTGTGTCTGTCTGGAAACCCCCAATGCATCATGCAAGGTATTAAAGATCCACTAATGTAAGGACTCTAGGCATGTCATTATACCAAAGATTTACCAGTGAAATGCCACGATTCTCGACCCAATTTGATACCAAGGTAAAAAACAAGAAATTTAAGTTTTATTATTCATCCCTGATGATCTGCCTTGATTGCAAAGTACCACTTTATGTGGGCAAGGTAACATATTAATGTATAGCCAACAGTACATTACCATATTTCTCCTTTATTGATGTTGCTGTTCAGCACTTGTACCTTTAAGATGTGACGGCTGGTGTATGTGGTAAGCTGTTTGTCTCGGCCCTCGTCCACTGCGACTGGACAGATGGGTAAAGAGTGCTACAGACGCCATCACGCTGTCTGTGTTTGTAGCATAGGGTAGATACGCAGTGTTTCCATTGCTATCGAAATACGCAGGTCTTTTCTTTTCGACGACAAGGCGGAGCTGTCACTGCAGCTGCCCTTTTCACTGTCTTCCACGAGTTGTCGTCGCTCTTCCCTGCTGGTAGGTGTTCTTCGATTTCTTTTGGCGTTTTTTGGCAGATTAAAACACTTGCAGGTGTATATGGTGCTCCGTCAGGTCCCGAAGAATTTCAATCTTTGTATCTACGGTGCTGGAGAGGGACTAGTATCGTCACATTTTCAGAATTTGGAATCGACTGTGGTCTCTTGCAGGGCTCAAAAATAGGGATTGCTCAAATGCCTGGGGCAAGGAAAATGTCACGTGGGGCTGGTAAATTGAGTAACTCACTAGCTGATGGGGTAAGTGGTAAAAAAGAACTTTTTGTTTTCCTGGAGCTGATGATGGACGTAGCTCACGAGTGAGGCGTCTTGCCTTTCTTCCTATCTTTGTTGAAAGTTGCCAATGCCTAGTACTGTACAGGTCAGGCACTTGTGAGAAAGTGGTGGTGGGTACAAACAAAGTTTATGAGCTGAAGCAGAAGCTAAGCATTTCAGTTATCCTGGAAACAGGAGAGTGGGTGGTGTTATGGAAGTGGGTGAGACTCCAACTATGTATTGCGCAGTTTCGCTTCAAGTTTGATGTTTGATAACCACTCAGAAATAAAACAGTTTGAATAGAGGCAAGTAAAAGGTTGACTTTGAGCAGGTAGATGTCTGACCCACCTGCCCAGCTGAGCTATTGAAAAAACCATTAACGTTGAACCTTTTCATGAAATCACCATTAGACTCTTAAAGGCACGCAGGCTGACAGAGTATTGACAAATGTCTAAGAGACCCGAATTCTGTCTATAAAGACTTCTTTTCTGACATTTGACATGACTGCAGCTTCAGTCCTTTTCCTCTGGAACGTCAGTGTGAGGTTGAAGTGGTTGTGTGAAGTGGTCTGGCCCTGCAGTCCGGCCCTGCAGCATCTCAGCGAGCTCCTGTAGCTATAGTGGTCTTGTCAGATAAATGGGAGGAGGTCCAGTTTGTTATTAGGAAACATCCCGCAGTGAAACAGCCGGCTAGTGGGCACACCAGCTGTTCAGCCAGCGACTCAGCGCTCAGACTAAAAGCTGCATTTGTTCATACACAGACACAGAGCGCAGGCACGATACACTCCAAATGTGATCACGACTAAAATATGAATACCATTATTGCTTCCATTAACTAAAGGCTTCATAAGAAAGCAGTGTGTGTTATGTGTGGCATGCTGTGGCGTTGGCGATGAGTGTGTGAGTGTGTTTGGCTCACAGGGAACAGTGCTGAGGTTTACTGCTGAGAAATACCACAGGTGTAGCTACCATGTAAGCTCACTGGTTATGGGGGTGGATTATAATAACAATAAGCTGTTTTATGATAACAGTGCAATCTGAAATGATAAAACAAGGTCACTGTATCCCTCCGACTGATCTTTCTTTATGATGCACACGCCGGACTTTAAATAGCTGAAATATTTGCACAAGGCGGCAGCTTTATCAGAGGTGTCTTCCTCATTTGAGCTGAAGGTTGCAGCTCTGGAGACGTCCTCTCTGTTATTGACAAGGACGCTCGACCTGCTCGTCATCCTCCCTCGCCTGAGTAATATTCTGTCACGCTGTTAGTGCTGTTTACTTTGAAAACACACAGTTGGCTTTGTGTGTGTAACTTGATTTCAAAGAAAAATATTTGACTATATTTTTTACATTTCTATCAAGGAAAAAATGCTGAGAAGTTCTTCATTTCATTGCCTGTTCCTCAGCTGAAGGTCCTCCTAGGCTGCTCCCCAGAAGAAAATGTTGCTATTGTACATTACTGCAAACTGTGAATCTGTTACATTTGCACGTTTCATACATGTTATATCAGCGGTTCTTCAGTGATGCAGTACACTGATCAGCCAAAACATTGAAACCACTGGCTGGTGAAGTGATTAACATTGATAATTTTGATACAGTGCAATGCTCTTCTTAGGAACCTTGGGTCCTGCCATTCATGTAGATGCCACTTGACATGCTACACCCACCCAAACAACATTACAGATCAGATACACCCCCCTCATGGCAACGGTGCTCTCTGATGGCAGTGTGCCCCCCCAGCAGGACAATGCACCATGCCACACCACAAAAACTGCTCAGGAATGGCCTGGGCTGTGTGACTAAGAACTCAAGGCGTCAACCTGGCCTTCAGATTCCCCAAATCCCAGTCCAATCAGAGCATCCATTGAGCATGCTGGTACCTTTCCTCACAACCCACAGAACTCAAAGGATCCGTTGACAACGCCTTGGTGCCAGACAACACAGGACAACCCCCGAAGTCCTGTCTTCATGCCTCGACAGGTCAGAGGCTCCACCGTAGATCGGACCTGGCTCTGACCTGTCAAGGTCCACATAAGGATCTCTGGGGTACCGGTTTGTCCCACAGATGCTTGATCAGATCAGATCTGGGGACTTTAAAAGCTAGTTCAATGCCTTGAGCTCTTAGTCACGTTCCTTGGATGATTCCTGAGATGTTTTTGTGATGTGGCATGGAGCATTACCTTGCTGGGGGGCCACTGCTATCAGGGGTACTGTTGCAATCAGTGGCTGTACTTGGTCTATAACAATGTTTAGATGGGTGGTGTGTAAAGGGGCATCCATATGAATGCCAGGACCAATGGTTTCCCAGCAGAACATTGCATTGTAATGTTCTGATCGATGTTATTTGCTTCACCTGTCAATGGTTTTAATGTTCTTTTGGCTGATCAGTGTATATGAGCTCTATTCCTAACCATAACCAAGTTTTCTTGTGTCTAAACTCAACCACACTTTAACCACAGTGTTGTTGAAACACGTCTGCTACATAATAACCTGCAAATGTGACATATCCGTGGTTTGCACAGACGTACAAAGCCAATATTTTTTCTAGCAGTTGGGTTTGGCTTCCTCAATTTAAACTATATGGTCAAAAGTGTGTGGACACTGTCCTTTCAACATACTAACCCCACTTCCTGTCTTTTCTTTACTGACAGCTGACTAATAATAATATTTTTATTATCATTAACAGCTTTATATTTATTTATTTATTTATTTATTTTAGACAAGGGAACATCAGATAAAGGCAGGAAGGTAGGTAGGTAAAGCACAAGAATAGAAAAATAAACATGACAGAACCAAACAAAACAGTACAACGTAAACAGTGATCAGAAAAAAAGGGATGGGGGAAGAATGATGCAAGGGTGACTTTCATGTAGCATATGTAACATACATCGGATCTCATACATCCATCGTGCATTTAAACTGTTTTAAAACTGCAAGGACAGTGTCCTAGTGGTCTTCCAGCCCCTTGTCAAAGTCTTTTAACAGGCAGGCTGCTTGTTCCATGTTTAGTAAGTCCAGGTATCCATCAGCCAAGAGTTGCTTGTGGAGCAGGCCGATTTACCCTCCTTCAGTCTCTTGGTGGATAGGCAACCCAGTGTCCACAGGCGCTTGACAGTTACTCCGACATTATTGTCCAACTTGAGGCCTAGCAAGTATACTTTGGGGCACACTGGGAAATTGACATTTAAAAACCCTGACATAAGAGATATTACTTGTAACCAGAGTGTTTCAACAGCTGGACAGTCTCAGAATGAGTGAAATAAAGAACCTCTGTTGCCACCATTATGCTAGCATGAATCTTGATGTTTGTCATCCACCTTGGATAATCTAACAGGAGTATTATATGCTCTGCACAGTCTTATGTGGTATAATCCTAAATCTCACACATTTAGAGGATCTCAAAGCCGAATAAAGGCTAAATTAAACAACACCACACCAGAGGGAATATCAGCATGGCAGTGATTGGGTCAGGAGCATGAGGCTGCACGCTGAGTGAGATATTGCTGTTACACTTTTTATTAAGTTAACAGTAATAAGTGCCAACAGGTAATGATTTGTTTGTTTATTTAAACCTTTATTTGGCTCCGTCAACAAAAATAGTTCAACTGAACTGAGACTGGAAAGTTGCCAGGCAACAAATTCCTGCACATGACGTTGCGTAAGCTAGATCGACATGTCACCGCAGACCAGCTACTTTATGTACATTTGTCTGAATGTTTCCATTTATTGAGCAACCAGTGAGATAAGACGATGTTTACAGTTGTTTTTGTGGCGTGTGTGAGTCAACGGCTTTATCAGACAATATGTTGCAACACTGGCCAATGTCATATGAGCACACCTTGAGGTTTCCAGGCTTCTTTACTTCCCAACGTCCTCTCATGACAACTATTCATAATTTAACTCAAGTATTATTTGTGGATCATTTTCCTTAACCGCTTATCCTGTTAGGGGTCGCAGGGGGCCTGCAGCCTATTTCAGCTGACAATGGGCGAGAGGTGGGGTACATCCTGGAAAGGTCACCACCAAGACGACGCTTGGCTAACATATAGAGACAGACAACAGACATTCACACCTACTGCCAATTTAGAATCACCAATTAATGTAATTAACGGTTTAGAATACCTGCAAAGAGGAGTTAGTGGCGCGTCTTTAATTGCATGGAAAACAAGAGGTCGGGCGCTGGGTGCTACTCGTGTACCTTCTCAGTGCCAACTTTAAAGGGCACAGAGGCCGTAACCAGCACTTTTTTATCGCCTACTTACCAGAAATCCTGAGTGCAGAGTTGATCGTCTTCGAGGCGCTGTTTTGTAAGTGTGTAGTAGGCCAAAATATTGTCAGTGGGACAGATGTAAAGCTCTGGCAGCTCTGCACTAAAATGATTAACTTCTCCCCCATATTAATCACAGACTGATATTTACGTAATAAGGGAAGATGTCTGCTGGCTGTGATTAGTTGTTTCTTGTCCCAAATAATAATAATGATAATAAGCAAAAGCTTTGCCATAAACATATGTTTTAAATAATGATTTAAATACGGGTAATGTGCTAGCCAGCCTAATCTCCTCAGGCAGAGAATCGATGGTAAAAGCGCGGTCACCTTTAGTTACCAACCTCAATCTAGGGACGATTACTGAAGGTAGGCTTGAGGATCTCAGGTCACGACATGACATGCAGTGTGCGCTGCTGTGCTCCAGAAGCTGAACTGAACTGTCTATCTCAGGTTGCAGCCGTCGCACCCTGAAAAACAGGCGCTCAGGAACATGTCAGCGCCATCACGGCATTGCTCTGGCATTTAAGTGCGCCTGTCACACGTCTACATTGAAAACAATAAATTTGAGGGCACAAAAAACGTTGCATGTGTACGGACCACTTATAGGTCCCAGTAATGTTGTACTCTATATCAGCCTCTTCTCTCTTCAGATTACTTGGTCAGAACTAATTGTTTTTGTATGAAAAATATTATATATATGTTCATGTGGGTGTGTGTGTATCTACTCTAGCTACTGTAACATTCATGTTGTGTTGTGAACTTTGCCTTTAAACAGCTCGGGAAGAATCCTCAAGTCAAATACAAAAATGGTTTTGTACACACAGGCTTTGAGAATGCTGTAGAGAGAGTTAGACTGTCTCGGCTGCAGATACAGACAGATGCACACAAGCACACACAAGTGAACCATTCATTCCAGTGACTCTATCAGGGATTACGGGGTTGTACGTCTAATGGAACATTTACGACAGTAAGGGGCTGCTTAAGGCCACTTTGTTCCCCTGTAACAGATCGGAACAAGCTGTAGATAATATCATGATCTGTCAAATCACCACAGATTTGTGCAGCGATGCCCGCTACATGGGTGGAAGATTTGGACAGAAAGAAAAAGAGTTTTGAGGAAATCATTGTCTTTAAAGCTCTCAGATAGTTTGAGGAAGGAAAATGAAGAATAAAGTGGGAAGTTGAGCCCGGAGTGACTGAGACAGACGTACCCATCTGTCTGAGAGTGGAAGGAGAGGAGGTCCCTGAAAGATCTCTGCAGCCCCCCTGCCGGGAGACGGCACTACGGAAATACTAATTATTATCCATCTCTTCAGCCAGCTTTGCTCTCCCACTGACTGTGAACCCCTTTTTTATATTCACACCCTGTACAGCTCTCACTTGCTTTACACCCTCACACTCCATCTTTATTACCCTTCATACCTCTGCTACCAAATCATGTTTAGCTCATGCAGTATTTTACATTCTTTTCTTTACAGTGAGAACTCAGAACTTCTCAAGGTAGTTAATCTCTCACAGGAAACTTGGTTTTATCTTTGTCACAGTCACACAGTTATGATGTGGTAATGCAGCTGAAAACGAAAAACGATTGTGTGCGTTAAAGTGTTAATTAGCTAATAGTGTGATGTGACTAATTCCAACAAGTACTTATCACTGTAGAATAAATTAAGTCAGACAAAACATTTATAGGGTTTACAAATCACAGGGTTTCTCAGGGCTCTGGTTTGTGGAGTTGGTAAGGGCTCCCAGCCATGATGATACAAATGTATGAAAAAACCTTTTATTATAACCGTCTTTCACATGAAAAGAAGCCTTTTCACCGTACAATACATACCATAATTCCCCCTCTATCTATTCTTTATTTCTGTGAAAACAACAAATTTCTCCTTCAAATAACTTTATTTATTCAATTTTCTTGCCAAAAACGACATTTTACAAGATGACACTAAGCACATCATGAGAACATGATAATTCACCTTCACCTAATACTCATTTTTACTGAATAGAGCTTGAATGCATCATGACGTAACTACTTATATGCTGTGCAAACAGCTAATGCGAACTAGGATTTGTTGTTCACGATGTAGCGTCAACAGAAAAAATTAGGGTGTGTCTCCTGATGCGTCAGTATTAAGTCTACCACGTTCTTTCGTCCTGACGGCGTCCCAGGGAAGATCACTGTTTGTCCCCAGCGTGCTTTCTATTGTCCGCAGGATGACAGGAGGCCATTAGTTTTTAGCCACTGCTAAACTGTAGTGAAGCAACCGAAAAACATCCGTCCACTGCCATCGGTGAATGCCATTGTATTTGCTGATAGGCCGATGAGGCTCAACAAGGTGAATATCGGCTGATATCGATGTTCAGCTGATAAACAGGTGCAGTCCTTGGCCTAATGTGTGACACTTTGAGACATATGTCCCACTGGTGATTATCAAACCAACTTCCTGTCTCACCAGCAGTGCAGCAGTGAAGGTATCTTCCTCACATCCTCAACTCGCTCTGACTAATTGAGCTGTTTGTTTTAAGTTTCCCCAATTTCCCAAACTCTGTTTTTCTTTCTCTCCCTGACATTAACACGCTGCTCTAAATAACTGCTGTGAAGAGAACCTAAATGTGTTTGATGAATCACCTGCTGGGCTGAAATCCTGATGCATCTCATCTCGTTATCAGCGTAGCTGCCACATGATGGTCGCCTCACTCGTTAAATATGTGGCCTCTGCCTAAAAATAATACATATTTTTATGCTGCAGGTTTTGCTAGAACACACTCCATACAGTCACTGCACTTACTGTTTCCATCAGACAGCAGGCGGAGGTTAGGTTTGTGTAAGAGAGACATATGTGACCCAAGCAGCTGCTCTAGAATATTACTGCGGTGTTTTTGGAGTCTGTGATCAAACACAAAGGAGGGTGCCCTTGTACATATTGTGTGTAGTAGGACGGGGAGTTTTCTTCTGTGTAAGGTCGTCAAACTGCTGTAGCGGCAAGCATCCTTTTTGTAGCCAGTCTTTTAAACCCCTCTATACTCCTTTGATCCGACGTTTCATGTAAAAATAATCATAAGAAGCGTGTTTGCCGACTGTGTTCACAGAGGCCCAGATATTGACATACTGCTATAACGGATTCTACACCACTTCTTCCTCGCCTGTCTCGGCTCCTCCATCCTCATTCATTTCCTCCCTTCTCTTGTCTGCAGTTTGCTACAGCTGACTAAGCCTGTCTCTGCAGTGGTTTGTGCATGCGTGTGTGTGTGTGTATGTGCGTGTATGTGTGTGTGAATGAGGTCATCATCAGTGTATATCAGCTATGCACATCGTGTCTCTGTGTTGGATGAATGATTAGCCTCTCATTAGATATGCCGTCCTGTTCTGTGGAGGAAGGACTGCAGTATCCTCCTACAGCGCCGCTCAGTCTCTTCAACACACACAGGCTGTTACATATTCTTCCTATCTACACACACACACGCACTATTCGAACAGAAACACTCACATAAATGTACCACTTCCTCTCCCTACGCTTAAAGAGGAAACTTCATTCATGTCGGATACACAGAAACACACTTTGACTTCCTGATCATTACCCATTAGGACTAGACTGAGACATCCAGTCGTAATTGGTCTTTTATGAAAGGGGAGCTCACAGACTTGTCGTCCACTCCTGATATGATGGTTTCTCCTGGAGTGCAGCTACATGCCCACAGTGTGAAGGAACTGAGTCATTCATTTAATTGATAACCAGTGTTTCTTTTATAATAACCCTCATTTAAAGGTAAAAGCTTTCACAGTATCATCAGTCTACGTTCTGGTGGACTGCTGACGTGTTTCAGGACTGTTTGAATGCTTTTTCCAGAGGCTTTTATAGCCTGCAATAATACACCTCACACTGATTAAGACTTTTGAAGCTCCCCTTGTGTGCAAATGTTCATATAATATAATGATTTGTGGCACAAAAACGGATCCAGATGTAAGGTATTGGAAAATCCTACACTAGTTGAGCCCTGGCAATGATACGCTCTGAGTCTGAGACAGCATCACAACTTTTTTTTGTAATTTTGACTTGCCCCAGCAACGTCACTGCAACATGCATCACATTTTTTTTTTTTTTAGAAATGCTGCCTTGAAATTAATTTCTTCACTAATCTGCTATAAACTGAATTGTTTTTCATTTTTGTTTTGAAAAATGTTCCGCGTTCAGATGATAACAATGGCTGTGCTTACAGATCTGCAAAAATTAGCAAAAACGCTATAGTACACGTGCCAGGCCAGTAGTTGGCGGTGTGACTCTGTAATGAAACAACACACGCCTGCGCACATGCACTTCCTTCTACAGAGCAGTGATGTTTAAACAAACAAAATGGCAACTGCATGAACATTTGTCTGGACGGACGATGAGGTGGAGTTGCTACAGTAAATCTACACTTTGCTGGAGAAGCGTTGATAAATTCAACAGGGTGAGCAGCACAAACAGAGCTCGGGAGTCCTCCATTGTTGTTTGTTGATTTTCTCGCTCATGCCTAGTGACTGGAACCGTAATGCCCATGTGCGAAAAGTCTCAGAGGAACTGCATATTGCAACAGAGACAGTGTTGTTTCCAAAAAATTGCACTCTGGAACCGGTTTTGAAAACGCTGTGTTTTCAAGCACCCAAAAGTTGTGTAAACGATCAGCCAAAACGCGACTAAAGTTTCCCGTACGTATTCGGTTAAAATTGTCGTATAAGCAGGACATTAGTTTAGTTCTTTTATCTACTATTCTTCCTACTTTTGTTATTGTCTGTTTTTATCCTCATGTTGAGTTGAGGTCTGTTTGTATAAGGCCTCTACTGATACATTTATTTGGGTTTTCTGCAGTTTTATGTGTGTACAAATTTTAAAAATATCAGGCATTACAAGCCACAGCAATTACAAAGACATCCCTTACAAACTCTTAGGACAGACAAAGTATTGCTGTGTGTTAGTATGAATTAAAGAATCATAACATGTAGAGATGAATCCATCCAAAGGCTGGTTTGAAACCTACACTATGAAGTCTCTCTAAGCCCAAATACTTCTGTTTCCACAGCTAAACTTTTTGACTATTTGTAAAATTTTAAAACATATGTGCTGTGAGGAAAAACTGTTCTCGATGATGCTGTGTCTGTTGAATAGCTTAGCTTAGTAATTAGTTTGGAGAGCTTTAATTTCCCTCCTAAATTAATTTTTATTTAATCAAACTGAGTACAACGGTGAACAAACAAATTGCCAGGAGGGGTAAACAGAGCAGTAGAGTCAAAATAGAGCAAATCTCTGTAAGCTATTGACACAGAGCAGTGCCAGCCCAGCCGGCAAACGTGTTAGCTCGCCAGCTACACTAGATCAGCTACATCACCGCTACTCCAGAACCAAGTATTTCACATGGACATGCAGATATGCTGCTTTCTGGCTTTGTCACACCACCATTTAAAGACAGTGGTGAGGTCACCAGAAGAAGAGTGAATGTGTGTCACTGTATAAACATGAAGCAGATGACAAACTTCTCTATAAACACAGTTGGAAATTTAGGCCCTGCACTCGTCACTTTCCCCACCTGAGCCGTCGTGCTGCGAACGTAATTGAGAAAGCAAGGTAATGTGAGTAATTGAACATCAGCTCTCTGATCTGCAGAGTGGCGGCTGAGTCATGTGCGCGCGGCTGGTTAGTAGCCAGGGTCCCCTGTCATCACAGAGATAACGCAGACAGCTGACAGGAACAGTCCTGGGCGTCTCTTTATCGGCCCGTGTTGTTACAGCTTAACTCAACCAACCAGTTGTAAGAAGGGGAAGATAAGGTGAGCTGCGCTCCGCTGACACATCATGCATCGCTGAGGCTGATACTGCCACAGAAATGTGTGGCCTCGGGAAAGCCTGCAGTCTGTTGTGCTGCTGTCTGTTTTCTCTCTTCAGGTCAAGGGTCAGTTATTGATGCCTGAAGACAAACACATACACTGCTTTTCAGGTTTCACTGGCTGTTTTGTTGTCCAAAAATATATATTTAATTTGTGTTTGAATAGACAGAAAGTTCAGCGCAGTTGAGTCATGACATCCAGTTAGTCATTTAGATGTAGAGGGCAGCTTGCTCTTGTGTTTTTCTGTGTAGCAGCAGCACTATGACAAGCTCAGCAGTGTTTAGCTGTACCTCTAATACTGTGTTAAGCCGGTACTCCTTTAACTGTAAGCTTTAATCCTACACCTGACAAACACAGCTAGGCCTGGGACAATATGAACATTTAATGACATGATTGTCTTGGCCACAATCATTTCAATTCATGATATATTATTCTAATAGTCATTAAATATGCTTAAATTCAGTGGCACAAAAACTTAAACAAAAGTGAAACTCTATTAGGAGCTGCGCCTTGTCCGAATAAATCAGAACCTATATGACTGGATCATGTGGGAATTTAATTTGAAAGGACAGACACAGGAAGTGTCCACGCTCAGCAGTCAGACAGGAGTCAGGTTAATTTCCAGGGCTGGTACCTGCGGTTATTCCACAGGCTAGTTAATAACATGTCGGGCAGGAAATCCAAAGTGTGGGATCATTTTGAGAAGGTGAAGGACCAACCCAAGGTGATATGTAAACTCATCTTCATTGGTCCACTACAAACATGACGTATCATGTGAAACATGGAAGTAGCTACATGTCCATTAGCCCACAGCGTCAAAAAAAGATGGCATATCATATATATGTTTCTAAAGTGACGTAGCTCTCATTACGTGTATGTAAGCTGACTTTGTAATCGAGAGGTGGAGGGGAACATGGGTCTGACATTAAGGCAAAATGGCTGCCAGGTTGCAGACCTCAGCAAACCTACCGTTCGAGACCAACAAACAGCAAAACTAGTTGTGCTTTCAGTGACCTGTCGCTGTGTTTCCAGCTGGGATTCTACCACCTAATATGGCTGTCTTTTTTACCCAGACATTGCTGTGTTTTCAACTCGGATTGTGCCACCAAAAACTGGTATTTTAAACCAAAACATGATCTTTTCTCAACCATAACCAAGTGTTTTTTGTTGCCTAGACCTAACCAGACTTTAAAATGTCAAGTTTCACTGTATCCACGACTGTAATAAAAGTGCAAATGTGACGTATCTGTGGTTTGCAGAAACGCACAATGCAAGATATACTCTGGTGATTGGGTTGCTCTTGTGTGCTGAGCACTCGACACGATGTTCATGATAATTCTAATCATGGAAAATATCATAGTCCACAATAAAATCATATGTGGTCCCATTCCTGTACGCAACTTTCGTTAGCGCTCCTTACCCGGTAATAAGTCTCTTTCACAGCTGACGTTTTGACTCATAGTAGAAAACGAACAGATGTTACCAATAAAATGAGGTATGTACTCTATTCAAGTATCAGTTTAATCCAAATGAGACCACGCTGCCAGCAGCAGGGTCTATTCTGGTCATTGCTCTCCCTGCATTTGCCTTCTTGTATATGCCGCACAGCTGCATCTCTGACAGAGCGACTGCTGAGCTGTGGTAGTGCCATGATTCCCACTGGCACGTTGCACTTTCAGTCCTCACTGTGCACTCTGTTAACACTTTTCTTTTTAAATTCTAGCTATTTATTTTGTGTTGCAATTGAGATGTGCTGTGTTTGTATGTGTGCTCTGCTGCATATAGTTTTTAATTGCCCTGCTGGGGATAAATAAAGTTAATTGAATTTGATTAAACTGAATGGCATGTGTGATCACCTCACTGCCCCATTGTGTCATTTATTGGCAATCAAAAAGCAATGACATCAGGACAATTTGAAAATATATAGATGATTGTCCAAGCCAACTCCATGACCTGAGTTTGTAAATCAGGCTTTCTGTGATTTAACAAAGCTCCTACAGAGCCACAGAAGACATTATACAGCTGTTTTTATAGGCTGAAGAGAACTCTACAGGACTAGTAAATCGTCTTTGACGTGTAGGATCTGCAACGTTTCCTTTAAAGAAATCTAGAAGAAATATTTCAGAGTTTCGTCCGTTTTCTGACACATCGATGTCGACGCCTCGCTTTTTTTGAAAAAAAGTTTTCTGGAAACTCAGAAGTCAGAATTTAGATTGTTGCTTTTGAATTGTTGAAATGTTTCTGTAAAATGTTAAGCAGTGGGCAGCTTTTGGAGCATAACCATGAATCTGTATTCTTTAACTGGTTCAGTGTCTGTTGGTCTGCTCCCATGGAGCTCCCACAGCTCCCACTTGGCTCCCTCTGTTTATTTTCCATTTCTCATACCCAGCCAGTGTTCTCTAAACTGCAGTGCTGCTGAATCAATAGTGCAGTGAGAGCCAGGCTGCACCCACAGACTCCACTGTAGCATACACTTCACAGCCGCCTTAAAATCGGCCCATAATGTGTTTCAGTCAGCAGACAACGCCGCGGCAGGCGTGGGAATGATGTGTTTTTTTTTTTTTAATCGCTGAGGGATTGTGTTCCAAATCATCCCCTCGCTTTGCCTCTCAGGCAGCTCTGATCCCTCTCCACTGACTATCTGAAAGGTATCTGCGGCTCTTATCATCAACCACCAAAGAGTATTTTCATTCACTCAGTCGCTTCAGCTGTCCTCGCTGCACACACGTCTGCCCTTGATAAGATTAATTAAGCGCTCAGTGCAAAGATAGTTGGAGTTTCAAGGTAGTTGTACTGCAGGCATGCCGACTGTAGGTCACCTGCACGCCAGATGCAGCACTATGGAGCCTGTGGGAGCCATTCACGCTACTGGCCTTCCCATTCTGACACCAGTCACTGCACTGGCAAGGCCCAGAGCTACCATTAATCAAAGAGTGCGCTTCATAGGAGAGCGAGGGAGGAAGTGGCAGATTCCCCGTCCGTACCGTGCCTGATTTTCCCCCTGCACAGTAAATCTCGGGTTAATTGTCTCCGTGCATGCCTCAGTTGGTTTTCCAGCTGATGTGGCTGCGCTAGCTGTTGAATTCTTAATGTGCCCTTTTGTGGTCAGCTTTCAACAGCTATCACCTTCAAGCCTCGTCTCTTAATGGGGGGTGGCTCCCCTTTTATTTTCAAGGCAGTTAAGCGGGGGGAAAAGCATTAATGCTGTTTTAAGATGAGCTAATGGATCAGCGTAAATCATCAATGGATGGATCATCTGCTCCTTCTCCTGAGTATCCACTGCACTGCGCTATCCAGTCGCCAGAGTAAATGTTGGCATTGTGCGTTTCTGCAAACAACTATGTTACATTTGTGTATTACGTAGCGGATCCATTATAGCCTTACATTTCAAGAGTGCTATGGTACATATGTGATAAGGTCAAGGCACAAAAAACAATCGATCATGGTGAGGAAAACATCGTGTTTTGGCTCAAAATACCAGATTTTGGTGGCACAGTCCCAGCTGGAAACACAGCAGGAGACAGCGAATCTTGGTTGACTGAAATTCGATCTTCTCTTTCACCAATCGATTCATCGATGAAGATAAAAAAGTCTGCACGTTATGTCTACATTAACGAAATGACCACAATACACAGAGTGCAGACCTTGACATTACACTTGCCTAAGGCAAGTTATGAACTCTGTGGTCGGGCAAAGGGAATGCCGCAAGTGAAAAATAAATATGATGTCCATTGTGATATTATCTGAAAATAAACTGTATTGCTGTTAGCGTCCAGCTGTCTCACCACCAAGTGTTGAACGGGACTGATGATAAAAATCTGACATATTGGACACTATAGACGTTAACACTGTGGTTGACGGTATTATATACGCTGTAACGCTGCATGCAAGAGAGAGACATACCATTTTTTGCCCAGTAGCTACTTGCTGCTCCAACAAGGGCTCTTCCTTTTAGAGGCTTTGTAATCCACTCTTGAACTGCAGTGTCTTTTTGGAGACTTAAAGTAAATCCGTAGTAATAAATGCTACACTGAATGTCCTCTGCGATTACTCATCTGTTTTCCCAATTAAAAATGAGAGTTGAAAAATGTTCAACTTTGGGTAAAATGCTGCGCTGTCACCAGCCGCCAGTCACAGTGGAGAAGGGGCAGGACAAATACCACAAAGACCAACCATCACAGAGGACAAGTACAAGTGCTGGACAACAACAACAACTGCTGTTATCAGCTGGGGAAAGAAATGCTTTGGTGGACACACAGCCTTATTAGTTACACCAACGGTTGTCCGACTAATGAGAATTTGGTCGGACAACACCATAGTGACCACCCAAACAGAATGTGACGGCCCTTAAAACGCAATGAGGTCTTGGTGAAAAAAAACCAACAGCTTTCATGTAGGGGTGGGAATCACCAGAGGATCTGTGATACGATATGATCACGATGCTTAAGTCACGACATTGTATTATTGCAATTTTAAATATGTTAAGATATGATGAGTATTGTTATAAAATATATTGTGATTTATTACCTCTTTTCAACTGTAAATTATGTCTCTGAAGGAAAATTTGTCAACATCTGTTTTATCTAATAAGATAAAGTCTGTTCATCTCACTGTAGCCATTTTTTGGCAATTTAAAGTTTAATTTCTATTTGTAATATTAATAATTTATATATTAAAAAATCAATACTTGGCACTGTGCGACAGTATGGTATTGCCGCACAAAAATATTGTGATACTTTGCTGGATTGACTTTTCCCCCCACCCCTATTCTCATGGCACTGTCCCCAGTGGAAACACAGCGATGGGTTGCTAGGAAACACCCACATCTGGTGGCTACAAATCTGCAGGAAACACAGCGATGACTCGTAAAAAAACAACCAGTCTTGTTGTTTGTTGTTCCTGCACAGTGGTCTGCAGCTTGGCAGGCATCTCGCCTGGGTTACACACCATCCATCATTCCCTCCACCTCCCGATGAAAAAGTTTGCTCACATACTACGTCACTTCAGAAACGCTGATATGATCCATATGAAGCGTATAAATGTAAAGGTCTGCAGAAACATACGATGCCAGCATATTCTTCCGCCACCTGGGCCACGCTGGGAGGACATGTTACTCCTTTCCTGCAGGGGTGAGGGGGTTAGTTCCTGCGTGGGCTCATGTGTGGGTAAACAGTAAAGTCCTGGCACCGGGACAAATAGTTCTAATGCAGAGAAAGGCTACGGTGAGATTCCATTACTGTTTTGGCAGAGAGCTCAGCACAGACAGCCAGGCCGAGCCCCCGGCCTCAGCAGCCAGTCACCACACACACTGAGGATCAGCTTCCTGCCAGGGCTTTGATTTCATTCAGGTGACGAATCCCCAGCAGCTGGCACTGAGGGGGTGGAGGGGGTGGAGGGGGGGGGGCAGGACACCAGGGTCCTGTGTCCAAGATCCTCAGATCAAAGACAGTGTTTCCAAAATATACAAAAAGACATGTTGATGCCATGAATCGGTGTGTGTCCCCAGTTTGTGAGAACTTTGATACAGAGCTCGATAAATATAGTTTCCTCTTTTTCCATCTTGTTCTAGGTTTAATTTAAAATTCAATACCTGCGACCAAATCAACACGTCCACAAAGCACTGACATGTTCATACACACTGGAAATCTCTGTTGATATGTGTGTAAGTATAATTGCTGAAGATTTTTTCGATTGAGTGTAAGGTCAGGGGAAAACTCAGGATGTGAGTTATGAAAGCATTTCAGGCTCACAGCGCTGTAATGTGTGGCATCAATAAAAAAAAGCACTGAGGAGGATGTTGAGTGCTAATGAACTGTGCCGTCTTCAATATTTGACCTTTATTTATACGAGTTGGCGGAGCATACGTCGCTTTTAATATGAGACCTTGTGATGTTTCAGACTTTATATATAAAGCCTTAAAGCTGCAACACTTTGCTCTGGAATGTGCTCTTAATTTGTGTTAAAGGAATACACCACAAACAAATTAGATTTGCTAAAACATTTAAACCCCTTTCAGACATGACTTTATTTGTAAATGTGTGGGCAGTTTTACAGGTCAGTCAGGTCAATTTTCCATTAAAGTCACAATGGTAACGTCAGCACATTAGCAGAAAAGCTACAGTAGCATCACATTAAATTCACATTCTTGTTCGCAGTAAATGCATTTTATTCCACCCACTTAAAGTTTTTGTAATACATTTGGCACTTAATTGTGATTCTTCATCCACAAAGAAAATGAAATGATTTGGACTAGTGTGAACGAGCCAAATTTTAAATTGTAGAGGACGTTCTTCTCACATCAGATCAGTAAATAACAATGTGCTTTCATTTGTTATCAGAAGAAGAAAAATAAACTCTGGAAAACCAACAAATACAATTGCAAATGCCAAACCAGTGCTCACTGGAGACTGTAGAGGTGTGTACAGACACAAGTCTTATAGAAATTTACAGGCACAGACAAAATGAACTGAATGCGCGTGAGCAGTGAATGAGAAAAAGGTGCCAGAGGTGTCTGTGTGGATGCTCTGCCTGACCCAAGAACTGTATTATGTGCCAGACTGACAATATATGCAGAGAAGGTCAGACAAAACATCATACTGGAGGCATGTTACTTTTATATGTGGCATCACCAACAAATGGGAGCTGACTGAGAGAGTGCTTTGCACATCTGATTGGGTCAGTGCAGTACGCAAAACATCCTTTCAGCGAAAACGTAGGCTGTGTATAATCACAGGTCAGGGCGGGTCCAGATTTGACTTGAAGATTATTATGGGTAACAGGTCAGTTCTGGTACTCGGCTTTATGGGTGTGGGGGAGTTTTTGAAACTGTACCTAAGATGGATTCTGGCTTAGTCCAAACCTGAAGCAAATTTAAGCCTCAATCGCACAAATGTGCTAACGATCATGTTTACTAACTGGCGAAGGCAGCTAATGCTAAAGTTCGTGCTAACTTTGTTTGTAGTAAAACACAACCCATAGCTGGAATCAAGGAACAAATACATACTTTCAGAACTCTCACTTTCTCTCACTTTTCTCCAAGCTGTCTGATTTTTGGTTTTATCTCTTTACAGTGCTGATGTTGAGTCGTAGAGCGTCGGGTGCCCGCATGTGTGACAATAGCTTTAGATCCTATTTCCGATTTTGCTTTCTTTAGAAAAGTGTCAATGCTGATAGGCTCTCTTTACACACCGTCATGCAGATTTTTACTCATGTTGAAATAGGGTTGGGTGATATATTGATTGTACTCAATGTATCCCAGCTTGTTCCAAGTGTAAATTGTCACGTCTTTTTTTTAAGCCAGTGGCATGAGACTCGCTTTGGCGTTTCAGTTCTCTTGCTCTCTCCTATGACTCTCTTCCTCTCACAGACACACACACAAAGAAAGACTCACTAACATGACACATCGAACACACTTCTCCATGTTTAACTGCATCATGGTAAAAGTTTAACTTCCTGCTAAGCTCTAACATCCAACTGACATCCAACTGACACAAAGCTTCATGATGACAGCAAAAATGTCAACACTTCTGGCCCAACACGATACTGAGATATAAAATATGTGTCACGATACAGCCTAAAAATGTTGCAGTATTTTTTAAGCTATATCATCAGGCTCTATGTTGAAACATTTTAGCTGGCACTGGCATGTTTTTGAGTCTGTTTGCGTCGCCCAGAACGAATTTGCATTTATTCGGATCTTTGCATTGACTTTGTAAGTATCACGCTGCTTGAAAAAATTGCTTTGGGTTTGATCTGAACACACTGTTCAGCCAATATCTACAGTATGTTTAATATCTACAGTATGTTTCAAAGGTAAAATGTCTCATTTAGAGTTAAAACTGTATTTGTAAAAGGTTATTTTCAGCCAGAATATCATCAACAGATTTTTTAAACTCCTTTCTCCCTTGGTTTTTTAGCTTTCATTCATACCGGCGTCTCACAGTCTGAATATCCTGCGGAAAGCTTTACAGACAACATCTCAATCAATATAACACCAGCACAATCTGTATTCTACCTCATAAAATGATGAAATTGAATTAAATCAAATTAAAATTTTATTCGGGCATCCGCTGGTGAGAGGCGCGGGCGATTGTCCCTCTCACTCATAATGAACATTAATAAAGGCTCCTGCAAAATAAGTTTTATGATCCATCACAGATGCAGCCTGTGAGAGAAGCGGGAGCGCCACCGCTCCCTCCTGCGTGTCAGATGCCAAATATTCTGCTGGCATCGTGGCTCCTTCTTTGAATGGAGCCATTAGGGAGCGTTTACGTAAGGGAGACCTATGTTTGAAAGCCCAGAAGCTATTACTTCTCCAGATAGAGGAAGCCAGAAATGTGACAAATTGCATGTCTGAAAAGAGCTTTATACTCTGATTTTGGTATCAGGAAAGTGACCCACAGACATGTTCTTTTTATGCTCGGCACAGAGTCGAGGTATCTGCAGGGTGGTGAGAGCGATGAGGAGGACGAAGGACACAGTGAATTATAGATAGACTGAATGTTTCTGGCTGTGAGTGATTGCAGTCTATGGAAGCCCATCTCAATGGAGGAGCGACATAAAATCAATGTTCAGAGTGCAACCTAATCAATGTTGCCATGATGACTATAGGGAGGGCACTGAGAGAGAGTTTTATTTGGTTAGCTGGGAGGTCACCCTGTGTTTACTTTGATGCACCCTGTCTTCTAACAACAAGCTCAGTGTGGTGTGTTTTATTACACTAATGCTACACCGCTGCAGTTTTGACAGCGCTGTTTGCTCGCTCTGACTGCTCAACATGTTTCTTTTTCACAGTAGCTTGGCAATTTTCCTCAGTCATTTAATTTAGTCCCCACAGAGAACGTGTTCATTTTTGTGAGAGCGGCCTGCTATCAGCTCTGCATACGATATTGAAAGAGCAGCTAACGAGTAGCTCAGGACATTCACTCACAACGGCGAGCTGAGTCGGCAGGTCTCTGTGACCTTGACGAGTGTGCGTGCGTGCGTGTGTGCCTCTTGAGGGCCGTGTAATGGCACAGCCAGGTCTTGTAGAGAGGCCGGAGGAAGAGACTGATATATTATTGAAGCGTTATTTGACTTCATCCCCAGACTTCATCTTGTATAGATAATAATAGCTACACTTTGCTTGAAGTGGTGCTTACAAGGCATCAGAAGGACATTACAGTGTGTGCGTGTAGGAAGTGTGTGGTGATTAATGAAATCAGAGGACAGTACAAAGCACAGAATCTGACAAAAGTTGAGATGGGGTGGCAGAGTTGGAGTACTTTTAAGCTCAGCTTCAAAAAAAACTTTCCCTACTCCTGTATTTTTTACACTTCGTGGGCAATTTATGCATCAAAACATTGACAGTCGTCCTCTCTGACAGTTTGTGATACAACTCACTCAACTTCAGTTTGGCTTTAAAAACATCAGGAGAACCATCCAGCTGTGGTATCTAATTGCGTGTAAAATGTCATCACTTAACCTTTGACACTTCAGCTGCTTTCACCTGTTACATTTCAACGACTTGATTGCCTTCAACTTACAGTCCAACTGCTTTCAGATCTTAACTTCAACTAAGGGTGCTTTCACACGTGCCCTGTTTGGTTCGGTTCAATCAAATCCAAGTTCCTTTGCTCCCTAAGTGCAGGTTCATTTGGGCAGGTGTGAACACAGCAATCACACTCAGGTGCGCACCAAGACAACTGGACCGAGACCTTCTTGCATTTTTGCTTCAGAAATCATAAGGATGGTGTTCATTATAAGGATGCAATCAAGTTGTATTATGGGAAATTTAGGCCTTTTTAGAGCTTGACTAAATGTCAGGATGTCTCCTGCTTCGATTGTGACCAAATTATGACTCTTTTAAATTCCTCAGACTTCATGGAAAAGCAATTTGAAGTCACTGTAGCCCTTTAACACACACTTGATACAGGTAGAGGCTTTATGGTGCAAAAATGGTTATGTCATGACATTAAACAGAACGTAATTCTTTATCATTATATGGTAAGAAAAGAATGTTTTTATTGGCCCCATTTGGGTGATCAGGCTCACAGCTATGCCTTGGATTGGCTCATACGCCGGACAAAAGTAGCCGTGGCGGCGACTTAATGTATCGGCTCATCCTGCAGCACAAAAAGGCACTTGAGTGTCGGATATCATTTTGTCTGCAGATAAAGAACAAGCTGCATTTGTGTTCAGTGGGTTTTCTGTCACTCCGCGACTTCTCAGGAATTATTTAAAGCGTAAGCTCTCTCACCTCGAGCGCTGTCTCAACGTTTTCAGTGAAAGCATTTATTGCTTGTAGCATGGAGCATGAAAGGTGGAGGTGGCACTGGAGGCAACGCTGAATTAATTCCAAACAGAAGCTTCACCTCTCCGCGGAGCTCGCTGTTGTGATGCAGCTGCTGGATTTTGTACCCTGTCAACAAGACGAGACACTGCCGACTTCACACACACACACACACATACAACCACACACACACACACACACACACACACACACACACACCACCAGCAAATCTCCATCCTCTTGCCAGTGTGGAATTTTATGCCCTCAGTTTTTTTTTCCTCCTTTTTTTTTGAAGAGGATGAAAGCACTTCGACTGAAGACATTTTACAAAAGATGAAAGAGGCCTTTTAGATAAAAGAGTGTTTTCTGGGAAAGGAACATCACACTGGCACCGGTCTGATTTTCTTAGGACCACAACTGAGGCCGTGAGGAGTGACCTGAAATTCTCTCAGGACCGACTTTCATAACTTGTTGCTTTTGAAGCTTTTATTAGAAACAGAGTCAGCTGAAGTTTGCACAGGGAAAGTGGTGCTAAGGCATATCGTCAGAATGCTCTTCTTCAAATCAGATCGGTGAGAAAATGAAAAGGGAGATTTTGTCTAACTCTCTCCTCAATTCTTGTCATGGATGATCCTTACCACTAACTGCAAGTAGCTCAGAATCCTGTAAGACACATACAGAGCTCCCCATCTTAGTGTTGGATCGGTTTATTAATCAACACCTACATGAGTTGACACCTTTGGCACACACTGCGCATATAGAGTAGTCAAGGTACAGGACTCAGGATGTGCAGATCTGGGGGGTGGATGTGATTCAAATCGATTGCGAGGATAGTTTTTGAGTGCTTGAATGCTTTTTTTGTCCCTAGCAAGACTCTAACCAGGGATGCTGTGGTTCATCGTTGGGGCCTTATACCACCAAAGGCCAATCCATTTGACGAAATGTATGGCGCTCTTAATGGACGAAATTTGCCCCTCCACACATCGACACACACTCTGGAAAGGCAATTAAGACCATAGACTGTATAAAAGAAATGGACACAGCCACCTTTAGGTCACCCATGGGTTTGTGGATGACCGTTTTGAAGCCTTGAATTGGCATTTTCGCCATCACCATGTTGTTTTTTTGGAGCCAGATGTGACCATATTTGGACGAGAGGGTGGAACCGTGGAGGAAGCAGGAGTGGATCTGACTGAGAGCCTGAGGACCCTGCTTTAGCAGCGACTTGTCGATCACATGGTAGCCATACCCTGAAGCACATCCTGCTTTATCATCTATCTTGCTGTAAATGGGGTATAATTTACAAAATGAACATCATGCTGTTTTGAAGGAAACTTGAAACTAGTAATTGAGACCATACACTCAGCAGAGAAAATGTTTACTGAGGTAATAATCATTTTGTCATAGACTTCTATACAATCTGACTTCTTTTACAACCAGTGGCGACAGCCCCTGTTGGCCAGTAGAAAGAATGCTGATTTAAGGCACTTCCACATTGGCTTCACTTTTCAGACCCAGGGATAACCCCTTGATTAAGACACAAGGTCTCTCACTAAAAGAGATGGTCCATTTCTAGGTTCAAATGCCAAGTCCCAAAATTGCACAGGTTCAGGCCTGATCTAACTTGCTCCTGAACACTCCTGAAATAGAGGAAGAGAGAGTGGGAAAGGAGGATTAAGCACAAGAGAGAAAAGGGCTAAAGGTTGCCTTGTGGGCTGGTGTGAGACTGCTATAAGCCAACAAGACGACCCTGCCCTTGACTTTGAGCAAGGAAATAGAGCATCATTGTTTCATAGTAAAAACTGTGATAAATCAAAGTAGTGTTTTCTGACACTGGAGTACTATAATACCCCTTTTTGTATGCATAAGCTAAAGGCAAATAATCCTAAGTAGGTTAAGCAAGGTGCCAAAACTAATAGATATCTTAGATTTTCCTTTTATTCAAAAGCTGTCTGCAAGCCCTTTTTTGTATCTGCTCCAAGTCCAAGGCCACATGTGAAAACCTTTAAAAACAATTCAGATTTCCAGAGTCTTTTCACCTCTCAGCGCTTATTTTACTATGACTTCACACTTCCTAGGGAAATGATTCAATCAAAACATTCTCTGAGGTGCTATAAGAGCTATCAAAGTTTGATTTGCTGTCACCAGATAGTATGTTGTGACAGACCCAAATCATTACATCTGCAAAGCTTCATTTGTTGCCAGAACGCGTAATCCTGAGCCTAGAAGAAGGACCGAATATGCATCACTCTGAAGTTTGGGCCAATTAGGACAGATTTTCTACTCTCAGACTCCCTACTGTCTGCATAGTAAGATCTTTCTTTCATTCAGAAGCTGTGTAGCCCTTTTTGCATCTGCACCAAATCCAAGGCCAACACATGAAAACCTCTAAAAACGATTCAGATTTTCAGCCTCTGTTCAGCAGTGATTCGATAGGATTACTGTACAGTATCAGAGGGATGACCAGGCTCTCAGAGAGAAAGATTCAGTCCTATTGATCTCACTGGTTCCACACTCTGATGTCCTGATGTCCTCACAGTGAGCTGGTCCATAAAACAGGATTTACTCTGACCAAAGGTTATTGGTCAGGAGGAAGAAAGATTGGAAATTCAATTTTAACATTTGCTCTTTGAGAAGAAACAGTGTTAGGGCAAAAGAGTTCAGGGTTTGTTGTCATGAATTATTCTATTTTTGTTGTGGTTTTATCAAAGGAAAATAGTCAGTGCAATGATGATGATGATGAGGATGATGTGTGATTTGGCGCTGAAGTAGGTGCTGTCTTTTATGGTGTGCACACTTTCCCAACCTGACTCGTCCACCTTTTCCTGCTATAGTGATTTTTTTTTTTACACTGATGACAACCGTGGCCAGAGGCGTTATGTTTTTGGGTTCCGTCCGTTCGTCCTTCCCCTCATCATAAACGGGATATCACAGGGACGCCTGCAGGGAATTTCCTCAAATAAGGTCAAGGTCACTGTGTCCTCATGAAAGTAGTTTTGGCCATAACTCAAGAATTCAGCTGCATAGTACAACAAAATTTCACACAAATGTCGAATAGAATCAAATGATAATATTTTATATCCAAAAGGTCAAAGGTCACCTTCACTCTGACATCATAATGTTCATAGCTGAGAGGTATATCACCTTTTCAAGGCTTACATCTGTCCTCTTTCATACTCTACATGCAACCCTACCCCCACTCCCTCCGCCTCTGTACACAAACCTGACCACGTTGCCAACTTGGCGACTTTCTCAATAGATTTAGTGACTTCTTAAACCATCTCAGCATCTGTATTTCTAAAAAGCGACTAGCAACAAATTTAGCGACTTATGGAGACCATCAGGGAAAAAGCAAGAAATATATTGAAATACATTATATTGTAATTTATTCAAATGCACGCTGCTGAGCTCAGAGCTCTAAAAAGTAGTACAGCAGTGTACTATAGTAAAAGCACCATAGCTCATGTTCCATTTAAGATTTATTTTGAGGATTTCTCTATGAAATGTAATTCGGCAAAGTTGTTAAATGCCTCTATTAGGCTTTATGCACACGAATGCACAATGAAGTCACATATATGCCAATGAGAGTATGACTAGCGACTTTTGGAAGCTAGCGCTACCTTCTGTCTTTGGCAAAACGTTGCCGGTAGTGGGCTCCACTCACTCACAGGTTATCCTTCAACATGGAGGGAGAACTTGCGAGAGAGCAAACTACTGAAGAAGACCCGGGGTCTCATTTATGAAACAATGCCTAGGAGCCATACTAAAAATGGATCCATTTACCATCAAGACCGTTTTTATAGATCACAACTTCTCCATGGGAAGTGGCGTACGCCTCTTTAAGGCCTGTTTTTGTGATTACGCAGTGTTTATAAATGAGACCCCAGGTTTGTAAAACTAGGCTACAGGCTATTTATTTAATAGCATTTTTTTTGCAGCTGTAAATTTTAAAACGGAAAAGAAAAGCCTGTCTTTGCAGTTTTGCTCACAGTCTGTTCTAATAAGAGGTGCCTGTGACATCTCACATGTGGCGTCTTGACTGGTTGGCGGAGGCATAAAACCGTTTTCTACTTCTATATTGTTTGTTTTGTTTTTGTGTTATTTTTTCCCCTCAAACCTAACTCCATTCTCTTCTTTTTTGTTGTTCCCGGTCTTCTCTATTTTCTCATCTCTCTCTCGGTCTCTTTTATTGGCTGCAGTTCTCGCAGCGAGTGGAGGAGGGTTAATGAATTACCATCTCTGCACCGTGATGGGAACCATTAATGGCTACAGCAACAGTAAAGGTTATCATAAACACATTTGCCTCCCTTTAGTGGTTGAACATGTGAGAAGATGAGGGAGAAATGACTCACATCCAACATTATCATTTACTTAAATTATCACTTACGGCCGCAGCATAATAGGCTGCATGGGAGACGTATGCCAACTAGTAATTGAGAAAGCATCAGGAAGTCGTTTGTGAAGTCACCGCAGGGATGGTATTTTTGAAGCAAAACAGGAATATGTAAAGGATTTAAAAGGTTTTTTTTTTTCCACAGCTCAACTTGACATTTTCTATGACAAGACGTCCTACATTTAACTGAAACCTGTCCGTAGCACCAAGTACTGAAGCTCGGCTTTGAATGTCTGATCAGATTTACCATCTTGTTTCGTATTATTTTTATCAGATTGTTCCTGATTGCCTGAGTAAAAAATAGTCTGCTGGTGTAAAGACAATATTTAACAATTGAAATGTTTGGCTTCATATGTTAAAGAAAAAACGTTTCTTCCTTCAGGAGGTGAAGGAGTATATATTTTTTTGCTCTGTTTAAGACTCAATAACAAATTTGGCCAAGAAAAAAAAATGCAAGCTTAGCAGAGCTCTGGGAAGACTGCAGTTACCTGCATAATCCAGCCGGTGTGCTGCAGTCGACTCCCGGGGATGGACGGCCTGGGAGCTTGGTGGTTTGCCAGGGGATTTACGGAGAATGGAGGATGAAGATGTTGGAGAGTAAAACTAAACGTTGGACATTTGGCTTGTCGCAAGGGTTTGGCAAGCTAATTACTATCATGACAGTGCCTCTTCCACTCTAAAAGTGCAGCTACAGGCTACCGGTAGGAGAACTGCTGCACCCAAGGAATGGTAAGGGAAACTCTGCTGTTTATTCTAAATTGTACCCAACCCTGATTTCAAAATAATTCATTTCTGATATTGTATATTAAAGAATCCCATTTCTATTTAACAAAATTAGCAAACATATCACACTAGTATTTAATTCTGTCTCAACACACTGCAGTGGTATGAGACCTTAACCAAAAAAAATTAAATCAAAATTAAAACCAGGGAATATTTAATCAAAGAATGAATAAAGGCGGCTAAAAATCTGACCAAGCATTCAATTACAGCCTGTGTTACTTGACAGTTTTTAATCATTTGATTTCAATCAGTATTCAAAGACTTTGATACTCAGCTCTGGCTGAAGCATCGAAAACTATCACTGCAAAATCTGCTACATCACTACAAAGTCCCAATGTGTGAGAAAATACATTTAAAAAGTTACTTTCTACAGTACCATGCCAACTGTCTGTGCACACATCTACAAGTAATCAACGATCAGCTATTTGAAATCTACAGTAACAATTCATATTCAAGATTCAAAACAGAAAAACTGGGTGTTCAGTTTACCGTGTTGAAAAGCTGGACTACATTCCTTCCTTCTCCCATTTCCAGCTGATTTATTGGAAGAGTAAAAACCCATCTGTGTGTCTCTAGAAGAGTGTGTTAGAGCAGGGCTGGATACACATATAGGCTGAGAGCAGAGAGAGGGAGGGGTTGGCGCTAAAGCAAATACCCAAGCTAACAGAAAATGAAGACACAGAGCGGGAGAATCCTGCTCCTTCCTCACAGTCAGCAGAATGGCTGGACTTTGTTTCTCCTGTATGCTGTAATGAAAATAATGTTTCCATCTTTGACGTTGACAAAACAATTATAGTTTGGGATCTGGTCTGGCACATATGTGCATCTCATGCTGCATCAGGCAACACAACAAACTAAGCAGCTCGTATACACTTATGGGCAAAGTCACAAAATGATTGTGAGGCTTTTGTGGCCACTAACCCTGCATAAATAAGACAAAAGAAACTGTAATTCTCAAAGCACATGCAACTGCACTGCCAAGCAAATAATGTGTTGGGGCTTTTGTGCTATTTGCACATATTTGAATTAGGTCATATGTGAACATTTAGCGCCGTCATGTTCGATTTTTTTGACACATGCCTCTGCGCTACATTGGTCAGGATCTGAAGCTCTCAGTCTGAAAGTTTCTGTTTTATTTTTCTCTCTGCCATCGTTCTGCATAATACTTTTTTCTTTTTTTTTGGTGCAAATGCAACATTTATACTTTACCACATAAATATTTGCAATCCGAGGCAAAGAAAAATTGCACTCAACTGCAAAACTTATTTCACTTAAACAAGATATTGTTATTGGTAATTCAATGAAAAAACAGACACAACCAGTAAGGACAAAAAGACAACCCCACGCACCCATCAACCCAGGAACAAACAGAGAAAGCCAGACCAGTCAAAGGAAATCTAATAGACAAAGGAAAGGAAAAAAGTAAAAATAAATAAAAAAGAATTAAAAAATATATGTGTATAAAAGAATATTAAAAAAAGGAAAATGACGACAAATTAATTAACTTGTATGCCATAAGTAGGGGAGTATTTAATGTTGCATTACAATTTTTCAGCGTCCATATTTGCCACAAAAATTAAAAATGGTTGCCAGGTAGCAAAGAAGCATGCAGTTGATCCTTTAATAAAACAACAGATTTTATCCAATGGTAAATGATACATAACATCCTTGATCCAGTGTCCGTATGTTGGAGGTGAAGAGTCCTTCCATTTACACTGGATGAGCCAGAAGTGAGCAAAAAGAGACAATGTCCGCTTGGGCTCTACTTAAGTTAACATCAAGAGGAGTTACTCCAAATATTGCCGTGGTCCTAGGTGGGGCAACCAGCCTGTCCAAAGAAAACTTCATGTTTGCACTGTAATATCATCAGTGTAGTATGTTTTGTGAATCGGACCTTGAGACAGGGCAGACAGAGGTTGTAAGTGATGCGCAGTTCATGGTGCTATCACCCCTCAGTTTTCACTGTCTTGGGTACGCCTGTGCAGTCTCACTGCCAAAAAGTCTGCTGCCATGATCCCTATAAATTTTAGTTGATGTTGGCAGTTAGTGCATTTATATGGACATGAATCTATGACAGGGTTTTTGGAGAATCCCTTTTATGTGTTGAGCATGTAAATACCATATCCCATTTTCAGAAAACCTGGATAAGACCTTATTCCATTTGTGAGAAACACAAATATGCTATCTGGACTGCTCCAAAACCTCATCCTGGTTATTTAGCATGCAGGCGCAGGTTCAGCCAAGTGATGAAAAGGAAACATCAACACAGTGGCAGCGAAAGTGCCTCATTTCTGGAGCAACGAAGGAAAGCGGATTTTGTTTTTGGGTAATGAAAGAAGCTGGGTATCTTCATTCACTACTCCCCTGTCCTATGCAGAGGTAGTGGCAGTGAAAGGCTGGCATCAGTGTGGAGAAGGACGTTGTTTTAAGAGTAGCTTAGCTGCTTTCTGGATTATTGTTAACTCAGTATTCAGTGTGGTTGATGGTGTTCAGCGCAGAAAGTTGTTGGTGGTCACAGCAGAGAAGAAATTAGGCATTCTCTGTGAGAGTGGTATAGAAAAGATGACCCCTTTCCCTTGGTCCATCCATCCATCCATATTCAACTGCTTATCCAGGGCCTGGACACAGGGGCAGCAGGCCAAGCAAAACACCCCAGACGTCTCTTTCCCAGCAACATTTCCCAGCTCCTCATGGGGGATCTCGATGCGGTCCTAGGCCAGATGAGATATGTAATCCCTTCAGCGTGTTCTGGGTCTGCCCCAGGGCCTCCTACCAGTGGGACAGGCCCAGAACACCTCCATCGGGAGCTCAGCTCCCTCTTCACCACGATGGTCTAGCACAGTGCCTGCATCACTGCAGAAGCTGCACCAAACTGCCGATCCATCTCACGCTCCATTCTACCTTCAATCATGAACAAGGCCCTGAAATACTTGATCTTCCTTGCTTGAGGCCGTAACTCTCTTCCAACCTGGAGGGGGCAATCGGATCTAATTCTTAACTCTAACCTCCATAAGCATCTAGCTAAGGGTTAAAATAAGCACTATCCAAACTACATCCTCTCTGAAAGGCCCATCAGGATGTCAGTGTGTGTCACAGAGATAAGACAAGAGGTAACTAAGTTGGGAATGATGAGCTTTTCCCATGACTGCTCTGTCAGTGCTCGCCATCAAAGCAAATCAAGCACAAAGCCTGCATGGCCTAATTCATTTCCAACTGCTCCATATTGATGCAAATCTCACTTCTTATTTGAAGCATCATTAGAAGGAGCACGCAGGAAGTGTATTAGATTTGATGCCTGCCCATGAGCTGTCACTAACATTTAGGAAGTAATCGGTGTCTTGATTCCCTTCATGTGATCTTGTTGGCTAATTTGATAGCTTAATGTTTGTTGATTTGTCCCTGAAGGAAGTGCTTGGAGATTATGAGCCATAAGCAACGATGAATGGTTGAGGCAATTCATTCCTTTATTGGTCTTTTATTTTTATCCATTGGCTAAATTGTTTTCAGGTGAGTCAGGCAGCGCTGTTGTGTCTGCTTTTACTGCTGTTGTTGTTTCCATGGAAATTCCTCTCACAGCACAAAATGCACACACACACACACACATGCACCGAGTCACTGCAGGGATGTAATGTTGCTTGGCAACATGTTCAAGACAATGGGGACGTGCAATTGGTTTAGTGCTGATTCAAAGGTTTGAGGGTGTTGGAGTTACACCAGGGTCGACCTTCCTCCAATCAGCCCTCATGCCGCCTGCTCCTGTCACCTCTGCTCCCACTGAACTTGTGCATTGTGAATATATAGCTGCACCAAGTAAAGAGGGACAAAAGCCTGCGCAAGCCAGCACTTAGTCCTTTAAGCTAAAGCAACAAAGGAATCAAAAGAGCTTTTATCTCAAGGGGATTTAAGCAGTTCACCTCTTTCTGGAGCCTTTTTACGAAGGATCATTCCCAGAGACCTTGAGCCTACCCTTCATTAAAAGAACTGACGCGATGCTGCTGGTTAGTGTTTGCTAATGAGCCTTTGAAATCCTGCTAAACTGCGAGGAACAGACTCCAGGGATTTATGGTTTAATAATACCTGCTGTAACCAGTTGATTGTTGTCCATCAATACCTGTGACCTGCTGAGTTTTGCTTAATGAGATTTGGCAGGTAGAGCCGTCAGTGACTGAGTAAGTGCTTTGTAGTTAATTAGAAATGAATGAATGCATGTGTTGAGGTGCAATACACTGTCTAATCCATATCCTTGAAGCTAACCAGGTTGTATGAAATGTCATCTACGCGCGTCCAAAGAAAAAGCATTTGAGCAGCCACACACTCCCTCCTGGCTGCATCACGCTGCCTCCCTGATCTGTCACTAAAACCCCTGTCTCTTGCCTGTCTTAGAAGTAGGGACTCCGTAACTAACCTGTTATTTTCAAGGAAAGAAACTGCAAAAAGGTGTGAAATACACGAGCTGATTTCCTTAAATGAGTGTTTGCACCTAATTTTGAAGCACTATCAACTTAGTGGTGTTGAAATTTTAATGTTTAGTGATGTAAATGTTGTGCTTTTTATTCATTTTAGTTGGCCTTGCAGGCAGAAAGGCAGCTAGCTGCTTTAGCACGCTGAGATATGGTGCCCACTGTCCACCCTGTGGTCTCCACTGGTTAGCTAGTCACCACCAATTGTTTGGCGATTACTGCTTTTAATGTGATCCTGACTCATGGTGGTGGGACAGCATTGCTGAGGAAACATGGTGGCCACCCCAGGTCTTCATTTTGAGCTGCAAAACCCCTGTAACATCGTTAACTATGTTATCACCACTAACCTTTCTGATGCTGCTGATGGTGTTAACAGTGATAACAAATTATAGTTAACAATGCTAAAGGGGTTTCACGGCTCAAAACGAAGCCTCTTACTCACCAGAGTGACCTGGAGGGGGACTGGAGGATGGGTATAATGTTTCTGTAGCTCATCAGTCCACAGGGTCTGAATGGTGTTATCAGCGGCAATTGCTGAGTGAGCATCAACACGAGCTAGCTCAGAGCAGAGCAACAGTGGCTGGCTAACCAGTGGCGACTGGAGGGTCGGCAGTAGGCACCATGTTTCTGCATGTTAGCGTCTCTTGAAGCATGACCCTAAAACCCTTTTCACACAACCAGTGGTATGAGCTACGCTTGCCACAAGATGGGGAGTAAAGTGCAAAGAAAAAGCATAGCATAGGTGCTAACAAATGCCAGGGAAGCCAGGTTAAGATATTTTTTAACTTTGTTTATTTCAAGTTCACACAAAAGAAGGCATTGGCAGATATCCTCCTACAAAGAAGACAAATACCTTTGGTCCAACGGAATAATTCATCGCGGGTTGCTTTCAAGGAATGTCACAGACACGGCTGTCCTCCAAGAAAAATGAAAGAACCAGTTGTCTAAGCAAATGGCCCAAAACGTCATATGTTTACATTAAAGTGACAAAGCCCTCAAACAGACGTAGTAATTATGACTCATGTCTGTTGGGAGCAAAAGAGTCAGGTTATTATAGAGCGACCACAGAGTGAGGAGGTTGGGGTGGGTGGATAGGACAAGACATCGGACTGTGAGACAGAAGATCACTGTTCATTTCCCATTTCCAAACGGCATTAAATATTGGTTTCTTTAAACCACGGCCATAATCTCTCCTGAACTTTAACCACGTAGTTACTTTAATGAAGCCTGAATTTTAACTTGCATCTTAACCCTACTACTTGTTTTAATCCAACTCATGATCTTTACCCCACCCGAATTAAGTTGTTTGTGCCTTAACTTAACCAAACCTCACTCACAGTACTCTAACATCGTAAAACCATTTTAATTTTTAGAGATTTGTAACGGTTTGGAAGTCACAGACAAATTATGTCATCCTGCCGATAATTGTGTCAGCTCTAGACATTTGGAGGTGTGGTTGCCCGGACAGTTGTCATCTCTTGTTTGTGCTTTGAAAGATCACTGACAAACAAGACTAAAGTTAAAACAGTGTGAACTTGAAATCCAAGTGCAGTGCAGTGACTAAGGTAGTGTTGCTGCAAGGCTCTGCACCGCAGGCTCATGCCTGACCTGCCTGCTGAAATGTTGCTTTGTAAGTTTATGCTGCTGCTGAAAATGTTGAGATTAGAAGTTCAGTCTTGACCTTGGAAACAGAATTTTAGGAAACAGTCTTACCACAGAGATCAGTAGTAGCCGCTCTAGAGCTTTCAGTCGTATCACAAGGTATCCAGATTGTATTACAGGATTATCTCCAAGGTTAACAGTGATCTTTCAATCTAGACTTTTAAACCAACATGGATGATGAGTAATTTTAGTCCTTAGGAAAACATAATTTTGAACATCTACAGTTTCGTGATAAGTGGACAAACTCCATCTGCTGTCGAAGGTTCTGTGATACTATCAAAAGCTCAAGGACAGCTATGACTGCGAGAGATTGTTTCAAATCAAATGTGGTTTTGAAGCTATTGAAGGTCCTTTTGAGTGTATAGTGGGAAGGCATGTATTGGAATGAGCGCAGCGTTGTATTGTTCGTCGTCAGGTTTAAATCCAGTTAGTTTGTAATCTGAAATGGGAGGGGGGATTAGCCATCCAGGCTGGACACTAAGTAGATAGTAATGCTGCCAGTCAGGTTTCATCCTCCGCTGTCCTCTCCTCTTTGGTCCTGTGTTTTACTGCAGCTGAGGCTGACAACGTCCTGCTGGCTTGTCCTTTTGAATCTTATTGTACATGGATATCTAGCCGTCTTTATGATTCACCTCTGCCCTGCTTGTCAAAGGGTGCTGTGCGATCTCAATCTAATCATTCTACTGTTAGAGGTAAAAGTGTTTGCCTGCCTGGGTATGCTGAGTGGAGGGACAAGGACCTTATTTGATCCCACTGGGATGATTGAGTATAACTTCCTGTTTTAATGAGGGGGTTGTCTGAGCAGCAAATGATGATATTTTAATAATGACCATTTTTCCACCCTTACTTCTTACAGCTGAAACCCTTGCTGTGTTTGGTTTATTTAAATTGACCCTTACTAATTAGAGGTAATCCTGGTTTGTTTTTTATCTATGTTTTTGCATGTGTAGTTGTAGTGTGTGTGTGGGGGGAGTGGTTTAAAGGTGGAGGACATAAATAAATACATGAACAAAGGGAGGGATAAGGTTTTCCTGGCTTCCTGACATCCCATGTTTTGATCAGTTTCTAATACTGCTCAATACTGTTTGTTTTGCATGGGTCAAATACTCTGTTCATAAATAAATTCATGTTTTGATAAAGCCGCTCACTGCTATTTTTAATATTTGTAGAAGCCCTTTCGGGCATGCTTTGTGATATTGGGTTTCAATAAACGTAGTCTGGACTTGACTGTTTTTTATGTATTATTTATTTATGTATTGTTGCCAATGAATCGAATACTTTTAGACTGAGCGGGGAAACCGGAGCACCTTGGAGTAAACCTCCAGGTCGATGCAGAGTGTACGCCGTAGCTATGGCTTTGATTCAACGCAGAAGTATAAATTCTGCCTGAGAATGTAAGGCTAGTCACCTGTTTTTACAGCCAATTGACTTGTAGTGAAGTCCGCTGGTCAAGTCATAATGACCGCAGACGACGTGTTCGCCAATTTGTGCGCCAACTGCGGCAGGTGCTCTGTCCCGGCCTAGCCCTCTGTTTCCTTCCTCATGGCGTGCAGGTGTGGGACAGTGGGTCGCTGCTGTTTCTCGCTGTATGTGCCATTTAAAACCACAACCACACAATTTAAAATATTCAGCGGCTAACATTCGACATTGAGCTGTTTAACGGTGCCAACAAACTCACTTCAACACCGAAAATTCTCGATTCTGTTGTCAAACCCACTATTAACCCTTATGTAATGTGAGCTGTGCAATTGGCCCTGTTTTTACCTTGCAAGTTTTGTCATGATTGGAAAATCAATTTCTGATTCAGCGTCTGACTTGTATTATCCCACGCCTGTGTTTTGCATTTGTGGTGCACCCTAGTCAATTTAAATGAAACTTTCAGGATATGTTCCTGGTACATCTTTAGACATTGCTTGCAAGGTTTGTGATGATTGAGTGTAGAAATATAGCTGAGTTGTTTCAATAATAACAGTTTGTTGGTGGGTTCGATGTGAGGTGTCAAAGGCATTAAAGACACTCGAAGCAAACACACTCAGATCTGGTCAGTTAAAAATGCATGAGTGCATTTCTTATTACAGGTCTTTGAGACTTTTACAGCACCATAAAGTTCCTACATAGTGCTGTGTTCTGGACGTATTGACTAAAGGACTTTATTCTTGTGTGTATGTAGAGAGGGTGCCCTCTGAGGTAAAGTATTGATTTTGGCCTTTATAAATAAAACTGATCTGACTTGACCCAAAGCGCAACTGAAAACTGAAGGGTAAAGGCAGCTAAGGTGGCTCTTGAGGTTTTCTCACTCTCAGTCTTTAGATCACGAAACCCTTGTGTTATACATTTAATATCTAATACCTGTTAATATTATGCTGACATGGTGCATATCCTTAAAACTGCATTACTGGATTTTTGGCCACTTACTTGGCCACAACATGATAGAAACACAACAGTCAGTACATTTACACAACATTAGAGAAAATGTATTTATTGTGTTAGTCCGACTAAAACACGACTTTTAAAATACATTTCAGTCCAACTGAAATAAGAGAGAGACTCTGTATATACAAGTAGAAGAATGGAATATACCAAAGTGGGATGTTTTCACCTCACTGTAGCAATACATGTTTGATTGATATGGTGCACTGAGTGTTTTTCCAAAGAAAAACACTGGCTACGGCTACGGCAACAGCCGTAGCCAGAGGCATTAAGTTTTCACATTGTTTTCACACTGTCGGTTGGTCGGTTCCATTCTTGTGAACACGATACCTCAAGGACATCTTGAGGGAATCCCTTCAAATTCAGCACAAACGTCCACTGGGACACAACAATGACCTGATTAGAATTTTGCAGTCATAGGTCAAAGGTCAAGGTCACTGTGACCTTGTCTGTGTCATTCTTGTGAACACGATATCTCATGAACATCTTGAGGGAATTCCTTCAAATTCAGCACAAACGTCCGCTTGGACTCAACAATGAACTGATTAGAATTCCGTGGTCAAAGGTCAGTGTGACCTTGCATTCGTGTCATTCTTGATAAAGCAATATCTCTAGACGACCTTGGGAATTTCTTCAAATGTGACACAGTTGCCTACTTGAATTGAGGAATAAGCTGATAAGAATTTTGTGGTCAAAGGTCAAGGTCACTGTAACCTCACAAAACATGTTATATACAAAAGTGGATCAAAATCTTATCTTGGGTGCTCGTTGAGAACGGGAAACAACAGACTCAACAGGAAAGCAATCCGGAAAAATTTCGAAAAACAAGGAAGGGAATATTAAAAAGCCTTTATTGTTGTGGCTAAATCATTAAAAGAGCCAACATGCTTCGACCACTGCTGGTTTTCGTCAGGGTTTTCAAATCATACAACACAGGTATGGCAACACCCATATAGAGGCAGGAACCAATTAGAGGCCATCAATTCATACTAAATCGAATTTCTCGAAGTCAGACTAACACACCCTGATGATGCAATGGATTGTCGACATGCTTTCTGCCCCGGGCTTTGACCCCGAATTCGAATAGCATTAAATGTGCCAGGTAACAACAAAGTGAAATCTACATCCAGAGCTGTGCATTTTTGGATGGACGAGGGGGCACAGTTCATGCTGTGTCTGCTGAAAGAGTTTAATATATTAAAATACGTGGATAGGATGCTGCTAGCTAACAGTAGCTAACTCGTTTGGTCTGAGACGTAATAGGTCGATGGGAAAAAGGTCCAATACCAGCAAGCTAGGGCCACCTATCGTAGCAGAGTCAGACATACTTTGGTAAATAAATCGATTCCCCCTCCTGTGCTTGTATACTTGGACAAGGACAGCAGTCCAATCAAGTGACCTAGTAAAGCTATAACCATAGCTTGACTTGACTGTGCATGTAAATGTACTGACTGACATGGCGAACGTGTTAGCAAACAGTTGCCTAATAAAGAAACATTCACATTTAAACTGTGTCTCTGCAACATAATGAATATAAGGCACTAAAACACTCTGTTGAGTCCGGTGATAATTCTCAGTTGGGTTGTCACTGTGAATTCACAGAATGTTGTTGAACCTTGCGTCAGTTGTGACGAACTCATCCTGTGCGGCCAAGCAATGTTTCTTTTATGATTTCCCTGGTCACTATATCCAAAAAGAAATAATAAAAAGCAAAAGCAACAGACAGGGAGTTCTTTATTAGGATTCACACACAGGAAGCTTGCAATGAAATTGCAATGGTGACTTTATTTTCACTGTATACAGCAGTTGAAAGAAAACACAGTGAAGCAAAAGCTGAAGCAATTCCTTTTCTCATTCCACCACCATAATGATGAAAACACTATGTTATAAAAGCAAAAATGTTTTGCAGAAATCTTTGTGCAGCCGTCCCTGAATCCCCCACAACCCCCGAGCTTTAAAACTGTTAGCGTGTGTGACTTGACAGAGATGGACAGTAGGGTCTCCACTTTGTCACTCAGCCTCATTAGCTGAATTGATTAGCTAACGCAATCATTGATACACCCACAGGGGAACATGATAAATGATGCCACTTTGAGCACAGAGGTCACAGAGCCGCTGCTTAGTCAAGAGACTGCTGCTCTAGCCTGAAACCAAATGAAACCACAGCTGTTTTATCAAGAGTGTGGAAGCTCCGTGTTCAGCTGATGTTTTCATGCCAGAAATTAAAAAGAAAAATCATCAGTCTTGGAAGTTGTTGTGATGAAGATGCCTGTAAATCTTTTCCTGCAGTACGGGTTTGACAGTTGAGTACAAAGCCACCAAAGCCTAGAAATTTTAATATCCTGTGCACACGAGATATGGATCTTGCGCATATAGGATAATTACTTGTGTACACAAGTTAAAGATCTACAGGGCACCATAGTGAAAGGTCAACGAAGGGTGCAACTGATATTTGGAGGATAGCAGCTAATAGGTTGTGTTTCATTCTAATAGTATCTTTCAGGTTGATGAACTCCAAGTCACAGTTTATACCTAGCATGAAAATAATTGTTAGTTTTATGATTTTGGATTTGTACAACATTTTTATAATCTAAAAACATTGTTAGTTTTTTTTAGCAGGTATAATGTTTAGTGTTTATCATCTTACTTTAGTGTGTTAGCATGCTAATATTTGCCAAGCACTAAACAAACAGTACAGCTGAGGCTGATGGGTATGTCATCAGTTTGATAGGTATTTGCTCATCAAGCAAAGTACAGGACAGGTTGACATGTTGCCCTGCTGGTGGCGCAAGGTGAAAAGTCAGGACATTATCAAAGTTATTAGAGTTCAGCCACTTGGGACCATAAATGTGAGAACCAGATTTATTTTTCAATGCCTCTGTGTCAGCAGCAGCCGTAGCCAGAGGCATTAAGTTTTCACATTGCCCGTCTGTCGGTTAGTCGGTTCCATTCTTGTGAACACGATACCTCAAGGACATCTTGAGGGAATCCCTTCAAATTCAGCACAAACGTCCACTGGGACACAACAATGACCTGATTAGATTTTTGCAGTCATAGGTCAAAGGTCAAGGTCACTGTGACCTTGTCTGTGTCATTCTTGTGAACACGATATCTCATGAACATCTTGAGGGAATTCCTTCAAATTCAGCACAAACGTCCGCTTGGACTCAACAATGAACTGATTAGAATTCCGTGGTCAAAGGTCAGTGTGACCTTGCATTCGTGTCATTCTTGATAAAGCGATATCTCTAGATGACCTTGGGAATTTCTTCAAATGTGACACAGCTGCCTACTTGAATTGAGGAATAAGCTGATAAGAATTTTGTGGTCAAAGGTTAAGGTCACTGTGACCTCACAAAACATGTTTTTGGCTACAACTCAAAAAATGTTAACACAAGTTGTGACAAAACTTCACACAAATGTCTAACAGGACATCATGATAAAGTTATGATGTTTTCTATCCAAAATGTCAAAGGTCAAGTTCATTGTGACATCATAATGTTCTGCATAAAACACTTTTCTGGCCATTATTAAATGTCATATCTCAGGAACACAAGGGGAGACATTTGGGACTTGGGTGTCCACCTTCAAACTGTTTTGATTGTGTAGATCTTGTGTGTGTGAAGCATCCATGGATGTAAACTGTAAGAGAAACGACTAATTATTTTATTCAATCTGTGCATTTACAGGCAAGATATCACCACTTTAGAACAAAGACGTATTAAAAAAACAAAAAATCAAACAGAGAGTAGCCTGTTAGTACTATAGAACCATTAAACCCACTGATCCCTTTCATGTTCTCAATCACAAACCATAATTAGCCAGCATGTTCCATCACAGACTGGAGGTGAAGGGTAGGAGAAAGCACAGTGTGTCCTTGAAGAGATCTTTGAAGACGTTGGGCGATCGATGCCCTTTATCTTCCTCTTCCTGCTGCCTGTTGTGTGTTTTCAGTCTGAGGAGAGTGAGGCTGATGAGAGGAATAGGGGATGATGAAGCTGAGTGCACTTGCTCATCACTGTGTCTTGTAGCCCTTGTGTGTGTTGAGCACTGTTTAAACTGCAAACGCTCTTGTTTGTGCCGCCCCCCTCCTCACTGTAAGCTTCTCTGTATGATTTGGGGTGGCTGCGTGGCAGTGGGATCGGGCTGCGCTGATCTCTACATGGCACAGAGATTTTAAAAGAGTGTTTATTATTGTGGCTACACAGAGCTGGAGTCTGTCCCAGAGGTCTGTCCCAAAGCAGGACAAGCTGGTTTCATTCTTTCTCCCCCATTTTGGCTCGGAGTGATTGTATTCAACTGTCAGTGTAAGTGTTGACATTTGAGGTTCATTTCCATACAACAGACTTCTGAATTTTAGAGGGAAAACTTTAAACATTCTTTCATGAATCGTCACAATGTGCAAACTGTTATTGTGTCAGAGTGGCAGCTGATGTTGACCAGTCCTCATGCTGTGCTGGAATTTGTAAGTGAATTGAAAGTGTTGATTCATGTAGCACAGCGGTCTCACACAGCTGTAGGATTTTGCTTTGATATGCTGTGTTACAAATGATTTTTCAGAACATTACAGCCGTTGCCAGAGGCTCTATGTTTTCAGGTTGTCCATACATACCTACTACTCTCAATGCATACGACTTATATGGTTGAATGGGTTGAAGGACTTCAGTGGTTGGCAGAGACATACAACTGCGTGGTAGTAATTTTAGTTATTTAAAGTATGGACGTTTAATACCCAGGGAGACCTGGTTGCTGGCACTGTCCCTCTTTTAGGCTACTTTGTAGAGCAGAGGAAGAAAGAAGGGCTTCTGCAGAGCTCCCATGGGATGAAAGGAGTCATACACTGTGTTGCAGGCTTTGTACCAGATGATTTGTTTCGTGCTAGATAGAAAATGAAACCTCTGGAATGAACCAGAGCCAGCAGGATTTCACCTGATAATTCAGAAAATTTAAGAGCTGTACAAGTTGGAAGCAGAAAGTACGACTACAGCTGAGAGGTTTGTTACTTCAAGACTTTGTCTGTCCTTTTTTGATGATGAGAAATTAACTTACTAGACAGCTACTGTAACAAAAACTTATGCTTATTTGAAATTGTATTGAAATTTAAGTGCCTGGCTTTGTGTAAGATCCAAAATTATGTTTAATTCCAGAAAATACCTTGTAATTTATTCAGAACATTTGAAGTCAGAATCCTTATGTGATGATCATACAGGACTTACATTACTTGAGTTGTGAGTTAATTAACACTGGTTGATGTGAGGTTGGTGTAATGAATACACTGTTAATCATCTGTCATCGCTGCCTCTGAAGCATTTGCAAGTGAATTTTCAGGCCATAAAACATATATTCAGATTAAATGAACTTCTCCTTACACTTCATCTTCTCACTTTGACAGTTTCCCTGGCATATGTCAGGGAATAAAACACGCTATGTCTTTTATCAGAGAATACAAAAAGGTGCTTTGGCCAAAGCTGTCTTTATTAACAAATTTTAAATAGTATGCATAATTAAATACATTTGAGCTCCAATGTTTTCATCACTGACTACGTTTACATGCACACTAATATTTCACTATTATTCTGAATTAGGGCTGCAACTATTAATCGACTAATCGATGACTAATCGACTATTAAAATAATCGATGACTATTTTAGTAGTCGACTAATCAGTTTGAGTCATTTTTCATAGAAAAGTACTATAAAAGAACCCCAAAATACTCTTATTGCAGCTTCTTACGTTCAAATATTGGCAGCTTTACACACTGTCCCATGACGGTGAACTAAAACCCTTTGGCGTGACTACGAAACAAGACATTAGATGACATAATTTTGGGGTTTGGGAGAGACAGACCAACATTTTTCAACATTTTAACACATTTTTTGATAAAATGATTAGTCGACTAATCGAAGAAATAATCGACAGATTAGTCGACAATGAAAATAATCGTTTGTTGCAGCCCTATTCTGACTATGACAATATTTAGAGTTTGACGTAAACAGCATACTCCATTTGGATATACTGAATTAGGCCTTTCTCCATATGTAGCATTCTCTGATTAAGACATTTAGGATATGCTGGGGTAGAGATGCACGCCCAAAGAGAAGCCCACATTTCTGGTTTGGAAGAAGAAACACACCTACTTTTGAATATTATAAAAGACTTGGATATCAGCACGTTTTTGGACAGGCGCAAATATCGCAACGTTGACATTTACAAGAAGACAGTTGAAGGAATGAAAGACGGAGGCTGTTTTCCCATGATAAAGAGCATGTTAGGGCATGTTAATCGGAGAATGCAAGACTGCATGTAAACTGCAATATTAGTGGAACATTCATTTTAATCAGCCATGTAAAGAACTGAGTAAAAATATTATCTTTTTAAGAATAAGGGAAAAGAGTAGAATACTTTGTGCATGTAAACGTAGTCACTGAGTCAATAATCTGAAATCAGCAGTAGCCTTGAAGCTAGAGAAGGTTAACATTTCAAATCCCCAAACATTTGATCAAATCCCCAAACTGGCTGGCAAAGTGTGTGTGAAGAAAAGTGCTCTCTGCTCCCTTAACAACCACTGTGGAGGTGCCCTTGAGTGGGACATTGAGCTCCCAGCTGCTGCTGCTGCTGCTGCTGCTGCTGCTGCAGCAGTACAAGGCTGTGATTGTGTCTGTCTGAATGTGTGTGAGCAATGTGTGCAGCAGGGAGTTGCAGTGAAAGAGCGCAGAGCTCACTCGACTTTTCCTCGCTAAATAAAGGTTTAAAAGCGTAATCTGACATACTCCCGGCCCCAGGTGACTTAGTATGCTGTTGTTTCTCTGTGATGTCCTAACAAGTTGTCACATTATGGCTACTATCTCAGCCAAAACTGACAAACACCCACTGAGTTCAAACGTTAGTCATGTTCAGCGTTTCTGTGCTAAATTGAGACTGCAGAGCAGGTCTGACTTTTTCTGTTAGCTGAGCTCTGAGGAAACGCAGCAGTCTCAAACCTGTGTAGCCACCAGTGAAAGCTCCTCTATTTTATGTTGCCGTGTGTGTGTGTGTGGGTGTGTGTGTGTGTGTGTGTGTGTGTGTGTGTGTGTGTGTCTTGCCTGAGTAAAAATAGTTTTCAGGAAGAGCTACAAAAGAGATGGAAGGGAGGAACGGGTGAAAGGTAGTCTGAGATGGTGGGGTCGGGTGCATAGTGAGAGTAAGATAGTATTGAATTTCAAAAGGAGTGTGTGTATGTATACTACAGGGATACAGGGATATATATATGTATATATTTATCTGCAGACAGAAAATATACTCCATTAGACTGAATGTGCTTCGTCGTTTCTGACCAATCATAATACCTTAATTTATAAGGTTTTAATACCTGAAGTGAAACCTGATTGATAGATCAGTCTCCATCCATACAATCCTGACTCTGTTGATTACATTTTTTATCAGACCGACATTATGTTGAATAAGACTGCACTTGAAATTTGATTTTAGGATTCTGATGCCTCAGAAATGCCAGCAAAGGAAGACACCATAGAGAGTGACAGTTTGTAGTCCTCAGACTTCGAGGTATTTAATCCTATGTCCAAAATATATTCCATATGGGTTCATTTCCATGTTTCTGATGCTTTCCCCTAAAACAGTAACTAAAGACCTTCTCCAGTTTATGCAGAAAATAAAGTCTGTGGTCGACAGCCTAAATTCCAAAACAATTTAAAATCTGATTGCTTAAACCACTTTATGATGTGGTCTAACGGCAGAGGCACGCTAAAAAGTGGCAAAGTAGTTCGTCTGCTCGCTGACATGATAGCCAGCTGGGACCACACAAGAGTTGGTCGATCATAATCAAGCTCCCAGGAACAGCATCAGGCTTTAAAGTGGCCAAACCGTGGAGTAACAACTTACGGGTCCATCATATGATGCCATGGGACCCAAAAGGACTTTTCTCATAGACTTAAATTGTGAAAGAGACGTCTGTAATTCAGTAGAGAGTTGTTGTTTTTTTATGTGTATCAACAACTACAAAGTACGTAAACTTAAATTGCCCTTGAATAAATCATTGTCTCCTAAAAGTTGTATAACTCACAAATAGCTAACATGACAAAAAGAGGCAGGGCTAAAGGAAATGCTAGTGTGCTTGCACTATGAATAGGGAGAGAGCCAGGTATCTAAACCTGTTCTGAATTATTTTTTAAAATTATATACCGTAAAACTTCAATTAAAAGTCTATTGAGAGGCCACTATGTTTGAATACTTGTTGTTTTATTGTGGATTTTTGTATTATATGTTGTATTTGTTGCACTTTAAATGTGTTTTGATTGGCTGCTACCTTGGCCAGGTCTCTCTTGTAAAAGAGATTTTCAATCTCAATGGGACTTCCTGGTTAAATAAAGGTTAAATAAACAATAAAATTAATTTCCAATTAAACACCCTGTCCCTTTTACTGGCCTGGTGGGGATACACATTTTGACAAATAAAAGCGGGTCGCAATTAGACGCCTGGTCTGGTTGCCAAGCAGTTCATTTTTTTGTTGTAGTAGTAGTAGTTCTTTGGATGTGTAAAACCAAGTCGTTGGTTACCTCACATAATGTGTGCGTTCCTCGATTGCCCTGTAAATTATTCTTATTCCTTCAGTCTGTAAGGGTCCTCAGATCAAAACAATCAAAATGCTTTTTCATAAAAAATGAATCCAAGTTCTGAGGATCGTTTAAACAGGATAAAGTGAGATTGTGTTGGTGCCGTAATCCCAGAGTGCCATAACTGCCATAAGCTGTCTGTCAGAGTTCGATTGAATGTATGATTCATAGTTGATATTTTATCAGGAGCCTGATTTTTATACAAGTAATATTCATACTGGTTTAAATAAACAATTTGATTGTGCTTTCAGATCTTTGGAATTAAAGGCCTGTCCCAAATATAGGTCTGTTGATTCCAGTGATTTAAGCCAATGGGGGAATCTTAAAGAGTTGTAGTATTGATAAAATCCCAACAATACCCATCCATATTTGGCACCAGTGGGGTTTTTTCAACATCAAACACACATTTTTGATCTGAACCCTCATATTTGGTTTGAAAGAACTGGACCAACACATGTACTTGAGTGAGATATTTTACTAAAAATAAACGGCACTGATTGCATCTAACTACAAACTGCAGGCAGGATATAAATGTCTTCTTGTGTGGGATGGGGTGGAGCACAGCATGCCTCTGGCTATATAGGAAGTGTTCATATTTTTTTTTGTTTTTTTGCCTTCCTCAGTAAAAATAAACAAACCAGTTCAGAAGGGACGGTCTATCTTTTACAGTTGATGTGGTCAGGTAATCATTTCATTTTCAGTGGCCAGTTCCAGGCTGTATGAAAACTTCACAGTTGCATGGGAGCTTAAGGATACAGAAACAGTCTCATCTTAATTATAGAGCTCCTGTAGCAGGGTGCTCTTAGTGCTCCAGGCTCATTAATAATGGCTTATAGTGTGGAAATTGACACCGTGGGAAATAGCCTGGTTCATCATCGCCATTCAGCCTTCATTATGAACAGCGCTCTTTTCCCTCCGGCTTGAGTTTTGGTATATTTGAAGCAGATCCCAGATTCTTAAAGATAATTCCCCAGCAATCGAACATAAAGACAGTCAAGTTAAAAGCTGGAAAGAGAGCGTACCCTGAGGTGAATCATGGAGGTGTGCGCCCTCCATCATTCTGACAGGCCTAGGCAGGTGGTAGAAATATAGATCCCTCTCTACTGGATCCCAAATCTGCCCTCCTGTCAGAGCGGCTTGTACCAGGCTGTAGAAACAGAAAGAGGAGGTGCTGCTGGCAGAGCTCTAAACATTTCCAGATGCTGCAGACTGAACTGTGGGAACTTTGTGGAGAGAAAAATCAGTGGTTGGCCAAAGAGGCCTAGAGGATGATTTTAAATGTCTACCTTGCAATAGGATTTTACTAATAGTGGTTTTTTCGAGGTTTTTCATTGGTAGTTTGTGGATTGAGCTCACCAACTGTTGCTCTCATGTGCTGATAATCATTAAAATAAAACAGGCTTGTGTAACAAGCTTGACTTTGTGGTTTGTCACATAGGGTACATTAAGCGTAATAGAGGAAATAATAAAAGCAATAATCATTGTAATAAAAGCTGTGTGTGTCACTTAGAGTTTTATTCTCTTCTGTGTAGAGAACACCATAGTAAAACACTTAAACTCTCCACAGACACCTTTTATTATATTACCAATAATAATAATAACACTCTTTATTCATGAAGCAATTTCTGAAAAACACTTTCACAAAGTACATAATGAAAGCCACACGGCAAAGATAAAACTGTAAGTGACTTAAAAGATAGAAATTACTCAACTGGAATCCTTAGTTCTTGCAGATCTTCGTTACATGGCTAGATAATGAAACCAAGAATGTAAAGTGACTCAACACCCCCTGAGAAATCTTATTTTAGCTGACCTCCAGTGGTTTAACCTCTCACCTTGTTTCAGTGATGCACAGGTGAACCCTGTGATATCACTGTTAGATGTAGTTTCAGATGCAAGACAGCATCAACAATACTGGGTGCCGACAGGAGTTAAACAGACGTAAAACCCAACAGATCAGTCTTGTAGATGTTCAGCTTGAAGAGGTTTTGGTTCATCCACTTTGTTTAATGTCTTGGAAATAGAGCTCATAGTCTTAAATCAAATTTGTTAGGATTGAAAGAAAGGTACAGCTGGTATTTAACAGCTGCATGTAATGGTAGAAAATGTCGTACCGGCTGATGATGTTACTTAAAGGCAACTTAAAAGCAAAAAAACAGTATAGGACCAAGATTGGAGCCTTGTGGCACACCGCAAGACACTGTAAGTGAAAAGAAGGAAAGTAGTTTTCAAATTGTGACCAAAACAAACAGATACAGTGGTACAAGAAAAACAATATTAGACCAGATCCACTGACACGACCCAATGCCTCAGCCTGTCATTTAGTATATCATGGTCCACAGAGTCTGTCTCACCAACCACAGCAGTGTGATTATTGGTAGGGGGTGCAAATCTTAAGTTACGTCACGATATGATCTTTGCTAACATCACAAAGTCTGAATTCAGTCAAATTAAATTCCGAGGCCTGCGATCAATGTGAGACAATATCAGTTAATATCCTTATTGTCTTTTTCTTGGCTACTTGCCATTGCCTGCCTGGCGCTACCACTGTTATAGTGTTCAGGAAGGAGGTGTGCTTGGATGAAAATGGTGTAATAAAGGCGTATCTTAGGGATGACAATATGTACTGATGTTTTCACTTTGCATTAGAAGGGCTAATTAGAAGGATGCCTCAGTGTTCTCCTGAAGATCTCAGAAGGTCTTTTGTTTTCAGCAGCAGTCAGATTTTTTAATGAACATTTTTAGATGTGGTGACATGTTGGTTCAGTGGTTAGCATTGTTGCCTCAGAGCAAGAGGGTCCCTGTTTCGAAACCAGGGTGGGGAGTCTTCTTCAGCAATGAAGCTGCCCAGGAACCAATTTTTCCAAAATTTTGGGCACAAAATGCAGTTTAGTGAACGGTCTGTAGATGCTTTGAAGCTGTGCGTGGAAGTTTGGCTTCTGAAAAGTGGATGAACATGTGCTTGTTTAAACTATTTAGGCTTAGAGCCAGAAAAAGGAGAGCTGTTATAGTAATAACATCTAATAATAAGAAATCAATAAAGGGGGCCACGATGGCAGTACGCCGTGGGGCTTTATTGTTATCTTGACTTTTTCTTTCTTGACTGAGCTGGTGTTTTCATTCTAAAATATGTTAACAAAACCAATCAATCACCATATTTTGTCGTTAAACCGAACGTGGCAGTGCTGCTCTACAAAGGTCGGCGTTTTAAAATCTATTTGACACATAAACATAGATTTCTCCATCAGTGTCAAATCAGGCCGCGGCCTCATGCTGAGCAGAGCGATTTATCGGCCCTCTTGTCCCCCGTTGGCCCCGGCACACTATCGCTCTCCAGGACTATTTTTATCCATCCAGGAGAACATGTCGGCATCCTTTCCCCAGCCCGCTCCCATAATTCCTCTCTGTGTCCAAACACACGCCGACAAGGAATAGGTCTGCAGTGGCCCGGTGCTTTACAACAGGCTGCTGTTTCACATGAACAACTCCACTCACACTCTCATCTTACATTTATGTACCTCACACATGCTCTCACTGGCTCCATCTCCTTCCCTCTCCTTCTCCGGCTTTCTCTCTCTCTGTGTGTGTAAATGATGAAAGTAAAAGTAATACAAGAAACCGACAGGGGCATCTGGCCTAATTCCAATAGAAGATGGAATTGGATTAGTGCCTCTCTTCTCACAGCTGTGCATGTGTGTGTGTGAGTGTGTGAGGGTATACATGTGTGTGTTTGTGGCGAGAATCAAGGCAACAATGGAGCCCAGCAGCAGCCAGCTGCCCAACGGTGAATTGCTGATGAACAGTGAGGAAACAGAGCCGCAGCCGCCGCTGCTGCTGCTGCTCATCACCTTCCTGTGTGTGTGTGTGTGTGTGTGTGTGTGTGTGTGTGTGTGTGTAGGGGGGGTTGTTTGGTGTGTGTTTCATGCTCGCCTGCATATCCCAGACAGATCAGTCATCCACATGACATTGATCATACTCATCATTTCTCGTCGCTTACAGATGCAGCCTTTGTTATTCACACTGTAGTAATGTTGCATAATCTTAAAGAACTTTAAACGGCAGCTGTGTGCGGCTGATTTAACGTCTGATAATCACACACTATTTATTCAATCCCTCGCTGCTGCAGAGAAAATTGAGTTACACGATTAGAGCGTCTTTTCCTCTCCGAACGCCTGCTGCTAGATTAAATTTCTCCCCTTTTCTTCCTTCTCTTTTTATTTTTGTGATTGTAGTGCCGGTCCCAAAGGAGACAACATCTACGAGTGGAGGTCGACCATCCTGGGCCCTCCAGGCTCCGTGTACGAGGGTGGAGTGTTTTTCCTGGACATCGCCTTCACACCAGACTACCCTTTCAAACCACCCAAGGTGAGTGGCGCCCTGCAGCTATGCAGCGCCGCCCCCCGCTCCTTCACCCAGAGCTTTTGAACAATGTCACTATTGTCCCAGCAGGCTGTCAGCGCTTAACCCTGCTGTCCAACAACAATGACTTGTTTAGGCTTTTTCACCTACTGCACGTTGACAAAATAACGGGCGACAGCAGCACAAAGAACTGAAGCTGCTCCAAAGACAAATGATGGGTCTTTACTTCTTTTGGGATATTCCTGCAGTTCCTGTCTGAAACACTTGGTTCCTACAGAAGCCGTTGATTCCATAAATGAAAACTATGGCGACCTTTTTTCCTTAACAAGATCTAAACAACAACATTTCAGTGAACAAGTGACTGAATTTAGCTTTGAAATTATTTAACTTTACTGCAGTCAAGAGCACAGGTAGATTTCAGTAATGTTAAGTGAGCGTAAACAGTAGTATGAGCAGCTTTGTTCAAACAGCCGGAGTTTCAGAATGACAACAGCGTTCAGACTATTAATATCAGTCCATTGTATTCTATTGGTGTAAACCATAGACTGTATAAAATAATGGTTATAGCCACCATGATATAATTCATTGGTTCATGGACTTCCATTTGAAGCCTTGAGTTTGGCATTTTGGCCAGCACCATCTTGGATTTTTGGTGCCAAAATTGACCGCATTTGGACGAGAGGTTGAGCTAACGCTAATGCTTGGTGCTCGTTTGTTTAGCACGGTGCATATAAAGCTAACTGTGATAATACCAATGCTAATTTCCACTGGCGAAACACAGGCCTCAAACCATTAAAACAAAATACACTTACTGGAAAGTCTTAACATATGACTCCTTTAAGGGTTTTAGTACAACGAAACGCTGAGCAAAACTTTTTTTTTTGTCGAACAAAACGTTAACTGAAAACACACTGAAATAGCAACTGCTACGGCTACACTTTTGTCTGAACCTGGGGTGACATCATGGTTAACAAACTTTGTTGCGATGGTAGCAGCTTGTCAACAGCCACCTGTTACTCAAAGCAGCCACACCCTTAAGTACGCATAACTTTAAGCATTAATAAAATTTAAACGGGTGAGTTATATAAAACTCTACCACCATCACAGTTGTCATGAACGGGAAAATTAGCGTTAGAGACCAAAACTGGTTTCTGTACCAGACTGTAAACATATGTATTTTTGCTGTAAAGTTGGGCATGTTAACATGGAGGTCTATGGGGATTGACTCGCTTTTAGAGCCAGCCTCCAGTGGCCATTAGAGGAACTGCAGTTTTTGGCACATCCACAGCTACTTAATTTTCCAGCCCCAGAGGTTGCTGCTTGTTTTAAAGAGGTAAACAGTAGGGATGAGAATCACCAGAGGACCCATGATACGATATTATCACGGTATTTAGGTCAGGATACAATACAGTATTACTGCATTTTTAAACATGTTGTAATATGCTGACTATTGTGATAAACCATATGAAAAATATACTGCGATTTATTATCTGTTATCAACTGTAAATTATGTCCCCAAAGGAAAACTTTGTCAACATCTGTTTTATCTAATAAGATAAAGTTATCAGTGTGTTTATTTCTGCCATTTTTGCAGCAGCAAAATATATTTAGTGGAATAAAAAAGCAATTGATTTTATTATTCTAGTAGACTACCTATAGTTTAATTTAGATTTGTAATATTAGTAATTTAAGACGCCACAGTGGTGTGGTGGTTAGCACTGTCGCCTCAACAACAAAAGGGTTCTCTGGGTACTCCAGCTTCCTCCCACAGTCCAAAGACATGCAGGTTAATTAGTGACTCTAAATTGTCCGTAGGTGTGAATGTGAGTGTGAATGGTTGTCTGTCTCTATGTGTCAGCCCTGTGATAGTCTGGTGACCTGTCCAGGGTGAACCCTGCCTCTCACCCAGTGTCAGTTGGGATAGGCTCCACCCCCCGTGAACCTCAAGAGGATAAGCGGTTAAAAAATGGATGGATGGATATTAATAATTTATACAACAAAAAAATTGATACGATATTGCCGCACAAAAATATCACGATACTATGCTGTATCAATTTATTTTCCCAACCCCTAGTTAACAGCCTTTTACACTAACTTTATGATAGAGAAACACAGTTGTATCCATAGTTAGCTGTAAGCTGAGATAAAATTAGGATTAAAGGGTTTTAGTTTAATTTACTAGAATATGACTGAACTGATTCGTTTTGATCAAAAGGCCAAGACAAGAAAAACACTTAATAATCAGCTGCAAAAATTAATAAGTCACAAATATATAGTTTAATTTAAAAAAAATAGGCTCAGAAATCTTCTAAATATAGCACTAGTTTGTATGAAACAAACAGGAGGAAGTAGTACATTTGTCTGGGACTATTTTCAGCAGTGGATTAATCCACATTTGGTGCTGTAGTGAGTATTTGGGGCAGCAGGACGGTGCGTGTGGTATTAAGTTAAAATAAACTACAGTGTGAGTGTTTGTGGTAATGAAGGAACGTGTCACCAGTGCAACAGTGTCGCTCACTGATGTGTTTTTAATAGTTTTTGGACAACAATGGTGCTCTATGGCACAGAGGAAGGAGATATATCAGGCTTTGATACGCACACACAATACTTGTTAGTGGAAACATTCTCTGTTTGTTCGGCTCCGCTCGTGGGATTTGCTGACAAGAAGAAAAATATAGAATATGACAAGACGTAACCTTTAACTTTCTTGTTATTGTGTTCCCTTTTGATATGCTCGCATTCAGCAGCATTTGGCTTCCCTCCAGTGAGGCTGTGGGTTTGTGGGTGTGTGTGTGTGTGTGTGTGTTCTGCTGATGCAAGTCCGTGTCAGTATTTACACATTAGTCTGGCTGACAGCGGTTGCCACCTCTCTCGGTTTGAGACATGCTTCTGAAATATCCTCGGGTTTTGGTTTCGAGTCTAGAAATACTCGCCCCCTATCAGATTTATTTGGAGACACATGTTGTTAAAATAAACTGAAGAAAAATAAACTGTAAAATATTTTAGGATATCCACAATATTTATGTTGTTTTAATACGGAGCATTCATCGTGGAGAGGCGCTCGGCTGGCTGTGGGTCATGGGTGAGAAGTGAAAGAGAGTTGAAAGCAGCAACAGAACAGACTTTGATTGAGATACCATGTGTGTAAAGCTCGTGCTGAGGCTGATGCTCAAAGAAAAGGCGGGCAGTCACCACATATATAAAGATTCAACGTCTGAGGACCGTGAATACTCACAGCCAGTGTAACCGAAAACAGGCTTCAGTTTCAGATTCCTCTGTGCAGTGTTATGGTTAACGGAGAATTGACTTTGGTGTCAAAGAAAGGGTCGTAGGGGCACGAAAATCTAAAGGAAACATGTTGCAGGGTCGAGAAATCGCCACAGTAAATTTCAGGAGGTATTTTGCTGTGGACCAGTGACGCCTTTTTGTGTGTGTGTTTTTCTGATTTAGTTCTGGAAGATGATTAAAACTTTGTTGTTGTTGTTGCTTCTTTTAATTCCCCCTTTTGTACCAGGGAATCAAAGACATCATTATTAGAAATTGGTGAACTGTTTTAAGGTCAATGCAGCCTTACACTATTCTGTCTTTGAATAGGCATAAATTCAACCATACAAATTTATAAAACAACCTTTAATAAAAAATCCTTTTTACTATATTTATTATAACTCCCATCTAATATCTGTTTTATGTTGCTGTAAAAACATCAACACATTTCTCCTTCTCCTTTTTCTTGCCAAAAAATACATTTTACAAGACTGCCGTTCCATTTGAACACATCATGATAACATTTTTTTTTTTTTTTTTTAGATTATTTTGGGGGGCTTTTTGCCTTTAATGGACAGGACAGCTAAGTGTGAAGGGGAAAGAGAGAGTGAGGCAATAGCCCTTTTTAAATAGGAATTGTGCAAATTAGCAGGAAAGCCCAATCCCTCTTCTTTCAGCATTGGCAGTATAAAAACAAAATCAGGGAGTGCAGCAAAATGCCACCTGCCTACTTTTGTTTATACAGAATGTAACTTTTTCAGGGCAATGGGGGCGTGAGCAAGTAACAAAACGTGTAGCTCAGCGTGTGACGTAAACAGTGACGTCCTTCATCGTGACTGTCATTTGACGTTTAATGGCCTTCTGTGTTTGCGAGGGAGAGGAGGGCGCACGATTCCTTGTCTCCCCAGTTGCTCATATTTACAGTTTCTTTCAGGTTGGTGTCGACGTTGTTTGCGTTTCCCTCTTGCTACTAGCTGCTCATTCCTGCCATCAGCTGTTTCCTGTTTTTAAGTCCACCGCCAGTGGGTCGCACATGTGGCATCATCAACAGCTCCTCCCACAAGTCATCAACAGCCTCTCCCGTGGCGGAAGGACGCCTCGTTCTTTTTAAACCAAAAAGGTTCTACCAATATGTTTACCCCTACGAGGTGGAAAATTGGGCACCTCGGATCAACTCACCAATCCGGCTCTGTGTGTCTAAACGCTCGCAGCTTGCCAGCAAAACGGCCCAACATTCGCCGCAATTCTGTCAGTGTAAAAGGGGCTAATGACATGCAGCAAAGGGCAGCAGGCCAGAATTGAACCCAGGCCAGGAGCCTCTGTACATGGGGTGCCGCCTCTAACCGCTAATCCACCGACACCATTTATGATAACATAATTTACCTTTGCTCAGTTGTTATTGAATAGAGCTTGAACGTATTATAATGCATCAGTGCAAACGCTCTTCGCCATTAGTTCTGGCCAACGGCTGCTAACAGCAAACGTTAACGTTAGCCCCCTCTTGCTGCTTTCAACACACATTTGCTGTTGATGATGTAGCACTATGATTGGATAATTGTGTGAAATAAAAAGAGCGTTTGTTAAGAGAAACAAAATATTGTCACATCATCGGCATACACTGAACAGTCTTGTATTTCTTGTCTCTTTGCGCTGCTGGGCCGTCACAATAAGAGGATGCCTATATATAATATGATGTTAATTCCACTACAGAAGAGACTTGATGATCGCTAAAATTAGGTAGGGAAAAATGGTTATATCGATATTGGTGTCAGTCCTCGGCCAAATGAGTTGTTATATATTGGATATCAGCAAAAAATCCAATACCATGCATCTCAGCGAGAAACCTTTTTATACAAAATAAAAATGTTTTTATATGAAACTCTTAAAACTCCACAGTTGTGCCTTAAAAAGAAGCTGTAGACTTGTGTGAATGACTTCCTGATGCTTCCCTAATAACTAGTTGGCAAATGTCTCCCCTGCAGCCTATTATGCTGCGTCCACAGTGATAATTTAAGTAAATGATAATGTTGGATGTGAGTCATTTCTCCCTCATCTTCTCACACATTCAGCCCATAAAGGGAGGCAACTGTGTTTATGGCAACACTGACACATTTAGGAAGTTTATTCTGTTAAATAGAAAAAAGGGGTTTGCAGGAAAACATTTAAATTCTTCAGTGTTAAAAGATTACTGGTATCAGCAGTGGAATTCCTGCATATTTTAAATTATATCCAGCCCTAATTCACACAATACAAACCAGGGATTCGGAGAAAAACAAGTGGCTTACTCTACCTGCAGACTGAGTAAAACTCCCTCTGCTGTGGATTAGATTTGTGGTTTGATTGGCCATTTCATGCTGAAAAAAACTGGAATGTTTTTACAACAAATCAGATTTATTGTGAGTTTTGTCGCAGCCTTGGGTATTTAATTTGCAGTCTGCTGCGAAACGTGACTCCCAAAAAGCCACAGTGTTCTGCTCATTCCCTCCTGACCTGCTAAAACTGCCTCCTTCCTGGCAATCCACGCTGAAGGGGAAACTGAGCTCGTCTTAACTCTTGGCCTCCTGCTGCCTTGTTTTTCCAGTCTGGCTGTGAGCTGTGCCATCCAGCAGCTCACCGGCTCACAGCCACCAATCCGACAGCTGCAGCTGCTCACTACACCGGCTCACTCGCTAATGTTGGGATGATAAGGCCAGTTAAGGCTGACACCGATACTCTTAGATAGAGGTTGAGGGTGGCACGGACATTAATTCTGTATTTGTATTTTGGTCCAGCGTGAGTCCGTCCCAGGGCCTGTTGAGCAGAACCACCCAGTGACAGGATGAGAGATTAGACTCCTCCAACTAACATTATCCCCCTCTATCAACTCTAATTTCCTCGTGGCTTTGAACTCAATTCCGCTGCACACTTTATCTCCCTTTGCATGATATCATTCTCCTTCTCAAACTGTTTAACGTGCCATGAAGCGCCATAAAGTCGAGCTCAGACTCGGGGATGATCGGCCATTCAATACATTTCCTCCTCTAAAGCGAACCTTTCTGTTCTGTCTCAATTAAGATTTGTCAATGATGACTGCCTCGTCATAAAACCACGGAGCAGTTCAGTTGCTTTTCATTCCGTTTGCCCAAAATAACTATTAAATGTGGACACTGTAAATGAGCAGAACTGAAGTAATGACAGGCTGACATGCTTTATTATAGCTAAGCTGAATGTGGCCCTTTTCCAGGGAACGTTCGTGGCCTGCAAAACCATATGAAGACTCTAATATTTACTTGAATGACTTTGGGTTTGGGGACATGATGACATACACTGTGAGATGACACACATCTGTCACAACTGTCAGAGAGTTTTTGATACTATTTATAGCTAGGTAGCTTTTGTTTCAGTATCTCTGGTTGTGTTAGACCATTGTGGGTAATTCTGCATAGGGAAAATTCACAGATAGTGGTGTTACACGGTGTATAGTTTCTTTAATGCAGCAGGTGTGGGCGGAGTGATTGTCCTTGTCAGGAGCACCTGTGCCCGGCACTCTCGGGCTATAAATACCCCATCACTCTGACTGAGACACACAACCTTCGTTCGTCATGCAGACACACGCTTTCGCCACTGATTCTACTGAAGAACACGTCATCGTTACTTTAGTTTGTTTTTGGGTTTCCGAGGTTTAAAATTGTTTTTTATGTAAATACATTATTCATTATTTTGCCTTTAGACTGCGTCTCCCTCTTTTTTGTCATGGCTTTAGAGCCACATCATGTCACATAATACACTGAATTAGCTTACAGGCAGGCATCATCATCTGCACATGCTCCCCAGAGGAGGAACTTTTCATTTTGAAAACTCAGGCCATGTACATGAAAAAAATCCGCTGAAAACGAAATAGTTTCTCATTGTCGTTTTGAAAAAAGTTCTGTGTTCAGACAGCAACGTTTTGATAACAATTGCCGTTCACACAGATCTGCAAAAATGACCAAAAATGCTGTAGTACACATGCCAGGCCAGTAGTTGGCGGTGTGACTTTATAATAAAAAAAACACACGCCTGCGCACATGCGCTTCTTTCTATAGAGTGGTGATGTATAAACAAACAAAATGGCAACCGCACTAACGTTTGTCTAAACAGACGACGAGGTGGAGTTGCTGCAGTAAATCTACACTTTGCTGGAGAAGCGTTGATAAATTCAACAGGGTGAGCAGCACAAACAGAGCTCGGGAGGCCGACATTGTTGTTGTGATGGTCGACTTTGTTGAGTCTCTGTTTTCAGAGGAACTGCACATTGCAAGTTTACATGACAACGGAGACGGTGCTGTTTCCAAAAAATTGCACTCTGGAAACTGTTTTCAAAATGCTGCATTTTCAGGAGCCAAAACGCCGCTGTCGTGTAAACAATCAGCCAATTCGCAACTAAAGATAACCATAGGTGGCTGCCTTGAGGACCACCTATGGGGGGGTGCCAAAATTGCACGTAAAATAAAGACATTGAAATTGGACAGAAGGGGAAAATGATCCAAAGATTAAATGCTAATGGTGGGTTTGTAGTTGGCAGAGCTGCAACAATTAGTCGATTACGTGATCAGCTGATCGAAATAAAAAAAATCTCAGACAATTTTGATAATCAGTTGATCGTTTCAGTCATTTTTTTTAGCAAAAATGTCAAATATTTGCTGGCTCTAACCTTTTAAATTTGAAAATTTTCTGCTTTTCCCTTATAATTTATTTTAGTGAACAAAGACTCTTTGGGTTTCAGACTGTTGGTTTAACACAAGAAAGAATTTGACGAGGTCATTTGGGCTCTGGGAAATTAGCAACTTCACATTTTTTGTCATTTTAGAATTATGAATATAATCTGCAGATTAACTCAACTTCATTTATACAGCACCTCACATGGCAAAATTGAAATGACACAGACAAATCAGTAAAATGTTAAAAAAGCAAACCAACCAAAACAAAACAAACTCACAAAAAATAAGATTAAGACTCCATAGAATAAAAAGAGAGTAAATAGATAAATACAATAGAATAAAAATGAACAGGAGAGATAAAAGAAGGTAAAAACCAATGGTTAAACCTTAAAAGACTGTAATGTTACTCCACATGAAAAGCCAGATTGAAAAGGTAACGAATTCTACAGTTTAGGGCCGTAAACACTTTATAGGACACATGAGGAACATTTCAAAGTAAAGCAGTGATCTGGCTGCAACATAAAATATAATCTGTGATGACAGTAGTCATGAGTTGCAGCCCAAGAAATAAGGCTACCAGCTTTAGCCCTGGTTACGCAGTTCACCTTAATGTGTTCATCAATACAGGAGCATTGATGCGTATGGTGGAGTGAATGTGAAGAGCAGTAGAGTAAGAGAGAAGCAGAAAAAATGCACATAACGTATTTTTTATTGTTATTTATAACTGCTGTTTGGTTGTTTATTTATTGATTTCTCATTAGCTCTTGTTCTTGTTTGTACAAGTACAATAATAATAGTAATAATGATAGTAAAATATCTATTCATGGAGAATGGGGGCGGCACTGTGGACGCTCGTTTAGCGCTTCCTTTACTCCAAATTATGCACCTTGAACACAGTATATTGAGAACTAAAGTCTGGATTGCTGTGGCGTTCACAGCAGATTCACATGATTTTTTTCTTTGAAAGCTGTATTTACTCTACAAAACACATGAATGTGTGTCGTCAGAATGAGAGCTGCTGGGATACAAAATGAGGATACAGAGGTTGTGTTTAGAGGCTGAGGGATGAATCCATAATACAGAGGGGATGTAGGATTAGACCCGCAGCTTTTGTTAGGCGGAGGCAGCATCATAATCTATTAGCATCAGCCATGATGGGATTACAGGCTGTTAATGAGACCACACAAGCTGGCCAAGGATCTTTTTCATGGCTGCTGGGCTGCCAGCTTTAGCATGCCGCCGCTAACCGGAGGTGCAGGAAGAGAAGAGCGAGCGTCTCAGACAGGAGACCTGCCCTCAACCAGTCACCATAAATCACCTCGTCTCCTGTCTGCCTTTCCTTGTCACAGCTCCGGAAATCCTTTCATGTAATGAAAAGCGGCCTGTTTATTGCTCTGTCTGTCTATCACGAGTCAGCCGGCGTCCCCTCAGTAATACCAGCGTGGAATGTGAGGGAGCGAGGGCTGGGCTCGCATGCGACGCTTGTTTGTTTCTCATATAGAGGGATGTGTGAGGAGAGGAATGGCGAGTTAATGAGAGGATAAAAGAGGGAGGAGCGGGAGGAAAGGCTGCAGTCACAAAGCAAGCAGAAAGCGGGGGATGGAGCCTGAGCATGCCCCGACTGCCTGTCCTGGTCAGCAGTCTTCATTTAAGGAAGCAGCGAGGTCAAAGGCCACTCCTTAATGATGCTGTGCTCCCTGTGCTGATGTTAGGCTCTGCTGAGCTCCACAGGACTCTCTGCACTTCACTGGTGACTAGAGTGAGTCCACAGGGACTGTCAGTATCACCAGCATGTATCTCAGTCAGTCTTCCACTGTATTGACCTGTGTATTCACTGCAGCATAGCCTCCAGGTGATGTTGAGATAAGGCATATGTCAATGACGTGAATCCATCAGCACACCTTAAATTTCACTGTGACCATTATTTTAGTTTTTATATGACAGACACTTTTAGTAATGAGTGGATCTTCAAACGTTTATATATGTTAATTTCAGCCGGGTTACGTGAACTACATATATTCTAATCCTCTCTCGGAGAAAAAAACAAGCATCGCAGCGCGTTGTTCCTGTGGAATCCGACAACTCTAAACCCCTGAGCCATTTTTAAATATCCCATGGAGAGAGACTCTCACTGCAGCCTGTTTTATTTTGTTCTGAAAATGTCAGCATGCAGCCTCGTTCTGTGGACGATAATCCAGGCACAGACTTCCATCTGTGTCACCGATAATGAGGAAATACAGTGAGTGACAACAACCCCGCCCACATTTAAGAGTACTGTCTGCAGTGGAAATGTTAGGGTCTAGGTACCATGTCTGAAGGGTTACTGTTGGTGGATAAGGGGTTTGAGATGCCAACTGTCAATAGCTAGAACAACATTTTGGCTCAATGCAACTTGAAACCGAAATGGCTGTGGTTTTCTCCTAGAAAGCAATATTGATCTAACCCTCTGACTGTCCGTCTCCAGGTGACGTTCCGTACGAGGATCTACCACTGCAACATCAACAGTCAGGGCGTGATCTGTCTGGACATCCTGAAGGACAACTGGAGTCCTGCCCTCACCATCTCCAAGGTCTTATTGTCCATCTGCTCCTTGCTCACTGACTGCAACCCTGGTGAGAGCTGCAACACACACACACACAAACACACACACACACTTCACCTTGTCATATTCCCCTCCACATTTAGCTGTGGGAGGTTGACTGACATGTCCATTCAGTGTGAATAATGTCCGTAGAAGTGTGTCACATTGAGGCATGGATTCGTGCTCTTTGTAGGACAACAGCAGATGTAGTCGCTGCGGATAAACCGGCAGGTTCCAGTGATCTGAAGCCTTTTCAAACAGGATCTGTGACATTGGTCTCTTCATCTCTCTGTTTAAGTTGCAGCTTCTGGGATTTCTAAAAAGGATTTCTGTTACGTAAATGTTCCATAATGGCTTTATTCAAACATGAGCAATTACAAATTAATTACAGTGATCTAAAGAAGGCGGAACATTCAAATCTATGTGCATTAACCTTGTGCCTCCGTAGCCTTTAATGTGATGACTGAATCAGCTGGGTGGAAATATCAGTCCGTGTTAGCTTCAGTAAAGCAGATAGGCGTATATGTCAAAATGCCAAAGATATGTTTGAAGGATGTACAAGCTTCGGTCACTGTTTTTTTTTTTTTTTATAAAGTACATTTACTGTAAATGTTCATGTTTAAAAAAAGAAATAATATGCATTAACCTTTATTTTTTTAAACTCAAATATTGGCATAAGTATAAGCCTCCAAAAGTCCTGTATCAGGTCAGACTGCAGTGGAACTATTACAGAATTGTGCTCATTTTTATTGCATAGGGCTTGAACACATCACAATGCGACTTAATATAGCCTCCATTAGCTGTTAGTTTCTGCTAACAGCTGACATTAAAGGTCCAGTGTGTAGGATATTGGAGGATCTCTCGGCAGAAATTGATTATAATATAATAAGTATGTTTTCTTGATTGTATATTCCCCTAAAAATAAAAATAGATGTGTTTTCGTTACCTTAGAATGACGTGTTTATACTTACACCCAGAGCGGGTCCTCGTCAATGAAGGTCGCCATGTTGCACAGTCGTGTTTATACAGTAGCCCAGATCAGACAAACCAGACACTGGCTCTAGATAGTTTTCTCGTCAGCCATTGTAGTTAAGCGCCCCTCTGCGACCAGCTGAACAGTGTCGGAAGTGCATTATTTGGTGTTTTTACCAGTTTAAATCATCTGGTCCGTTCCTTTTGAAAAAGAAGGCACTAGGGATGCGCACGATTAATGGTTCGTCTAATTGATTAAACGTCAGCCCCCTCAGTAGTCGGCTCCAGAAGTGTTAGTCGGTTAAACCAATCAGTGTTTTATTCATGTACAAGGCCGCTTAACTGTCATGCAGCCACCCGCCACTAGTGGGTGCTACAGAGCCGTCAGATGTCCTCTTGCAAAACCAGCGCTGAGACAGCTGCTGCTAGCAGTGCTAGCTACAGCTGGAGACGCTGTGATCCCACCCGGTCTGAGGAGATAACGCAGCTCATCACGACAATGACCTCGGGTAAAGTTTTCAGGAAGTTAATGGAAATGTTGAGCTTAAATACACCATGCGTAGACCTTTTTTAAGACTAGTCGACTAGTCTTAAATTTTCGTTTTCTTGACAGGGAAATTGGTCACCAGGAACATCCGTAGAAAGGACCTCTGTAAATAATTTGGCTGCTGGTAAAAACCTCCTGAGCAATGAGCTCTGAAGCAGTCCTAGTCGTGAGTTCAGGTTTGGGACATGGGAGAAGTTTCAGCTGGTTGCAGTCTGCAGTCCTCACCGCTAGATGCCTCTAAATCCCTAAACACTGCTCCCTTAACGAGCGCTCTCCCTGACGATTTCAACACGGATTTGTTGTTCCCAATGTGGGATTATCATGGGTTAAGTATGGTGTTTCCCCTGACTTTTCAATACTGAGTTTATTGCGTCATTTCGTCCCAAAGAGGTCTCGGCGAAGGTCTCTTTTTGCCCCAGAAATGTTTTCTGTTGTCCTCAAGATAATTGGATGACATTAGTCTTGAGTGCTGCTTTTTTTGCCTGCGCAAAATCGATTCGACACAACAGAAAAACACTGACAACTGTCATCGGTCAGTGCCATCTTATTTGCCAGTAGGCTTACAGTGATCAACAAGGCAACCATTTGCGAATATCAATGTTTGGCCAGTAAATCAGTGCATCCCTATTTGGCCCACTGTTGTAAGATTGACACTGTGACTGCTACGATTACAAGACATGGGGGCTTAGTCAGATATGACACCTGCATGAAAAATTTAGGTAACTATGTGAATACATGTCTTAACAGAGCTTAATTCATGGACCTAGTTCAGGAGCACCTGAGTTAAGGCCTCAGTCTGCTTCAAATGAACAAGGTCGTACAAAGCGTCATGTAATAATCTACAGGCAGAAGTGTCTGAAGAAAAGCAGTTGTGTCTTTACAGAGACATTGCTGCGTTAACATGAGGGATTGTCCCACCAAAACACACGATAACCACAGCCGTGTTGAAACAGAGAAGTTCACCATAACATACAAATGTAACCTGACTGTGGTTTGCAGAGTTGCACAATACCAGCATTTATTCTGGTGATCGGGTTTGTGGTGTTCGCACATTGTTTGAAGCATCCTGAGGCCTTTTTAAAGCAGCAGATAACATGCTTCCTCTTCAGTAACCGTTACTATGTCAGAGAGGAGGTATGGCGACTGTGGGCCTGAGAGGCAGAAAATGATTGTTGTTTTCATAGCATCTGCATCCACCCTCTAACAATATTGTCCTGTAAACAGCGAGCCTGTGTATTCCTCCGCCCTTCATTGCAGTTTAATCAATATTTAACCAGGACTGGCTGGCTAAACACAACCCTGTAAACAGCTGACACCATTCAAGGAGAAGACGGCAACATTTTTAAAGCTAATTAGATCCATTATGGTCCAGTTTACCAGCAGAGCAAAGACCACTGCTGGAGGAACGGAGGAATTCAATCTGTCTTTTATGGACCAGTTAAACCAGTCGTTTCCCAGTTTGACTGGTCCTCAGCCACCAATACGATTGATGTCTGTTGGTATGAAGATTAAATTGAGCAAGCAGAGGTGATAGAAGCGGATTTTGTGAAAAAAAAATGTGTCCAATATCGAAGAAATGAGGTTGAGAGTGGAAGAACTGGGAGAAATGTGCCAGAGACAGAAAGGACGGGGGAAGGGAGTGAAAGGGCCGAAGAATGACAGGTGATTTCACATGTGAATAGTGGGGAATGGGATGGCAACAGAAAAGAAAGAGCGAGGGAGTGGGGAAGGGGGGGGGGGGGGGGGGGGGGGGCTGATGGCACTGATTGTGAAGACCTCTGATGATAGCTTGTGTCCTCTCTGTGGGGATTGCTCTTTGATAACGTAGCAGCGGAGATTCTCCCTCCGTGGGCGAAAATGAGAATAGCTTTTCCTCTCCTCCTCCTCCTCCACGACGTTTTCAGATGTTGGCGAGATGAAATGAGCCGATTCCTTTAAAGTACGATACAAAGGAGACTTGATCGACACCCTGTCCCCACCAAAAAAAACCCTGTCACCCCCCCTTCCCTCCCTCCCTGTTACCCACGCACTTTCTATCCCTCTTTCTGCCTCTTGCCTCATCAGAATCAGTCCGCTTGCTACACTTCTCACCACTTGCTTAAGTTTTTTAAACCCAGCCTCAAGTGCCGAACGTGGGCCCTGGATCTGAAATGCCCTAAAAATATCTCTCCTTCCCTCTCCACCGCCCTCCGTCTGAGGATTTTCTTTCCCATGCAGGCGGAGATCATTGGCATGTAGCTCATTAAAGCGGGGGAAGAGGACGGAATGACAGTTAATCAACCCTCCCAGGGCTGCCGTCCCTGCCGTCATGCCACATTTAACCCTGCATCACGTCCCACAAGCAGATTTCTACCTGGGGCGTCCTGGTGGCTCATGTGGGCTCAGCCACATGCCATGTCACAGTGTATCTAGGGCTCAAATCCAGCCCGCAGCCTCTGTCCAATGTCATCCCTCTTTTCTCCCTGCTTTTCCTGTCACAACCTCTGTGGAACCCAACGTCCAAAAAGTAATCTTACATTTTTTAACAAAGCCTGAGGGATTCCTCCTCAGTGATTTCAGTGCCTGCTTTTTCCCCTCGGTAGCTTCAGGGGTGTCAGTTTGTCAAACCTGTAATAACACATGCCTCACTCTGCCTTTAAGGAAGGCTTTACTATCTGAGTCGGTATCAGAATATGCCAGATAAAAACAGTTAATGTCCTCAGCTAGTGCAGCTCCTGTGTGCCTTCTGTACAAAGACTGAAGTGGCTGAAACACACTTAGGTGTTACAAAAAGGGCTGAAATTACCATAAAATTACTCCCACGGCTCACACAGTGTAATCAGGTTTTTTTTATTATTGCACTGTTGGTCCAACAGTCTCAATATTTGCCTCATTATCTTCAAGAATTTACAAAACTCTGGTTATCCTTAAGACATCTAGAAGAGGTGCCTCGCTGCTGTTGTACAGTCTTTGTTAAGGCCTCAGTATGCTACAAACAAACAACGTCCTACAGCGTATCTTCAACCACGTGTTGAGGGCAGGCAGAGCCTCCTCCACGATCAAGAATTCTCTCTCTTTGGCGTGTCTTCGCGAGCGTGACATGAGAGATTGTATAAATGGAGATAACAACGCTCACTGTCAGTCTCTCCTCACAGGCATTTGTGGTTGTACACATGAAAAGTGATGGAAGTAGCTGTGTTAAGAACAAAATGGAAAAAGGGAGCTTGAGATATTGGAAAGTTGGCTGCAAGTTGATTCTGCCATTGGCAAAGGGTGTGCCAGATGCTTTCAGATGATCTGACAAGCATTTAGTTCGCAGTCTACTGAGGCCTTAAGCCCCCGCTTCCAAGTTTACAAGTCATCAATAAAACTGTTGCATGTTCCAGTAGTCAAAGAAGATATCTTTTTGCATTATTTTTTTAGTAGTACACAGGCAGGTACTTTTTGTTGAAACAGCAGAGTGAAGCAGAATATTTGGGTCAGTCTTTGAAAACTGATGGAGAACAAGTGAATAAATTGAGGTGCAGAAAATACAAAACAAAAGTGATACTAATACAACATAAGTAAAAACATAAGCCTAGACCAACATATACACATGTTATACCTGTCAGCATGCATACATACACTCCCATTCACACATTAAATCTATCGGCTGATCTGATTCTGAGTAGGAGGCTGTTCCAAAGCTGAGGAGCAAGAACTGAAAGGGTTCAATCACCCTTTGTCTTTAACCTGGACTCTGGAAGAGTTAGAAGACCCAGACCAGTAGACCTGAGGGGCCTGTTTGGACGGTACGGTTTAAGAGGCTCAGTAATATACTCTGGTGCCAGATCATTGAGAGCCTTGTGTGTAATTAAAAGAACTTTAAAATGGATTCTAAAAGAGACAGGAAGCCAAAACAAGTGTGATGTGTGAGGGTAGCTCGAGTGCCTAGGCAAGTTCAGAGATTTACAGATCACAGTGCGGTCATTAGGCGTCAGAACGTTATGTTTTTGTGATCATTGTATTAGGGGTGGGAAAGCTGGCACACCATCACTATATTTTGCATTTCAATATTGTATAGATACACAGATGCCAAGCATCAGTTATTTCATTACAGAAGTCACAAGTATTGAAAATATAAATTAAGCATTTCGTAGCATATTAGAATAATAAAAACAACTGCTTTTATAATCCACTAGATTCATTTTGCTTTAAAAGAAGTGATTAAATAGAGATGAACAGACTGAAACTTAATCTTATTAGATAAACCAGATGTTTACCAAGTTTTCCTTTGACGACAAAATTTGTAGTTGTAAAAAGAAAATGAATCCCGATGTATTGAAGTCCATGTTATTGCAATACTTAGCATATTGCAAAACATTTGAAACCGCAATAATTATGTGTTGTGACTTAAGTTTATTAATAATATTGCATCATGGGACCTTTGGTGATTCCCACCCCTACAGTTTATGGTCCTCAGTGGATCTCTAGAAAGAGTTAGGCATATTTTGTTGTATGTCAGAGGGCTGACAGAAGCTGCAGCAGCTAACTCACCACAGTCATGTTTTCTATTCACACAGAAACTCACCAGTGTTTTGACTAAATTAAGGGCCAGTAGATAAAGACATTTTTAGGTTTAGAAGTGTTTCTTTGAGGTGGTGCCGGCTCGCCTGAAACAGTTTTACAGTGGCATCTCATTCATATGAAAGTGGCCAGCCAAAAGAGAGCTTGAAAGGGTTCAAACCCTGCATACTGTCTCACTTTCACACATCGAGCCAGTCCCTGTTGACTGTCTACGCTTCAGTCATACAGTAGAAAATAATGGATGTAGCCACTGTGACATCACCTATTAGTTAAGGGACTCATTTTGAAGCCTTCAGTTTGGTATTCTGGCCATCATCATCTTGGATTTTTGGAGGTAGAGGTGACCATATTTAGACAAGAGGGTGGAGATAACCTGTAACGCTAGCTACTAGCTGCTAGCTTGATTAACACGGTGTTAACTGTGCTAATGCTAATTTAGCTAGCCTAAAAACAGGCTAAAAACGTCACGGGAAAAACAGAACAACCGACTCCTTAGAGGGTCCTTTAATGCAACCAAATGCTGAACAAGACTTTTTTAGATGACCGAAATGTTACTGTTAACTTACAAGAACTGGAAACACACTGAAATAGGAACAGCTACCTACACTCTGTGAATTTTATACCATGGTTACGTTCATCAAAAATTCATCAAAAATTCACCTCCTTGTACAGTTGTCATGAACGAGGAAATTAGCTAGAGACCATATTCCTTTTTTGCACCAGGCATCTTGACATGGGGGTCTACGGGGATTGACTAGTTTTGGAGCCAGCCTCAAGTGGTCATTTGAGGAACTGCTGGTTTTGGCACTTCTGCTTAGGCTTCATTTTTCAGCCCCTGAGATTGCCACTTAACTTCAAATTTATTCTGTCTGTTCTGTACACACATCTGTTACATGTCTGTCCTTCCTGAGAGAGGGATCTCTCCTCTGTTGCTCTTTCTGAGGTTTCTTACATTTTTTCCCTGTTAAAGGGTTCAAGGGTTACATATGCTGGACAGATTTATAAAACCCCCGAAGGCAGATTTGTTATTTGTGGTGACGTGCTTGTCTGGTTGTTAGTTTTGGACAGTTACAAAAATTTGGGGGCTGGATTTCTTTCACATGCTGTTCAACAATCCACTGAGATCTTTGTTTGAATATACAGGCAACTATATATGTGAGAACAGAGTTCAGCTGCTCTTTCAGCAATCTTACTTTTGGCCTTCAAACACAAACCTATCAAACAATGACAGAAAAACATAATGCAGTCATTGACGTGATGATACAGGACACTAAATCATTCGCAAGCCTTCACCAGCTGACAGTCCCAACAGGATTCCTGTCTTTGGCTCAAGCTGTCACGTCAGAAGTCAGATGCTTCCAGTTTCAAGCCACAGCTCCATGATATGTATGGATCCATTCATCCAGAAATATGGGAGTAAGCCTGTAAAAACCCCCATCATTGAAACCCAAGCAGGGATTAGTGCTGAGGGGTGTTTGTGCTGCTTGCTCAGCCAAGCTCATCACACTGCTCCGTCAGCAGGCCGAGCCCTGCAGGAGACAGTCTGAAGCCAAGCTGAGTGCATGTAAGGCTCGAGGAATTTGTTTCCCTCGCCGTCACCTCGCTGAGAAATTGACCGGCGGCACAACGAATTGAGCAGCAGCGCGATCAATAGAGGAGCCAGTGGGAATTCATAATGGTGGCTGTCGACTGACCGGACGCGTGAGGTGTATCAACAGACGGGACGGCACAGCTGCTGCCGGAGCCCACCATGATCACCTCTGATTTACAGCAGCACGCACATTTTACTGTGCTGTCGATAAAAGTGTCGCTCGCGCCGTACGTCATACGATACAAGCTTCATTTCAGACCACAGGAATGATGGAGCTCTATTTGTGTGACTTACGGCTCTTCTGTGGTTTTCACTGGTTGTAATAAAATTCCCATGCATGCTGATGACCCAAGGTGGTCGGCCACAGGTTTCTGCACCATTTTAGACTCTGACACACTGCGTCAGGTAATTGGATGTCGAACATCACGGTGTGGCTGTTTGTGTAAACATGCTGTATTTCCTAATAAATAAAACATCACTCACAGATTTTTGAAGACGTCTTTCTCTCAGGAAATCTGTAGTGAGGTGTGAGAGGTTTACATTAGAGTGCGTCCATGTTCTGCATCCCTGAAAGTATCGGCTGGGTTTTTATGTTTTTGACCTGTCTTCATGTACCTCTATCAAACCAATATTTCTACTTGTCTACTAGAAATATTGAAACCTAACAGGGAGGTTGCCTTGACAAATGAAATGAAACAGTTTAATATCCCCATCACTTTGAATATAATGCTTATTAAAGTCTAAATATCAGAGTCTTGTTATTTTATGACTCAAACTCAGATCAGCTTGAGTGAAGCCAGTAAATGGAGCCAGCTGTCAACAATTAGTCGTTTGTTGATTCATAGACTGGAAATTAATCTGCAACTATTTTTATTTTTGATTAATCCTCAATGTCAGAATGCAGAAATGCCTAAAAATGCTTGTTGCAGCTTTTATACATCTTCTGTAATAGAAAACTGAGTATCTTACTTTTGAGTAGTGTTGGTTGGACGACACCTTTGGCTTTAGCATTTTGTGATTGTTCACTATTTTCTGACACTTTAGAGACGAAAAAATTATTGATATTCAAAATAAGCAATGGTTGCAGCCCTACTGTCAATGCTTAGGGTTATATATTCTGATAGTAAACAAGATTTTACAGCAGTTATGGCGACAATATTTTTAACAACTACCATATCCATATAAAACGTTACATTTTGAAATGACAAATGAGATTTTCATGATCTGAAATGAGGCTGTGCTGCGGGTTTTATTCTTGAAAAAGTGGAAGATTCTAAAACAACCTTAAAACCAGTGATGCTCAACTTGCTGCCCGTGGTCCAAATGTGGCCCACAATACGGTGCTGTTAGGCCCGTCGATCATTTTCTCATTTACAATGAAAGTAAACTGATTCACACTGGGATATTTTTTGCACTATGGATGTAAATAAGTTGCCAGAGTGCATAAAAAGCATCAAAATAGAGCTTTTTTTTTGGTCATGAACTTTCCACGTCCAAATATGATATGAAAGGTACCCTGGGTGCTCTGACTGTTGGCGTTCTGGGACGCCGTGTCAAGTTCTGCCTGTTACATGCATTGGCCAAGTGCTGGATTTCATTGACTTGAGAGTGAGACCAGGTTGCTGGGGGGGACCCTCTAACCCCTAGACAGAAGTCTGGACTAAGTCTCCAGTGTCCTCAAATCCTAGAAATGCCCCTGCGTTCAAGGCTACTGTGACTACAGGCTATTTATTTATTATATATACTGATTAATATTATTAATGTTTGTTAACTGGTCCCAATACAATATTTTAACTTGTAGAAGTTGTATAAAATGTGCTGCATCCCGTCAAAATGAGTCAATTCCAGTTCTCATAATTAAAGCCATTTTATCATATCAGTGTAGATTGAATACTTCTGGGTGTTTTGTTGTTTTTTGACTGCTGTTCACCCCACATTAGGTTCTGATAATTTAGGATGGGCGTTGTGGAAATTTGAAAGTTGCACTAACTAATTTTCTTTTATTAATAATGCCTCGAATAAATGTGATGTGAAAATGGTCACACATACTGATGAACCCACAGAAGACTGTCTCTTGATTCTACAGTTCCCCTCCACTCTACAAAGATTTTTAGCCTCTTTCAGCTCATTGTTTTGGTTTTACAACCAGCATCTTTACTATTATGATTCACAGTTTTCGTAAAACTAAGTTCTAGCTTTTGCACTCACTAGTAAAAAACCCAGTCTACCCCACCTGCTCAGCACCAGGCGACAAAAAGGCAAAGTTAGCAGCTAACTGCAGAACAGAGCGGAGCATTTAGCAGCTAAAGAGACAAATATTCTCTCAGGTGTTGGTGGAGACCAAAACCAGAGCTAAAAAAGAGTCATTCATCAGGTGGACACGACTCAAAATAAATGCCAGTGTTGCTCTGTATCTGCTGGATGTGTAAATATCAGCTGTTTGCTAATGTGTCAGTGTTGTGTTTACAGCTTGTTTCACTGCACCAAACTGCCAACAAATCAGCTACTTTTTTTCTAGACAAAAGACTGAAATTAAAGCTGATGCATTAATTAATTAAAGTTAGTTAAGACAAGGACAGCTGATTAATCTTTAAAGAAACACCAGACAAATAGCAGGAACTTAATTATATCCACCATATTGGAGGTGCTGCAGACACTGATTGGTCCAGATCTGGTTTTAATCAAAGGTAAATAATCAATAAGTGTTTGTTGTGTTGCGTCTCACTGAGTTTATCCCTCCTGTGTTACAGCCGACCCTCTGGTTGGAAGCATCGCCACACAGTACCTGACCAACAGAGCCGAGCACGACAGGATAGCCAAACAGTGGACCAAACGCTACGCCACATAGACCAGCACGACCCCTCCAGGACCCCTCACCCTACCCAACACACACACACACACATACACACACACACCTCCTACACCTCCTCTCCTTCGAAATCTATGGAAGCACACCCGCTCCTGTCATCCACCCTGCCCCCCCCCCGACCCCTGACCCAGAGAAATGAACTGTTATTTGTTCCATGCTGACTTGAAAAGCTTCTTTTTTATACAAAGAGTCTATTGGGATTGTATTTTCCAATACACTGAATGTTGATATGGTCATGAAAAGCTTTAATACTGTTATTGTTCTTGTCGTTGTTGTTCTTATTGTTATTGCATTGTTTATAACATTGTTGCCACCCTCGTCATCTTCTTATCTAAAAGCGTGCGTGTAGTATTCCCGTTCCATGTGATGGTTTCATGTAAAATGATCATACTGAGTGAGTGCATTTAGTTTGTTTCCTTTCAGTGGTTTTTACAGCTCATGGTCAATATTAGTGCATGGCATCAGGATACGTGTTCATGCAGTGGACATAGTCATGTAGTGTATTATTTCTGGCATGGAGTGAGCCCATCACCATGTATGACGATAGTGGTAGTTTGCTGTACATTTAATGCCTTGTGAGAATACATACTCATCGAATACTCAATTAAACACTGGCTGTAATGTGACAGAGCGTGTCCCAGTCTCGTGCTTTGATATGACTCTGCGTGTGATTACAGTGTGCATGCACGCAGGCCCATCTCTCTGACCACTTCCTCTAGAAATGAGTCGACACGGGCTCACCACAGAAAGTAGTGATTAGATGGTGGAAGCGTTCCTGTGTCTTTGCACTCCAAGAAAACAAACATACATTTTCTGGTGATTTGAATAAATGCATGTTAGACATACCCTGTGAATACCATGTATCAGTGATAAGTAACACTTATTTTAAAGGATTTTAAAACTTTACAAATCCATATTGTCAATCACTTAACCTTCTGTCACCTCCCAGGTACAGTAACAGTACACTCTTAAAAATAAAGCTGCTAACTAGAACCTCATAGGGTTCTTCAGTTTGTCCCCAGAGCAAAACCCTGTTTGGTTTCTGGTAGAAACTTTTTGTAAAGATATCACCTGTAACTCCTTAAGATTTTCCTAGAACCCAACATGAAGGGTTATACCTAGAACCACCTGTGACAGGTTCCCCTTTAGGTAGTCCTACCTAGAACCCAGCATAAAAGGTTATACCTAGAACCATCTGTGTAAGCTTCCACCCAGATGCCCCTATGAGAGGTTATAGAAAGTACCCTGCTATGGTGTAATGGTTCCACCCAAAACCCTCTTTAGGCTTCTACCTAGTTGTCCAGCATAAAAGGTGACAGCTAGAACCACCTGATAATGTTCCATCCAGATCCCCCTATAAGAGGTTATAGAGATAACCCTCTTATATAGGGTAATGGTTCCACCCAAACCCTCTTAAGGCTTCTACTTAGAATCCAACATGAAGGGTTATATACCTGGAATCATTTGTGAAAGGTTCTTCCCAGACCCCCTCATGAGAAGTTATAGAAAGAACCCTTCTATGGTGTAATGGTTCCCTTCAGAACCCTCTCTTGGGCTTTTATTCCGAATCCTTCTGCCTTCCAAGGATGCTAACAAGAACCCACACTGAGAGTTCGGCGGAAAACCCAACATGAAGAGTTATTCCTAGAACTACCTGTGAAAGGTTCCCATTTAGATGGGCCTACCTAGAACCCAACATGAAAGGTTATACCTAGAACCATCTGTGAAATGTTTCACCCACATCCCCCTATGAGAGGTTATAGAAAGAACCCTGCTATGATGTAATGGTTCCACCCAAAACCCTCTTTGGACTTCCATCAAGAATCCCTCTGCCTTCTCAGTGTGCTAACAAGAACCCACACGGGGGCTCTAGACAGAACCCAACATAAAGCAATATACGTAGAACCACCTGGGAAGGGTTCCCCTTTAGATGGTCCTAGCTGGAACCCAACATAAAAGGTTATACCAAGAGCCATCTGTTAAAGGTTTCACCCAGATCCCTCTATAAGAGGTCATAGTTAGAACCCTTCTACGGTGTAATGGTTCCACTCAAAACCCTCTTTGGGCTTCCACCTAGAATCCAACATGAAGGGTTATACCAGAAAGCATCTGTGAAAGGTTCCACCAGAACTCCCATAAGAGGTCATAGAAAGAACCCTTCTTTGGTATAAGGGTTCCCTCAGGACCCTCTCTTGGGCCTCTATCCAGAATTTTCCACCTTCCAAGGATGCTAATAAGAACCTGGTTCTACCTAGAACCCAATGTGAAGAGTTATTCCTTGAACCATCTGCGAAAGGTTCCCCTTCAGGTGGTTCTAGTTAGAATCCTACCACCTTCTAAGGGTGCTAACGAGACCCATGAGGGGTGAGCTACAATAGTAGTTGATGGCATTACTTACAAACTGACTAAGTCATTGATTAAGGGGGTTCCAGACACATCTACATTTAAAATTCCATGTGAAACATGGGTGAACATTTAAATAATTAAGGGTGAGGATCTTTTTACACCCATGCTTTCAACAACACTTGAAGAACTCTTTCTTCAAAGAGGGTTCTTTGGATGAAAAGGTCATTTAATTAAGACCTCAGTCCTACAAATAACCCTTTCTTGAAGAAAGGGGATCTAAAAAAGCAAATGGTTCTGGGTAGAACCTGTCATTCAGGAAGAACCCTTTGGGAGTCCTCATTTGTAAATGTGTAGATCTATTTTGTCTGCATGTATGTGATCAGCAAACACATTGCCAGATGATGCAGTGGCAGAAGTTGAGCCAGGTTCAACTCATTTGCTGGACGACCCTGTGTTTTCCTGCTAGGGCCCTCGGTGCTGGCACCCCCACTGTCCCAACACAGTGGTGTCATGGAGATGAATGAGGAGGCTGTATTTGGTCAAGCTGTGCTGTTGTCTCTGAAATTGGCCTTAGGCTTTTAGAACAGCATGAGTTAATCTGGGCAAGCGTTCTGCACATCCAGCATCCTGTTCTGATGTTGTGTATTAAGCCTTAAAGTGTGTCAGGAAGACATTTCCAACATCATCACACTGCCAGTATCAGCCTGTAGACACAGAACAAGATGGCTCCATCTGCTCCTGCGGCCTCAACACAAAAAATATCCTAAACACCTGTCCTATCTTAAGTTTCAATAATAGGAAAAATCCTATCGTCCTACTACAGAAGCAATTCCTGAAGTCATAACGGTGTCCGAGCCTCTCTGACCTCCCTATCTTATCTTAAGCAAACAGTTCACCCCAAAATAAAAAACATACATTTTTCCTCTTACCTGTGGCGCCTGTATTTTGGTGTGAGTCACAGATTGTAGGAGATTTCGGCCGTAGAGATGTCTGCCTTCTCTTGACTATAATGGCACGAGATGGCACTCGGCCTGTGGTGCTCAAATTGTCAAAAAATACATTTGAAAAGCTCAACAGCAATGTCTCTGTCCAAGAATCATGACCTGGATACTCAAGATAATCTACAGACCTTGTTGTGAGCAGTTTCACTATTTTCAAGCACCACAAGCCGAGTGCCATTTAGTTCCATTATATTCAAGAGAAGACAGAGATCTCTACAGCTGATATTTTACACTCGGCAACTCACACCAAAACAACAAGATTGTTAAGAAGCTTCACAGGTAAAGGGAAAATGTATTTTTTATCTTTAAAGTCAACATATGTCGTGGTTGTAAATGTCCACCCGCTGTCGTATTCTGCAATTTATTGCTACTAATAATCATTTGAAGAGCAACAATAAATTAAGGGCCTGCACAAAGCATACAGGATGATTCAATATTTAATCAAATTAAAACCGTCAAGCCTGCAAAGAAGAACAAAATGAGCATTTAAACTGAAACTAGAAGGACCCTGCTCCTGTGCGGCACATGCTGATACACACACTTGAGCTGAAACTGTAAATAAAATTGCGGCAAGTCTTCACATCCTGCAGGACCATCAGATCATGAGAGATAAACTTGTCTCTAATTAATTAGATACTCATCAGGACAATATGTTCATTGTAATTCAAACAACACTTAACCCCATATCTGCATTTTTATTATATTCTCCTCTAATTTTACATCATCCTGAAGCACTCCAGATGTGTTTGTAATGAATTCAGAATGCCCTCGGAGAACAGCCGTCCTGATTGGTGGCTCTTAACTTCAGTTCAAACATTTCCTCAGTCTGCAGCCATGAGCTGAAACTCTGAAAGCCACTTAATTGCCCCCCTGCAAAGCAGCACAGACATTATGTCCAACACACGTCATGTGGAAAAAGAGTTCAGGTTTAATGTGTTGCAGGTTTTCGTAAAAGCTCCGTGGAAGTTAAAGCAGCACCTGAAATGTGAGCTGAGGACATGAGAGCCTGAGTGTGGACTCTCAGAGGGGGAGTAGTCTGCAGTATGGTACCTTTGTAATCAAAAGTTACCCTTCAGACATGATACCTAGAAACTAGTGTTTCTATTGCAGACAGTACTCTTAAATGTGGGCGGGGTTGTTGTCACTCACTGTATTTCCTCATCATCGGTGACACAGATGGAAGTCTGCACCTGGTTTATCGTCCACAGAACGAGGCTGCACGCTGACATTTTCAGAACAAAATAAAACAGGCTGCAGTGAGAGTCTCTCTCCATGGGATATTTAATAATAGTTGGTTTGTGCATTTAGTCCTTCTCAGGCAAGCTCAGGGGTTTAGTGTTGCTGGAGCCCACAGGAACAACGCTCCATGACACTTTTTTTTTCTCCGAGTGAGGATTAGAATATATGCAGTCCAAGTTGAAATTTATATATATATATATATATATCTAAACCCTTGAAGATCCACTCATTACTAAAAGTGTATGTCATATAAAAACTAAAGTGATGGTCAAGAGAGTCTCTCTCCATGGGATATTTAAAAATAGCAGGTTTGTGCATTTAGTCCTTCTCAGGCAAGCTCAGGGGTTTAGTGTTGCTGTAGCCCACAGGAACAACACTCTGTGACGCTTTTTTTTTTCTCAGAATGAGGATTAGAATATATGCAGTTCACATAACCTGTTCAAAATTAAAATATATAAACACTTGAAGATCCACTCATATGAAAACTAAAGTGATGGTTAAAGTTGTCACAGTGAAATTTAAGGTGTGCTGATGGATTCACATCGTCAACTCATGCATTGAGTAACATTACAAGTTAACGTTCCACCTTAAAAGTTGCCGGCAGTCGGCCCAGTGAATGAAGTTATTTTTTTCCTGACTACAGCTACCACAAGAGGAAAACTCTCCACAGTATGAACAGTGGTTACATGAGCCTCAAAACCAGACACAACTCAGCCCTGAGCAGAGTGACCGTCCTCTACTGACCAATCAGACTGCAGTGTTCACAGCTCCACCTTTTAGTACCAGATCTGTGTGCTAGGTACCCCAACAGAGGGGGGACCAAACATGGGGACGCTAAGGAACGCTTCTATTGGTACCATCCACAACTTTTCACAGTGGAAACAGAAAAGAAAACTGAACTGAACCGTACTGCTTGGTGGAAGCAGGGCTTTATAGTCCCATGACAGTGTAGGGCATCTGCCCAGAGACAAAGACAATAAACATGTTGCAGAAACTATCTGGGTAACTGACAGGTGAATTGTGGGGTATGTCAGTGATTGCCGTCCTACCCTGTGTTGAAACCAGAACACACCGCTGAACTAACGAACACTTGTTGATGTCCCTCTTCACAGAAACTGTGTCCGCCTTGTTCTGAGCAGCAGGACACAATTCTTTGCTGTGGTTTCAGTCTCACTGTGTTGCAAAACCAGCAAAGTGGAGCAACAGTGGCAGAGTTAATTATGGTTGACACGTCGGGAGGGGGAGGATGAGTCCTCGTCCTCCCCCTCCTCCCTCCCTCACACACTGCAGGAGGAAGAGTCTGACAGAAAAGGAGAAGTCACTGATGCGTGGGTAATAGTGTCACAGTTGCACTGAATGTGATCAATTGGAGAGAAAAGGCCAAAGTTGATCTGTGAATAAAATGCTCTCACTCTACATAATGACGTATGTTATGGAGGTATAATTTGCTTACAGTCAGGACAGACATGCTCTCATTACTGCTGCCAGAAAGCCAAACTACAGTCTTTCCTAAACAGCATGTGCCTGATAACTTTACACTTGTGCAGATATGTTTCCATGTCACAGACCCACAATGTACAATATTTAATTTATCCAACTGTAATGCTCCAACATGAAGGTCTAAATACAGTTTCAAGAACTCAACGGAGACAAGAACAACATCCTGGTGGGTAAATGGTGAAGCCTGATGAAGCAGCGGGGCAAACTGGGCGACTGCCCCATGGCCCCAGACCCTCAAGGGTTCAGTTTGACTTTGTGGTGTTTGTCATAATTTTATAAGCTGATTTCAGCAGCAACACTGTGTGCGCCACAGTGAACACTATATACACCGAAATGACAGGCATGTTGTATTTAATCAACCTGCCAAACTAATTACAAACTAACCAACTCATCCTCATACAACAGTTTGTATATCTACCATATTAGTGCCCAACGAATGGCGTCATCTCGATACGTACTTAACATAAAGTGATGTATTCAATGTAAAGTTACGTAAGTTAGATTTAAAGAAGTAAAGTCACATAGGTAAGGTTCAGGAGATGACGTATGGCTGGGTGTTGTCACGTTACATAGACCTACTTAACGTAATGTCTCGTACTTAACGTAAAGTTATGTAGGTTAGGTATAGTTAAAGAAGCATGGCTAGGTGTTGTCATCTTAAGTAGGCCTATGTAACGTAAAGTTTGTTAGGTTAGGTTTAGGAAAAGAAACATGACTGGGAGTTGTCATGTTACGTATGCCTATTTAATGCAAAATTTCCTACTTAACGTAAAGTTATGCAGGCTAGGTTTAAGAAAAGAAGCATGGCTAGGTGTCACGGTATATAGGCCTAATTAACGTAAAGTTTCGTACTTAACGTAAGTTATGTACGTTAGGTTTAGGAAGAGAAGCATGGCTTGATGTTGTCACGTTACGTAGGCCTACTTAACGCAAAGTTTCCTACTTAACGTAAAGTCACATAGGTTAGGTTTAGGGACGGACACATGGTCAGATGTTGTCACATTACTTAAGGCAACTTAACGAAAAGTTTCGTACTTAACGTAAAGTTATGTAGGTTAAATTTAGGAAAAGAAAAATAGCTAGGTGTTGTCACGTTACGTAAGCCTACTTAACGTAAAGTTTCGTATTAATGTAAAGTTATGCAGATTAGATTTAGGAAAAGAAAAATAGCTAGGTGTTGTCAAGTTACATAGGCCCACTTAACGTAAAGTTTCGTACTTAACGTAAAGTTATGTAAGTTAGGTTTAGGAAGGGAAGCATAGCTGGGTGTTGTTATGTTACGTAGGCCTATTTAACGCAAAGTTTCCTACGTAATGTAAAGTTATGCAGATTAGGTTTAGGAAAAGAAATATGGCTAAGTTTTGTCACGTTATGTAGGCCCACATAACGTAAAGTTTCGTACATAACGTAAAGTTATGTAGGTTAGATTTGGTAAAAGAAACATGGCTAGGTGATGTCATGTTACGTAAGCCTACTTAACGTAAAGTTTCGTATTAATGTAAAGTTATGCAGATTAGATTTAGGAAAAGAAAAATGGCTAGGTGTTGTCACGTTACATAGGCCTATGTAACGCAAAGTTTCGTACTTAACGTAAAGTCCCACAGGTTAGGTTTAGGGAAGGAAACATGGCTGGGTGTTGTTGCGTTACTAAAGGCAACTTAACGTAAAGTTTCGTACTTATCGTAAGTTATGTAAATTAGGTTTAGGAAGAGAAGCATAGCTGGGTGTTGTCATGTTACGTAGGCCTATTTAACGCAAAATTTCCTACTTAACGTAAAGTTATGCAGATTATGTTTAGGAAAAGAAATATGGCTAGATGTTGTCACGTTATGTAGGCCCACGTAACGTAAAGTTATGTAGGTTAGATTTGGTAAAAGAAACATGGCTAGGTGATGTCATGTTACATAGGCCTGCTTAACGTTAAGTTTCGTACTTAACGTAAAATTTAATAGGAAAAGTTCGGCAGGCAAAGATACGTATGTTAGATTTAGACAAGTAAAGTCACGTAGGTTAAGTTAGGAAAAGAAACATGGTTGGGCGTTGTCACGTTAAGTACTGAAAGGAAAAATATGTGCGTTAGGTTTAGGAAAAAAACATGGTGACAACATACTTTGAAATAGCTTAAAGTTAAGCTGGTTTCACATGTGACACAAACACCAGTCTCATGGGGAAAGTCCCGTCTTTGTTTGACCCATCCACCAGACTTTGGCTCGTTATACTGGTTCCTTCTTTACTCCAGTCAGCACATTGGTCACGTCATCGCAGCTTTCCCAGTTACACACAAATGACTGGCTGATGATCACCTGGGTCATTTATGAACTGTGGTGCATTACTTTTGATAGGCCTGAACAAACACGGCCTACAGGACACACAGAGTGAAGGATTAATCAGCCATGGACAAACTTTAATCACGCTGTTAGTTTAGAAGTAGTCAAATTAAATATACTGATACACTGATGACCTACATGAGAAGTTCAGGGTACAGAAACTCGTCTCTGAAGCAGCTGGTCTCAGCCTCAGTTGAATTAGCGATACACTGAAAAGTGCCACTTTACAGCAGCGAGCACTTCTTATGGCAGCCACTTTGTTTAATGTTTATTTAACCTACAACACATTTCACATGTCTGGGCACTTTATCAGGCGCTATAATAGCTTTTAAAGCCGTCACTCAGCTCCTGGTCGCCCTGTTTTAGTGTAGTGTAGTAACTCAGGCTAATGGCTAACAGTAGCCTGATTTTATGGCTCCCCACCATGGAGCAGGGCTCAGTGATAAATCACAGAGCTGTGCTTTGTTTCTGTCGCCACATTATACTCTAAATATCCTACAGAAATTATTCACAGCCATAATAATAGATTTTATGCACATTTTCTGTGCATTTGAAGCTGATAAATGTTGTTGTAAATGTTTACTTTAACAAAGCGTGAAGGATTGCTCCTGTTAGCACACAGAGGAGGATGAAGGAGACGCTCACCATCATCACCATCATCACCATCACCACCTGCTGCACAGTGTGCAGTGACAGGTAAGAGGGAGGTACATGAAGCCACTCAGGGTCTGTGTGAGTCAATGGATTTCCTCTCTGATAATGGTGTTAAAGATCAGGTTCACATTCAACATGATGCAGCTGATTGATTTAGTTTCCTGTTACACCTTTACCTCTCTCTGACGTCACTGTTTGACTCTGTTTAAAGAAATGAAGATGATGAATCGAGATGACAATGTCAGGACGTCTGTCTGCTGCTGGACCAACACTTCCGGCGAGAGGAGGCACGCGTCCAGCGGCAGCGTCAAGCGCTTAATTGTTTACGGTGATCCCGGAAATTAGACGATTGAACCCTACAAAATAAAAGCACCAAAACTAAATACTGCTCAAATTTATGAGAACTATCTCATATGTCAGCCTGTGACAGTGGCTAACATTTTAAACTGAATATACATCGTTTTGTTTAATTATTTATTGAAAGTAAAACCATTAATGATGAGAGAAGTGGACGGAATTAAGTGGTAATGATTAGCTTTAATTTAAATGTGATATTTTGAGTCAAAACACACTTTGTTGTTACTTTTGTTGTGTGTTGTATTTAGTAGCTTTTATTCTTGTTTTTCATTCTTTTTTATGATTTAGTTTTACATACAGAAAATGTGTACGTCTCACTGGGGGTGCCATCTTGTGACGTACGTGCAATGAACTCTGGTACCAAAGTGGACGCACTCCTAAACTCAAGGCAGTAATTACAACATACACTGCATGTTCATATAGTATAGTATACTGTAAAGGTCGTACACATGCCGCATCTTAAACCACCACTGGAAAACATGAGGTCACTGGTTGCCACTTTTGTGACCTTTTTTGTGCCAGCTTATAAGAGCATGGCGTCAGGTTGCGTCTGACGTTGCTGAGCAACCTACCTGAAATCCTGAGTGCAGAGCTGATCTTCTTCCAGGAGCTGTTTCTAAGTGTGTAGGCCTGTCGTCTGTGGGACAGATGTAAAGCTCTGGGTAGCCCTGCACTAACATGATCACAGACTGGTATTTATGGAAGGAGGGAGAGATATCTTTCGTTATCAATACCTGACATGCGGTGCACATGGCCGCACTCCAAAAGTTTAACTTGGTTTATTGTGAGGTGCGTTTGAGCACACCTGCTGCACGTCTACATTGAAACAATGAATTTAAGGGCCCATAAATGCAGCATGTGTGCGGCCCCTGAAGACGTACTTGCTCATAATCAATAATATAATGAAAATATGTTTTCAAATTTTGAGGTCTGTGATCCAGCCTTGAGTTGTCACGTCACATATGTTATGTCTGTGTATCATGTTTAGTTTGCCCAAATACCTATATACAGGTACAGGTAACAGAGCACAGTCCTCACAAGATGGTGCCGCCTTTAAAAACTCGAACATGTATGAGGTCAACTTCACATTCTCTACCAGGGTCGTCGTAGTAGGGGGAGGAAGTGGGACTGATTACTGAGGGCCCCAGTGAGAGAGAGGGGCCCTTGATAAGTCTGAAATGAAAAGTTTGGTTTTGATTGTATTTTCTTTTATTTCTAGGTAATTAGTGCCATGACTACCTTAAAACTGAAAGTTGAAACACTGAGCAGGAGCTCTCTGGGGCCCCCTCACCTCTTGAAGGTGGCTTTGTCCGCCCTGCACAAGGATTCATCTCTAAACACAGTGAAAGCCTTGTGAGTGACTGCTTCAACCCTGATCACACAGAAAGCGTTTTAGCGTCAGGAGGCGTTTTTTTGTAATTGTTTTTGATGAGAATGAAATGTTTTGCTCACGGTTTTTGCATCGCGACACGCCTCGTGTTTCTGCACTCTAGGTACCTTGCATTTTTGCCGGATCGCTCTGAACTCCTGTAGCTGAAAAAACTTCAACTCAAAGTGGGAAAATGCCCCACATCATCTCCTTTTTTGGCATCTTGTTCCCATCGTTCAATCAGATGATTTGAGAGGCGGGCCTTCTGTGGTGGTCACAGCAACAAGTTTACAGCTGGTAAACAATGGAGGAGAAACTGGTGGTAGCGGTTGCTGGATACCCAGAGCTATATGGCCAGACGATAGACAGCAGGTTGTCAAACTGCCCCTGAGTCATCCTAAAATATGCCTGGAAACAGCCATCATGGAGGAGAAGCTCCTGGACCAACTGGTGGTACTCCCCATGATCCAGCCTGTATTTTAGGGTCTCATGTGCCCACACAGATCTCTGTTTATCTGCTGACAGCCTCTCACCCTCAACCAGGAACTAGGAACTAGAAACTAATTACTGTCAGATAAGTAAAATAAATGAATAAATGGTAGATTGATTACACGGGAAGGTTGAAATAAGGAGGTGAGTCTGTGGCCTCGCTTATGCTGCTGGAGCACCACAGACACTGTCATGACTTTCTTCAAGAAAGAGAAATTGAGTTTCCAAGAAAGAAAAAAAAGCGAGAAAGCAAAACGACTCAAAAAAAAATCAAAAGGTGTGTGAGAGAGACGTGGATCAAGAGAGGAAGAACGGGGGGCCCACAGAGACTGCTCATGCACAGGCCCCAGAATTAGGTGCTCCGCCCCTGTTGTTTTTTATACCGTTGCTGCTCTCACACCTCTGTGTGCCTGCGTGCAGCAATAAAGTTTATCTTATCTCATTTTAATGTCATCGCCGCCTTTGTTTATGTGCTTTTATTTTTCACAACGCTGACCGGAAGTCCCGCCCCTCTCCACAGTCGGCGCTTTGACACTGGTGCGTCCAGGCGGCGGAGGCACACACACATAGGCTGTGCACACACACAAAGAAAGGTATCAAATACTAAATATTTGTCTTCCAGCGCATCATATTGTAACAGCTAATGTACTGTGTGTGTTTTGGAGGATGTTAGGAGCATTAATGTGTCCGTGTTAGCGCCACAGGAGAATTTAGGAGTCGGTCCATCCTGTGACTGGCTGCTCTGAGATCAGCTGCATGTCGACGGATATAGCTTTTAAAAACGCGAGGAAAACCTTGAAGTGAGCGGCTCGTGTGTTTGTTTTGGGTGTCGTGATGAAGGTTTGATGTGTCGGGGACGTGTTGGCAGCGCTGTGACACCTCGCTGACTTCTTTAGGTGAAAGTTTCATCCGCCTGGAGGTTGTTGAGGTGTAGTGTCGGGGCTCCTGCCGACTGCGACATCGCCCCGTCGATGCTTTCTCTGCTTTTCCATCCCGACCTATTCGGGCTCAAACCGGAGCACAGGTCTGATGTGTGTGCGGTGTGTGTGGCTCGGTGGTGTCGGGCACAAGTAGGCCTTTAGCCGAACTATTTCACCAAATGATTTCCTTTGTCGCAGCCCGACAGGGCTAAAAATAACGCCCGACTGCAAACATTAGCTGAGGTCAGAATTCAGCGTTATGAAAGAGGGAAACGCTGCGCCGATAGGAATGATAAGTTCCCCCAAAAAACATCCACACACAGGCGATTAAAACTGATGGATCCAGTTAACCCGGGTCACAGCTAGTCCAGGCCTGGTGGTTAAAACGACGGAAGCGTTTATGGAGTCAGTGACTGCAGCCTATAGCCTCCATATGCACCCTATAGAAAACAGCGCGCCAGATTCCTTTACAAAATCTGCAAATTTAAAGTTTACGCACCCATTGGCGACACTTGGTACTTAGTGAAACCACAACAAGGGTTGCTCAGGAATCACAAGGTCCCTCTGTTAAATTCGGCTTACAGGTGTGCCACAAGACAGCTGCACATTTCAATAAAAACCTAATTTGGTTCCCACAACCCACCACCGCTTACAGGTATTTTTTAGCAGATAAAGAAACCACAGTAGTAGTAACTGCATTTTTATTTTGGCATTAGAGTACTGGACGCATGCCGAATTCAGGAGCACAACCTGAAGATCTCAAGCCTTGCACAAGCTGTTATCATTTACCCTTAAGCAATGCTCCACACTTACATGTGAGATTTATTTTAAAAAATGGGGTGAGATGTGGAATGAATCTGTTCAAAGTTGAAGTTGCTCTGGCTCTGCTAAATCTTGTGTTTCTGCTTGTCTCCCCAGGCTCGGTATGTCGGATGAAGATTCCCGTGCCAGCACCAGCTCTTCTTCCTCTTCATCCTCAAACCATCAGCAGCAGCAGCAGGAAGCGAGCACCCCGAAGAAACGAGAAAGCAAAGCCAGCATGAGCAAGACCTCCAAACTCCTCTCTACTAGTGCTAAAAGGTGGGCATGCTCAGGGACACATGCAGTAGGAGCCCGCTTTTATTTTTACATTGGCTACAGTGAGCAGTTTAACAGCTAAATTTCTACCTTGGATATTCTGCCACATATTCCCAGGACTGTTGAGTGTCTTTAGGGAGTATTAGTCACTTTCCCAACAGCTGAACACGAATCAGGAGTTTGTCCTACTTATCAGGGACGACTTCAGCTGAAGTCCAGGTAGAGAATAATTAGAAAGACCTTAATATCGTCCATCCAAAACAGACCTATTCTTTTTTTGTCTTAGTTCAAAACAGAAAGAGTTCATTTCAAAGCAGCCCTTCCTCACATCCATCAGGCCTCCTCTGCCTCCTCTCCAGCCTCATGAGTTTGGATGTACAGTGTTTGCTTCTGATGCATGTGTTTCATTTGCATTTGCAGAATTCAGAAGGAACTGGCCGACATCACGTTGGATCCGCCGCCGAACTGCAGGTGAGTGAATGATTTTTAATGGGGAATTATGAATGCATGGTTTGAAACACGGGGATCACAGGCGTGTGTGTGTGTGCTCCAGTGGCAGTGTGGAAGCTTATTTTTTTTTAAAGAGGACGTTAAGTCTGTTTCGAGAAATTAATGCAAGTAGTCCTTCATGTGGGCGTCTTGAATGTGAAGGTTAAAAAGCCCGTCTTCGTCTGTGTGCCAGGAGTGAAAAATATCTTTCTGCTTCGCTGCTTTTTGCGTCTAGTCAATCAGAAGAGGGAAAAATATGAAGGTCATGACGGACTGAATGGTCGGCTTTATAAAGCTACGGCTAAGTCTTTAGAATTTTCACTATATGATTGACTGGCTACAAGGTTTACCATTCATTTCTTCTTTATAGAAAGTTTTGTTGTGTGTTGCTCTTTTCACGTCTCAGTGGAACTTTATTGGCACTGACTGAAATATGTCCAGTGGCACAGAGGATCAGAAACTGTCAGGTATTGATAACTGTAAAGAGCTACATGAGATGTTTGGTCGACTTTCTCAAGATAGTTCCTGATTTTATTCAAAATTTTGGACCATATCAACAAAGCAAAGTTCTTGCACAGCAGCTTATATTTAGAAACTGATTGCTATTTCAGATATTCGGCGTCTTTTGTTCAATAAAAAAGGGTGTAAAAACATTTTAATGCTTCTTAAAGCTGTGTGGGGCTCATACATCTAAATGATGTGCCAAATGAGTTCACACAACGCTGAGTAAGTCTGTTGCTGCCAGGTAAAGCTCTCTATCTGGCATTATACTGCTGTTGTGGTGTCTGTGGCACCACCACAGCTGGCGCACAGAAAGTGATGCGTTTTTACATCAACCAGGCAGATCTAACGGGGGCAGGAAGACCATAGCAACACAGCAGGAACTAGGAGTATGGCAGAAGCTATGGCGGGAAATCCTAGGGAGCATCCCGGAAAAGTTTCTGAAGGACATGTTTAAAGGAAGGATCGAAGTCAAAATGTTTGCACAAGAAGACCTGGGGAGATGCGGCGAGGTCACCTGCAGGTATTCTTCGTAAGCGACAGTGTTTGTGTAGTTACTGTCGCAGCCAGAGGGGGGAGACAAAAGGTCTGTGCTCCAGCTTTAAAGCGAGGGATTACAGAAAGAAGGGATGTTTGTTTTGGTTAATTTGCTTCTGATAACCCTTGACACTCTGTTGATATCGGCTTACTTAGCTCACCAGTTGATTTTTAAAGGGAAAAAGAGAAGTTAAATGACGTGCGATACAAGAGGCCTCCCGTTTTTGCTCAGCGCTCCACTGACCCTGAGCTTTAGTGCCACATTTCAAAGTGTTTTTCATTTAGAGACGGTAAAATTTTAAGGTTTTGTGGTGTAAATGCTTTGCCTTTTATTTTATTTTCTGTTGGCTTTGCTGACAGACAGCTAGCGAGATATGTTAGCATGTGGAAAAATAGCACCCACTGCCTACCCTCTAGACATCACTGGTTAGCTAGCCTCTGCGGCTCTGCACTGCCCAACACTCGGGCTGGCTAGCGGCAGGGCTGTAGAAATAACACCGTCCCAGTGGTGGGATAGTGTTGCTGCGGAGACATGGTGGCCACTCCCCCCCCAGGTTGCCCCGATAATTAAGCAGCTTATTATTATTATTTTTTTATCTTGGCCATTTATGCCTTTAATGTGTAGGATAGCATAGCGTAAAAGGGAGAGACAAAGAGACGTCAACATGCAGCAAAGGGCCGCAGGCTGGAATCGGACCCGGGCAGCTGCAACAAGGAGGGAGCCTTTGTACATGGGCAGCCTGCTCTATCCACTAAGCCACCGACGCCCCAAGCAGCTTTGTCTTGAGCCCCAAAACCCCTTTAGCATTGTAAACTATGTTAGCACTGTTACTGTGCTGACACTGCTGTCGGTGTTAGTCAATAATGCTAAAGGGGTTTTCTGAAGGGTCGGGACAGTTTTACTCGTGGTAATCACCAAATAAATGACGCTGCTAGCTGGCTGTCACCAGACAGGGGTGGTGCACAGTGCAGTAAACTGAGAAGAAGCAAAATAAACCACAGAGCGACATGCATAACTGGCCAAAAATATTCTTGGCAAGTAACAGAGTAATGGTTAAACGTTGACATCCCTAATAGAAAGTCCTGATTTGCTATCTGTACTGTACTTGGCACTCGTATTTGATAATTTGAAACGACACCCACGGCGTCTTAACAAGCTGTAGGAGGTGAATAGCATTGTTTGTGGTGGTTATAATGATAACTGGAGCTGGTGCTTTTACTGAGCTGTAGCTAATTATGTTTTTTTGTGAGCTGGCCAAATCAAAAAGAAACTCTTGGCTGCTGTGTGACTAATGTGCTATCAGTGTGCTGGTGCCTTTACTATAGGACGTAAAGTAAATGCAGTAATAAGCCCAAAAAAAGGGCAATTAGTTATTAACTTCAAAGCGTTAGTTTAGGTCTGCAGCTTGACCTGTGTCCAAAGGGATCTGTGTGCTGACGTATTCAGGCCCAGGTTAGCGTCCCTGAAAACACATCTACCTATGGAGCAGCTTTTGTGTTTGCCAAATTGTTTGACCTGTCTCAAACAAGCCAGGCAGGTTTGACACATGTCATAAAAATGAATTAACACCATGCGTTGCACGTGTCAGAGCTACGACACGTCTCTGCTGTTACTCTACATGCTGTACCCCTCTGAGGTGTTTTGCACAATACTGAGACACATTCCTGATTCTGGTGAGCAGCCATAAATCTCTGTGTTTGTTATGGATATCAGCGTTAGATGCATTGTATTGTGTCACTGAAGTGAAGCTGTGGCAATCTGGTGTCGACACACCCTCGCTACAACGAGGATACAGAACTTGAGTGCTGTGTTTTTATTGCAGCAGTTGCAGAGAGGTGTGATGTGCTCAGAGGAAGGAAATAAAAATGTCCCTCTTGATGCCTTTTCTAACAGCTCAGGTGTCTTGAAGTGACGACAGGTGTGCTGTTGATCGTCGGCAGTAAAGCCGGTGAGGTGTGTGTCTGCACTGCAGCTCATAACGTCGAGACCTTAAAGGCCAGATGATTGTATGGCAGCGAGCTCAAAACCACAAGTTATGCAGCCGAGACCCAAAACAGGCATTTAGACGATGAGCCCCGGCCACAGAGGAGCTTTAGGCTTCACCAGGAGCCGTTTCCTTCAACACTCCTCAGTCTGTGTGTTTGTGTGAGTCATAAATCTCAACTTTAGGAAAAGCTGCACTGTAGCTGCACCCCCGAGCCCCCTGTGGCGTCACGGATTAACTCCTTACACCGAGGCCAGCTGGAAGCTCTGATCGCTCAGCGAGGAAAAGATTTGATGAATGCAGAATTGTTGACACGAGATTTTGTTCTGAAGTTTGCTCTATACAAAGGATGCAGTTTGAGTTTGTGATGTTATTCAGGTTTAAGGTACTGCAGCACAGACGAAGATGCTGGTTGATTTTAGATTAGACAAAATGGAGGATGTAACAGCCGGCTCTGCTACGGCTAAAAGAACGTTTAACTCTACTGTTTTAATTTAATGAAAGTCTGTCTTTCACCTGTGGTGCCTCTTTAATTTATGGACACTGGTAATGGGCGAGTGCAAGTCAAATTTCAAGTCAATCGATGGTCAAAAAGAGCGCAGACTGCATCAAGAAACTTGACCCTGACTTGTCTCAACAGATATATGACTTATCTTGAAGTCAGTCGAGACATTAGTGATGCACGAGTCAGGATATTTCAACACCCTCATCCACCCGACCTCTTACAGGAGCCAATCCACACCCACCCAACCTGCAAACATAAGTGTTAATTAACTATCTGAACCCAACCCGCAAACTCTACGCATTATAGGAACACAATTGTAAAGAGTTAGGACTGAGACAAAGACTGAACCAAGGTTTCCCATAGAAAACTGGTGCTGGTCCAGGTGTCCTGGAAGATTTCAGTGTCTCAGACAAATAGGAGAATTCGGGTCAAATATTATCTGTGTATTGAATAGACACTGTAGCCTACATTTTTCAGGGCAACATGTAAATACAAAGAATTTCCTTTCGCTCCCAGTGTCCTCACTGACTGCAACACAAGCGAGTGTGAGCAACAAAATCAGTTTGATTATATTGTTCCCTATAAAGTTTTAACTGACTGAGTGAAGCAGCGCTGCGCAGTGAACTGTTAGAGCTGAACTTTTCTCAGACGCACTGTTTATTACTGTCCGCTTGGTTTTAAAGCTCCACAGTGGACAAGGCACAGCTGATTCCTGAAGTTGAAATGAGGAGTGACCTCTACAACAACCCCTCATTTAACTGTGAAAACCTAAATAAAATGAAGGCCGCTGAACGGAGATCAACAGGAAGCTGAAAGTTTCTGGTAAATGACCATCGCTAGTAACCACTTAGTTGCAGTTGCAGATGTCATTTCTAGTAAATATCACAATATTGACGTGCTTTTTGTTTCATTGTCTCTTAAGTGGTTACATCTCCGGTCTGATCTCGAGCACACAGCTGACAGCTACGTGGTGTGTTCACGTGATGCAACAGAAGTGCATATTTGACGCATTCAGTGTGGACAGAGAGTCACGCTCGCCTGCCTTTAGGACACTGTTATTTCCACCGGACATTACGACCAGAGAGAATTTAACATGTTGGACCTTAACAGATTTTCCTGGTTAAAAAACTGTAATTACCGGATAACTGAAACTCTGAACTGATGGCAGCGAGAGGTGAACTATTGCACACAGTGTTTCTGTGAGTTATAAATAATTTACATGAAGCAGTGCTGTGTCACTAACTGACCTGCCTGCCAAATACCAACAGTATTTTCTTGTAAGCTAACCTGAACCCCCCCGACCAGCAGGTCAAAGGAGAACATGTTCAAGTAAAGGCACAAGTCTCAAAGATTTACTTTGAATGGTTGTCTTTAAAAAGACTGTTTATTAGGTTAAACCCAAACTGAAGAGACATGAGTCTCACCTGGCCAGATGGACTGAAGGAGGAAATGCTTCAGAGTTGTGTTTCAAGGCTCCAAACATGCGCGATTTATCTCTCCATCTCAGCAGCTCATCTCTTTATTTCGTCCTGTTCCACTTGCTGAAAATCCCTCTATTCAGCAACACGTGCAGAAAAGGGATTTTTTAGTGGATTTTGCTTCTTTCTGCTTCATTTAGCACTGAATCTACTCATTAGTGTATGAATTAAGCCGGCCAGCTACGCCTTGCAGATGCTGTTTAATGGATTACACATTGATGAGTCAGTTGGTTGTCGTCTCATTTTTCCCGAGGTACTTTCGGGCCTCCTCGCTCTTAAAACGGACACTGACTGATGAAGAAAAGCCTTATCCTGACTAGTTTCCATTATCATCAGCGCCTCTCTCGTAGCAAACTTTGTTTTATGGGCACTATGAGGCAGAGGCTTTCATCTGTCATTTATCAAAATCTAATTATACTCCACACTGGGAATGCCGTGCGGGCCCGCTTTTATTTTTCTACTGCCGCGTTGCCACTGAAGTGTGAACTGCAGACATCACAGGCCTGCCTCGCCCCCTCCCTCCCTCCTGCCCTGTGTTGCTTTCATTCACCATGTTTTATTCCCTTTTTCCTCTCGACCAGCTACTTTATTTATTGCTCTCTTCCTGACACTTACACTTTATTCTCTCTATCTTTTGCTCTCCCTTGTGTCCTCCTCGCTGTATCTCCTCTTAAGATGTTGCCCTCGGGTGTCAGACGGATTCCTGACATTCCAGGGTTGGGGCTCATGACAGCTAAGGAAAGTTAGAAGCTGTCTACAGTAGGGTAATTAGTGCTAAGTAGGGTCGGACAGATATGCTGTTTAAAGGCCGTTAGTGATACTTTAGCTTGAACCATTTGGGAGTCACTTAATTTTGATATCTTTGTAGGCTCTCTTGATGATGCAGCTGAAGAACTAACCAATGTACGAGCGTGTGCGCGTGTGTTTTGAGATGCCAGGCCTGGTGTGAGCCATCAGAGCTGCATGTGATCCCCCTGCACGGTCGCTGATGTTAGCAGCAGTCCCTCCCCACACACACACCTCTGCAGTGTGTTGCCGGCGTGCATGTGTGAGATTACTGAGGTTTTCTCAACAGCTTCTTCATATCTATAAAAAGCCTCCTCCCTGGAGAGGAAGTGGCTGGCCTGTACACCGTTGTTACTTCACAAAGCCCTGAAAGAAGCGCTGCGCTGAGCTCTGAGCTGCTGCTGCTGCACAGATGGAAGTTTCCCTTCTACGTGCCAGGCTTTAGCCGGGCAGCAAGGGGAAGTGGATGTTTCATGTTATCTGCGCTCCGGGGAGGCCAGGGTATCACACCTCAGTGCTTTTTTGGTACCGACTGAAATGTGTGTATGAAACTAATTATCTTAGATAGACAAGTCCTGAAAGTCGGCATCAAATGTCCAGTCAGGTTTGTAGTCTTGTTTTCTTGTTCTCTGCTCAGATAGTTTCTGATTTAAATTCAACTTAAGCTCTGATCGTTTTGTACTGAAAAGTTCTTGAAGGCTGCGTCTGCTTATTTTTATTATTTAACTCTTTATGTTTATTTTAGTATTTATTTCATGGCTTGAAAGACTTTTTTTGTTAAGTGAAAATAAATGGTTTAGTTTACAGGAAAAGAGTAGATGTCATTTTAATCTAACATGTCTGTAGCTAGTCCCTCACGGAAATTTCTTCATACTAAAATAACTCACAGTACCATCGCCACTGCGGCCCATTTGGGTGCTCTGTCATAGTTTCAGGTTGGCATGACCCACATATAACTGACCCTTGTGACCATGGATCTATTAGGAGACCTGGATAGAGCATTGACAGCAGGTGCCGTTCATTCCTGTGGAAGTTACTCAGCGACGCATGAAGCCAAAATGGTTCAACTGCTCCATGTGGAATTACTTGGATGATTGACACTGCTTCCGCATTGTGTGGCAGATAGAGCAGGCACACGAGAGACTTCTGCTGGCCAAGCAGGCTAACTTCCGGTTTAGCGCTCTGTTAACTTAAATGGTGATAGAATAATTCAATCTTGTGGCTCTTCTAGACTTTCTAAATGTTATCAGACCGAATGGATTAAATCCAAATAGAGAAACGAGTCATTTCGCTGTGGTTGACGCTCACAAAAATGTATCTACTGATTTACAGACATCTTTTTCGCCATTAAGGTCAATAGGAAAAGGTATTTCTGGGCGACAGGGCATCACATGATGGGCCCAGAAGATGTAATTCTACCATTTGGCCACTATGAAAATTGGCTTCAAAGCTCTGCGCGCTTCCTGGGGGCCTTCTTGTGACGCAGACACACACAGAGACCTGGGGTCTCATTTATAAAACAGTGCATAGGGTCCATACTAAAAATGTATGCACAGACAAAAGTCTGACAGTTTCTTCCATCAGGCTCCACCTCACCGTCTGTGTCGTCAATTTCTCATCTCCAAAAAGTCCCGAGGACTGAGCGCTCCCCTTTGAGGTGTGTGTAATGAGAGAGGGAGTGAGAGTGACGGAGGAGAAGAGAAGGTGGAATGTGGACTATTACACAGCGTTCCTCAAAGTTAGTATTAACGTCCTCTGAACGCTTCTTTGTCACTTTTTGATCCGCTCGCCTGAACCACTGTTCGAGGTAGCTGAATGGAGGGAAGGTGATAAAGACATAACCTCGCTTCGGTTCAGGCTTGCTTGCTTTCAACGGTTGTAACATAACGTCCGGCTCAATTTAACTTTCTTCAACACAGAATAACAACAGGGAGGTGTTTTGGTCAACGGGGGAAGGAGAAAGAGACAGATAGAGCTGCATGGCATGAGCAGAAAGACAGACATTTTTTAATTTATTTTGAACTTAATGACCCTGAGGTGTGATTTGTTTTATTATTTTGAGCAGATATGTCCGTCATATGATGGTTTAAAGGTGCCTATTTTAGTTGTGTTTCATCTTAAATGTAACTAGTTCATTAATATGACTGATGATCAGCAGCAGCAGCAGAAGAATAAACATATTTATGTTTCTCAAATTTAAGTTATGGAGAAAAGTATCATTACCAGGAATAAATCCCAGGTATCAGCAAAAATTAGTAAGCAAAAATTTCTAGCAAAAATTTCCTGTAGCGCCTCCATCAGGCCAAAATTTCCATTTGTATGTTTAAAAAAAAAGGTCTAATCAGGATGTTGCAGTGAAGTGTGCAGTGTATGCTGGCAAGAGGATAAGGGAATTTTGACCCCATGACTGTTCTTCTAGATAAAAAATTAACACTTGCTCCCGCACTCACTTGAAGCTCTTTTTATTGGGTCAACGTTTTGTTTTCTTGTGTCCTCAGTCTTTCTTACAGTGGGGCATACTGAACACTGCAGCCTGTAGATGTTGCTGATGAGACTTTAAACATTAATTAAAGTTTCTGTTTTACATGTGTGAAGATTTGCCTGACGTATTTCACATCACCGTCACACATGTAACTGCTGTGAACAAGAATTAGACCGTTTATATGGCATTTTGCCTTCATTTGACATGTCCTTGTGTGTATAAATATTAGAATACATGTCTGTCATGATATTGATTTCACTCAGCCCCAGTGATAAATGTATTCAGCTTTAAGGCAGAATGTATCAGACTGGAATCTGACGCTTTGTTTCAGCGGAGGAATACAAATGCTACCATATCATATTCATCCGGCCCCGTCCTCATAAAGCTCTGAAAGAACATTTACAGGCTGATTGCCATTGTATTAAATTGGCGGGGAGGGAGACGGTGGGTGTGTGGTGCTGTTGCATGGAGTCTCCTCGGCACTCAAGTGAAGTGGAGTCATTATATTGTCTCAGTCAGGCAGCTTATTACAGTGTTTCTCCCTGTCATCAAAACACCATTGCAAGCTGATAGTGGTGATTGAAAATGAAGCCTAGTGTGTATATTAAGGTCGACACGGAGGAGATGAGACTCACAGCCGTGGGTTAAGAGTAAAAGGCATCATGAAACAAAACAAAGAGAGACTCATTTAAACATAAGGATATATAACAAGGGCGTGCTCAGTACAGAGTGACGAATACTATGAGATGGAGTAGATGATTTTCAATGTTTTAAGCTGAGAAATCAATACACAGTGTAGCTTACTGGTGTTTGATTTGAGTTATGAACTTGTTTGGTCAAAGCTGTAATTACCTAAAAGAATAAAATCAGATTTATTTGTTTTCCTGCAGCAGGTGACAGCCTCCATGTTGGTGCTCTTTGCTGGGTGTAAATGATAATGTCAGTACTTAAAGTTGATCGGTGCAGTTAATATCTGTGTGGGCAGATATTAAAAATGAACATTACATCACTTAAATTCCAGAAGCCTAATGCTGCATTCACAGCACTGGTAGAACAGGAAGAACATTCATGCATTATCCCAACATGGCCACCCTCTGCTGGCCTTGTTGACTCATGTCCTACATATTTGAAGTTGTTTATTGACAAGTGAAATCTGGATACTTTTTTTTTTTAATTTTACATACTTAATTAATCTCGCAAGGGGAAAAAAGAAAAAAAAAAAGAAAGAAAAAAGAAAGAAAAAATAAAATAAAAAAATTAAAGATATAATAGCACAATAATGCAAGTACACCCTTTGAAAAATCAATAGACTTGTAATTCTTACGAATATTTAGACATTGGAACTGCAATATGAAAAAAAACAGATTTAAATTTCTAATAGACAAGGTTAGCGAAGCTCTGGGAACACTGCAGTTACCTCCATAATCCTGCCAGTGTGCTGCAGTGGCCTCCCAGGGGATGGACGGCCTGGAAGTCAGGTGGTTTGCTAGTGGATTTACGAAGTGGAGGATAAAGTTGTTGGCAGGTAAAACGGCAAAGGACAACAGAGATTTTGCTTATTGACGGGGGTTGTCGAGCTAACAACTGTCAGGACTGAGCCTCTGTCACTTCAAAAGTGCAGCTGCAGGCCACCGCTAAGCTACACTGTGTCGTCTTCGAGGTGTTTTACTTTTCGTCAAACCCTGCTGTTTATCCTGGCATCATGTTGGCGAAAATGTTTGTGAGGTTTTTATGTACACAAACACACTTGTAAACATAACAAGCAAGATCGAGGTTGTGTCCACATTTTGTACAATAACTTGACAACGTAATTATTGTAACAGGCCTCGTTGATGTTGGATATTATTCAGTTGTGACTGCTAGTGGAGTTCTCTAGTGGTTTGTCTCTATGGTTTCTGTCCATTCGTTCGTCGTGAAGAGAATTTCTACAAATGTGCAAAAACGTCAACTTGGAGTTAACAGATAGCTGATTAGATGTTGGTGGTCATAGGTCAAAGGTCAAGGTCACTGTGACCTTTTCTGTCTCATTCTTGTGAATGCCATATCTCAAGAACATCTTGAGAGAATACCGTCAAATTTGGCACAAACAGTCACTCGGACTCGGCAATGAGCTAATTAGGTTTTGGTGATCAAAGGTCAAGGTCAGTGTGACCTTGCATTCATCTCGTTCTTGTTAACACAATATTTCAGGGCTGCCTTGAGGGAATTTCTTCAAATTTGGCACAAACACACTCGCACTGAAGGATAAACTGATCAGAATTTGGTGGTTGAAGGTCAAAGGTCAGTGTGACCTCGCAAAACGTGTTCGGCCATAACTCAAGAATTCACACGCAGATTATGACGAAACTTCACACTAACGTTTAATAGCACACAACGATGAGGTGATGACTTTTTAAATCCAAAAGGTCGAGTATCACCATCACTGTGACATCATAATGTTCTGCATAAACACTTTTCTGTCCATTACATCATATCTCAGAACAGGAAGGGAGACATTCGGTCAGATACTGAATTGGTGACACTCATCTTGGGTGTCCACCTTGAAACTGTGCTGATTGTACAGATCGTCTGTGCTGCTGGAGGGAAGATGTTGTGAAGCATCTGAGTGTATTTGAAGCACATACATGTAAACTGTGAGAGAAACTTGACTGGGGTGCGTAGGCATACAACCGCCGGGTGGTATTTCTATTTTTCTTGATGTGTGGAAGATATCATAGCTCCCTTCAGGCTGACAGGAACGTTTGGTCCCACTCAGCTGTTTGTAGGTAAAGTCTGAGCGATGTTACACGGTTGCAGCAGACAAATCTCACAACATGATAGTCCTCCCCAAATGTTAGACATCCTGCAAGGACAGACAGCTTAAATCACTGATGGTTGAAAGCTAATGTGATGTGGAAAAAGAGTGAATGAAAGCCTTGTAACAACAGACGTAAACGATACAGGATGTCATTCCCTGGCTATAAAAATTGACTTTGCTTTTATAGCCTGTATTTCCATTCACAGAAAGTGAGAAGAATTCACTACTGGCCTACATCTGTCAAGCTTTCATGTGTTGTTTTCATCCTCTGGTAAATAAAATGCTCAACTTTGATTTAATAACAGTGCTGTTTTATTACTACTGTCATATATTGTTGTATATCAGGGTGAAGAGTCTCGTATGAAACTCTTTCAGATCTCCATGGTTGTAGCCGCTGTAGATTAATTCTGTCGGCTAGCTGAACATATTCATCTACTGTTCTCCTCTGCTGTGCTGCAGAAGTCAGTTTTGGGGAAACCGCCGTGTGCCCGTTTGAAAGGTTAAAGGCTCAGAAAGAATGTCAGCACTCTTCTCGCAGTGCGTGTGTACACAGAGGTGGCAGAAGAAGCCCCCCTGATATCCGAGTGAATGACAACAGTGATAGCATGGCATATTACTGCCTCACACAAAGCACTGGGTAGCCTTTGTGTGCGGCGGAGGCGGGCGGGGAGGAAGCCCAGGCTCTCTCTGTGGCTCGGCTGTGAATGTGAGACGCCTCTGTTGTCAGGCGAAAGAAACCTCGGTCTGGTTGATTCAGTGGGAAATGATACAATATCTATTCTTGGCACAACAGCAGGTCCTGACTGAGGTCTTGTGGTGTGACCAGTATATTAGCAGACCCAGCCCAGGTCAGGGAGGCGCTGCAGGAACGCTGCTAACTCAGTGTAAATAGACTGCAGTCCTCAAAGGGACATGTGGCAGGTTTTATACCAGGGGGTGTGTCTCCTCTGCTGTGTTCACATCTGGACTGCACACTGTGGCTGTTACGTTAAATCTGAATATTTTCTTGTTTTGGGTGCTCTTTAAAAAAAAGATTGTCCCGCTGGTGAATGTTCACATGTCCCTGCTAGATCACTGGCTTCATGCCAGCACTGGGGCACAGTGTGTCCTGTGTGTTGGTGATGGTGACCAAGGAGCTTGACCTTTTGTAGTGTATTGTATTATCTGACCTAAAACTCCAGTAGTTTTCCACATGAATTATCTTTTATATATGTCAGTGGTTCCCAAACTTGTGATCAGGACACGTCTATAGATCGCAACTAGATTCACTTCCTGTGACAGCAAACAAATGTGTCAGTGTTTCATGTGTGTGAAGATAAACAAAATTAATCTGTGAAGTCTTTGTGCTCAGTATCACACCAGATAATTTTAATTACATTTAATTTAACTTAATTTAATTTAATTTAATTTGATATACTTTATTAATCCCCAAGGGGAAATCCAATAACACAAAGAAAGAAGCGCTTGATGGACACACTAACATTGAACCCAGCGTTTGTCCAGCAATAATTAAGCATTCAGAACAGAAACACTTTTATACAGGGCTCTCCTGTTGCTTCTTTAAAATAAAAGACATCATCCTAAAGGAATAGTTTGGCTATTTTGAAGTGTGGTTGTATGATGTACTTCTCCATAGTCAGTGAGTTACATACAGTAGATGTCAGTCGGCATACTCCCAGTTTGAAGAAGCAGGCAGGAGCACTGACACAGAAGCTGAGCAATTTACTCCTGTGGGCAGCCACAAAACATATTTTCGCAGCCTAAAAAAAGGCCCACCGAAAAAAAAATCCATAACAATTTAAGTGCACACTCTATATAGAATATTTTCATCACAGGGAACTGAAGCCGTTATATTGCTCTTTAAAGCCAGACTCCATTGAGAAAAACAGTAATTTAACAAAGCTGAGTACAGGCGCTGCTGGTGTACTGCTGCCTCGATCAGGCAGTTTGTTTGTGTTACTGTGTGACTTTGGTGTTTTAAAGGGTTAGTTCAGATTCACCAAACTCACACAATAACACAGTCTAGCTAACTGATCGCGGCAGCAGTCGACCAGCAGCTCGCATTTTCAAGGAGCCAAAATTACTGTTTTTCTCAGTGGGGTCTGGCGACTCTAATGAGAGCATAGATAGGGAACTGAAGCTGTTATCAGCTCCCCAGTCGGAACAGACTGAAAATAGTTTAAATATAGCATACACTTAGACTGATACTGATTTTTTAAGGTGGCTAAAATACATTTGCTGCTGCCCCTGTCCACAGCAGTACACTGCTCAGCTTCTGTCACAGTGCTCCTGCCTGCTTCTTCAAACTGGGAGCATGCTGACAGACGTCTGCTGTATGTAAAACACTGTCTGAGGATAAATACCTCATATAACCCCACTTCAAAAGATCTGATCTCTCCCTTGACACATTCGTCAGATTCCTGACAGCTGCCTCAGGGCTTAAAGGCTTCATGTTTACTGTGTGCCAAATAGTTTGTGGTAATTTATGTAATTGAAAATAGGAGTGGTAATGTCGTATGCACCTGTAAAACACTGCAGAAATTAAACTGCTGAGGGCCTTTAGGGGAATCCTACAGTATTTTGTATTCTGTGCTCAGGGGGTTAAAGTTTTGTGCAGAGCCCAGACTTTAAAAATAGTTTTAAGGCCATTATTATTCAGGTATTGATCTTACAAGATCCATATTCTTAAATAATTTTGTGCTCAATCATATCACAAACTTGCTGCTCACTGAAAGGGGTGGAGGAAAAATTGATACAGCATAGTACTGCAGTATTTTGTGTGGCAATGTTTTATGGATACATGGATGCCAAGTTATCGATTATTTTTTAAAATTTCTTAATATATAAATTGTAAACATTTGAAATACAAATTAAACTTATGGTAGCCGACTAGAATAATAAAGTCAAGTGCTTTTTTAGTCCACTAGTCACATTTTGTTGCAGTAAAAATGACTGCGGTGAGAAACTTTATCTTTAAATCTCATTAGATAAAACAGATGTTGACATAATTTTCTATTGAAAAAGGTAATAAATCGTAATATATGGTATCGCAATAGAATCCGATCTTACTGACTGACCGTTCGCAACTGATCAGATCCAATCTGCATGTGTTCATATTGACGTAGTCTTATCCACGTTGATTTCCATGGTAACAGGCTACACCTAGGAAAAACAAACAATGGACGACAGAAAACCGTGTTTCTGTCCCAAATGGCGCAAACTTTCTCCTAATTGCAAGGAAGCGTCAGAAACAGAGGAGACTGCTAAGTTGTGCCGCCTTTCGTGCTGCCATCACCGCTGGAGTGGTAGTGGAGCGAGGCGTGTGGTGTAGGCAGACCAGTGATGCCTGGTGGGATCGTGTGGTGGGTACGTTTGGCAATGCAATATTGCACTCAAGTTTCCGTATGTGAGAGCAGACATTGCGCACGATGTGTGACCTGCTGCGACATTACATCGCCCGGCAAAACACTCAGTTTCGACAGGCAGTATCTGTTGAAAGACGTGTTGCCGTTGCGTTGTGATGGCTTGCCACAGGCTCGGGATTATTATCTCCTCGTCCGTCCACGGTTTGTTGTTTCCCTTCGTGCTCTGAACCCATGGCTTGACTATTTCTCTCACTTGTAACTCGTCTCCCCAGATCTACGTCATCATTGTTGTTGTTGTTCGTTTCGCGCTGCGAGTGACGCAGAAGACACTCGGAAGTCCTATTTGAGCGACCGAGACGTTCAGATTGAAACAGATCTGTAAAAAATCTGATCAGAATTGCATTTGAAACCACCTCCGTATGTGGTTTGAATCAGATTTGGAAAAATCGGATGTGTGTTATTCGCTGTCCAGACTGTCAGAAAGTCAAGCTAGATACAATCTGGATATGCTAAAAATCCGATTTGGAGTGGTAATGTGAACAAGGCTTTAGTGCAGTTACAAAAAATATACAGACACTGTTCTCTTTTATAAGAGAGTAGCTCCTGGATTAAATGGGGAGCAGTCTTCTCTTCTAATAATAACTATTTCTGAGAGTCAGTGGAAAAAAAAACATCTAAGCACGTTCATTTACAGCCCAATGATAACAAATAAAACTGGTGCAATGAAATCCTCTTTTTGATTCTGGGACATTTGTTACTCCAGAGCAACACTTAGTGTATTGCAAAACTTTTAAGATGCAATAATATTGTATCATGACTAAAATATTCTGATAATATTGTATGTGGGGCTGCTGGTTATTGTCACCTCATGATAATTTACTTTATTGATTATGCATTATGAACACTTGTTTAGTCATCAAAACATAAGAAATGGTCACTCTGAAGAGCCCAAGATGATAAATTTTGCCTGACTAACAGTACGAAACCCAAAGATATTCAGTTTACTGTAATATGAAGAAAGTAAAGTCAAATATCCTCACACGTAAAGGCCAGAAGCAAGAAATTTACGGCATTTTTTCTAAATAATGATACGTCTGTGTGGCTAATCTACCCCTGCTGATGGCTGAAGGCCTGCACTGTGAACGGAAATTCACCCTGAAGGCTCTGCTCTGTCAGAGTCTGAGATGTTAGTCAGAATAGATGTGCATTTTCTTTACAGTGAGAGATGTGGACTTAATCACAGCTCTAGTAAGACACCATAAAGAAGAGTTTGGGTTGCAGCAGTAGATTTATGGAGCTGGACTGTTGTGATCTTTTGGCCCTGCACCACTTGTTTACCGCTGACGTTCATATGGCAGTAACAAATGTTTTACATTTAGCAGCGCTGAGGACACAGGAATAATTCAGGTGTCTGTTCCAGCAGACTGTATTGATTTGTTAGATTCCTGACTGTGGTATTTCCTGCATGTTTCCCTCTTTTTGTGGATTTGTTTCTGCTCTCAGTGGTGATAAAGAGCGGGCAGAGTGGAGCTTCAGACAGTGAGATTATTGCCTGACATTTACCTCTCTTGTCGTTACTCAGAACAGACAGCACGCAGAGGCTGCCCATTATTACACAAGCTCCAAGCACAGTAACTGGATTTGTGCACTGAATTATTCTTGGAATCGCTGCGTCTGAACAATGGTTTATTTTGCGTTTGTTTGTCTAAAGCGTTCGTCTCATTCCTGTGTCTGAATGTGTCGCTGCACACTGTGTCTGCACATACAATTTTCCACAGAAACAAGTCTTTCATTTTCATCCGACAAACATGCTTTAAGAGCCCCACTCATCATATAAAAATGAAATGGCAAACTGGAAAGTGTAGTTTGGAGCGCTTCATCAAGCAGTCAATTATGTGAAAACATCTCCACCATTAAAACGCTAACAGAAGCTGCTGTTGACTTACTGTGTCGCCGCTGTTGAATCAAGGCTCTTGTGAAGCGGCTGCAGTCGTCAGCCGTGCCGCTCTTCAGCTTTATCTCCGCAGGCAAATGAAGTCGTGTTGATCTTTTGGTTTTATCACTTCCCACTGTGTTGGCATAATGACTCACACGGGTGATTGCACTTTATTGTTTTAATGAATTGCCAATAAGATGACATGGAATGGAGTTCTGACTGCAAAACATGGGAAAGATGGTAATTATTCAGCCATTTTAGTCATTTGGATGTTGAGTGCAACAGCAGAATCAGCCTCAGTACAGAGAGGATAAACAGGAAAATAAAATCAGAATACAGAGGTTAAAGCCGAGGACTCAGGTCAGGGTTAAACGGTGAAACCACGATCATGAGGTGGAGGCAGTGTGGTCGTCTCAGAGCACTTAACCGACACCTAGGAGACTCAAAAATTAAACTTTATAGTGATTTTACTGTAAATTTGATTTGCATGTAAGAGTTGACGTTCAAAAATAAATGAAAATACATTGTAATCACAGCATTTACAGCATTTTAATCAAAATTAAAGCAAAACAACATATCAAATGTGAAAACAGTGTAACAGTGTGAAAGGAGTTGCTTGTAGTGATAATAAAAAATAAAATAAAAGTGCTCGATAGCTCATAGTTTTACCGTCCAGCCCACAAATCTACTGTTCTGGTTCACTCTCACCACTCATAGTGTTGCTCTCAGTGGGCAGAGCCGCTATCATCATGAGAAAGCTCTTTATATTACACTGTACAAATATTAATACACTGTAAATAGTAATACACTGTAAAAAATACAAGGCTGTTTCAGCAAGTGACCACAGCCTTAGAAATATAAGGTAACTGAACTGGTATTGAAAAGATATATTGTCAAACATAGTGAGTTAACTTAACTACAAAAAAAGCTTAAAATAAGGTTTAAATTATTTAGTAAACAGCTGTTGATGTATACTGACAGCAGCTGCTGGTGAACTTGACTTTCCGGTTATGCTCGTAAACATGCTTCAAATCTGATCCCTCATCATGCTGCTTTATTGTTTTCACCTTTACAAAGATGTTTTGGTTTCAGCTGCTGTGTGTTCAGATCAGAACCAGGAGCAGAGATGTATAGAAACAGTTCAGTGTCACCAACAGACAGAAACTCAGCAGGTTTTCGCACAGTCGCACCTTTTGTTTGAAGCGTTGTCATTGCTCCACCATGAAACTTCATTTAAACACAGAGTCCCTTTTACTAGACGGGTGTGTTTACATATTTTGATAAGTAAACACAGGTCTTATTTAGACGCCAGGTCTGGTCGCCGTTGATGCCACAAAGCAGATAATTTTTATAGAAGTTCCTTAGATATAGAAAATTTGTAAACGGAACTAAGCCGATTAGATCGTGGATACAAATAGAAATGTTTAAACTTTTGACTCCCTCCCTCCAAAGCGGTCATAAATTCTGAATGTTCGTTGATTATTTATATTCTGTGAGTCTGTAACGGGTACACCGATCAAAATAATCAGAAATTACTGAATATTGTCACGTGAAGTCCAGTGCTTCCAGTCTGCGAACTTCATTCGTCAAAGGAAGGCCGCACTGAGGCTGTCTCACTCTCCATCTCTTTCTCAGTACATGATGTTGGTGTAGAAGCGCTGTCTCAGCTAGATCAAGTGAATGATTCATAATTGATATGTTATTTGATTTTCTAATGGTTAAAATAAACTATTTGATAGTATCTCCCAACTTTGCTCTGGAAAAGTTTTGTGTGAAAGGAATCAAAGGCCCGTCTGATGTAGACGCCTCGCCTAAATATACACCGGTTGAGTTCAGTGATTAAAGCAAATAAAAGCTCCGGCTCTTGATTAAAGTTTTACGGTATTTGACACATACAGATGCTTTGATTCACGACGTCCCACTGGTCATTAAATGCTTTGTTTCCTTTTAAAGCAGAAGTCCAGTATTTTGCACTTTGAGCCCCATTCCTGGTTGTTTATGATGAAATAGAGTGGTTAAGACCAAAATCTTCACGATTGCTCCTTCTCTGACAATTTGAGAGAATTTGGCTTTCCCCTGCCTGGCTTAACAATGCTGTCTATGGCCATGTGTAAATCTGTCCTAAAACCACCTTAAACGTTGGTTTTCAAAGCCATGAAACTCACCCAGTGGTCAGTGGTGTTCCTTGATGTTCCCACATAAAAATCGTAGCAAACTGTGGTTTCTGTGATGATTTATTTGACATTTTGTCCATGCATTGATTTCCTATAGGAAGCCTCATTGTCCGTTGGTAGTAATCCACCACTGGAAACAGAAAGGGGGTTGTTTACGACAAGGTTGTAGTCATTGTAGTCTTTTAGCTCAGTGAAAGTGCCGGCTCGACAGTGCTGTGTGCGCTCCTCCTCTTCGGAGGAATTCTCCTGCAGTCGCTGACCACACAAAACTTGACCATTATTACTCGCTTGTAAACAACCTTCACAGTACGATGCCTTTGAACACAACACCAGCCTTCTTCTTCTGCTTCTTTCTGTGTCCCATTACATTGCAATGGTTTCCTGCCGGTTGGCGACACTCACGTAAAGGAGCATTATCTCCATCAAGTGGGCTGGAGTGTATAACGCTTCAGGGTCAAACCAACGATCAAGCGGAAGTTTACACACGAGTGTGAGGCAGCTGAAAAAATAGTTCCACAATCCAGATGAATAGAAAACACGGATGGAAATTTTTATGTGGGAACATCAAGGAACACCACTGACCACTGGGTGAGTTTCATGGCTTTGAAAACCAACGTTTAAGGTGGTTTTAGGACAGATTTACACATGGCCATAGACAGCATTGTTAAGCCAGGCAGGGGAAAGACAAATTCTCTCAAACTGTCAGAGAAGGAGCAATCGTCAAGATTTTGGTCTTAACCACTCTATTTCATCATAAACAACCAGGAATGGGGCTCAAGGTGCAAAATACTGGACTGCTCCTTTCAAAAGGAGCACAGTATTTATTGGTGTGAGTTTGACTATTGTCCTGTTGGTATTTTCATATGAAGCATTGACTGCGACTGCACCTCAAAAACTTGAGACTTGACTTTGACCTTGTCTGACAGACAGCTCTGATGCAGAGTTAATCAGAGTTACTGCTGAAACAAGTTTAACTGAACCAACATGAAAAACTCTTAACATAGTCACACAGTCACATGACCAGTGTATCTGATATTTAATGGTTAAGTTGTGTTTTTATCTGTGAAAGACAGTGTCCACGTGTTAATCAAGATGACATGTTTCCTGTGTACCAACAGTGCCGGGCCCAAAGGAGACAACATCTATGAGTGGAGGTCGACCATCCTGGGCCCTCCAGGCTCCGTGTACGAGGGGGGAGTGTTTTTCCTGGACATCGCCTTCACACCAGACTACCCCTTCAAACCACCCAAGGTGAATTCTGAACGATTGCTGGCAACCAGTAAAGGCTTTTCTGTTAACTATGGCCCAGATGGCTCTGTTTGAAAGAGGTGTCATTTTCATATATTCCACTGGAGGGCAGCCTCGCACTGTGGAGCAGCTCTCAAACCCTGTATACATTTTTATTATATGGCATGTTCTTTTTTAAGGAGGAGCTGTCACAACCAAACTGCATTCAAAATGTAGAAATTTACTAACGTTACCAAACATAGACACCTCATAAAATATGACCTGACATTTTTTCTAAATCATTAGTGTTTATTTCATCAAGAGTGCAATCTATTAGGCAGCATTTTTAAGAGTTTTTGTGATGGAATACAGTTGTGGAAAGTAATAAGCAAACTGGTTTCTAATACATGAAACTGAACATGCCGCTAAGTGACAAGAGGCATTATGAGCTTTGGCACACAGAGAGCAGAACATGTATAACACACAGTGGAAAACAGACTCATCTTTTCATTTGTGTGTGTGTGTCCAGGTGACGTTCCGCACGAGGATCTACCACTGCAACATCAACAGTCAGGGGGTGATCTGTCTGGACATCCTGAAGGACAACTGGAGTCCTGCCCTCACCATCTCCAAGGTCTTACTGTCCATCTGCTCCTTGCTCACTGACTGCAACCCTGGTGAGAGCTGCAATACACACACACACATATGCACAGCTGATTTTTTTGTGCCACTATTAAACATGTTCCTTCTTTAATACTAAAAAATGTATTTTAAAGTTGAAAGTATAACAGCTTTGACTTTACAGAGCATCCATTTAAATACAGGACACCAACACTGTGAGTTATAGAGAGAGTAAATGTGTGATAAGGAGTCAAAATCCGTTTTAGTTGCAGGGTTTGTTCAGATCATCTCATCAGCTGCAGTAACTCAGTACTCTTCCTTTAAGGTTTTATCTGCAGTAACTCCTCTCTGTCTGGTAATCTTGGATGTTACAGACTATAAAACTGTCACACAGGCAGCTGTACATGATTTATAAGGACTACACATAAAGGATTTTAACGTTCAGTTCATTAAATCTACTCCTGACTCCAGCTTATATTACACAGCTTTAAAGTCTTATACCTTCAGATTAAGGTCATCTCTGACTGTTTCAAAACTCACATAGAAGACAGAGGGAGGTCAAGTGTTTGTGTTCAGGTTGTCTGAGGAAAAGCCTGCAGTAAATACATGTTTCATTCTTTTGAGATTTCCAGTATACAGAGGCAACAGCAGAAGTTGTCCTCTCACAGCGTATGACTTTGTATCGTTAACACTTGTGCTGTATAACAGAGTGGTGCAGGGATGACTTTTTTTTGCATCCTACCCCAGAAGTCAACATCGCCCTGGTTCCTTTGTCAAAAAGCCAGTGGGATTTTTTTTTTATTATTACAGAAAACAAGCTCTGCAGTAAACACACGTTTATGATACTTGCATGTTTTGTTCAGCAGGATAATCTTTACCAGTGAACACCACTGTTATGATGAAGTGTAAATGCAACAGTCAGAAGTGAAAAACTAACATTAGGCAATAAAGGAACTACACCACGGTCACATGACTTCACCATTGCCACCACTATGAGGCCACGAAGGCCGTGTTTGGCTTGTTGATGCTTTGAAGTCTCATTTAGCCACTTGTTTACAGCCGCCTTTTTTAAGACATGAAAAAGCTTCACAGTTCACAAGTGGGGTATTTACTGATGTATTTCATATCGTAGAACAAAACGTTAACGTCTCCCAAGCTTGTGTTAACCACAGACCTTATTCTAGACAGCAAACCAAAATCCCATTTTAAAAAACCCACTGACTTGAAGGTAAGGCAAGTGGGAACACAAAGCTTCTCATTCCTGCACCACTCTGTTACCATATATATTTATGGTTACTCTTGGCAGTGATTATATACATTTGTCCCTCGTCAGGTATTTTTTTTATTCCATTAATACAGTGGCTAGCTCCTTGCCCTCCCGTCAGTATCCTGTGGATAATGTTGCAAGTAAATGAGCAGAATTGTTAATGGCAGTGATGAATTACCTTCTTTTTTCATTAAATAAAGTAACTTGATTACCCAAAAAAATAAACATTGCCATCTTATCTTATAGTTGAAATAAGACTGTTGCCTCCAAGTTCAAGTACAGATGACACAAGCTATACATGATAACTTCTTGATATGCTCAGAGACATTAAAACATCGCTCCTAGTCCTGTTATTTAAGAATGTAGCGCCAATATAATTAAAGAGACAGTTCACCTAAAAATCAACAATACATATTTTTCCTTAAACGACCTAAATACAAGGGACACGGTCACGGCGTGGCATGGCTGCTGCAGCATTCCCACAGCAGAGCGCGTCCATCATAATCAACTAAAGCTGCTACACTGACCACAGAAGTCGTGTCTGCCTGTGTGAGCAACACGCTGCTCAACATTACTTTTACGCAGCTGGTCTATTTAATTTTCTCTGTGTGTGGCTCTGCAGCCCTCCATCAGGTAAAAACTACACTGAACTGTGTAAAAAAAAATGAGCTCAGTCTGTTTAAAAATGATAAAAATCTCATTGTACCAGAGGCAATGCGAAGCAACCTTGTGTATTTTTACATTACACATTAAAATAATCAGTCAAATCAGTGCATGCTGTAGTAACGATTCAGTTATTCATTCAGTATCAGTTCATGTCGCTTGTACGCTTCCAAACCCTCCATAACCAACTGCATTATCACTTGGCAAAACTCAGTGTTCACACAGTGAAGCTGGCAGCAACAACACACTACAGAGACGGAGTCTGTGTAGCTGGTATCAAACCCCGCCCCGCCTGCCTCATGTGTTTGGGCTGTCACTTATAGTGCTCTTAATCAATCTAGATTTTATTGGTGTGAGTTACAGTGTTGGAGATACTGGCTGTAGAGACGTCTGCCTTCTCTCTAATATAATGAAACTAGACAACTAGAAAGTAGACACTCGACTTGTGGTGCTTAAAGCGCTAAAAAAACCCCCACTAGTACCAGAAAAAATAACCCTATTTTCTATCTACCAAACTACAACTGCCAAACATATCACCACGCAGAAGGAAGTGTGCATCTACTCTTTGACGAGAGGCTCGTGCTCGTGACAGCGCAAGATGTAAACATTAATGGCGTCCTCCTCAGCTGAGCTGTAACGTTAGCTAGCTCAGTGGTGCTAGGTGAGCTAGCAGAAGATGCAAGCATCCTTCTACATGGTGATACAGTTGGTGGGTGGAGTTTGATATAAAGAAGATAGTTCCTACATGAAACTGCTTACAAGGTGAGTTAGAACGCATTCACACTGGCGTTATTTGGTCCGCTTTAAACAAATCCTGGTCCGCTTCCATGGATAGTTCGGTTCGTTTGGAGTGGTATGAACACTCATGCGAACTCTGGTGCAGACCAAACGAGCGAGCCCTGGTGCGGTTCACTTACAGTGGGAAATGCAACTGGTCTATCCAGCGAACCAAAGAGAGGAAGTGACGTAGAGCACAGTGCATACGTATGATTTAAGGACATATATGTGATCTGAAAACTTATGAATCGTCGCGATACCTCGCTCAGTGTCTGTTTAACCACAGCAGCACGTCGTGGTCTCTCGCTCTCCGCCGTCTTTTTTCTGTACCGCTGCATTTGTACAGAGCCACATGCTGGATAGGGAGTGGAAAGGGATGAATTTCCATTTTCGGTCCTGGCCAATTGATGAGCCGGGCTTTCTTTCTTTTTCTTCCTGGTCAGTGGTCGTTTCAGACAATACTGCCCCCAAACGAGCAGCTGTTGTAACTGCGTGACGTTGTCCAGGTGGTTTGGTCCGCTTTAAAAAGTGCAGTGTGAAAGTGAACCGAACCAAATGAAGGTGTGACATTTTTTCGGCATTCCCTGCCCGATCGAATCGAGTCCCCCGGACTATCCTGGTGTGAATGTGCCCTTACTAGGTCATGATTTCTGGAAAGAGACATTACTGTTCAGTTTTTTAAGTGTATGTATTTTTCGGTGCTCTGAGCACCACAAGCTGAGTGTCATCTAGTTCCATTATACTAGAGAGAAGGCAGACATCTCTACGGCTGATATCACCAACACTTGGTAAGTCACACCAAAACAATCTAGACTGATAAATAGCACTACAGGTAAGAGGAAAAATGTAGTTTTGATTTGGGGGTGAACTGTCCCTTTAAAAATCTTAACACTAATGTAAAACTAATTACTATGAGGTACCACTGAATTTAAATGAATGAAAATGAAACTGATTCAGATAGAAACACTGACGTCACGTTGTTCCTCTGTCCCCAGCTGACCCTCTGGTTGGAAGCATCGCCACACAGTACACAACAAACAGACCCGAACACGACAGGATAGCCAAACAGTGGACCAAACGCTACGCCACATAATCACCAGAGGAAGCTGCTGGTTGGACGACTTGGGGATGTGGGGGCGTCGATTTTGGTAGCAGGGGGGCGTGGCCTCCCGGCAGAGGAGGAAGGCGGGGAAGGCAGAGGGGCGGGTGGATTTTTATCTCAGAATTGAAGTCTTAACTCCTGACATTTTGTTGTTTATTGTATTTTTTAAGTTATCTCCGGCCCAACTCCAATCGAATCTGGCAATAACGCATTTAGTGTTTTCTCTCTGAAGTTTTAGCTCGTGCTTGAAGATGGACATTAATACTAAACTGCTAGATGAAGTGTGTCACAGCATGATTCCCAGTCAGTGTAAATTCTCACATGTATTAAGTTCCAGTTGGTGTTTGCTTGCCCCTCCGAACTCCTGCTCTTTGAAAAGGTGTTTTACACATGTAGACATGTTTAGCTATGGATGGATATTGGTTGTGATTTGTGTTCTGTACTGATAAAAAGCTGTTCTGTTTCTCCCTTAAGAATTAAACATGACCAACTGAAGCGTCTGACTTTGATCATTTTCAGGAAACACCACCAAAATAAAAACACTCAGAGGATTAAATATGAAGAGGCTACATTTTATTCAGTGCATCTTAAGACAGAGTTACAAAGCAGAGAATAATTTAGGGTCGACGCTAACTCTGTTCCACTAGCAGCACATTTAATGTTATTACTTTGAGACATAAAGGACACAGAAGACAGCGCAGCTCATCCTTCACATTCTATCACCGTTTCTAAGGAATGTGACTCATTAAAGTGACAAAAATAAATTAGTTAAAAAATAAATATTTTCTCTCAACACTGACACTTCTACTGTTAGACTCACACACACAGCTTTAACTAGTAGCCCTATTGGATTACACAGGCTGGACGACACAGGAGTGCAACTAACGTCAGACAGACATTATGAAATCGTACATCATGAGTAAAGGCAGCACCAGGGATATTATTGCTGCCAGGCCATACTTAATAAATGAGATGGACTGGAAGAAGGCTAGCTGGGTCCTGCCAGAGGACAAGGATTTATGCTGCATTCATATCAGATGGGAAATGACATTAAAGCAACGAGATCACTCTGAAAATACTGTAAGACTGCAGCGTTCGTGAGCTTCTTGAGAAGTGGAAATGTCAGACGACATGCCTGTGTGTATGTCAAAGAGCGACAGGTTGCTGCAACCAAGGACTCTCCTTGTACATGTGAGCATCTGAAAACTGTGTTAACATGACAGACGTAAAAAAAAAAAAAAAAAATCTTAAGTTATGTTGGAGTGATACACACATTTTAGTTGACAGTGAACACAACATGTTTCACAAATCAAAAGTGAAAAAACACGATGTGTCTGGGTTGTGGAAATTCTTTGGTACTAAAGTGCTACGTGTTGATGTGACACGTGGTTTGTGGTCGACACCTGCGTGGTTTGCTGTTAAAGACGAACATGTACCCTCATTAGATTAGTAAACACACTGTGAAATATGCTTATTTGCTTTCCCCTGCATGAGAGATGAGAAGATTGATCTCATGTCTGAGTTAGATGCAAAGCTAAAGTCAGTGGTTAGCTTAGCTTAGCTTAGCTTAGCATAAAGATTGGACTCAGAGAAACAGCTGGCCTGACACGGGAATGTTTTGGTCTCTGTTGAAGCACGACGACACCAAACCTCACTTAACAGTAACTGCAAAAGCTGCAAACTGTCGCTGCGCCACAATGCTGTGTGCCAGGAAGTAGTTACACTTTGTTATTCCCTCTGAAACCACATACTTATATTTCTAAGCAAAACAAACAGGTCTTTTCATCACACTGAAGTTTCGTTACTGTCACGCCTTTACAGGGTACGACTCCAAAACCTGCACTCGATGACTTTATCTGGCAGCCTGCAGTGTAGCCACAGACACTGTTTACTGTTTGTCAAGAGGAAGTTTCAGCACATAACGGCATCTGTTAGTGTACAGATTAAACACAAGATATTGTTGACATCTGATGGTAACAAGCTAGCTGATTCCCCCTGCTTCCTGTCTTTATGCTAAGCTAGGCTAACCCCAATCTGACCTGAGCTGAGCTCTGTGCTTCACACACAGACATGAGTTTGGTATCAGTCTCGTCATCTCACTCTCAGAAAGAAAGCAAATATCTCCCCAAATGTTGAAGTTATCCCCTAAATCAGCACTGAATAAGTGAATGAATATGTTGAAATGGTCAAATTTACACAGAAGCATTCAGAGTCATGTTGCTAAAGGCCTTTCCATGTTGTCCTGCTCGTTATTCCCACATGACGTGAATGCAGCCTACTGAAAAGAGCAGAAAGGAGTGAGGGGATCTTCAGGGTTTCAGATGTCATTGGACGGCGTGCCCTTGCTTTTGCGCCCTGGCAGAGGGAAGGAGGACTTGCTCTGGGGCTGTGTGAGGCGGCTCGTCAGCTGGGTGAAGGGCTCGATGAGGGAGTTGCGCTCTGTGACGCTCACCTCCCACAGCTTCACCTTCTCGCCTCGCGCCCACTGCTGCGCCACCTCCTGGTCCACCTGGCGGCGCTCGCGGAGGTCCGTCTTGTTCCCGAGCACTATGACAGTTACCTGAGAACACAACAGATACACATGAAGCAAATCCCATTCAAATTTTAATAATAATGCAGACGTTAAAATGCTTTGTTATTAGGCCTGAGACTGTGGCTGATCCTCTAGCTCCTCAAGAAATACTTGAGGCAAAAAAAGGCATTAAACTATCAGAGCTATTTGTCAAGATTTAGTACATTTAATGCAGTAAAAGCCCCAAAACATGAAACAAAACACATTTAACTTTTCAATGGATTTTTTTTTAAAGCTATAGTTCTGTCATTCATGCCGAAACTGTCACCACTATATCCTGACAGTATATGAGACAGAGAGTCTGACACAAATCTGGTTCCTCTGGCTCCACCTGGTGCTCCTAATGGCATCTGCAAGAATTCACTCGCCTGAATGAAAACAACCAATCAGAGCAAGGAGGACTCTCTTGTGCATGTCAATCGCTGCTCGAGCACACGCTGCGCTGCCAACAACAGTGTACACAACAAACACAAGTACAGGCTAAGAGGATGACAACGAAAACCATGTATGTATGCTATGCTTGTTGGCTGAAGAGGGATGGGCAGTTTTTATTGCTGGTGGCTGTTTCTCAGCCAACATGTTTGCAAAGCTCCTCCTGTATCCTCGTAGTGAAGATACTGAGCTTGAGTGAGAGCATGCGAGAAGGAGGAGGTCTGTGCAGCGTGTGCATGAGCAGTGATTGACACAACATTAGAGGCTCCTCTTAGCTCTTGATTTGTTGTTTTCGTCCATGTGCAGTGGATTCTTGCAAATGCCATTAGGAGCACTGGGAGGAGCCAGAGGGACCTGATAATTTCACAGAGTATCTTTCCTATGTACTACTGTCAGGATACAGTAGTCAGGTTTCCATCCGAATGTCTATGCAACAATGAGTGTTGCATACAACATAAAATCTAAAAAGTATTTTTGGTTTCCATCTTCTGCTTTAGTTCTAAATACCACGAAACAAGAAGTCCATTTAAGCTTAAAGGCAACTGTGTCCTTATATTTTCTGCCTGCATACAAAGGCAGCTGACCCATATAAATAAGAGCACATTACACTTTATCAAACTGGGAACCTTTGCCTTTCATATCTCTATTTAGTGTCTCAGTTCCCCTTTATATCCACATTCTGTTTGTGTACACCTGTCACTACCGCATGATAATATAATCAGGTGGTAAAACAATGTAGCTGTAAAACTGAAACATGGAAACCACCTATCATAAATGCTGCTCTACATGCTAAATACACCCTTCCCTGCACAGACGAGAGAAGTGCACATGTTATAAATGATAGTTAAAGCAAACTTTGAACCAGCCACACCTCTTTTTTATCTCTGGACTTGTCTATTTCCTTCTTCAGGATGTCCACCTTCTTGAAAGACTCCAAGCTGTCCACGCTGTAGACGAGGACGAAGCCGTCTGCCACTGAGTAGTAGTGTTTGGGGAGGTCTTGTCCATCGTGAAGGCCTTTGGTGTCATAAAGCCTCAGCTGTTCCTTCACACCACGGTCAGTTTCCACTGAGGCCACATACACGTCCTCCTGGGTCTCGCTGGACTCAGAGCCTGGAAATCACAGACAACACAAGAAGATTCAGAAAAGGGATGATAGACTTTAATTAGTTTATGTAGCACAAGGGAAACCATTGTTGGCAGCTAAATTAAGATAATCTAAATTAGAGCCATTAAAGACTCCTACATTAATCCAGATCTGACCTGTGTATAGTCCAGCTGTTATTCCCTCAGTATCATCTGAAGTGCAGTACTCACCCACAGAGTGATTTCCGTACAGCAGCTGCTCCAGTATAGCAGTTTTCCCAACTGCTGCCTGACCACACACCACAACCTTACAGCCTTTTCCCATGTCGACCCTGCAGTGTATGAACACAGAGCGTCACACTGTGAAGACTCTCATGTGACACATGTGTGACACATGTTACACATGCTATAATAACGTCATTAACATGTACAACAGCTCCCTTTAAACAGCCCACACCAACTCTGATTTTATCTTTAGCGTTGACTTGCTATGACAGCGTTTTGTTGTTTAGCACAGCTAGCTAACAGGCTAGTCGTAGCAGCTCATTTTGTACCATGTAACCACACTACTGATAACACAGATGCGAAACCACTTTATCTTATTAACTGGTATATTTGGCTGAGTTTCTTACTTGAATCAGGAGGATAACGAGCTGTCTATCAAGTCTTTGAGCGTAGCATCACAACCAGTGCACCCATTCTGCTCTGCTAACACCGCGACGTAATTTGTCACTGCGCATGCGCAGCAGAGCACTGGCTCTGACATCATCACTACCGCCAATAAATAGTGTTTATTTGTGTTTTTTTAATTGTTTTATTTATTTATTCATGTTTATTGTTATTGTAATTTGTTATTTTATTTTGTTTCCCTTACTTAAAACCCCATCGCTACCACCACAACCAATTATATACTACTACTAGTATATTATTATTATTAATAATAATAATATTGTTATAATAAACGTTTGAAGGCGATTTTTTTGTTTTAGTTAATCTTATGCTATGTAATATAAAAATAATGGCTTAATATGGAAGTCTTCTATGTTTCTGATGGAAAACAGAATTGACCTGTACAGACGTGAGTTTGTCCGTGTCTGGTTATCTAAAATAAAAACAAAAATAAAAATAAAAATAAAAATAAACATTGTTACCACCACAATCAATTATGTAATAATAATAATAATAATAATAATAATGATAACTGTTTTTATTACTATTACAAACGCTTGAAGGCGATTTTTTTCCTTTTTTTCTTATGGTATGTAATATAAAATATCATCACATTAAACTGTTGTAACATAATATTTACAATAATATATAATAACATAATATTAGAATTAAATGTATTAATATTTCTAGTGATGTTACCTATTATTGTTTTAACTGTGATCATTTTTACATGATAGAATAACACTGGATCAGTGAGTCATATATTACAGTCCAAGCAGTTGAACAACTACACATTCAGGAAACCTATTATTTATTTTTCAATACACAATTTATGCAATTCACAGTGATGTCTGCAGTCTGTATGGTACATCAATATACACCAACTATCTTTGTATTTTGCCTCTAAACTCTACTCTCTGGTTAGATTATATTTTAAAATAACTTTTTGCCAAAAAATAAATTGGAACTGGAAACAAAGCGCTTATTCTATTCCCCAAAATACCACAAAAATATCATCCAAAGTGTGGAGAAAGTAAAAATGCACACGAAGACTACATTTCCCATGAGCACAGCAAAGGAAACGCGTCACTGTCGTTTTCATAAGGCATGCTGGGTACATGCCCTCTCTCTTTCCGGCTGGTACGCCATCATGTAAGCGAGTATTCCTATGTCTTTTCACAAAACGTAATCCACTAAAATCATAATGAATATACTTTCATCTGTCTGTTTGATGTAGAACATTGATTAGCGACTCATTAACATGTTATAGGCGTGATTATTTTTTCACTAACATTGTTTGAAACACAGATTATAGCTCTGTTTTTAACGGTGCGGAGATGCAGTCATAGCTGGTAGCCATTGGTACTGCCGGCCGCAGCAGAAAGCTAATGTGTTGTCACTATGTTAGTTAACGGTTGTGTAAAGTTACCGGAGTCTTAGTTTTTAAGTGTATCTGTAAACGACTTGTGCAGTTTGTTATTATTGGAGTAATATCAGCAACTTTCCGGTGAACCGGGAGCGAGAAGCGACGTGGCTAGCATTAGCATGCTAGCTTCATGTCTAACTGTTAGCCAGGTTTCTACTTAGCATGGACCTCTGTAATATTACAAATTATATATTATCACTGCGTGTTTTAATAAAGTGCACACCCGGGTCTACACAGCGTGCGTTGTATGCGTTTTAACTCTGGTGTGGAGAGGTCGGAGGGAAAGTAATGGCTGTGGTGAAATGGCTAACGCTAAAGTGAATGCTAACACTACTGTAAATGTATGGAAGCTCAGTTGACCATGTGCCATTATGACTCGGGAGTCCTGTGTTTCATTGATTGGTTTTGGCAACACTGTATTTTGCTCTAGTTATGTCATAATGTCTGTTTAATAATCTGATAGCTAGCTGATTTACTGAGCAAGGCAGCAGCTAGTCAAAGTTAAAGCTTGCAGGCGCTCTCACAGCACATGACTGGAGCCCTCTCCAGTTGTACACATGTGAATGTGGCTCAGCTTGACAGTTATGTTATTGTACATTTAACTTCAGATGCTAGTTATGTATTATATTATTTAGGGTATTTCTTATTAGTGTCATGTTGGTAGGCATCAACAATCTGTAAGTTGACATCAGACATTGAACTTGGACTGTTTTGTTTCCTTCAGATAAGTCAACATGGGAGCATATAGGTATATGCAGGAGTTATGGCGCAAGAAGCAGTCCGACGTGATGCGCTTCCTGCTCCGCGTCCGCTGCTGGCAGTACCGTCAGCTGTCCAACCTCCACCGTGCTCCTAGACCCACCAGACCTGACAAGGCCCGTAGACTGGGCTACAAGGCCAAGCAGGGTAAGTGCTGAGCCCAGAGGTTGTTCTCCTACCCACAGAGTAATGTATCCTCATCTTTCCTGCCTTGCTGACATTTCTGTGTGTTACTCAAACAGGTTACGTAGTGTATCGTGTCCGTGTGCGCCGTGGAGGTCGCAAACGCCCTGTCCCCAAGGGTGCTACCTATGGCAAGCCAGTGCACCATGGCGTCAACCAGATCAAGTTTGCCCGCAGCTTGCAGTCCACTGCTGAGGTACGTTCATCTTTATCAGTTAGACTGTGGCTAAATTAAGGCCAGGAGAAACAGTGAGTTGTTTTTGGGTTGACAGTGCTTCAGATGACTTGAGATGTAAAGTGTGTACTGCACCTGAAATTAATTGGTTCACGGGTTAACTTCTCTGATTGTAAACACTAACATGATGATCAGGGAGTTAGCTATGTAGAGGTAGCATCACTTCTAAAACAATATGTCTTGTTTTCCATAATTAACGAAAGTTGTCTGGGACACCATGATAAGTTAACTTCTCTTGATGTTGAATAGAAAGGATGCTTACAGTGGCAGTGTCAGTCGTTTAAGGTGCTGAAATGTCCTGGAAACTGAAACACCACCCAACATCATAGCTTATGCCTTCAGTGTCCTCCAAATACTCAGTACTTGAACACACTCTTCCGAGCTCACAAATATTGGGAGGTTTGCTCGTGTTAGCTTCTCCTCCTCCGTTAGTTGTGACTGTTCCGTATAGTGTCCTGCATTTCCTGACACCAGTGCAACGATGTCACCAAACCCTTACAAGTGACATTTTTCAAATGTGAGTGAAAAACTGAGTTGACAAATGCACTTTAATTCCATTTATAAATTAGTTGAGTTTTAATTTAAGGTCGCAGGCTGACTCACACACTCAGGCATATTGAGCCGATGTTGAAGTGGAATGGTGTCACATGAGTGTTTTTCAGACATTTCAACTTGTCACTGTAGGTGAAGCACAGGTATAAACAAAATAAGTGATGGCTGAATTCTATTAAGATGCCTTGGGGTCCTGGCATTGTGCTTGCTGGCTCTGACAGGATCTACTGCGACACTGAATTAGAACTGAGCCATTGTTGATGTTACACTGGTTTCCTGCTATGACAGGTAAAATGTATATGAGGAAAGGGTCTTGTATACATTAACAACTCTGCAATACAGGGATGAAACAACGAAGTAACAAGCACAGGGCAGAAGTATCAGCTTAGTTTATGTAAGCAGTGTTACAAAAGTGTCACCATTAAAGTCACTACTGATGTGAAGCACTTTCATTTTTGTCCAAGTGAAACATGTAGCTGCTGGTGTGATGAAATGCTCTCACATTGTTGGGCATTTTTATTTAATATTACTCGGACAGTTGACTCCAAAATCAGTGAAACATTTTTCATCCACCCTGTAGTGTTTAACAGTCTAGATTGTTTAGCAGAGTGTTGGAGACATCAGCCGTAGAGACGCCTGCCTTCTCTTGAATATAACTGAAGTAGATGGCACTTGGCTTGTGGTCCTAGAGGTATCAAACAATACATTTGACAAACTCATCAACAGTGTCTCATGAGAGAAATCATGCCCCTGGTGACTTTAGATAATCACAGACCTTCTTGTGAGCAGTTTCGTGTAGGAACTATTTTTTTCTGCTAAACTACTCCCGCCAACTGTATCACAGCTTTAAGAGAAGTGTGAATCTACTCAAGGACGAGAGACTCGTGCTCAACACAGTGACAAGATTTAAACATTACGTACTCCTCCTGCTGAGCTGTAGCTGCTAGGTGAGCCAGCAGCAGATACAAGTTTCTTTCTACTTTCGTAATTCAGTTAGTGGGTGTAATTTGGGAGAAAGAAACTAGTTCCTGTGTGAAACTGCTCACAACAAGGTCTGAAGATTATCTTGAGTAACCAGGTCATGGTTTCTTGAAAGAGACATTTTGGCTCTTCGTGCCATCTAGCTCCATCATACTTGAGAGAAGGCAGATATCTGCAACACTCAGCAACTCACACCAAAACAATCTAGATTGATAAATGGCACTACAGGTAAGAAGAGAGGAGGAAAATGTGTTTTAGACTTCTCTGAACTAGCCCTTTAAGGTGGAGTTGAAGGTATCTCTGACTGTGGTAAACATGGATTAGCTGTTGTTGGTTTGCCTCTGTCTCTCTCGGACAGTGTGATCCAAAACCAACAGGGCTGGTAAATATGAGCATGCTGTCTTCAGACTGCCAGTGGCACCATTCAAGATCTCTGAAGATCAGAAATCTTATATAAACAGCCTCTGGGAGACACCAAAGCTCCTGTTGTTGCTTTTGCATCTGGTGTCGTATCACTGTTATGACATTGATTTGCTCAGTTAAGATACAGGATTGATTTAATACTGATTTGGTGAGTCACAACAGTTTAACTCAGTATACTTTTTGTGTCCCTAGGAGCGTGCTGGCCGTCACTGCGGAGCTCTGCGAGTGCTGAACTCCTACTGGGTGGGCGAGGACTCCACCTACAAGTTCTTCGAGGTGATTCTGGTCGACACCTTCCACAAGGCCATCAGACGCAACCCAGACACCCAATGGATCACAAAGGCTGTGCACAAGCACAGAGAGATGCGTGGCCTGACATCTGCAGGAAAGAAGAGCCGCGGCCTGGGCAAGGGCCACAAGTTCCACCTGACCATCGGAGGCTCCCGCCGTGCGGCCTGGAAGAGGCGCAACACCCTGCAGCTGCACCGTTATCGTTAGAGCACGCCTGTACATTTAAAAAAATAATAAACAGCCCTTTTTATGGTGAAGATCCTGTCTGCCGTCTGCTTCATTCAGCCGCTAGAAGATTAAACAGAAGTTGATCTTTCAGGGGGTTTACAGCTCAGACAGTTCATGAGAATAGAAGCGAGTACATCTTTCCCTTTAAACCTTTGATATGGATTATATCCCACTTCATGTTTTTAAGGTCACATCTACACATCCCTACAGGGGATTTCACTTGAACTGATTAAGACTCGTCAGGACTGTGGGCAGGTACAGACTGTTTGACCTGCCCTCACCCTGCTGTTTGAATTTACAACAAGACAAATAACATGTTAGGATGTAGCTGTGTTTGGGGGGAACTATTTAACCAGCAATCAGAAACTAAAAACAGGAAGGTGAAGTTTCTCTAGAAATACATGAAAAATGAAGGTGTCTGTCTGTTGGCCCTTACAGTCGTTATCTTTTTCAGTTTTATAAATATCAGGCCTTAAGTCATTAAATAGTCAAATTTGTGAAGTCTTAATTACCAAACATTTGTCAGGTTTTTAAGAACCCAATTTCTTGTCAAAATAAGACTGCTGAGTTAAAGTCCACATTTGATTTAAAATATATTTTAATCTAATGAGCTCACTACTGTTAACTATATAGCTGACAACCACTGACTCAAATTTTCATTTTCCTACATAAACTTTATCTCTGCACAGGACCACACAAACCTAGCGTTATACTTGAAGTAATTTTAGAAAAATACTCGTTAAAAAAAAGCTTTTAATTTGGTTAAAAGTTGTCTTGAAAAGATCTTTAAGAGCATTTTAAATGCAAGCATTTGACACCTGTAGACGCTGAATACAGCTGTATTCCTCCAGTAATCAATAGTATAAAATGTTACGCCATTGTAAGTAACAAAAAACGACTAGAATTTTTGTCTCAAAAGAAATTTTTGCACCCTAAAGAATGTTTTTGCTACTATTAAATGTTATTGACGGGACTCTGTTTATTCCTAATTAAGTTGCTCAGTGGCACGTAAACCAAAGAAATTCCACATTTTGGCCCCGAGGTCAGATTGGCTTCAAAGCTTGGGGCCAAGTGATGGGCAGATATAACTTTATATACAGTTTCTTAAAAAGATGTTTGTAACTAAAATTAGAATTTTAAGATGAGGAAACGTTATATATGAGAAAATATATGATTTTACAATCTACTTGGTTTTAAAGGGCGAACATAAACACTGGCTATGTTGTATCTCTCAGGTCTTTTATCAGAGTATTTCTCTCTCACCAAACACACAAGACAGAATATTCAGCTGTTTTTTTTTAACCTGACAAACAATGTTTTGTTAACCTTACACTATAAAACAGATGTGTTTTCAAATCTGGCAAAATGAAACAAGACACTACAACAGAAGTGACGCACCTCACGTCTCTCCATCACTGGCTTGTGGACCTTGGGTCCCCAGTTGTGAGGTCTGTAGTTTGACCAGGGGTCGACAACCTGCGGCTCTGTAGCTTCGACAACAAAAAAAAAAAAGTGAATGAATAACAGTAATGTTTTAACATTTTGATTTTAATTTATCATCGCTGTAAACCTTAAGAAGTTCTTACATTCTCTAACTGTAAAATGTGCAGCCTGTACACCAGATAAGACAAATATTTTAACATTTATTAACTAAAATGTTTGTCACACATCTACAGCCTGGCACATTTTCCCGTAAAATTTTGCCAAACCTCACCACCAGTAGCTGCTCTTGAGTCTCCCTGGCTAGGCAAGCTACGGATCCCAAATCCAAAGAAAGAAAAGTCTTGGAGGAAAACAGAGAATTTAATAGAGTGTAGACAGGTTTGTTTGATTTAACTGCCATCGCTGCAAAGTTAAAGTACCGAATAATCCTAAAGATCTCACTGCAGAGTCGCCACCTTGTGGTAAATCATATATATTGACTGCTCATTTAGCCCTGTAAATAATATTGGTAGGCTAATTTAGACTTAATTGACTGTGTTACCTTCATATAAAGCTCAAATGTGTTTTGCAGGTGTCTAGACAGATTTTTTTTTTTTTATTATTTTTCGAGATAGAGATAGTAGAGATACTTCAGTTCACTTTATCCACAGCTGTCTGGAATTTAAAGACTGTGGTGCTTCTTCTATGTTACTCTAACCTGCGCCATTTTCTCTACACACTGGTAAGTGCTGTGTTACATGTTTCTTTCACTCTTTAAAAGGAGCTCTTACAGCACACGAGAACAGGGAGTAAAAAAACCCATCCTCATTGATGTGCTCTGTGTCCAGGTGGGAGTGAAGACGGGCTGTTCTCAGAACAAAACATTATGTTTCAACGATAGAGAACATTAGTAATGTGGCCATTTCTCTTCCAACTGCTCTTGATCAGTGTTGCACTTGTGAATTCCAGCTCCATGAATATTTCCATTGTAAGCACGGCTCTAAGAAGTCCTGCCAGCTGCTTTGCTTTTATCAGTATTTTATTATACGTATATTCTGGCAGGTTTAATTCTGTGAATAGAAATCAAGCAGTTGTTTGCCAGGAGGAGCACGGAGAGCCTAACAGAGTGCTGTTATCCAAACCAGCAGGATAGCTGGCTACTGTACCACTGCCAGATTGTGTGCAAATAATACAGTCATGCTTTCCTTTCCAGTTAAAGTGGGATAAATACTGCAACCTGCTTTTTCACAGCGCTTAATCACATCCTTTCTGGACCAGAAAGTGCTGCTGTGTGTTGTTGTGTGGTGAAAATAAGCATTTCAGGGGGCAAGTTAGACGAAAAACCTCTGAATTTCTCAACCTTCTTACTTCTTTTGTCTGTGTGAGCAAGGAGAAAACTATTTTTGATATTGGCCCAGTGTTGAGGAGCTGCAGCAGCAGGACAGGCTGCAGTGTACGTCCACTAATGGTGTTTGTTTTTGCCACTGACAGGCTCAGATTGTTATTGTGTCTGACTATGTTATGGACCCTTTAGAGATATAAAACGTTTTTCCTTACCTTTTGCCGATCTGGTCTTTTTTATACTGTGTCTGACCTACCTGGAGCAACATCGCTTTTCTTGTGCTGCTTTCAGACACCTGTTGCAGTATTTAAACCTTTGAACCCTGAACAAATTGGTACGATTTCTTTCAAAAACGTGGGATAAAAAGCAATGAGCAACTTCGTCAGAAATGTCCCACAAAGTGCAGAAAAAAAAATAAATAATAAAATTATTTTTTTTAAAAACTAAGGAAAAAATAAAGCATGGGAAAGCTATATTTACAATTATTATAATTATTTTAAAAATTATGTTACAGAATTATTGTAATTTTTCAGCACTTTTCCCAGGTAATTTCCTTGTTTGTTTTGTTTTTTATTTTTTATTTTTACTAATTTCTTGCTGTTTTTTTGGGGTCATTTCTTCTTTTGTTGCTCATTGCCTTCTTCCCATGTTTTTAAAAGGAATCAAGCCAATTTGCACAGGTTTGAAAGGGTTATTGTCAAAATCCAATGTTAATCCAAATCCTAGCCATGACACTGAAAATCTTTTAGATACACTAAGTTATGCTTTCTGCACTCAAGCACAACCAGTGGTGTAGTGATAGCTGATAAAGACGGTGTACTACTGGGTAGATGGTTTGGTTACAGAGGAAGATGTGAGTATGCTTCTATATTGTCTAATGACTTTTTGGCTGATAGGTGAGTGAACTATTAACAGGCAGAAAAAGTGTTGGGCATACCTATCTGTGTTTATCCTTCACTACACCACTGAACACATCGAACTCTTCCCGTCGCCCTCTTTAACTCTCACTAATGTTTTCACCACAGTTTTTCCTGCTGTTCAACTCATGCGAGATCCCAAACGAGACTTCTCCTTCAGAAAGCGACACTTGGTTGGACTCAATAACAAACAGACTGCATCAAGTGAAAGGTAAAGAAAATCATTCTCTGTACGATCATCTCCATAATGTTGTCACACACTTTGAAAAGTCATATGACAATGTCATAGGCAAAATGAAGCACTTTCATTGGACGTAAATTGACAGAGCCAATTCCCCAGAGTGACATTGCAGCTCCTTTTTCTGCTGCCAGCTTCAGCCGTCTCTCTCCATACTGGAGCAATTTCAAAGATGGCTGTCACCATTAGTCACACAGAAAATATGGGAAAATAGGGTCCAGGCTGACAAATAGCAGAGTTTCCTCAGCGAATGAAAAGTGGTCAGTAAGAGCTAACACTGGTCCTGGATCAGTCCTGGCGCTGTAAGATTTTACAGCAGTAAAATACTAGTTTCTGTGATAACTACTTGTTTGCCTGTGCTCAGGCTTGTGATACCTGAAGTCTGTTGTACAATGGTTTAACTAACTGTAAGGGATTCCTTATGTATAATAACCAGGATAATGATAAAACCTGAAATACTTAAGTTTTGTGCAGCTGATTTTATTTTAAGAAAGCCTTATTTTAAGCACATACTTAAAGGAAAGTCTTACCTTAAGGTGTTTTGTGCAACTGAACATAAAGTTTTGCAAGACTAAAAAAATTGAAACAATAAGACAATAAAATATTAAAAATGCAAACCAAACAAAACAGAACAAACTGTCAAAAAAGATGATTGAAAGAAAAGAATAAAAAGAAAGTAAATTAATAAAATAGAATAAATGTAAACAGGAGGGATAACATAAGGCAAATCTTCAAAATCAAGACTGTGACGTTACCCCACATGAAAAAAACTGATTAAAAGACAGGTCTTTAATTTACTTTAAAAATACACAGATAGATTATCATTCTAACATCCAGAGGCAGTGACATAAAAACAGAAAGCGCTCTCACCAGTAATTTTACAGGACGCATGAGGAACATTTAAAATCAGCCTGGAACATAAAATGATAGAGAACTACTTTTAATACTTAAGTACAAAAAATATTGAATACTTTAATACTTCTGCTTGAGTGTGGTGCTTAAAGAAGACTTCACCTTCTATTTAAGTCATTTTTTGGTAGAGAATCTGAACTTTTACTCAAGTCTGGGTCTCTGGTACTTCATACATCTCTGGGTGTGACACGATCCAACGTGATCATGTATAAGTAGTGATTTAGTGTTTACTGGAGACTGGACTGAGAATACAGACGCCTGACTGTAGAGCAAACTTTTAAAAAACTGCGATGACTTTGTGAATATATTTTTTTAATTATGCCTGCTGTTACTATTTGTAGCTGCAGTGTCTTTATGTCCTTTCACTGTCCTACAGGAGGACGTGTCTCTGAGTGTCTACCTTTGTCATCTACTGCTGAATCCATTCTCTGGGTCACAGTGACAACATACTCCAGCCCTCAGCTCAAAATAGTGTTTCCCTGGCTTACAAAGCGGAGGGGTCAACTGAGAACATGGAAGGGCGGAGTGAGGACTGCAGTCATCTCTCACATTACTCCCTCTCTATTGTCTCTACATACATTAGTCTGCAGGGCAGCAGTGACCTCTGACCTGCTCTGTTAAACCCCCCGAAAAGAAAGTGGAGATCAGGGCGGTACAGCGTGGGATTGTCTATTCCTAAGAGGTCTCATTATAGCAGCCGAGGGAACATTAGCTGGGATGGAGAGAGCCTTGGGAAATGTCTGGCGAGACATCTTTGTGTGGAGCTCTGGCTGTCTCCTCCCTGCTGAATCGAGATGTGGAGGAAAAAAAAGCTTTGCCATGTCATGTTAACCCAGTTGGAATTCAGTGTGGGGGAGAGCATTGTGACATTTAGTCTCAGAACTGGATCCACGAGTCTGCTGTGTATCTTATTTAGACAGTATTCAAACACAAGCTGTGGAGACATGAATTACTGAAATGCTTTCATTAGGAAGTTAAAGGAAACAGCTGTTGTCCATTAGGTCTTACAGGGACGTATTGTTTTGCTGAGTCTGGCTTTAATTGACGGTTTAAATCTCCACTCATGGTGCTCTACATGATTTTTCAGATGCTTTTCAACTCTTCCAAGGATGAAATTCAAATATTAAAATATCAGCTATATGAAGCCTTTTAGCCTCTTTCAGCCCTTTGTTTTAGTTTTCCAGCTCAACCCTTCACTCTAATCAACAGTCAACAGCAGCAGACGCTGCTTTCAGTGAATACGCTCTGATAAACCCACTGTACACTACCTGCTCAGCACTAAACAGCAGACAGACACCGTGAGGCTTCATCCACGATAATGTTACTAATACACTATAATGTGGAAACGCGTATCAATTGTTACGTTTAAATCTAGCGTCCAGACTTTAAATGCTGCTGAGCCCTGTTTCAGGGTGCTGTCAGACCTAGAGTTGTCTTGCTTTGGTCTGAATCAGGGACTCATGTTGTTCCAAAGTTGTATAATTGCCTAGAGTTGGTTGGTGTTCTCACGGCAGCATTTACAAGCGGACCAGATCAAATGCCTTGTGTGAGAAAGCTGCTCTTGATTGGTCAGAATTTCCATGTGGGAAAAATCCAGGAAGCAAACGTTGAAGAAGAGTACACTGTCAAGATAAATGTGACACTTTCTAATGTCACAATGGAGGGACAACTACGCAGGTTGATGTTAGCGCTGCTCATCGTGGACTATATTGCTGTCATTGTTCATTTGAGTCAAAGCATACAGTTTGAAAACGAGGCGCGGCTCCAACTAGAAAACAATGTTTTGATGCATTGGATGTGCTGAATGTGCATATTAAGGCAGTACAGGAGGAGGCACACATTAATAATCCTCCAGGACTGTAACATGCTCATGTTTAACCCAAACAATGTGTCATGTGACTGCAGTTGCTTCAGATCCAGGTCGGAACACGTTCTCACCACAAACCAACCTGCACCAGAGTTCTTTCTAACCAGACTGAGACCACCTCTTCAAGAAGGTCTCAGTCTGGTTGTTTTGGTGCACACCTGAGTGTGATTGCTGTGTTCACACCTGCCCAAACGAACCGCACTGAGGGGGCAAATGAACTTGAGTTAGACTGAACCTGAACCAAACAGGGCAGGTGTGAAAGCACACTCAGGTTGAAAACTCCTAGTTTGCCTGGACAGGTGTGAATGAAGACTTGTAATAACAATAATGCAGACATCTATGTTCGCTTCTCGATTGGGTCTTTTAAGTCACAGCGTGACAGGACAAAACAGTATAGCTTGGTCAACATTTCTTTTGGGATTTTATCCTTCTTGTGTGGGTAACACTCTCCTTTCTCATGACCTCCTGACCTGTCCTGCTCTGATATTTAACCATATTTGCTAGCACAATGCCCAAGACAAATTTCCCTAACGGGACAATAAAGTTCACCCTGACCTGACCTGATTTGCTCTGCATTGACTCTCAATCTGTTTACACCTGCCTTGACCACGTCATACTTTTGTTGCTTTCAGTAACAGTCCCACCTCTTTGACTGTCAAAGCAAAGAAAACTCTAAGCTACTTTTCTTCATCACCAGTCTTTTCTGTAACTGATCAACCAATCATAGAGTAGATGATCTGTCTCTATTACCACCTGCAAACGCCCAGTGTACAAGGATGGTCAGGCAATACGTGTTTTCAGGAGTGTTAGTAAGGATCGAGATTGACATGCTTGTGTGTACGGAGATCATTTTCATTCTAAAACACTGTTTTAAAATGAAAATATATTAGTGTGGGTGTGGCTTCTGAGAATAGCTGGTGACTGATGTGGAGAATTCAGCACCTAAAGAGACAGATGTTATTTTCAGGAATTAGTGGAGACCGAAGGTGAGCTAAAAGGAGTGTGAATAGTTCAAAAATACATATTGTTGTCCTCTTACCTATAATGGTATTTATCAGTCTAGATTGTTTTGGTGTGAGTTGCAAAGTGTTAGAGACATCGGCCGTAGAGATGTCTATCTTCTCTCCGATATAACGGAACTACATGGCAAGCGTGCATCTACTCATGGACGAGAGGCTCACGCTATGACAGTGTGAGATGTAAACATTAATGGCGTCCTCCTTCGGCTGAGCTTTAACATTAGCTAGCCCAGTAGTGCTAGGTGAGCCAGCAGTAGATGCACACTTCCTTCTGTGCAGTGATTCGGTTGGCAGATGTAATTCGGTAGAAAGAAAATAGTCTCCACATGAAACTGCTCACAGACAAGGTCTGTGGATTATCTTGAGTAACCTGGGTCATGATTTCTGGAAAGAGACATTGCTGTTGAGTTTTTCAAATGTATTATTTAGCTCTGTTGAGCACCACAAGCTGACGTGCCATCTAGTTCCATCATATTCAAGAGGTGACAGACATCTCTACGGCTGATATCTCCAACACTCTGCAACTCACACCAAAACAATCTCGACTGATACACTAGCTCTACATGTGAGAGAAAAAATGTGTTTTTGATTTGGGGGTGAACTGTCCCTTTAAATTGTGCTCAGAGAGAAAGCTAAACAAAATGTCACTGTGGTCATTCACGTGCTAGTGCAGTTCTCGTGACTCTAACTGTACAGACATTAACTGTAGGCACGAGAGAAAGAAAGAAAGAATATTTGGCAACATGTGATTTTGAAATTGCACCGTAGTCTTCCTCATGTGACACTTATCTTTATTGCAGTCGTGGATTGTGTTGCGATTAAGAATAAATGAACGACTGAATGAAGCGTTCTCTGCTAAAGACGGCTACAATCACTTGTGTTTTATAAAACGTGATGAAGAAAATAAACCTCCGCAGAAACAGGACTGTTGTTTACTTCATATGGTTAAACACACATCTAACAGAGCACTTAAAGGCCAGCTCGCTCAGACATTTTGATCTTTTTTTATATATGATAAATTACAGAGAGGAAATAAAATATAATTGTAGGGTAAGACAAAAAAAAGACTCTACCCTGGTCTCCCCAAAAACTCAGACTACCTTCCTGTCAGCCAAAAACAAAAAGGCAATATCCTCTACTCTCCGATGCATCAAGATACCTAAAGAATTAGCTGTGAGAATGCAGCACCTTACACACACACACACACACACACACACACACACACACACACACACACACACACACACAGTTTACTAGAGACAGCTGCAGGTTAAATGATAATGAGGACATTACGATGAATATTTATTAAGTGTGAGACTTAAAATTTTGTGTTTAGGCGTTTATAAATTTAATTTTAAATCATGTATGAGTGGTGAGTTTTTCAGTCTTTTATTTCCCTGTTTTCATTCTATCTTGTGGAAGCACTTTATAAATATGAGCTTTATAAATATATCCTTCTTTCTGACATTTAACAATGAAGACAGAGATGTCAGTGTCCTTGGGGGGTCATAGGTACATGTAATAAATTAGTGGTATGGGCGCTTTAAATAGCCACAGCTTTGTGTAATGACAGCTGTTCTGGCGCTGTCGGAGGGCCGCCATAATGCGACACAATCAGTGAAATTGCACGTCTTTGCTGTTCGGCTCATATGACGCAAACAAGTGATTCAGGGAGCGGTAATGAGGCTCGCACATATGTGTCCAGCTCCACAAAGACAACAATGAAAACAGAATCAGGAGAAAGCACAAGCAAACCACATACGTATGTCTGTCTTTGAGCGAACATACAGTTTATTCATGAATCTATTGGGAGTGTACCGACTGTCATTACATTCAAGGCTGCTGCTGAGGTTTTCAGATAAAGCTTCGAATGTCTGTCATATTTTATGGCAGACATTCATGCAATTCAGTGGATTAAATAAGTTAGTCTCTAAAATTAAATTAACTTACTTTAATAAATAATATAATTTACGTTGCTGTTAGACTGCTACTAGACAGCCTCGTTAATACAGGTGCATGCCTTTCGTTTTGAGCTGCGAGCCAGACAGCAAACTGTTTTTTGATCACAGTTTAACAGTGTTATTTTCTTAAAGGGTAAATGCAAACAAATATAGATTGAATGAAAATATTCCATTGGTTACAAACCACAGAATGCACTTCTGCCGTCACCATCTTGGTTTTTATTGGAGCCAAAAGTGACCATATTTGGGTGAGAGGCTGACGCTGCGAGGAGCGAGGGGGGATCTGACCAAGAGGCCGAGGACACTATCAGCAGACAGCCTGTCACTTAAAGCGGCAAATCTTTCTATACGGGACAGTTATAAAAAAAAATCCACCCCCTGTACAGTTGTCATGAAGAGGGATAGTAGCTGTAGAGACCCAAATCGTTTTTTGTACCAGCATGTTTATTTCTGCTGTACAGTTGGGCATGTTAACATGGAGGTCTGTGGGGATTAACTGGCCTCTGGAACCAGCCTCAAGTGGCCAGTAGAGGAACTGCAGTTTTTGACACTTTGGTTACCGCAAAAAAATAACCTGAAATACTGTGATATTATTTTGGGCCACCCCTCGTCTGAAACTTTCTTTGGTTGGTTAGGTTGGAGCCCATCCCAGCTGACACTGGGCGAGAGGCAGGGTTCACCCTGGACAGGTCACCAGACTATCATAAGCCCTTTTTAAATGGGAATTGTGCAAATTTGCAGGAAAGCCTAATCCGTCTTCTTTCAGCATTGGCAGTATAAAAACAAAATCGGGGAGTGCGGCAAATTGCTGCCTGCCTAATTCTGTTCATACAGAATGTGCCTTTTTCAGGGCAATGGGGGGCGTGAGCAAGTAACAAAACGTCTTACGCCTTGCTCAAAGGGAAGCCGCGGCTGGTCAGTCCTTCGGCGATTCTCTCGTACATCGGCCCGTCCTTCACGGTTCCCATCATCTGATGGTTAATGGCCTCCTCGTTAGCGAGGGCAAGGAGGGCGCGCAATTCTTTATCCCCCCAGTTGCTCATCTTCTGCTTTGCGTCTCCTTAGTGCTGCTAGATACTCATTCCTGCTATCAGCTATTTCCTGTTTTGAAGTCCACGCCAGTGGGTCGAACGTGCAGCGTCATCAACAGCCCCTCCCACAAGTCATCAACAGACCCTCCCGAGGTGGAAGGGCGCCTCGCTCTTTTTAGACCAAAACTGTTCCGCCAATATGACTACCCTACGAGGCGGAATTTTGGGCACCTCGGAACAACTCGCCAATCCGGCTCTGTGTGTCTACACGCTCGCAGCTTGCCAGCAAAACGGCCCAACATTCGTGGAAAATCTGGCAGTGTAAAAGGGGCTAGAGACAGTCAACCATTCACACTCACATTCACACCTACAGACAATTTAGAGTCACCAATTAACCTGCATGTCTTTGGACTGTGGGAGGAAGCCGGAGTACCTGGAGAAAACCCACGCTGACATGAGGGGAACATGCAAACTCTGCACATATAAGCTCTTCTTATATTATTATTATTATTATTATTATTATTATTAGGGAGCCCTTCTGTGCAGAGTTTGCATGTTCTCCCTGTGTCAGTGTGGGTTTCCTCCGGGTACTCCAGCTTCCTCCCACAGTCCAAAGACATGCAGGTTAACTGGTGACTCTAAATTGTCCGTAGGTGTGAATGTGAGTGTGAATGGTTGTCTGTCTCTATGTGTCAGCACTGTGATAGTCTGGTGACCTGTCCAGGGTGAACCCTGCCTCTCGCCCAGTGTCAGCTGGGATAGGCTCCAACCTAACCAACCAAAAGAAAGTTTCAGACGAGGGGTGGCCCAAAATAATATCACAGTATTTCAGGTTATTTTTTTGCGATAACCAAAGTGTCAAAAACTGCAGTTCCTCTACTGGCCACTTGAGGCTGGTTCCAGAGGCCAGTTAATCCCCACAGACCTCCATGTTAACATGCCCAACTGTACAGCAGAAATAAACATGCTGGTACAAAAAACGATTTGGGTCTCTATAGCTACTGTCCCTCTTCATGACAACTGTACAGGGGATGGATTTTTTTTAATAACTGGCTCGTTTACATTTTATTAAGGCTTAAAATTCAGTATAATTAAATATTTACTGCTTTAAGTGACAGGCTGTCTGCTGATAGTGTCCTCGGCCTCTTGGTCAGATCCCCCTCGCTCCTCCACAGCGTCAGCCTTTCGCCCAAATATGGTCACTTCTGACTCCAAAAAACCAAGATGGTGTCGGCCGAAGTGCTGAACTGGAAGCTTGAAAACAGGAGTCCTTAAACCAGTGGGTAACGTCATGGTAGCTGCGTCCATTATTTTTGCACTCTGTGGTTTGTAACCAATGGAATATTCTCATTTAATCTACATTTGTTTGCATTTACCCTTTAAGAAAATAACACTGTTAAACTGTGATCAAAAAACAGTTTGCTGTCTGTCTCGCAGCTCAAAAAGAAAGGTACGCACCTGTATTAACGAGGCTGTCTAGTAGCAGTCTAACAGCAACATAAATTATATTATTTATTAAAGTAAGCTGATTTAATTTTAAGAGACTAACTTATTTAATCCACTGAATTACTTAATTTAAATTGAGGATTTTTTTAATCGTCCAGGGTGAACCCTGCCTCTCAGCTCCAGCACTACTGCGACTCTCAAGAGGATCAGCGGTTACGGAAAATGAATGAATGATGATTATTATATGTAAAGTTCATTCATTAACTTTTATGAAGGGGAAGTATTTTTATAAATATATAAAAGGTATATTGCCAGTAAAATGTATAAGGTAAATGTTTATGTGTGTGTAGAAGAGCCTGTAACAGATCCTGTCGCACATTCCTGAGTTCACCTTTGCCCTCATTTTCTAAAACTGACAAAAACAAACATGGCTGCGCTCCAAACTGTGGTGAAGCTCCATATTTCTGCCACAGCACTCTGAAACTTTTGGGGTTTTTTCTGGGCAGGATGTGAGCCTTCTTGCCAATTGTCTTTGTTCACTTTGAGTGGTGAAAGTATGTCAGTGGGTTACATTGACACCAGTGCAGGGCTGGAGGGAAGGAGGAGCCGACGAACTGGGTCACATGGTTTCACACTCGACTCGAAACAGTCACTGCAAAAAAAGAAAAACCAGTCCTTCACACCGCTGAGTTGAGCCTCCAGCAGCTCTCCTCCTCAACTATCCCTGAATGGAATACGGTGTCTCTCACACACCAGCTGTGTTTTCATCTTTCGGTAGAATAAAGCGACGACGAGGACGAGAAGCTGCTCTGCTCAAACTTCAGGCTGCGGTTACATATGTCAGATATTTGACGGTGTGATTTGTCTTCGCCTCTCTGCTGCTCTCTGACGTGTTTCTGTCTGACACGGTTCAAGTGTTTGTTTAAATGTTGTAGCTTGGCAGCTTGTTTCTGTACCGGGATCAATCAGCGACTTTTTGTTGCTGAACACAAACAGAAAAACGGCTTCAGCACTGAGGTAGCATAGGAGGAGGAAAACCCCCAAAACTCTCACATATGGAGTCGACCAAAGCTGGTGAGTGGGCTTTAATTTGATTTAAATGACATTAAATGCAGCTTGTTGCAGCTGGTTTCAGCCTGTGTTCACATTCTGCCATTATAACCAGTGAGACAGGGTTTGGTAAAAGTAGCACGAGCTGTGTGATGGGAGACATTTTGGACAGTTTCCGGTGTTTTATCCACTTTAAAATGTTAAAGTCTGCACAGTGTGCTGTGTGTTAATATTAAAGTGGGTTAGGAGTGCCAGTGGGCTGTTGTTATTACCCAAGTAGATGACTTCAGCAGCACTGCAGTCGTCTCCTCTCACATGGACCCGTCGCTCTAGCCATGTGCACCTGTGTTTACGCTCCCCGTGCGTCGCCGCTGATTGGCCGAGCGGCGCCGTGACGTCGACATTGCATAATTTCCACCGTCGGGATGGCGTGGGGTCCGGCCGCGGGTACACGTGAGGCATCTCGCAGCAGCTCGCGGTGACCCAGTTTTCCCGGGGAAAAAAACATGCAGCTCCACGTGGGGGCGTGTTGAAAAATAGTCCATAGTTATGGTGCATTCACGGCCCATGGGACACAAAAAGCTCTTTGTATTTTATACAGGGTTATTCAGGGTTTGTGGTGGAAACATATTTCCAGAAATGGCAACCAGCGCAGATATCATGTGATTATTATGTGAATTGTGGCGTGACATTGTTTATTCAGTGAGTTCAGAGGTGTAATAGAAATAGTGTGGGGCTAATTGCTTTAAAAAACAAAGTAAAATGAATGTTTTTCAGCGCAGGTCACTTTATAGCTGCTGCTTAAAAAATAAATGTCAGGACAAAGATGACTCAATCTTTCTGAAGTATTTGGTGTAAGTAGGCCAACAGGTTTCTCATTGACTTGACAGTGTTAAACAGTCGTCATCTCTTATGGTACTAAAATGCATCATAGTTTTCTTGATTCATTTTTTCTACCTTTGTCTAATTGAACTGAATAAATTAATCTAAAAGAGGAAGTTTGGAAGTTGTGCTTTCCAGGGTTTTTAAAAGCCTCATGTTACCTAACACACAACATGTCTGCCCAGTTTTCTGTGCAAAATAATATGCAGTATTATAAGAAATAAATACAGAATATTTCCAGTCGGTAGTGCTATTTATTAATCGTCAGTGTTTTTCTGATAGTCCTCAGAGAAATCCTAAAAATACAAGGAACCCTAATGTGTCACTCAGCCCATATCTGCGCGTGTTCGTTAAGGTTAAATAAAATCGACCCATTTAGGACGCCATTTGTGATGGAGCCCGTCTCTGTGAATGGCTGCAGGGATGGGCCAGACTACCTACCACACACACCCTAGTGAAGCTGACATTATGTAATGGCTGTTACCTAATCACTGAGAATGGCAGGGAGAGAAATCAGGTCAGCCTATGTCGAGGGGGGAAAACCGGCTCAGCGACAGCAGCAGCCTGTCTGCTCGGCTCCTACTGGCTGACGAAGCCGTTGTCGTAGTATGATCTGCCCTCTTTATGTTAAGCTCGTCGGTTCCACAGCGAAACTGCCAGGAGCCGGTGATAGTTACAGTCACGGTATATTTCATTTGAGGGAGAGGAAGCAGCAGGGAGTTGGCATGAGCAGGGACAGAAGAGACAAAGAAGGAAAGCGCCACCTACAGAAACTTGGATATCATCGACAGAAAATTAAATAATTATGATGTCTCGATAGAGACAGCGTTTGATAGACTGATGATTATTAGGAACATTTCTGCTGAAACACCAGATTAACAAGTAGACATGTTTGATTTTGTTGCATCTTATCACAGAAAATAAAAATAATGTGGGAATTAAAGGATAAAACAGGCGTTAATTTACATTTTTCTTTTCAACAAATTCCATAAAAAACATAATCTTTTTCACCTATCCTGCGTGGCAGCTTTAACCCCACTGGTTCCTGTTAAAAACAAACAAATACACAGCAACAAATACATAGCTTTATTTTTAAGAAATAATCAGTAGTTTCCTAAAACAGCTGGGCACTGTAGTTTTTTATTAAACGTCACTCAAACAGGAGGAAATAGTGAATATGTTAGGGACTATTTTCTGCAGCAGATTTATACACATTACTTTCTTTTGGCCTATTGCAGTCATTCTCAAATGATTTATAATAATGTGCCCATTAAAAATATTTTTTCATCCAAGCACCCACCACCCACAGATCAGCGCAAAACAATTCTGGTAAAAACACACAGTAAACAAACATAAACATGAGTTTAAGACAGGTAAAGATTGCACTGAAAAAAGGAAAATTACATTACATTTACATTTTTTATTGAGCTTACTATTGTATAAATATTTTAGGTGTCATGCATGACTGATATTTTTAAAATTGACATTATAAAAGTACCCCCTGCAGTACTCCAAATTACCCCTAGAGGTACCTGTACACCCATTTGAGAGACAATTTTATTGAGTATTTGTGGGAGCAGGGTGGTGTTTGTGGGATAAAGTCAGAGTAAACTACAGTGTGTGTGTTCATGGTAATGCAGGAACATGTCAGTGTTGAGTTGTTGCTGCTGTCTCCGTCATCATGGCCTATTTCTCTCCGTTGTACACCAGGAGGCGTAATAGCCTATATCAGCTCGTCCAGCTCTGCCTCCAGCCCAGAGTCCTGCCACAGCGACTCCTCCAATGGCAGCTACCAGTCATCCTCTCCCCCCCACGGCTCCTCGCCTAGCCGCCACCAGCTGGGTCAGCGCGCCGACTCTACACTCCCCGCCGGTGGCCAAAACCTTCCAGGGACTCAGAAAAGCGGACGCTCCTCCTCCACTGCAAAATGTGGCATCACAAGTAAGACGGTCACTTCGTTATTCGTTGTGATTTTATTTTTAGATGCATAGTAATGTAACATATGACTTCAGGCGCTTGAACATTCAGAATCACGACATATGTTGATGTATCAATCAGAAATCAACGGCCTGGTGCTGCTGTGTAAGGTGTGTGGCGACGTGGCGTCTGGTTTCCACTACGGCGTCCATGCCTGCGAGGGCTGCAAGGTGAGGGCGGGGGCCGGGCTCCGTCCCCACACACACACACACACACACACACACACACGACACAGAAACAGAATTATTTTCCCAGCTACATGGTAATGAGTGTTGCAGTGACTTGGGCAGCAGCTGAAGTGGGTCACTGCAGGCGCCGCCATCTGCACAGCTACAACCGGAGACTCAGTAAAACTAGTTCACTCTCCCCATATTTATATCAGCTGTCCCCTCATACTTCACTTTGCTGCGTGGCCTAGTTAACTGTGGGGAGCAGCACTCAGTGACACACCACAGTACTTCTCAGAGGAGAAACACACACACACTCATGGTTTAGACTGATATGTTGTGTTGTGAATCAAAGTGTATCATGTGTCATCACAGCGTGCTCTTTGTCCGTGTGAACACACAGGGCTTCTTCAGGAGGAGCATCCAGCAGAACATCCAGTATAAGAAGTGCCTTAAGAACGAGAGCTGCCCCATCATGAGGATCAACCGGAACCGCTGCCAGCAGTGCCGCTTCAAGAAATGCCTGATGGTGGGGATGTCCAGAGACTGTGAGTACCTGTAGTAATTACCGTCAGGCTCATTAGAGCAGCACTCACTGATTCAGCCTCTCGAGAGCAGAGTCACTCAGATGCTTACGTGTTGTGTGAATTAACAGACCTACTTTGTACTGTTGATAAACTGTAGAAAACAAAGGTGAGTCCGTCTGACATGATTCTCTTCTCTCCGTTCAGCTGTGCGCTTTGGCCGAATCCCCAAGCGTGAGAAACAGCGCATGCTGCTGGAGATGCAGAGTGCCATGAACAACATGATGAACAACAGCCAGCTGCACAGCCAGCTGCACAGCAGCCAGACGCTGCCTATCGGCAAACCTCTGCCGGCCAGTGCCACGGAACCTACCTCAGAGGACACCGGCCCCGCCCCCTCCAGCTCTTCAGCCTCCTCACCGTGCTCCAGCCAATCCGAATCCAGCCCCGACCCTGAGCCCACCGTGGCCATGGACACCAGCCCCAGCTCGGCGTCGCCCAGCTCGTCGGACAGCGGCGAGGAGGAGGTGATTGGCTCGGTGACCAGGGCCCACCAGGAGACCTTCATGTACAACCAGGAGCAGAGCAGCCTGACAGCCGAGGCTCCGCCCCCAACAGGCCCCTTGAACAGTGGCTCATCGAAAAACATCCCTAACCTCCGGACTGAGGAGCGGCAGGACGCCTGGAACCATCACAACAACCTGGTTACCATGGCAGCACAAGACCCGCCCTCTAGCCACGGCCCCCAGGTTCAAGAGGAGAACACCGCCAACCACTGCCCCTTCAGGTTATCAAGGAGCGCTGCAGCTAGCCACTGTCCAGCCTACACACACGGAGCTTTCGGAGGTCCGTCCTCAGAGGGCCCCGCCAACGGGGCCTGCAGCGGGCCCCTGTGGAGAGGAGGCAACCGAATGCATCTGGTAAGATACAAGGAAATGAGAGAGGTGCAACAAGGAATGTTAATTAATTTTTTTGGCCACTTGGGGGCAGCAAAACAAACACAACATCTGACCTCTGACCTCTGTCCTCTGTCTTCTGTCCCACCCTCAGGTTTGTCCCATGAACACTTCTCCTTTCGTCGACCCTCAGAAGTCTGGCCACGAGGTGTGGGAGGAGTTTTCCCACAGCTTCACCCCGGCTGTCAGGGAGGTGGTGGAGTTTGCCAAGAAGATCCCAGGCTTCCGAGACCTGTCCCAGCACGACCAGGTCAGCCTGCTGAAGGCTGGCACCTTTGAGGTACGTCGTAATTCTGTTAGCCATGGATATTCCTCAGTTTTTCTTAGAAAGCTGATGTTCTGATGTCAGAGCAGCTGCACCCAGACTGACGTGGTGTTGTCGCTCTCCAGGTTTTGGTGGTTCGCTTTGCTTCTCTCTTCGATGTGAAAGATCGCACCGTCACCTTCCTGGGTGGCAAGAAATACAGCGTGGACACTCTGAGGGCCATGGGGGCCGGGGACCTGCTCAACTCCATGTTTGACTTCAGTGAGAAGCTCATCAACCTGGGCCTGAGTGAGGAGGAGATGAGCCTCTTCACTGCCGTGGTTCTGGTCTCCGCAGGTGGGTTTGCTGTGGTTGTCACAGCAAGTAGATACTGTTAATGAACATACCACAGACATGTATACCAGTACATGTAAAGTAAAGCTGTTAATAGTAAAAAATTTGATTCCGTACAAAATGTTTATTGGGTGCTAACATTAGCACACCAAAAATTAGCTCTGGCACTATGTGTCACTTTGTACAGTGTAGGAATCTTTAGGTGAGAGAAACCTTCCCAAACCTTTTGCCTATTGACCTAGTAAAGCAGTGCAATGCCAATCTACAGGCCACTTGTTGTCAACCAAAAAGCCACATGGAGCTGGAGCCAGCAGGTAGCTAGCTTAGCTTAGCATAAAGAATGGAAATGGGGAAACCATCATAAAAGACATCATAAAAACGCAACATACTATTTTAGCAAGTTCCTTTTAGCTGTTTATGTCTAGGGCCTTTACGGTGAAGGAGGTGGATCTGATGTGTGTTGCCTCTGTTAAGGTTGAAAGTAATAAAAAATAATAAAATTTGGTGTCTTGGTTCAGACTGCGGGGCCTCCGTGTTTTTGGTTAATATTTTACGATCCTCGTAAATATAGGCACAGTGGGATTGGTTGATGCCTTTATTCACAGTGCAAAAGTGTCAAAAAATCGACTGCATTTCTAAAAAAATTTAGGAGGATGTACAAAGGCCTCGTCCTTGCCGCAGCAGCCAGGTTCGATTCTGCGGCCCCCTGCTGCATGTCGTTCCCTCTCCTCCTTTAGCTTAGCTGTCCTATCAATCAAACGCGAAATGCCCAAAAAATAATCTTTAAAAAAAAAAAGTACTCATGACAAAAACAACAATACATACCATACCATAATACATAAAAAATGTATTATGGTGTGAATTAACATCACACGATAAAACGCCTCCAGTGTGTAAAGGTCTTAATGCTCATTTATACTCCCTTTACGTATACGGAAAAAAAATACGTCTGTTTAAAACATTGTAAACGTCAGTGCCCTCATGCTTCAATGCTGTTGGCATAGATGCAGCCAATAGATGGCACTAGAGAGTCAAAAGTCTCACACAACAAAAGAGGTGACAGTGAAGGAGATCATAATACTGTACCTTTAAACGGAGGCAGCGTTGTAGACCGTGGTGGTCTGTGCAGCCATTATATACATCCCAACATGTGGATGGAGAATTCTTTTAACTATTTTCACTATATAATACTGTATATTCTTATATATTACCAATTTGTTCTGTTTAAAATTTCTTGGTTATCTCCTGCGGTCATATCTCGCTTGCTTTTTATGCGTTTCGTATAGACAGGAGGCTCCGTCTGTCTCCGTTTCTGTGTCCGTCTCCAGATCTAACATTGAGCACAAATGAACCCATAAAGCTCTCTAATTAACACAGTGTTTGTACAGATGTTTCAACCTTTAGACGGAGCAAGGCTTGCAGTTTCCTGCTGCTTCTAGTCTGGCTGCTGGCTATAGACTTATATTTAATGAACAGATATGAGAGACAGGGTGATATTGATCTCTATATCTTACTGTGAATAAGAAAAAAAAAAACACTTTTTTTGTACCTGAATAATGATAAAAAATTGACCTAAGTCTGTGACCCAAACTTGTGTTTTTCTTGTTATTTTTAATTCCTACACTCCAAAATGTCTCAGTATAACACTGTCGCTGTCCGTTCATCCCAGATCGCTCAGGCATCGAGAACGTGAACTCAGTGGAGGCCCTTCAGGAGACGCTGATCCGCGCCTTGCGAAGCCTCATCACCAAGAACCACCCCAACGAGTCGGCCATCTTCACCAAGCTGCTGCTCAAACTGCCCGACCTGCGCTCGCTCAACAACATGCACTCTGAGGAGCTGCTGGCCTTCAAGGTCCATTCCTGAAGATTCCTCCAGTACTTGACACCCCGACACAAACTGTACCGGCCTGTGACCGGCACCTGGAGGGCCACACGGACCACCGGCTCCGCCTCACCTCCCAACCAACCACACCTGCACCTCCATACTTCTCCCGTGAGACTGTGGGCTCCGCTCCTTCAGTCTGTAAACCGAACTAAAGCTCAAACCTGACATTGAAAAGGGGAAGAAGACCATAAAATGTTTCTTGTACTGTACTGTAGGGCGTAACTGCCTGTGTGATGGTGATGCGTACATACAGACACACTGATTGATGTATATGTTTCTTGTGTTTGTGTGTAGCATACTGTATGTTTGCAACTGTACAAACATTAGAAGCACTTTTCTGTATAGTGTAGACTGGTATTTTTGCATTCATAGTGCAATATGTGACTGCTTTTTGATTTTTAGCTGTATAGTGAGGAGTCGAGAAACTTGTTGATGCTTCTCAGTGGCACACATTAATTTGAATAGGTGCTCATGAGGTAAAGGGGAAGTTGTAGAGCTAAATATTCCCCAGACACTGAAAGTGAAAAACTGACAGAGTTAGAATTCTCTTTAAAAATCTACAAGAAAAAAACAAAGCAGACGACAATGAGAGGAATGTGGACGTAAAGCTGCTACGAGTCCCAGCGAAATAAGAGAATGTTGTTTAATCTGAATGAATTAGGGAAGCAAACAAAGGCTTTTCACGCAGTCGTGGAAAGCTGTTTTTTTGTCAGTTGCTGGTCACTTTCTTCTAAATTATTTGGGCATTGTGACAAATCAAATGCATCAGTGTCACTCTAGTGTGTGCTGATTTCAAGTCCGTTGAAATTCAGAAACCCTGAACCAGTGGAGATACTTTTCCCCGATATTTTTCTCCTTAAGAAAAAAAAAAGGTATTTCCGAAATCCCGGAGTCTGCTGTGCTGTGTGCCCCAGGTGGCGTTGACTTTCCCCACCTGCCAAGCACCTGACTCAGACGTGTTGCTGTCAGACACTGGGCGGTAGAGAGAACGTCGTCTTGCAGTCACCAGCAACTCTTACTTGCTTGAATCAACATTTCTGTTTTACAAAACTGTACAGACTTTAGCTGAGTGTAATTAAACTGACTAGGTAGGACTATTCCACATAAAATATTGATTGTAACGTCACTGAAGTGATTGTAATGTAATGAAATAAGCTGAGTCGAGGTGACAGCTGAGTTGCTGATGTTCAGATATTTTGCGATGCCATCTTTTTTTGTTCCCTGTCGATGAATTCAGAATGTCTGGCCTTTGAATATCCAGAGCTTCTGTCATTGTGTTAACATTGCTGACATGTGGTTCTGTTCTCCTCTGTGAAAGGATTGCAGTATGCGTAGATTTCTATATAAATATATACATACTATCATACATACATTACTGTATAGATGAATATATCTATATAAATAAATTTTATAAATGCAGTTTATGCTGTGGAGTGGTTATTGAATTTGTCTGGTTGTCATTTAGTTGAGCAGAATCAATTTTTCATGATTTTTGATGACATACTATACTATGACTTTTTTTCATGATTTCTGATGACATACTATACTATGACTTTTTTTCATGATTTCTGACAACATACTATACAATGACTTTTTTTCATGATTTTTGATGACATACTATACTATGACATTTTTCATGATTTTGGACGACGTACTATACTATGACTTTTTATCATGACTTCTGATGACATACTATACTATGACTTTTTTTCATGATTTTTGATGACATACTATACTATGACTTTTTTCATGATTTTGGACGACGTACTATACTATGACTTTTTATCATGATTTTTGATGACATACTGCACTATGACTTTTTTTCATCTTTCTGGACGACATACTATACTATGACTTTTTTTTTACAATTTCTGACGACATACTATACTATGACTTTTTATCATGATTTTGGACGACATACTATACTATGACTTTTTTTATGATTTCTGACGACATACTATACTATGACTTTTTATCATGATTTTGGACGACATATTATACTATGACTTTTTTTTATGATTTCGGACGACATACTATACTATGACTTTTTTTTAATGATTTTTGACGACATACTATACTATGACTTTTTATCATGATTTTTGATGACATACTATACTATGACTTTTTATCATGATTTTGGACCACATACTATACTATGACTTTTTATCATGATTTTGGACGACATACTATACTATGACTTTTTTTTACGATTTCTGACGACATACTATACTATGACTTTTTATCATGATTTTGGACGACATACTATACTATGACTTTTTTTTATGATTTCTGACGACATACTATACTATGACTTTTTATCATGATTTTGGACGACATACTATACTATGACTTTTTTTTATGATTTCGGACGACATACTATACTATGACTTTTTTTTAATGATTTTTGACGACATACTATACTATGACTTTTTATCATGATTTTTGATGACATACTATACTATGACTTTTTTTTATGATTTCTGACGACATACTATACTATGACTTTTTTTTTATGATTTCTGACGACATACTATACTATGACTTTTTTTTTATGATTTCTGACGACATACTATACTATGACTTTTTTTCATGTTTTTTCACGACATACTATACTATAATTTTTTTTCATAATTTTTGATGACATACTATACTATGACTTTTTATCATGATTTTGGACGACATACTATACTATGACTTTTTTTTTATAATTTTGGACGACATACTATACTATGACTTTTTTTTATGATTTCTGACGACATACTATGCTATGACTTTTTATCATGATTTTTGATGACATACTATACTATGACTTTTTTTTACGATTTCTGACGACATACTATACTATGACATTTTTCATGATTTTGGACGACATACTATACTATGACTTTTTATCATGATTTTTGACGACATACTATACTATGACTTTTTTTATGCTTTTTGATGACATACTATACTATGACTTTTTTCATGTTTTTTCACGACATACTACTATGACTGTTTTCATGTTTTTTGACGACATACGATACTATGACTTTTTTTCATAATTTTTGATGACATACTATACTATGACTTTTTTTTATGATTTCTGATGACATACTATACTATGACTTTTTATCATGATTTTTGACGACATACTATACTATAACTTTTTCATGATTTTGGACGACATACTATACTATGACTTTTTATCATGATTTTTGATGACATACTATACTATGACTTTTTATCATGATTTCTGATGACATACTATACTATGACTTTTTTTTATGATTTTTGATGACATACTATACTATGACTTTTTATCATGATTTTGGACGACATACTATACTATGACTTTTTATCATGATTTTGGACGACATACTATACTATGACTTTTTTTTTACGATTTCTGACGACATACTATACTATGACTTTTTTTTATGATTTCGGACGACATACTATACTATGACTTTTTTTTATGATTTCTGACGACATACTATACTATGACTTTTTATCATGATTTTGGACGACATACTATACTATGACTTTTTTTTACGATTTCTGACGACATACTATACTATGACTTTTTTTTATGATTTCGGACGACATACTATACTATGACTTTTTTTTAATGATTTTTGACGACATACTATACTATGACTTTTTATCATGATTTTTGATGACATACTATACTATGACTTTTTTTTATGATTTCTGACGACATACTATACTATGACTTTTTTTTTATGATTTCTGACGACATACTATACTATGACTTTTTTTCATGTTTTTTCACGACATACTACTATGACTGTTTTCATGTTTTTTGACGACATACTATACTATAATTTTTTTTCATAATTTTTGATGACATACTATACTATGACTTTTTATCATGATTTTGGACGACATACTATACTATGACTTTTTTTTATGATTTCTGACGACATACTATACTATGACTTTTAATCATGATTTTGGACGACATACTATACTATGACTTTTTTTTACGATTTCTGACGACATACTATACTATGACTTTTTATCATGATTTTGGACGACATACTATACTATGACTTTTTTTTATGATTTCGGACGACATACTATACTATGACTTTTTTTTAATGATTTTTGACGACATACTATACTATGACTTTTTATCATGATTTTTGATGACATACTATACTATGACTTTTTTTTATGATTTCTGACAACATACTATACTATGACTTTTTTTTTATGATTTCTGACGACATACTATACTATGACTTTTTTTTTATGATTTCTGACGACATACTATACTATGACTTTTTTTCATGTTTTTTCACGACATACTACTATGACTGTTTTCATGTTTTTTGACGACATACTATACTATAATTTTTTTTCATAATTTTTGATGACATACTATACTATGACTTTTTATCATGATTTTGGACGACATACTATACTATGACTTTTTTTTTATGATTTTGGACGACATACTATACTATGACTTTTTTTTATGATTTCTGACGACATACTATGCTATGACTTTTTATCATGATTTTTGATGACATACTATACTATGACTTTTTTTTACGATTTCTGACGACATACTATACTATGACATTTTTCATGATTTTGGACGACATACTATACTATGACTTTTTATCATGATTTTTGACGACATACTATACTATGACTTTTTTTATGCTTTTTGATGACATACTATACTATGACTTTTTTCAGGTTTTTTCACGACATACTACTATGACTGTTTTCATGTTTTTTGACGACATACGATACTATGACTTTTTTTCATAATTTTTGATGACATACTATACTGTGACTTTTTTTATGATTTCTGATGACATACTATACTATGACTTTTTATCATGATTTTTGACGACATACTATACTATGACTTTTTCATGATTTTGGACGACATACTATACTATGACTTTTTTCATGTTTTTTCACGACATACTACTATGACTGTTTTCATGTTTTTTGACGACATACTATACTATGACTTTTTTTCATAATTTTTGATGACATACTATACTATGACTTTTTTTTATGATTTCTGATGACATACTATATTATGACTTTTTATCAGGACTTTTGACGACATACTATACTATGACATTTTTCATGATTTTGGACGACATACTATACTATGACTTTTTTTTACGATTTCTGACGACATACTATACTATGACTTTTTTTATGATTTCTGACGACCTACTATACTATGACTTTTTCATGATTTTGGACGACATACTATACTATGACTTTTTTTTTTACGATTTCTGACGACATACTATACTATGACTTTTTTTTATGATTTCTGACGACATACTATTCTATGACTTTTTTTTACGATTTCTGACGACATACTATACTATGACTTTTTATCACGATTTTTGACAACATACTATAGTATGACTTTTTTTCATGGTTTTTGACGACATACTATACTATGACTTTTTTCATGATTTTGAACGACATACTATACTATGACTTTTTTTTGTGATTTCTGACGACATACTATTCTATGACTTTTTTTCATGATTTCTGACGACATACTATACTATGACTTTTTTTTATGATTTCTGACGACATACTATACTATGACTTTTTTAATGATTTTGGACGACATACTATACTATGACTTTTTTTTATGATTTCTGACGACATACTATACTATGACTTTTTTTCATGATTTTGGATGACATACTATACTACGACTTTTTTTTAAGATTTCTGACGATATACTATACTATGACTTTTTTTCATGATTTTGGACGACATACTATACTATGGCTTTTTTTTATGATTTCTGACAACATACTATACTATGACTTTTTTTTATGATTTCTGACGACATAGTATACTATGACTTTTTTAATGATTTTGGACGACATACTATACTATGACTTTTTATCATGATTTCTGACGACATACTATACTATGACTTTTTTAATGATTTTGGACGACATACTATACAATGACTTTTTTTCATGATTTTGGACGACATACTATACTGACTTTTTTTTAACATTTCTGACGACATACTATACTTTGACTTTTTTTCATGATTTTGGACGACATACTATACTATGACATTTTTTCTTGTTTTCTCACGACATACTACTATGACTTTTTTTCATGATTTTGGACCACATACTATACTATGACTTTTTTTCATAATTTTTGATGACATACTATACTATGACTTTTTATCATGATTTTTGACGACATACTATACTATGACATTTTTCATGATTTTGGACGACATACTATACTATCACTTTTTTTTACGATTTCTGACGACATACTATACTATGACTTTTTTTATGATTTCTGACGACGTACTATACTATGACTTTTTTTTACAATTTCTGACGAGATACTATACTATGACTTTTTTTTATGTTTTCTGATGACATACTATACTATGGCTTTTTTTCATGGTTTTTGACGACATACTATACTATGACTTTTTTTTATGATTTCTGACGACATACTATTCTATGACTTTTTTTTCATGATTTCTGACGACATACTATACTATGACATTTTTAATGATTTTGGACGACATACTATGCTATGACTTTTTATCGTGATTTCTGACGACATACTATACTATGACTTTTTATCGTGATTTCTGACGAGATAATATTCTATGACTTTTTTTACATGATTTCTGACGACATACTATACTATGATATTTTTAATGATTTTGGACGACATACTATACTATGACTTTTTATCGTGATTTCTGACGACATACTATACTATGACTTTTTATCGTGATTTCTGACGACATACTATTCTATGACTTTTTTTTCATGATTTCTGACAACATACTATACTATGACATTTTTAATGATTTTGGACGACATACTATACTATGACTTTTTTTTATGATTTCTGATGACATACTATACTTTGACTTTTTTTCATGATTTTGGACGACATACTATACTATGACTTTTTTTCATGATTTTGGACGACATACTATACTATGACTTTTTTAAATGATTTTGGACGACATACTATACTATGACTTTTTTCCTTGTTTTTTGACGACATACTATACTGTGACTTTTTTTCATGTTTTTTGACGACATACTATACTATGACGTTTTTTCATGATTTTGGACGACATACTATACTATGACTTTTTTAAATGATTTTGGACGACATACTATACTATGACTTTTTTTCATGATTTTTGATGACATACTATACTATGACTTTTTTTTATGATTTTTGACGACATACTATACTATGACATTTTTCATGATTTTGGACGACATACTATACTATGACTTTTTTTTACGATTTGGGACGACATACTATACTATGACTTTTTCATGATTTTGGACGACATACTATTCTATAACTTTTTTTACGATTTCTGACGACATACTATACTATGACTTTTTTTTATGATTTCTGACGACATACTATACTATGACTTTTTTTTACGATTTCTGACGACATACTATACTATGACTTTTTATCACGATTTTTGACGACATACTATACTATGACTTTTTTTCATGATTTCTGACGACATACTATACTATGGCTTTTTTTCATGGTTTTTGACGACATACTATACTATGACTTTTTTTTATGATTTCTGACGACATACTATTCTATGACTTTTTTTCATGATTTCTGACGACATACTATACTATGACGTTTTTCATGATTTTGGACAACTTACTATACTATGACTGTTTTTTATGATTTCTGACGACATACTATACTATGACTTTTTTTAATGATTTTGGACGACATACTATACTATGACTTTTTTTTATGATTTCTGACGACATACTATACTTTGACTTTTTTTCATGATTTTGGACGACATACTATACTATGACTTTTTTTCTTGTTTTTTGACGACATACTATACTGTGACTTTTTTTCATGTTTTTTGACGACATACTATACTATGACTTTTTTTCATGTTTTTTGACGACATACTATACTATGACGTTTTTTCATGATTTTGGACGACATACTATACTATGACTTTTTTTAATGATTTCTGACGACATACTATACTATGACTTTTTATCATGATTTTTGATGACATACTATACTATGACTTTTTTTAATGATTTCTGACAACATACGATACTATGACTTTTTATCACGATTTTTGACGACATACTATACTATGACTTTTTATCATGATTTTTGACGACATACTATACTATGACATTTTTCATGATTTTGATCATAGTAGTATGTCGTGAAAAAACATGAAAAAAAGTCATAGTATAGTATGTCGTCAAAAACCATGATAAAAAGTCATAGTATCGTATGTTGTCAGAAATTATAAAAAAAAGTCATAGCATAGTATGTCATCAAAAATCATGATAAAAAGTCACAGTATAGTATGTCATCAGAAATCATGATAAAAAGTCATAGTATAGTATGTCGTCAAAAACCATGATAAAAAGTCATAGTATAGTATGTTGTCAGAAATCACAAAAAAAGTCATAGTATAGTATGTCGTCAAAAATTATGAAAAAAAGTCATAGTATAGTATGTCGTCAGAAATCATGATAAAAAGTCACAGTATAGTATGTCGTCAAAAAACAAGAAAAAAAGTCATAGTATAGTATGTTGTCAGAAATCATAAAAAAAGTCATAGTATAGTATGTCATCAGAAATCATGATAAAAAGTCATAGTATAGTATGTCATCAGAAATCATAAAAAAAGTCATACTATAGTATGTCATCAGAAATCATGATAAAAAGTCACAGTATAGTATGTCGTTAGAAATCATAAAAAAAAGTCATAGTATAGTATGTCATCAGAAATCATGGTAAAAAGTCACAGTATAGTATGTCATCAGAAATCATGATAAAAAGTCACAGTATAATATGTCGTCAGAAATCATGATAAAAAGTCATAGTATAGTATGTCGTCCAAAATCATGAAAAATGTCATGGTATAGTATGTCGTCAAAAATCATGATTAAAAAGTCATAGTATAGTATGTCGTCAGAAATCATAAAAAAAAGTCATAGTATAGTATGTCGTCAAAAATCATGATAAAAAGTCATAGTATAGTATGTCGTCAGAAATCGTGATAAAAAGTCATAGTATAGTATGTCATCAGAAATCATGATAAAAAGTCACAGTATAGTATGTCGTCAGAAATCGTGATAAAAAGTCATAGTATAGTATGTCATCAGAAATCATGATAAAAAGTCATAGTATAGTATGTCATCAGAAATCATGATAAAAAGTCATAGTATAGTATGTTGACAGAAATCATAAAAAAAGTCATAGTATAGTATGTCGTCAAAAATTATGAAAAAAAGTCATAGTATAGTATGTCGTCAAAAAACAAGAAAAAAAGTCATAGTATCGTATGTTGTCAGAAATCATAAAAAAAGTCATAGTATAGTATGTTGTCAAAAATTATGAAAAAAAGTCATAGTACAGTATGTCATCAAAAATCATGATAAAAAGTCATAGTATAGTATGTCATCAAAAATCATGATAAAAAGTCATAGTATAGTATGTCGTCAAAAATCATGATAAAAAGTCATAGTATAGTATGTCGCCAGAAATCATAAAAAAAAGTCATAGTATAGTATGTCGTCAGAAATCATAAAAAAAAGTCATAGTATAGTATGTCCTCAGAAATCATGATAAAAAGTCATAGTATAGTAGGTCATCAGAAATCATAAAAAAAAGTCATAGTATAGTATGTCGTCAGAAGTCATAAAAAAAAGTCATAGTATAGTATGTCATCAGAAATCATGGTAAAAAGTCACAGTATAGTATGTCGTCAGAAATCATGATAAAAAGTCATAGTATAGTATGTCGTCCAAAATCATCAAAAATGTCATCGTATAGTATGTCGTCAAAAATCATGATTAAAAAGTCATAGCATAGTATGTCGTCAGAAATCATAAAAAAAAGTCATAGTATAGTATGTCGTCAAAAATCATGATAAAAAGTCATAGTATAGTATATCGTCAGAAATCATAAAATAAAAGTCATAGTATAGTATGTCATCAGAAATCATGGTAAAAAGTCACAGTATAATATGTCGTCAAAAATCATGAAAAAAAGTCATAGTATAGTATGTCGTCCAAAATCATGATTAAAAAGTCATAGTATAGTATGTCGTCAGAAATCATAAAAAAAAGTCATAGTATAGTATGTCGTCAAAAATCATGATAAAAAGTCATAGTATAGTATGTCGTCAGAAATCGTGATAAAAAGTCATAGTATAGTATGTCATCAGAAATCATGATAAAAAGTCACAGTATAGTATGTCGTCAGAAATCATGATAAAAAGTCATAGTATAGTATGTCATCAGAAATCATGATAAAAAGTCATAGTATAGTATGTTGTCAGAAATCATAAAAAAAGTCATAGTATAGTATGTCGTCAAAAATTATGAAAAAAAGTCATAGTATAGTATGTCGTCAAAAAACATGAAAAAAAGTCACAGTATAGTATGTCGTCAAAAGACAAGAAAAAAAGTCATAGTATCGTATGTTGTCAGAAATCATAAAAAAAGTCATAGTATAGTATGTCGTCAAAAATTATGAAAAAAAGTCATAGTACAGTATGTCATCAAAAATCATGATAAAAAGTCATAGTATAGTATGTCATCAAAAATCATGATAAAAAGTCATAGTATAGTATGTCGTCAGAAATCATAAAAAAAAGTCATAGTATAGTATGTTCTCAGAAATCATGATAAAAAGTCATAGTATAGTATGTCATCAGAAATCATAAAAAAAAGTCATAGTATAGTATGTCGTCAGAAATCATAAAAAAAGTCATAGTATAGTATGTCGTCAGAAATCATGAAAAAAAGTCATAGTATAGTATGTCGTCAAAAATCATGATAAAAAGTCATAGTATCGTATGTTGTCAGAAATCATAAAAAAAAGTCATAGTATAGTATGTCATCAAAAATCATGATAAAAAGTCATAGTATAGTATGTCGTCAGAAATCATGATAAAAAGTCATAGTATAGTATGTCATCAAAAATCATGATAAAAAGTCATTGTATAGTATGTCGTCAGAAATCATTAAAAAAAGTCATAGTATAGTATGTCGTCAGAAATCATAAAAAAAAGTCATAGTATAGTATGTCGTCAAAAATTATGAAAAAAAGTCATAGTACAGTATGCCATCAAAAATCATTAAAAAAGTCATAGTATAGTATGTCATCAGAAATCATGATAAAAAGTCATAGTATAGTATGTCATCAAAAATCATGATAAAAAGTCATTGTATAGTATGTCGTCAGAAATCATAAAAAAAAGTCATAGTATAGTATGTCGTCAGAAATCATAAAAAAAAGTCATAGTATAGTATGTCATCAGAAATCATGATGAAAAGTCATAGTATAGTATGTCATCAGAAATCATGATAAAAGGTCATAGTATAGTATGTTGTCAGAAATCATGATAAAAGGTCATAGTATAGTATGTCGTCAGAAATCATGATAAAAAGTCACAGTATAGTATGTCGTCAGAAATCATGATAAAAAGTCATAGTATAGTATGTCGTCAGAAATCATGATAAAAAGTCATAGTATAGTATGTCGTCAGAAATCATGATAAAAAGTCATAGTATAGTATGTCGTCAGAAATCATAAAAAAAAGTCATAGTATAGTATGTCGTCAGAAATCATGAAAAAAAGTCATAGTATAGTACGTCGTCAGAAATCATGAAAAAAAGTCATAGTATAGTATGTCGTCAAAAATCATGATAAAAAGTCATAGTATCGTATGTTGTCAGAAATCATAAAAAAAAGTCATAGTATAGTATGTCATCAAAAATCATGATAAAAAGTCATAGTATAGTATGTCATCAGAAATCATGATAAAAAGTCATAGTATAGTATGTTGTCAGAAATCATAAAAAAAGTCATAGTATAGTATGTCGTCAAAAATTATGGAAAAAAGTCATAGTATAGTATGTCGTCAAAAAACATGAAAAAAAGTCACAGTATAGTATGTCGTCAAAAAACAAGAAAAAAAGTCATAGTATAGTATGTTGTCAGAAATCATAAAAAAAGTCATAGTATAGTATGTCATCAGAAATCATGATAAAAAGTCATAGTATAGTATGTCATCAGAAATCATAAAAAAAGTCATACTATAGTATGTCATCAGAAATCATGATAAAAAGTCACAGTATAGTATGTCGTTAGAAATCATGATAAAAAGTCATAGTATAGTATGTCGTCAGAAATCATAAAAAAAAGTCATAGTATAGTATGTCATCAGAAATCATGATAAAAAGTCATAGTATAGTATGTCGTCCAAAATCATGAAAAATGTCATAGTATAGTATGTCGTCAGAAATCATGAAAAAAAGTCATAGTATAGTATGTCGTCCAAAATCATGAAAAATGTCATAGTATAGTATGTCGTCAAGAAAGATGAAAAAAAGTCATAGTATAGTATGTCATCAAAAATCATGAAAAAAAGTCATAGTATAGTATGTCGTCAAAAAACATGAAAAAAAGTCATAGTAGTATGTCGTGAAAAAACATGAAAAAAAGTCATAGTAGGGTATGTCATCAAAAATCATGAAAAAAAGTCAAAGTATTGTATGTCATCAAAAGCATAAAAAAAGTCATAGCATAGCATGTCGTCAGAAATCATAAAAAAAGTCATAGTATAGTATGTCGTCCAAAATCATGAAAAATGTCATAGTATAGTATGTCGTCAGAAATCATAAAAAAAAGTCATAGTATAGTATGTCGTCGAAAATCATGATAAAAAGTCATAGTATAGTATGTCATCAAAAATCATGATAAAAAGTCATAATATAGTATGTCATCAAAAATCATGATAAAAAGTCATAGTATAGTATGTCCTCAGAAATCATAAAAAAAGTCATAGTATAGTATGTCGTCAAAAATTATGAAAAAAAGTCATAGTACAGTATGTCATCAAAAATCATGATAAAAAGTCATAGTATAGTATGTCATCAAAAATCATGATAAAAAGTCATAGTATAGTATGTCGTCAAAAATCATGATAAAAAGTCATAGTATAGTATGTCGCCAGAAATCATAAAAAAAAGTCATAGTATAGTATGTCGTCAGAAATCATAAAAAAAAGTCATAGTATAGTATGTCCTCAGAAATCATGATAAAAAGTCATAGTATAGTAGGTCATCAGAAATCATAAAAAAAAGTCATAGTATAGTATGTCGTCAGAAGTCATAAAAAAAAGTCATAGTATAGTATGTCATCAGAAATCATGGTAAAAAGTCACAGTATAGTATGTCGTCAGAAATCATGATAAAAAGTCATAGTATAGTATGTCGTCCAAAATCATCAAAAATGTCATCGTATAGTATGTCGTCAAAAATCATGATTAAAAAGTCATAGCATAGTATGTCGTCAGAAATCATAAAAAAAAGTCATAGTATAGTATGTCGTCAAAAATCATGATAAAAAGTCATAGTATAGTATATCGTCAGAAATCATAAAATAAAAGTCATAGTATAGTATGTCATCAGAAATCATGGTAAAAAGTCACAGTATAATATGTCGTCAAAAATCATGAAAAAAAGTCATAGTATAGTATGTCGTCCAAAATCATGATTAAAAAGTCATAGTATAGTATGTCGTCAGAAATCATGATAAAAAGTCATAGTATAGTATGTCGTCAGAAATCATAAAAAAAAGTCACAGTATAGTATGTCGTCAAAAATCATGATAAAAAGTCATAGTATAGTATGTCGTCAGAAATCATAAAAAAAGTCATAGTATAGTATGTCATCAGAAATCATGATAAAAAGTTACAGTATAGTATGTCGTCAGAAATCATAAAAAAAAGTCATAGTATAGTATGTCATCAGAAATCATGATAAAAGGTCATAGTATAGTATGTCGTCAGAAATCATGATAAAAAGTCATAGTATAGTATGTCATCAGAAATCTTAAAAAAAAGTCATAGTATAGTATGTCATCAGAAATCATGATAAAAAGTCATAGTATAGTATGTCGTCAGAAATCATAAAAAAAGTCATAGTATAGTATGTCATCAGAAATCATGATAAAAGGTCATAGTATAGTATGTCGTCAGAAATCATGATAAAAAGTCATAGTATAGAATGTCATCAGAAATCATGATAAAAGGTCATAGTATAGTATGTCGTCAAAAATCATGATAAAAAGTCATAGTATAGTATGTCGTCAAAAATCATGATAAAAAGTCATAGTATAGTATGTCATCAGAAATCATAAAAAAAAGTCATAGTATAGTATGTCGTCAAAAATCATGATAAAAAGTCATAGTATAGTATGTCGTCAAAAATCATGATAAAAAGTCATAGTATAGTATGTCATCAGAAATCATAAAAAAAGTCATAGTATAGTATGTCATCAGAAATCATGATAAAAAGTCACAGTATAGTATGTCGTCAGAAATCATGATAAGAAGTCACAGTATAGTATGTCGTCAGAAATCATAAAAAAAAGTCACAGTATAGTATGTCGTCAAAAATCATGATAAAAAGTCATAGTATAGTATGTCGTCAGAAATCATAAAAAAAAGTCATAGTATAGTATGTCGTCAAAAATCATGATAAAAAGTCATAGTATAGTATGTTGACAGAAATCATGATAAAAAGTCACAGTATAGTATGTCGTCAGAAATCATGATAAAAAGTCATAGTATAGTATGTCGTCAGAAATCATGATAAAAAGTCATAGTATAGTATGTCGTCAGAAATCATAAAAAAAAGTCATAGTATAGTATGTCGTCAGAAATCATAAAAAAAAGTCATAGTATAGTATGTCGTCCAAAATCATGAAAAATGTCATAGTATAGTATGTCGTCAGAAATCATGATAAAAAGTCATAGTATAGTATGTCGTCAGAAATCATAAAAAAAAGTCATAGTATAGTATGTCATCAGAAATCATGATAAAAAGTCATAGTATAGTATGTCATCAGAAACCATAAAAAAAAGTCATAGTATAGTATGTCGTCAGAAATCATAAAAAAAAGTCATAGTATAGTATGTCGTCCAAAATCATAAAAAAAGTCATAGTGTAGTATGTCGTCAGAAATCATAAAAAAAAGTCATAGTATAGTATGTCGTCAGAAATCATGATAAAAAGTCATAGTATAGTATGTCGTCCAAAATCATGAAAAAAGTCATAGTATAGTATGTCGTCAGAAATCATAAAAAAAAGTCATAGTATAGTATGTCGTCCAAAATCATGAAAAAAGTCATAGTATAGCATGTCGTCAGAAATCATAAAAAAAAGTCATAGTATAGTATGTCGTCAGAAATCATGATAAAAAGTCATAGTATAGTATGTCGTCCAAAATCATGAAAAAAGTCATAGTATAGTATGTCGTCAGAAATCATAAAAAAAAGTCATAGTATAGTATGTCGTCAGAAATCATGAAAAAAAGTCATAGTATAGTATGTCGTCAGAAATCATGATAAAAAGTCATAGTATAGTATGTCGTCCAAAATCATGATAAAAAGTCATAGTATAGTATGTCGTCCAAAATCATGAAAAAAAGTCATAGTATAGTATGTCGTTAAAAAACATGAAAAAAAGTCATAGTAGGGTATGTCATCAAAAATCATGAAAAAAAGTCAAAGTATTGTATGTCATCAAAAAGCATAAAAAAAGTCATAGCATAGTATGTCGTCAGAAATCATAAAAAAAGTCATAGTATAGTATGTCGTCCAAAATCATGAAAAATGTCATAGTATAGTATGTCGTCAGAAATCATAAAAAAAAGTCATAGTATAGTATGTCGTCCAAAATCATCAAAAAAAGTCATAGTATAGTATGTCGTCAGAAATCATAAAAGAAAGTCATAGTATAGTATGTTGTCAGAAATCATAAAAAAAAGTCATAGGATAGTATGTCGTCCAAAATCATGAAAAATGTCATAGTATAGTATGTCGTCAAAAATCATGATAAAAAGTCATAGTATAGTATGTCGTCCAAAATCATAAACAAAAGTCATAGTATAGTATGTCGTCCAAAATCGTAAAAAAAAGTCATTGTATAGTATGTCGTCCAAAATCATGAAAAAAAGTCATAGTATAGTATGTCGTCAAAAAACATGAAAAAAAGTCATAGTAGGGTATGTCATCAAAAACCATGAAAAAAAGTCAAAGTATTGTATGTCATCAAAAAGCATAAAAAAAGTCATAGTATAGTATGTCGTCAGAAATCATGATAAAAAGTCATAGTATAGTATGTCATCAAAAATCATGAAAAAAAGTCATAGTTTAGTATGTAAAAAAAAAAAATACTATAGCATGTAATAGAGAAGTCACAGTATAGTATGGCAAAAAAGTGGTAATATAGTCTGCAAAAAAAAAAAGTCACAGTATAATATGTCATCAAAATCATGAAAAAAAGTCATAGTATAGTATGTCATCAAAAATCATGAAAAAAGTCATAGTATAGTATGTCATCAAAAATCATGAAAAAAGTCATAGTATAGTATGTCGTCAAAAAGCATAAAAAAGTCATAGTATAGTATGTCGTCAGAAATCATGATAAAAAGTCATAGTATAGTATGTCGTCAGAAATCATAAAAAAAGTCATAGTATAGTATGTCGTCCAAAATCATAAAAAAAGTCATAGTATAGTATGTCATCAAAAAGCATAAAAAAGTCATAGTATAGTATGTCGTCAGAAATCATAAAAAAAGTCATAGTATAGTATGTCATCAAAACATAAAAAAGTCATAGTATAGTATGTCGTCAGAAATCATAAAAAAAGTCATAGTATAGTATGTCGTCAAAAATCATAAAAAAAGTCATAGTATAGTATGTCATCAAAAAGCATAAAAAAGTCATAGTATAGTATGTCGTCAGAAATCATAAAAAAAGTCATAGTATAGTATGTCATCAAAAAGCATAAAAAAGTCATAGTATAGTATGTCGTCCAAAATCATGAAAAATGTCATAGTATAGCATGTCGTCAGAAATCATAAAAAAAAGTCATAGTATAGTATGTCGTCCAAAATCATGAAAAATGTCATAGTATAGTATGTCGTCCAAAATCATGATTAAAAAGTCATAGTATAGTATGTTGTCAGAAATCATAAAAAAAAAAACTCATAGTATAGTATGTCATCAGAAATCATGATAAAAAGTCATAGTCTAGTATGTCGTCCAAAATCATGAAAAAAAGTCATAGTATAGTATGTCGTCAAAAAACATGAAAAAAAGTCATAGTAGGGTATGTCATCAAAAATCTTGAAAAAAAGTCAAGTATAGTATGTCGTCAGAAATCATGAAAAAAGTCATATCATAGTATGTCGTCAGAAATCATAAAAAAAGTCATAGTATAGTATGTCGTCAAAAAACATGAAAAAAAGTCATAGTAGGGTATGTCATCAAAAAGCATAAAAAAAGTCATAGTATAGTATGTCGTCAGAAATCATAAAAAAAGTCATAGTATAGTATGTCGTCCAAAATCATGAAAAAAAGTCATAGTATAGTATGTCGTCCAAAATCATGAAAAAAAGCCATAGTATAGTATGTCGTCCAAAATCATGAAAAATGTCATAGTATAGTATGTCATCAAAAATCATGAAAAAAAGTCATAGTATAGTATGTCGTCAGAAATCATAAAAAAAAGTCATAGTATAGTATGTCATCAAAAATCATGAAATAAAGTCATAGTATAGTATGTCATCAAAAACCATGAAAAAAAAGTCATAGTGTGGTGACCCACATTAAGGAGATTGGAGACATTCACCAAAAGATGGTTTCCCCTTTAAGGGAACGAGGGGGGGGTGGGGTGGGGTTATGGGAATTGTAGTTCTTGCTGTGCCGCACGAAGTAGCCGGCTGTGTTGATTGTTGTTGTGATGCTAACGAGTGTTGTAACCTGCTGCTGCACTTCAGTTTTGGGAAGAGTAAACAGGCTCGGCATCTAAGCCTCCTGCCTCGTCTTTTCTATCTTCCACAATAGTTTAGTATGTAAAAAAAAAAAAATACTATAGCATGTAATAGAGAAGTCACAGTATAGTATGGCAAAAAAGTGGTAATATAGTCTGTAAAAAAAAAAGTCACAGTATAATATGTCATCAAAATCATGAAAAAAGTCATAGTATAGTATGTCGTCAAAAATCATAATAATTTTTGAAATTGTGAAAAAACATGATGACATACTACACGTTTTTTTAATGTCATATGATACTGTGAAGTTTGTTCATGGTTGTTCGCAACATACTATATTATGACTTTTTTCTGTGTTTTTTTTTTGTATGACACGAAATACCATGATTTTTTTTGACATAACATACTATGACTTTTTATTACATACTATATTATCATTCTTTGACATACTATACTATTACTTTTTTGACACACTATACTATGATTTCTTTTGGACATACTATACTGTCACTTTTTTTTTTTTTTTTTACCTACTATATTACCACTTTTTTGCCATGCTATACTGTGACTCCTTTATTACATGCTATAGTATTTGGTGACATACTATAGTATGCCTTTTTTCATTATGACTTTTTTTATTATGACTTTTTTGACATAGTACCCATGATGTTTTCATGATATACAATACTATGACTTTTTTGACATACTATACTATGACCTTTTCTGTTACATACTATTCCATGACCTTTTTATCACATACAATACTATGACTATTTTATGACATATTATACCTTGACTTTTCTATCACATAGACTTTGTTGACAGACCATACAATGATATTTTTTATGACATACTTAATCATGCCTCATTTTATTTCATGACATACAAAAATTATTTTTTATTTCATACTATCATATTATTCCTCTATTTCATTTAAAGGTAACGAAATTGAGAGACAGTCCAGTGTTTGGCATTGATTGTACCTACCTAGAGGAGTTGAGCATTGGCATCTGCTGGAATATGGCAACGCTCCTGACAGAGGTCATGTGGCCGAGGGCTGTCCTAACCCACAGAACTTAATTTTTAAATGGTATAATATTAAGTTTTATAAGTTACCAAATATGGCAGACTTATTATGGCAGTTTTAACTTATTTTTGAAAAAAAAAGTTAAGTAGAAAATCTGCGTCATATTTCATAATTCACTTACATTTTTTTAAATATAAGATTAATTCTAAAGTGGTTTGTGTGCACTGTTATTAAATCAAACTCTTTCTCTAAGTGTGGCTCCACAGAGAGTCAGTGTTGTCTAAACATCCATCTGTCACCTAGCAGGTAAGATTTCTGGGTATAAATGCAACAGCACCACCTAATGGCCATTTAGTAACATTTAAGATTTCAACTGTCCCAACTCTGAACCACAAACTAATTGTATGAATGTACAATATGAATGTACTACAGTACATACGATTTAAAAAAAATAATATTCTGTTTGTCCAACTGTGACATAAAAAGGCTTTAATGAGACAGTAAAATGTCTTTTTAATCCTTTAATAGTAATACTAATTCTTAATACAATTTTAACATTAATAAAAGTTCTTGTTTTCTGAACTCAATTCAAAAACATTTCGCAGTTTATTCATGCCAGTTTCCACTGTGTGCTGTTTTCTCACCATCTCTCGACACACGCCTCACCAAACTGGATAAGAAACTAATTGATATTATGACCAGTTTTCTTGTAATTACTCAAAATCTTGTATACATGGTGTACTGAACACAAACATTCATATTTAAATGGGCATAACTCACAAGTATGAGTCACCATAAAACAAATAACACACAGGATCCTTTAACTTTGGCCGTGGTATGCCCAGGTTATGGGAATATGAATTAATAAAATACTTGTAATCATATAGATTTCCTGCTAAATCATGTTGATTTATAGTTTTTTTTTTTTTAAGAACTCTGTTTCACCAATGGATATTTAGCAAGTTGAATTAGGACTGTTACATTAAAAAACACTCTAACTAAGTGTAGCTTATTAAAGACAAAGCTACAGAGCTTTGATGGAAATAACATGAGATTTATAAAGAAGATGACACACAGGTTAATCTAAACTTGTGAGGTGTCACAGCTCAACAGTGTTGACTGTGGTAGTGTCGCTATCCATCAGCAGATGGCAACAAGGCAGCTTCCTCCCTCTGTGTCCACTCACTGCCACTCCCTGCAGACTCAAACACCATCTGCAGCCTGCTCATGCTCACTCTGCAAACCAAATCAGACGTGATTTCAGTTCTTTGTGAGAAAAATACAGAGTTAATAAAGGCTTCAAATTAACATCACAATTCAGGGCTGAATCTTCAGATTAATACCTGAGCCTCTGTCTGCATCAGCCTCTGTTGGACACAAGATAAAAATGACAAAGAATGCACCTGTGCAAACTGTCTGCATACACATACACTTTCGTTCATCCTTGTCTTCTCACAGCCAGGATCTGCAGGTGATGTCAGTCGTCACATTTTACTACAGTTTGGTAGAAGACCAGAATGTGTGAAGATATAAATACCTCAAGCTAACGAGACTTAAATTCAGATTTGATCTGGTTAGACTGGCTCAATTAACCTGCAGGATGGGTAAAGACTAACTTAAAGGTACCCTGTGAAAAAATTGGTCCTGCCATGAAGCAATGTTTTTATGCATCCCAGCCACCAGAAGAAAATGTTGGCGTTATATGTTTCTGCAAATGAACTGAATCACATGAACGTTTCCAAAGTGACGCAGTATACAGTATGAGCTGACTGTCATCAGGAGGTGGAGGGGATGGATGGTTGGTGTGGCACCTATGCTAGACACCTGCCAAGCTGCAGACCACTGTTAGAGACCAACAAACAACAAAACTGGTTGTTTGTTTAGCAAGTCATAGCTGCATTTTCGATGACTTTTCAGTCACCAACAGTGGCTGCTTTGTAGCTACCCGTTGCTGTTTTTCCATCGGGGATAGTGCCACAAAAATAGCTTGTTTTTTGCAGAGACATCGCTGCATTTTTGGCCAGGATAGTGCCATCAAAAGCAGATATTTTAAGCCAAAACGTGATCTTTTCCTAAACATAATCAAATGAATTTTTTGTCTAAACCTAACTACACATTAACCACAGCGCTGTTGAAACATAAAGATATTTAAGTTTAAATGTAGTGAGTCCTCTTTTTGTGTGTGTATAATGAACGCACACAAGGACACAGGACAATTTGCATCGATGTCAAAGTTCTCGAACTACTAATTAGCCAACAAGTGTTGAAAGTAAGGAAGACAAACTCTGCAATTTAGTGAACATGAACAGAAACAAAAGCAATAGGGTTGGTACCTGTTTTTGAAGGGCCACGCTCAGAGGCACTGTAATCTTTCTTCAAGCCTCTCCTGAAATGCATTCATTCATTTGGCTGTAGACACAAAAAGTTACAGCAGCTGTTGTGTGAAGAATGAAGAAAAAGCTTGAGATAAAAGTTGAAACCCTGTCACACCTATAAACACCCAGCCAATCAGTTGTGAAGTGGGTGTGACCTCTGTATCAGCTAACAAAGGTCCAGTGTTGTGAAGGATTGTTTTAAAAATACAGTTTGAAGGTAGATATATTTTCATCCTGACCTAAAAAGAAAAATAAGCAGATGAATCACTTTGGAAGTACAGAAAAAAAAAAAATTAATAAATTTAAAAAATTATGGTAAAAAATACAAAAATAAATAAATAAATAAATTATAGTTTAAAAAAAATTATAAAAATAAATAAATAAACAAAAGACCTAAAAACGTCAATGTGCTGGGATTAAAAGGCACAAAAAAAATTAAGTCAATCACAAGCAATTTAAAGCCAAAGGTAAGAACATTCACACAACTGCAACAAAAATAAAAATGCAAAAACAAATTCTCTCAAAACCATCTTTATTCTCAAGAGCCAATTCACATTAGCTGCAATCATCGTCAGTCATGAGCATCAAAATCATTTCCTCTTGAACTTCTCCACGCTCATGTCAGGACACTGTCCACAGCTGGACAGTGCGTTATCGGACAATGTTTCCGGTAAATGCCGAGTGCAAGACAGCAAATTGGGAACAGAATTTTCTCATCTTCTGTTTTGCTGCCACAGATTCACTCCTACACCTACACACACTTTATCTCACTCCCTTTCTCACCGTGACGGTTTTCCAGTAAGTGTTGAACAGATGAGTTGAACAAGAAGACACTCAAACACACAAGGAGAGAAATCTGTGTTGACAGTGGATGATTTTTTTTCTCTGATGCTGGTTACACTTTGATCAAGAAGTCGACCTTAAAGAGTAACTAACCCCCGAACCACTTGTTTTCTCCGCCGAAAACCAAGGTATGTTTGAATTGTACATATTGTGTTATGAATATGAACAGCGACTGCCCTCTAATGGTTGAAACTCAGCTTTGAAATAGAATTTTGTCACTGGCGGTGGCGTCTTTCGCTACCAACAAAGCCACCCCACCACTTGGTTCCTTTGCTGCACGAAGGAGTGAGTGGGCTGGATACAGCAATAGAGGCGGGGCCCCGTTCATTCCTATGGAAGCTGCTCACTGGTGGCATAAAAAGTTTGACCTCAAGGGTCTAAAATTTACCTGGATATCCGCATCGCGGGGCCCACAGGTCAAGTGCACTAGGGACTTTAGCAGGCTAACTTCTGGTTTAGCCTGCTAACATGAATGGGGACGAAATAATTTAAGACTTTTGAAATGTTATCGCACCAAATGGAGCAACTCCCCATGGTAAAAAAAATTTGTTGTTTTTCTTTGTGGCGGTTCTGATGCTCGAAAAAAAACGTCTCTTTCACAATGTTAGTCTATGGGAAAATGTGTTTCTGGGCCCACATGACAAACCCTGAAACTGTAATTCCACCGTTTGACCACTATGAAAAATTGGCTCCAAATCCCGGCGCTGTTCCTGTGGTCCTGGTTCTGGAGGCATTTTCTGAATTTCCAGGGTTGAGGCATTTCAGCCAAATTCTGGGGTTTAGTTACTCTTTAAATGTGTTCAGCTGTGCTGCTTTTTACTGACAGTGAAACCCAGCTACAGTAATCTTTTAAATAGTAGAAGTAATGCTGCACTAATTTGTTTTTTCTTTTTTTTTTTTTACGATTCATAATGTCTTGCTCATTGTTTTTTTATTCTTCTTTTTTTTGCAGAGATGTGGAAATGGGTTTGAGAGCAAGATACTGTATTTTTTTTTCAGCTATGCAAAACAATATGTTCATATTATGCTAACAACATCCGTAAAAAAAATCTGCAGTCTGAAAATATACATCCTTTTTCCTTTGTACTGTAAAATAGCTTTTCTCTCTTGTTATTGGTTTGTAACTGAGTAACCTTAAAAGCAACAACTCGTGGGAGAGATAACAGCGCGCTGGCACCTTTTCAGGAACAGTAAACATCATCTGAACCAGCAGGCAGCATTGACTATGTTTACATGCACCGACAGCTCTGTGCATACGATAATTCAAGTAATTATGGTTACGAGTGCGACGTGTAAAAATCCAACATATTCTTATGGCCATTGAACTCCAGTTTGTCCGCAACCTACAAAGAACACAAACACTTCTACCATAAAAGTTAAGGTTCCTAATGCTCACTCTAATTTGTATTTGTTAATTTTACGTGAATAATACGTCAATATAATGTGAAGGTGTTGCTGGCAGTAACGAGCCCACATAGATTCATCACAAGCTCTTCAGCGTTTTAGCGTCTTTCAGTTCATTGTTTTGGTTTTACCCACAACATATCGTTTTCATCAACTTAAACCAGGCAGCTGTTTAAATCAACTGTATGCTACCTCCCCTCCACCAGAGGGCAGCCAGACAGTCAGCGGCTAGCTGGTGAACACACTTGAACACTTACAGTAGCAGCTTTAGAGCCAGATATTTTTCTCAGAACAGCGATTGAGGCTGAGCAAATATAGACTTACATTCATCAGGTCACCAGGAGCACAACTCCAAATTAGAGCTTGCTCCCCACGTCAGCCATATCAACTTTTTAAGGCCATCGTTTGTCAATCGAGTGCAATTTTCAGCCTTTTTAATGAAGCACTGCCACCAGAGGGCTTTGAGGTTACTGCGAACACGTTTGGTTAATGGTGAGGTAAGGTTTTGGTACATTGCTATAAAAAAAAAAACCCCAACGTGGTTGAGTTAACAGTCCGTTCCTTTTAAACATCAAATGAAACTTATCAAATGAAAAACATGGCCTTTACAAGATTAAGCTGAAATGTCATGAAAACAAAATAAAATGAACAAGCACCGCCGTAATATCTGGCTTATCACCCAATTTAGATTGGAGGTTGCATTTTTGCAAGTTTTTAATCTTTGAAATTAAAATGTTTTGCTTCTTTTGCGCAGGATGTGGTGTGCTCCTTAGTGTGCATTAAGGGAAATAGCAAGGTAATGAACTAACCAGGTACTGTGGCTCGTAAAACTTCCTGAAATCATTCTATCAAGCAGGGCTTGTGACTCACCTGAAAGACCATTAATCTTGAAAGTTCATACTTTGATTACGGGGAACCAGAGGCTGGCTGCACAGGTAAGACTTTGGACATGACTTAGATCTAACTAAAAGTCTTTAGACTGATGTCTTCAATTTCACAAAACGGTCTAATCTTGGCAATCTTTGAACTCACGCTCAGATTTAGCTGAATCATAATTTTATGCTCGCTGCCTATAAGAGAGGAGAGAGAGGTCTTGGTCCCACCAATCGTCCCTGAAGCGTTAGCTCCGCACTGCAAATGTTCTGCAAACTTTGCACTAGCTAAAGAAAAGAGCACTCGAGGAAACTGTGCTCAATAAACCTGGTGGTGGGTCGGGGGACGACGGACGATATTGTAGTGTTTATGGGGTAAAGAGCGATATCAACCAAACTGTTCTCTTGAAAAGTTCTAACTGCTCTTAAAGAGCCAGGACACAGCAGCTAACTTTAGCCTTAGAACGCATCTGTAATTTAGCTAATTGTTTTAGTTTAACAGTAGTAGTTTGATGTATAGCTGTGTCACTTTAAGCCAAAAAGCTCTGATGAACCCACTCTATGCTAGCTGTCAAGCACCCAATGTCAAACAGGCAACGTTAGCAACTAGCTGGTAAATGAAGAAAATTAACTGGCAGATAAAGAGTTCGATATTGGACACCAGACTAGAGCTAAAAGGAGTAAAAATATCAGCCTCATATTAATCAGGTGGTCAGAAACACAACTTTAACTGAACGCTAACTTACTGCCAGATGGGCTAATATGAAAATGTTAGCCATTAACAACCTACTGTATATCAAGGTGTGTCAGCTTGTTGTGGAGTTCGACTCCTTAGTGGCAAAAAAGTCAGTTAATGCAGCTTTGAAATGGCTGTATTTTTATTTTGTGCAAATGTCTTTACTCTCATTGCGGCCCTTTACCTGTGCAGGAACCAAGAAATATCTACAGAAACTCAGGAACCTTACTCGCATCACAACTGAAGAAATGTAGTTCCAGTTTTGGTTCCTGGGCCACAGTCTGTCCCTGCTTCTGAGGTAGTATGTGTTGAAGGTCCTGCGGCTATCAGGGTGGAGTTAAACTACCGATGTCACCGACAAGTCAAGCACCAAGTCACATGACTTGGACCTGAGTCAGACTTGAGTCATAAATTTGAAAACTTGGACTTGGACTCATGACTTTACTCGGATGTGAGCCCTGTGACTTGAAAGTACTTGATATCTTCAAGCCCAAAGATTGAAAAGGATGTTATTTAAAAGGTGTGCCACTTCATTTCCTGAAACAAAGAACATTAACGGTCCAGCAAGTCAACACATAGGTCGCCGGATGATGCACTTTGTTGGAACAAATCCAACAGCAACCAATCAAGGTGAAGAAGAAAACCATGAAGAATATGTTACTGAGCGCCAGCTGGAAAAAGTGACACCAAAGATAATTTCATTTGTATACAAAACCTACGCAGTGGTCTACAAACAATTGCAGTGTGCAAAATGTGTGGGTGGAAAATCACAGATGGAGACTTCCAACAAACTTAAAAAAAGCAATCATGATTTTCCTAAATTCTACGATACTCTTGTTAAAATGGAATTAAATTTGGTGAAAAGCGCATTATGACTTGTTTAAGTCTCAAAACTCAAAGTTTAGGACGTTAAAGTCTTGACTTGGGACTTGACTTGATACTTGAGTGCAAAAACTTGATGTACTTGTGACGTGCAAAACCACGACTTGGTCCCACCTCAACAAGCACAAGCCTCCAAACTGCTGCAGCACTTTTCATTCAGACTGAAAGCAAACAATAGCTGTTGCTGGAGTAGCGAGGAAATTTCTTTAAATCTTGATGACAGCCGAATTCCCGACACTAGTCTAAAAGTCTATAAAACTGAAAAACGAGGTAAAAGAGAGCAAGTTGACAAGTTTCAGTGGGCGTCCACCTGTCATGTAGCAGAACATTATGAAAGACAACCAGCTGACAGTGTTGTCGTCTCGTTGTGTTAAGAAAGTCTCAAACAAAGTTGTCACTTTTTAATAGTTTTTAATGCTTTTTAGGGCTAATTTACCAAAGTAATCCAAGTCTAACCCTCACAGTTCTTCAGATGCAATGGAAATGCACAAACAAATGCACCAAAGGGACATTTAGGTCCTTATTCAGTTCCTGAGTTTAGTTCCTGGGAGTATTTGGTTGTAAAAGGGCCATTAGAGCAGAATTAAGTCTGAGTTAAGCCTACAGATTAGTCTGACAAATGTGCAGCCAGCCCCGGTTATGACAACTGACCAGATTTATTTCTCTTTTGTTCCTCTTGTCACTGCCTGTGGTAACTGACATTCACACTTTATTTTAGTTCAAAGTATCTGTGAAGCAGAAACAGAAGTAATTAGTAACTAATGTGACACTGGTTTAATCTTTGTTTTTTTTTCTACCAGAACTACTCTTAACTGGTTTAATAATGGCACCAGGCAGGCTCAGTCGCAGGGCATCAAAGGTACCTGCAAACATGAAGATGACCTCAACAGGACGATGGACGACAGGGGTGCATGTAAACATGGCCAACGTTACTTTTTCAAATGGCTCTGGCTCAGCGCGGCCAACCGGGCCGCCTGAGCCCGGGTGCCCACTCCCCCATCCATCTCTCTCCCTCTGATTGTCTGTGCATTTATTTTTTTTTAGTCTGTACAGTTTGTGAGGTGTGTGTGTGAGGTCCGGGGTCATTCAAACACTGCAGCAAGTCTATTGCTTTGATAAAAGGCATCACTTCACAGAAAAGAGGAGAAAAAAAACACAAGCTGCTTTGAGGAGTAGTGTGAAGCTTGAGAAAGCGAGATATACAGAGCAAATGTTTGTCACATTGCAAACGACAATACCAGAGAGGCTTTCAGAACGACAACAAAAAAAACCTGCTAAAATAAAAGAAAGGAAAGAGCGCTACGTTTTCACAATCTCACCAGCTTTCTCAGTGTACCGTGCTGATGATGAATCATACTGTTTTGGGCCAGCCAATGTTCACCTGGCCTCCACATCCCACTGGTTGGTCACAGTGGTGGGGTCTGACCCATATGTTATCCAGGCACATGCATATATGCAAATATGTGCATGTGTACAGTATGTGTACAGGTAGACGTATGTACTGTATCTGCATGTCTGTGTGTTAGTGTATATGCATGCCATCATAAGAAGGTGGTGGGCTGTTATACAAACAGATAATGCCTATCTCTGCATGTACATAATAATACAGTTCAACCAGCCATTTCCCCAACCCACCATAGCACCATGACGTCACTCTTTCAACGTACCCTGTTTCCAGGGAGTTGTGAAAAAAAAAAGACGGTTAAAATCACTGTATGTGGGACTATTGAGGCAACATGGCCGAGATGAAACACATAAAACTCATACCGGCTGTACTGTAGAAGCTGCAAACGTGGACTAAAGCACGAGTCAGAGGGACGACTCTGTGCGAGTGGCATGCACTAACTAGCATAACCAGTCAAGCCCAGCAGGGATTCGATAAGGAGGGCATCATTCACTTGATTTTGGCACAGCATGTGGCATCGTTACACAAAAACGAGTACTCTATGATTGTCTTTTCCTGACATCAGTGTCATTATGTGCTTTAGTTAGTCCTGACCAGATGGTGATGGTGAACAGGCTCATTTAATACTACGGCTGCACTCCTTTCAATGTCGGAAGTCTGAATCACCAGCGAGAAGGTTTGATTACAACCTCTGTGTGTTTGCAAAAAGAAGGACAATAATCATGGACACAAGGCTGATTTCCGTCACCCAGATACAGATTTTTCTCCCTTTAAATGCAGCTGCGACAGCATATCAGGGCCATTGGTCAATAGTGTAAGTGCTGGCTCATAGACACTGCTACTAACTATTAGTTTTTATTACTAATTAACCCACTGATTATTTTCTTAAGGAATTGTTTGTTTTATAAAATATCAAAAGAGTGGGAAAAAAAGCCTAACACAATATCCTAAGATTAAGATGATGTCATCAAATTACTTATTTCGTCCGACCAATCCTCCAAAGTTTTTCAATTTGCTGTACCATGAGACACAGAAAAAATACTTAATCCTAACAAAGGAGAAGCTGAAACTACAGAAGTTCTGACTGAAAAAACACTTCAATTATTATTTTTCTGTAAATTAACTATTATGAATTGTTTCAGAGCCGTCTACCAATTAGAAGGTCGGCGGTTCGGTCCCTGGCCTCGCAGTCTACGTGTCGAAATGTAATTGCAAATGTAATTGCTAAACTGCTTCCGAATGTGTGTGTAAATTGGTGAATGGTGCTTTTGTTGCAAAGCACTCTGAGTGGTTCCTACGACAAGAAAAACGTTATATAAATGCAGTCTATTTACCAATTATAAAAAACCCCTAACACTTTGCTTTGTGTGAGGTCGGGCAGGAGCTCTGTAATCCTACAAATAAGTTTGGTGAAAAGCAATTAAAGTCACATAATGTGCATCATTGACATTTTTGATTGGCAAAAACAAACACTTCCTAGAATACGAATTGTCTTGTTCCATTAGCATCCACTCCCTAACTCAGCGATGTAATATCTTTTCTTCTGTAGAGACTGTGACACGTCTCTTAGTAGACTGGATGCAGAGTTGCTTGGTGGACCACGTTTAAACTGTTATGTGGACTTGATCATTTCAAAACTGGAAGATAAGCTGTAGAAGTTAAGGTTTGTTTAAATTACTATATTTTTTAATGGGTTTTCTTTTACATTTTTTTTTACAAACGGGAACATACAATGTGCAAACAAAGGCAAAGCTTTGCCATTTACTTCTGACGTGTGTGTGTCAGATAAATATGCTTTAGATTAATAAAATCAATCTAATTTTTAGGGGTGCTGTGAAACGGTGCGTACTCAGGGCAACCAAAAGGTTTGTCTTGGGTGCTTCATCCTCATCACTGATGATAGTCAAGGACTGAAACGTTTGCTGCTGTTTTTGTGCACTGATGTCTCAAATAAATTGACTTTTTTTGGCATTTATCTCAGTGTGTGAACCTTTTTGTGGCTTTATAGCCAGTTACACTGGTGTGTGTGTGTGTGTATCTCCTCTGCCGTCCAAAATAAATCTAAGGATATTACATTTTTTTGTCTTCTTCTGCAATGGCCCTAATATGCTGTCATAGCGCCACAGCTATAGTTGTCCATGATATTTAGCAATGTTTGCTAGCCCTCATGAATTCAAAACTCCGTATTTGGCTACTTACACCAAAGGCAGGTATTGGGCAGCATTATGGTCACACTTTACAAAAAAAATAATAATTTGAGGTTTACAAACAACATTGTTGTGTAGTGTTAAAAGTGTACGCTGCCGTGTAGAGGTGACGTCAAATAACGTAACAGAAAAGGTGATGTTCTGCCCTTAGTTGCTGTTCTGTTGCAAAATTCAGATTTTTCCGACATCTCTGGAACGCCGCATTACGACCTCACGTTGTGACGTGTGTTCACACAGCGCCTTCCAAAGGCCTGTGAGCTGTCGTCCATTAGAATGAGTGCTGCTGTTAATAGGTCAGGTCACGGGATGGTGGTGAGGCACTGAACAGGTCAGACACTCACCGTAAGGATGACTGACTATAATAATATACCAACAAATGGGTCTGATAAAGTCGAGCAGGTGGGGGGAGGCTAACGGATCGCTAACAATGTCTTGTTACGTGTGTCAGGTGAGCAGCCATTTTGAGTTTTTCAACATAAAGGAAGGAAAATACAACATTTGCATGGTTTCTAATGAATGAACAAGTGTTGATAAAATCACCATTATGCCAACTGTACAATCATCAACACAAAAAAAACTATAGTAAAATCCGAGGTGAGAGGTTATATCCACAACATTAACAACAGAACCAAAAAAAAAAAAAAAAAAAGAGCAAAATGCTATTCACATGTACCCGCACTGTAAGGAATGGTTCCATCCAAAACTAGACCAGAGAGCTACTCCTAAACTATGGAATGAAGTGACACTCAGTAGTGCTAATAGAAAGTTCATTGTGACGGGCCTTCTGCTGGTTCCACCCCTGAGACCACCAGGGTGCCCAGGCGCTGACGTATGCACACACATACTTACACACACACACATACATGCACACACACACATCCACTAAAATCCATTGGTCAGTCCTCGAAGACCTCCAGGAAGAGAGGAGGGAATAACTCGGTGGGACACTCCACTTTCATGTGAAGGAATCGGCTGGCGTGGCAGGCGCCGATCATCCGCAGGTCCGTCACCTTCATTAGCAGCTTGGGCCAGAAATGCGCCAATTTGTGTTTGCGGTAGTTGATGTAATGTTCAAAGGCCAGCAGGAACTCCTCTTGGCAGCGTTCAATTCGCTCCACGCTACTCAGGCCCGGCCGATCTGGTGACAAGAATACATCCATCAGTGTTGTTGTTAGTGCGCAGCAGGAATTTAAATGTAACCAAAGTAATAACCGTGATCTCGGAGCACAGATGGTCAAAGTTGAACCGCAAAGCAAGTCACAAAACTAGTGTAATGTTTTACAAAATGCACATCTGTTTACTTCCTGTAAACCCAACAGTAACGCACAGAGTGAAAAGTTTAGCCCAGAAAAGTCTGCCAAACAGTGGTACTACAATTTCCAGGGTCTGTCACGTGATGTCACTCGGCCCAGAAAGACTTTTTCCATGGACTTAAATTGTGGAAGAGGCATCTAAAAAACAGCGGATAAAAGTTGTCCGCTTGGCCGCACTCGGTGGCTGCAAGTCTCGACTACGCCTACTCTATGGACTCAGTGATGCAGTGCTGATCATCTGGGTAATTTCGTACCATGGACACCTAGCAATTTTGGCATCATGGGCCACTAAGCAGCTTTCTTAGGAATGAACAGGGTCCTGCCACCAGTGCTGTATCCAGGTCTTTGAACACATCGATGGTCTCATTCCCAGGGTGTTAAAATTGGGCAGCGTTGCCAGCGTCGCTTATGCACAGTCATGTTTATAAGGAGAGTGGTCAGCTCTACGCACATCAGTATTCACTTTTATGCACTTTTTATATTTTGACAGCTCTTCCAGGCTCCAAGTGTAAAAAACATAGATATATAAACTTATATGTCTATGTTAAAAAAGAGGCATTATGACCTAATGTAGCTAAGCCCTAGGCTAACCTTGGTGCTACGCTGGGGTGACAAGCTAACAACGTATGACATGTTTGTGGGCCAGAGCAGGGCAGTAAATTTAGGAGACATTGGCAGAGAGTACCGGCAATGGTATTGCTGATGAAAGCAATCTGGACAATTAATACAAAAATTACAAAAAAACAGAATTGCCGCCTCACAGTTGTATGCCTACATGAACCAGCCAGGCTGCAGTTACAGTTTACATCCATATCCATCCAGACTCTTTTAGCCATGACAGCAGACGATGCTTCAAATATGGATTTTGCTGCAAAGGCTCTACATATTTTAAAACGTGGATGTTTCACCTGGCAGCACAGAAGATTTATACAGTCAGCACAGTTTCAAAATGGACACCAAAGATTAGAGTCACCAATTCAGTATCTGACCAAACATCACGCCTTCTGTTCCTGAGATTTCTTGAGTGATGGCCAAAACATGTTTTGTGAGGTTGCAGTGACCTTTGAACACGAAATTCTAATCAGCTCTATTTGAGACCAAGGTGATGTTTGTGCCAAATTTGAAGAAATCCCTTAATGCGTTCTAGAGATATTATGTACACAAGAACTGGACTCACGGACAGATAAACAGGCCTGAAAACAAAACGCCCCTGTCCACGGATATTGCTGATGCAGATGCATAATATAAGGAAACACAATATAATTTTATTTAATATATTTTAAATATATATTTTATGAAAAAGCACTGTGATCACTAAATGTGGCACCAACTTTAGCCTAAATTTTCAGAGCTTAGCTTACATTAGGCTCTTTTTTACACTTAGTGCTCAGAAGAGCTGCCAAAAATAAAAGTGACTGATGAATACTGTCTTGCAAACGCGAGCAATAAAGCCTTTTCTTTATTGTAGTAGCCAGTTAGGCTAGCTGACTGGCTAATCACTAGGGTTATTAAACGTTAAAAAACACCACATACAAAACAAATGGCAAATTTGCTACTGATAATATGTGCAAAGCTAACTGTGAAAAGAGGATGAAAAAGCACTGTGACCACTGAGGTCAGAGGCGAAGGTGACGTTACTGTGGAGCTGACAGGAATTAAATTGACGTGCAGTTAATAAAACAAATACACTTCACACCACATTGTGCTGGTAGTCAATGGGACTAACCGGGGGGTTTGTTTACAACCTGTCTGATCTTCTGAAACACGTGTCCGTCAGGGTTAAAGGATATTAACTTGAATCTTATTTTCATGGGTTAGACCATTAGTCCAATTAGGAATACTAACAACACTGTACTAATCAGGTCAATTGGTCAGCTGCGAATACAGCAACATGGCTCATTGTGTTTTGTCCAACAGTTAAGGAAATGGAAGCAGTCAGGTTAGAAAAATTAACAGGAAAAAAAACATTGTAGAGAAAATGAAGCTGAAGAGTAAAACAATCGCCCAAACGGTCTGTTGTGAATGATTTAAATAGCTAAACAGATAAAAATGAATGAATAATGAATAAAACTTTGCATCTTTAAAGACAGTAATTATAAGTCAGAGTATCAGCCTCTTAGTTCTGGAAATGTATTGATTGAGCCCTAGTGGCTACTGTAAGTGTGTCAGAAGACAGGACAGATGGGCAGGTTCACCCCATGTCATGTCTACATGTGCAGCACACAGCAGAACAGTATTGATCTTCAATGAGATGCAGAGCGTCACACAGAGAAATGGTTTTGGAGCTAAATCCAAGCTAGCTGGTCAAAGCTCCTCAGAATGATTATGGTGATTAATCGACTCAGCTGTGGTTTGGTATGGATTTCATGTCAAAGAAATACTGTTCACACATCCGTGCAGCGGGAACAAAGCTTCACTGAGGAGATAACAATGCGTTTGGGAGGACAAGTACAGGACAAGAGACCGCTTCACTGGTCTCTACTGGTCTGCAGGTTTTACTGTACTAAAAGTACTGCTTTGGAAAATGGTTGGGACTAAAGTAAACTCTGACGAGCTAAAATAAGACAGCACTCACATAATAAGCTCATGTATGCCTACGTGATGGGAGTCAAGTCACTGGGTGCTTACCAGATGAAAGCAGGATGACAGCCTGTAGAAGAGCCACCTCAGAGTCATCCAAGTTAAAGGAGGACAGCGACACGCCAAGGTCAAAAATGGCATCCGAGACTACACCCAAGCCTCCATTCTTAAGCTGACCTCGCGTGACCGCCATCTCGCCATTGAGTGTGAGGGTCTCGCTCTCTGGATCATAGCGAACGGCAGCTCGCAGTGACATGATCTCCATGCAGCAGCCTTTCAACAGGATGATCTGGTCTTCACAAGGCAGCTGATTAAAAGGAGAGAGAGATCATTAGTAGAAGAACACGACCGGTGCAGCAACAGCACGCACTTATTTTGAAATTTAAAATAAATACTGTTCAAATTAGAAAAAGATAACTGACAACTGAAATCAGCATACATTTAAATTTGTACTCTGACATCTCGTATAAAGCAGCAGCTTTTAAGCAATGGCATGTAGCAACATCATTTTTATACATGTATATAAAACCAAGCTAATAAATGATCTGCTACAGACACTGTTAACTCTTTGAATTAAAAGTCGACTCTGTCTAGTAAAATAAAAAAATTCTGAACCTTTTTTTTTGTCTCATGGAATTGTAAATACTGTAAAAAAAATTAAATAATTTCTGATAAAGAAAAAAACTGAAACTGAATGTACATAGAGACGTGCTAAATTAGCACACTAACACTTATTAATGCAGATTAATGGCTAAGCCGAAGATGAAAAAAGTGCAATTTGTGTACAGGCAAGCGTATAATTAAACTTATATGAAGACTGTTGTGTCCAATAATAAAACAAAGATGACTGATGATATTTATTTAAGGAGTTGTTCTTTTAACGACTCAACACAACAAGCTAAAAACTTTTGTCTCAGTTTTCCCCTATAGTAAGTTCCAGTAGTTAGATACGTAGTTAGAAGCTTTCTAAAAAAAAAACAAACATAAAAAGCAAAACTACTTTAAATTTTGATCGTTAGTAGATTTGACACCTTGTTTTCCATCTGTAATGACAGCCAAATTTGTCGTATTTACTCTAAATTAAAGGATGTTAGACTTTTGCAAACTCTACTACGTGTTGTTTTGCTGTTTTATTCTGTTTTACTTTTACAGTTTTACTGTTAGGCACTTTGTAAATCTGCTTAAAAGTTCTATAAAATGATTTAAAATTATTATTCTGAGTCCTAATTCATGTTATACTGGAGATTTTAAGAAATCAAAATACATTTTGTTGTTACATACACAAATTTCATTCCTAAAATTTCACGTGATTTTTATTTGTCTGTCCACCTCAGAGCAAGTGTGTGATAAATAATGTGTTTATTGTGTATTGACCAAATGAATAGGAGAACATAACTGTGTTACTGTATTCCTCATTTCTTGCAACGAGTGTAGTATGACGTCATGGTGGAATTAGCAAGCTAGCTAGCTAATTGACTGGCCTGGATGAAAAAGGCGGTTTTAGACGAAGGCCGGCATTATGAGAATAAAAGTGGATATAAGATGTTTAAATGGATTCTGTCACCATGATAACAACCCGTGATTACAGGCCGACCAATTAATCGGTTTAGCTAATTAACTGGCATCCACAGGACGTTTTACAAACTGTCGTTATAGGTAGAACTTGGCTCCGTAAGTGGCCAGTGGAGCTGAGGAGGGTTTGGAAGGCTGTGTTAAACGATCGGTGGGTACAGCTCCAGAGAAAACAGGTCTCGTCTGCTGTGTGACTGTGTCTAAGTTTATTGTTCTGCAACAGCACAGCAAGTCCGTGAAAGCTGAATGCAGACACTTTATCTTTCAAATTAAAAGCCCTCTAGCGTTTTATTTGCTCCAGCCAGACCCTAGGTTTTGACTTAGTCTTGTTGGCTGACATTCATGTTGTTGCCAATGTATCTGTGAAGAGCTAACTCCAGCCAAGAACATTGATGGCTTTACTGTAAATCCACTGTAACGTGACGGCAGAATTAGAAACTCAGGTGTCAACAGCTCTGACCTCCACTGCCGCCGCCAGAAGGAGTGTTATGAACTCTTTATACTCATCTACATTTTTAAAACTTTGTCACTTACCTCACAAAACATAGGCAGTTTTTTGGCAAAGTCCACCACTCGGGTTATGGCAGGGGTGATTATTTTTGTAAACTGACTGAAGGCTTCTATATCCACTTTGTTTCCTTCAGGTGTATTGACCATGGACGCTTGACCAATATCCTCAGGCTGAAACACAAGAGAGAGAAGGCCGATGTCTGACGTGTCTCGAAGCTTAAATAAAAAAATAAAACAGCATGTAGATTTTATTGTACTATTGAGAACAGTATTAGCCTTAGCAGTACATTATGGAACAAGTTCAAGGTTTAAATGAAAAGTGTAAAGCAGTCATGGTCGCAGAAAGCAGTGAAGTGGTTGACTCTTGAGTTGACAATAATTGGCCTGGCCATTATGATGTAAAGATGTGAATGAGGACACATCACTGCAGACATGTAGCACTCGTATGTCTATCGCACTTCAAAAATGTGTAATGCATGTGAATGTAAAGTACACACTGCACCAAGCGCATGTTGAAAAGGCAGTACAACACTTTATAATTCAACATCTGTGCTCTTACCTTAGTTTCCTTCACCCCCGCTGCACTCTGGTCAGAAGTATAGAATAAATTACATGTTATTTCATTAAGAAGCATTGCTTCCTCGACCTGTTGGATAATCAACAGGAATCGTGAAGTTTCAATGAAGAACCCGTGTCAAGCCAACTAAAAAGAAAACAAGTTAAAACTGAGGACAGATGAAAGAGTGCAGATAGAAAACAGGTGAGGACAGAAATCCAAGATGGGTTTCTATGGTGAGATCAGGGTCAGGACCACGGCTTCAAACGGGTCCGCAGAAGCACTCGACGACACTGAAATGTGTTATTCTATCATGAATAATGGACGACTGCTGAAACAAGTTTATTTTTCTCAAGTTTTTCTAAAGACGCGGACACTACTTTACACCAGCTAATGCGATGAAAGTGTAGAAGTAGTTAAACCGATTTCTGCTATGTCCATGACACATGTAAAGTTACTTTCCGGCAAAAAATTATGGATTAAATTTACTGAGTTGTTGTAAAATTTTTGCAAATGACACAACCAATAATATCCTTTAATGACAACACTACACTCTACTACGCCGGCTAAATACCCCCCCATTTCAATTCAGTTTCATGCTTCCTTCTGATCGTGCCATAGAAACCCAAAATAAAGTCAACAGCTGGGACGGACTTTCAATCTGGAGAGAGCGATTAGACTTTACAGAAAAGAAAATCAAAATTAGTCAAAAAGGGGTGAGGTGTGAAATCAAAAGCTACAAACAGAAAGAGAGAAAAATGAAACAGCACAAAAAAAGCAAGTTATTAGTATTAGCGATTAAAGATCATTGCATTAAAAAAAGACAAGAATAAGATGTTCCATTATTAATTAGTGCTGCTGCGTTGAGGAACACACTGTTCACCATCGTCCAGCTAATTCTCCCCACTCTACAAGGAGATACAAAAAAACACATGGACATATTAACACAGGGAACAGAGGAACAGTGGCTGTGGTGGAAGTGGAGGACACAGGGCGTGACGTGGAGGGGGTCTGTGGGGGGGTGTGAGGGGTGGGAGGGGGCAGGGGTGGGTGGGTAATCAATACGATGGAGGCTGTGGTGAGGAGGGAGGGAGGATGTCTCACCAGGAATTTCCGCTTCTGCTTCCAGTGGTTGCCCTGTGCGTTTGTGGCCATATGGGCCTCAGTCACCATACGGATCAGGTCCCACTCCTCCTGGGTGGGCTCCTGTCGGTCCCACACTGTCTTCTGCAGTTCCTCCTTCCGACGGCGCTCCCGGTTCTCCTCGATTAGTTTCCGCTTGGCCAGCCTCTTGCTGTCGTCCAACACCACTGGGGGCAGAGGAGGGGGCAGAGGAAGGAGAAGAAAAGGGGAGACAATGAGAGTGGACGGGAGGAGGAGAGGAAAGTAGGAACTAATGAATTAGTCACACACTTTAAAGAAATACAGGGTAATGTTGCGTAAATTACAATCCTAAACCAGACAGACATTAACTAACAACACAAGAAGAGTACATTCAATCAGGGGTAACACTTTACGTGGCACTCTTTAAGTGCAATAGTTGTTTATTATCAGTCAGCATAATATTCAGTGGATAATATAATGGACACAAGAGTCACAAGTAGCTCTTTATGTCTTTCTCAGTGACTTTTAACAGTTTTTGCAGTTCCTCAAATGGCCACTTGAGGCTGGCGTCATGAGCAAGTCAATCCCCATAGACCCCATGTTAAATGCCCAACTTAACTGAAGAAATAAACATGTTTATAGTCTGGTGCAAAAAACGATTTTGGTCTCTGTAGCTAATGTTCCTGTTCATGATGACTGCACAGGGGTGAATTTTTTAAGAACTCACCCATTTAAATGTTATTAAGGCTTTAAGTCACTCAAAATTACTTGCGTCACTGTTTTGAATGACATGTAAGTGCCATCTGTTGCCAAGTCCCTACCATAACGACAACTTTGGTTAGTTTACCTAACCATGATGTTAACCGAGATTCACAGAATGTAGGTGTAGCTGTCGCTTCCAGTGGGTCGTTAACTTATATAAGTATATAAGGATGACTTCTCAGTCCCTAAAAAAAGTCTTGTTTAGCGTTTGTTTGTACTAAAGTATCCACTAAGGAGTTGGATATTCGGTTTGTAGATTTTGTTTCAATGGTTTTAAACCTGTTTTTTCCACCAGTGAAATTTAGCATTAACATTATCACAGTAAACAACAGCTGTAAATGCACCATGCTAACCAAGCTAGCAGCTAGCATTAGGGATGTCTTCACCATCTTGTCCCAGTATGGTCACTTATGGCTCCACGAATCTAAGATGGCCACAGCCACAATGCCAAACTCAAAAATTGAGAACAGGAGTCTACAAACCACAGTGGCTATGTCCATTATTTTATATAGTCTTTAGTTGCCTTACAACTCTCATGTTCAGAAAACTGTAAAACCCTGATGCTTTTAGAGGACGCTGGAGATCCGGGGTAAACAGTTGGCACTCAATAAACAGTCATTACACTTAACTATCGTGCATTTCATTGCACATAAAGAAAAGCTGCTGTTTTCTGTTTGAGCTCATTTTATTTACAAAGGCTGTCAGTTGTATTCCAAAAGTTTTTATGGTGAAGAAATTATCAAGATGCCCATAAGAACTGCTTCCTTCAGTGCAATGCTCCTTACCACTGTTTATACATTTAAAAAAGGGCTGCAACTAATGACTGTTGTCATTATTGATTCATCTGCCACTTACTCCCTAAATTGCTCAGGTAATTTTTGTCAATGAATGTCAGAAAATGGTGACAAATGCACATCACAGTTTCCCAGCTGCATGTTTTATCTGAGTAACAGTCCAAAGATATCCAGTTTAGAGAAAAACATCAATACCTCAAGTTTGACAAGTTGGAATCAGCAAATATTTGAATATATGAAGTTTCTGCTGATCAACTAACCGATGAATCAACAAATTTTAACTCTAATTTACACAGCATGCACAGGATAATAAAACATGATGTATGTATATCAAAATCCTGAATTTAATCTGTGGTCTCTGCAGGTTAAAACATTAAAAACATTAATAGAAACAAGACAAGAAGCAGACACAACATGAGGCTATCTGAGCTTGTAAAACTCACAGTCGGTTGCCATTCCCACCACAATGCACTTCTTGAAGCGACATTCCTGGCACTGGTTCCTGGTCACTTTGTCGATGACGCATTTCCCCTCGTACTTACACGCGTAGGTCGGGTTGAGGTTCTTCTGGATGGTTCGCCTGAAGAAACCCTTGAGAGCAGAGAGGCACATGCTCAGAAAAGCCTTGTTAAAAAGTCCCAAGTTAGCAGCAACAAACAATCAAGACTCGCATGTGTTACCTTGCACCCTTCACAGGTAATGCAGCGATAGTGATAGCCTGTGGCTTTGTCCCCGCACACTACACATAGCTCATCCTTGTCCAGGTAACTTGGAATGTACCCTGGAGAGGAGGACAGAGGGTTAATATAAGATTTTATTGAGGGGAAAAAGATGGCTGGATTTGTATTTTTAAGTATTTTTCATGACCGCTGTGGTCGTATATGCTCATGTTTTCGACTGGACTTTGGTTGATGTTAACTTAAAATTAACTTTTATCTTGATAACATTTAATTTATAATTTTTTTTGCTTCTTTTTCTTTTCATAGAGGAAAAAATGAAACTGAAATTTGCACAAACAAGTTGCTATCAAAGAGAAGCTATCTATACACCGAATATACAGTATATCAACTGTTCCTTTGTGTCCATTTGTAACGTGTAGCTGCGAACTCGTGAGGTAAGAACGTGGCTTTGAAAAGTCACGCAAGGACAGCTAAAGGTAGGCTGACTCCTGTGTGCCCAGCAGTACGACACCTAACATTTGATTAGCACCGACTTCTGCTTCTAGTTAACTCGCTGAGTTAACCCCTGGCCCAATTTTGGGATTTGGCTTAATGAGTTCAGTGCGTTGACCCCTGGCAGAGTCCAGGACCAAAGGTTAACAAACTGATCAATACCTTTTTTGGGGTTTGTTAAGAAAGCAATAATACATCTCGCATCAGCCTTCTGTTGCCTCACCATCAATCAATAAGGAACCCCCGCTCGCCTCAAACGCTCTGAGCATCACAGACCTGCCACCGCATGGCGCCCTAAATCTTGGATTTATGCTTATCAGACTTAAATCCTGACATCATTGATCAAGGAGGAGCCATCACTAATTACCAAAAAACATATACTCCACACACAAAACCACAACAACAAAACAACTATTCACTCTTGAACGTGTACCAAAAATACCCTCTGACCAAGAGCATGTAAACAATGATTATCCGAACGCCATACCTTTCTTGTGCGAGCCCTGCATCCACTGCAGGTGTGAGAAGTCAGGTTTGATCTCAGGGAAATACTCAGGCTGATGGTGGTAATGACTAAGAGGGATCTCCATGCTGCAAAACTCGCTCTTAAAAACAGGAGGGCCGCCAGCGTACGAGCAAGAGTAGTGCTGGCTGGGCGGCCAAGCCTGCTCCATGCAGGGTGGATGATGCAGCGGCTGGGGCTCACAGTGTCCGTACCCGGGTCCCTCACCCGGGTACATGCAGTGTTCCCCACCGCCCTGCACCGCGTAGCCTCCCACCCCAGTGTGAGGCATCTCGTACATGTCTGGTATGCAGTAGTTCATCATGGAGAGCCACAGCAGAGCACCATAAAAAGTTCTGGGTCAAGTCCGAGAGCTATCTGATCTCCAGAAAGAGAATCTTAACAGCTTCTAAAAAAAACAAAACCAGGTCCAAGAAGGAGCATCAAGCCATGTGAAGGTGACAGACACAAGTTTCCTGGTCTGGAAAAAAACTTCACAGAGGTTGACCCTACGTAGACGCACAAACGTTTCATCCACCAAGTCCACAGACCACAGACTGCACCTAACAACTGCCCCACCCGCCACAACACGGCCGAATTGGGAAGCAGAGATTTATGACGACGTAGAGCTCTAATCTTACACTCCACAAATCCTCAATGTGCCACAGACAGTGGCGATGTCACAGATTAAGACCTCGCGTGTTGCACCTACATCTAACAACACCGACTGGAAAACAACTCCAAAGAAGGCGAAGAAAACTTCCAAGAAATCTTTAACCTATCTTTAAAAAACCTTTTTGACGAAGGTACTCATATCATGTAAGAATTAGTCTCTCTCATCGCCCTGATACCTTTCCTAACCCCTGACCCTTTAACCTCTTAACCCCTTTACTTATCCTGTGGGTATTTTAAACAGAATCTGTAAACCAGCTTGCTTAGGTCAGTGCCGTATGATTATTCCTGCCAACTATTTAGTAAATATTATGACACTAAGAAGATTTTAAGAGGGGTTTTGTATTGTAAACACATGACCCGCACTTTTCACCATTAAGACCCTCACTTATATTTAACACCTACACCACAAGCTGATGGAAAGTATGCAAACACTGAGCACAGTATTTTAATGTAAAATTACAGAGTAAAAATTAATTAAAACTTTTTAGAAATAAAATAATAAAAAATAACAATAAAAACTAACTTAATTTATATTATTGGCCATACTAGGAGAATAAACTATAACTTTATTTACCTGTATTGCTTGTAAGATTAATATAAAAACATGTATATACATTAAATATATATGTTAATGCTTAAATTAATTGATTTAAGGAAATGCATTTATTGTTAATTTGTTAATTCATTTTAAAGATTTCAATTTAAAAAACATTGCTACAGAAAATAACATTTTTTTTATTTTTAAAATATATTGAACTTCTTTTTTACATTAATCACAATTTGTACTTTTGATGCCGAAATCATACAAAATAAAAGCTTTTTCTTTAAAAATATTTATGGAAACTTTTCAGCTTAAAATAAGAATAATTGTAATTAAAAAAAAAAAATCAATGTATTTTTCCTGACAGTGCACGACACACAAGCGCGACACTGAGTGCCACATTGCATGATCTGTTTCAGATAATACACCTATTATCCTGGACATCGGCTACACTCAGCCTTATTGATCAGGCTCCCTGCTCAATAAATTTGGGATAAGCCTTATGGCGAGGACGTGTATCTGTTGAGAGTCATAATGCCTTGTTCAATAATGTAACAACGCTTTGTCATACGTCTCCACAACAGGTTGTTCTATAAAGGGTTCTTAGAAGTAATATATCTTAAAACAAACTAACACACAAAAATCCCATTGAATCAAAAAAGAGAAGCGTCCGACTTCTAGTATTCACTGTTAACTTTAGTTTATGGAAAATCCTACAGAAACTAGTTAGTACTGAACCAAAGTAATGTATCTAGCCTGCTCACTATAATTTTAATTTTATTTATTTATATGATTGCTTTTATTTTTCATTTGTGCAAGTATTTCTCTGACATTTTAAACATATATTTATTCTATGGACTTAGTTACCTCTGCTCAAGGATTGCTAGATTGGAAGATCGCATCTGTTTTATTATTGCTAACATGTTTGTATTTATGTTTTTTTAATTACATAATTATTTGCTGTTTGATAAATGTACTTATTCTTTTTTTTTCTTCGTTAATGAGTGTTGTACGATTGTATGGTTGTATTTCTTTGCTGTTCGTCTCTGCCATCTGAATTGTAAGGCACTTTGTGCGTGAAAGGTGCATTGTAAATAAAGTTAATTAATTCATTCATACTGTACTGTAAAAACATATTAAGAAATAGATGATGTTATTATGAAGCCTTAAAATGGCACTATTGGAGAAGATGTGCTTAACATATTTGTTGATGAAACTTCTGGTTCAAAAGTTCCATTATAGTTCCCATTGATTTGCAAACTAATTACACTGTGGTCATTAAAAGTGCCTTTACATATGTACAAAACACAGAATGACCAAAAAAACACAGATTCATACTGGTGACAATTATGAATAACTGGAATAATTAGACGCTAATCAAGCTGAATTTCGTATCTCTGCTCTTTATTTCCTGCAGCACGGAGAGAGCTCCAAACTAATCTCAGAGGAACAAAGAAATAATGATATAATAAGTTATTTTTATTTCCAACAGAAGCGTCCTCTGATCCTGTCGTCTTGTCAAGTAACTCAACAGTCTGAACTCTACAGTCAACAGTTTTATCTGTGAATATTCAGCAAAGTATTTGTGGTCAGTTTTAAAGTTATCTTAACAGCTGCAGTTCATTTTACATCTTATAAAAGAAACACCCAGTCAGAATATTTCTTTGTTTCTGCGGTCACCTTTAGAGCTTCTTTAACAGACACTGTGGGGCAGATTTGATCACGCACTTGCCTGCGATCTCCTTAAGGCGACCAAATACCAGAACACGAAACGCCTTGCTGCGTGATGGATCATGGCAGGGGGCCACAAACATTAACATGAAACGTGAACACATGGTGATGTCTGAGCGAAGATGCGTGCAGTTTTGGCTTTAAAATCCCTGCTGCTTGTACTTGTATGAACTCTCTGAAATGCAGCCTGTCTGCACGCTCGCCATCACGTCTTTTAGAAGAGACACAATCAATACTGTTGCTGTGCAGGATTATGAAGAAACGGGGATAATCAGGGTTCTGGTGGACTTTTGACCACGAAAGATGAGCTTGATTGTGTTTCACAACTTTGCTTTGGTTTATACATACAGAGGTATTACCCAACTCAGTAATGTTATATCACTGTGAACACAGTGTTCAAATACAAGAACACCAAAACATCTCAGCCAATAAAATGTCAACTGTTTTTCTCCTGCAGTTTTAACCACTGTTTCTTATTACTTTGTTTTTCCAAAAAACAAAACAAAAAGTTTTAAGCATGCCAAAGCAAGCTGGAGGTTTAGTGCTGCAGGTGAGAGAATCTGAAAGCTACTAAACATTTGCACATGTCAAGTAACGGTTTGTGTCCATGTCTAATTCTTTCCAATGCACAAATAAATAAAATAAAATAAAATAAAATAAAATAAAAATAAATGAAATAAAATAAAATAGAATAAAATAAATTAAAATAAATGAAATAAGATAAAATAAAATAAAAAAATGTGACGAAATGAAATAAAATAAAAAATTAATTAAATTAAAAATAAATGAAATAAAATAAAATAAAATAAAATAAATTAATAAAATAAAAATACATAAAATAAAATAAAAAACATAAAATTAAATTAAATTAAAGTAAATGAAATGAAATAAAATAATATAAAATAAAATATATTTTAGCCATCAAGCCATTTCAAAACTGTAGTAATTATAATATATATTGCGGGGGGCATGTTATTTTTATTTGGGGATGGGGGAACTAAGCTCGACCTTGTGGTTACGGCCTTGGGAGGTACTGTAGGTAAAATGTGATAGCATGGAGTAATTAGTAAGTCAATTAGTAACCAAGTTTGACTAACATTACTGTACGTACTTCCCCTCATTATAAACTTAATTTTCATGTGCATCAGAAAGCAAAATCTGCATCACTTAAATCAGACTGACTGAAAACATGTCACTTGTCGGGGCTCCCAACAACAACTACAACTTTCCAAAACAACAACAGTCATATACAAATTAAAATACACACATTTCAGTAATTAAATGGAGGCACTTCCTTCGTAAAGTTACATGGTTCTTATGACCTTGACCTCACCATATAATCCACATGTCTTTCAAATGACCTATTTAGTTCATTTTCAGCGAGGGTGATAATCCCATAACGCAGGTGTAAACCTTGAGACTAAAAGCCTGACAAAGTGATTATGTGTCCAGATATAATATGACACTTAAAGCGACTTAAACATGCCACCTGTCTCATGTAGAAGTGACAAGTATGACTGTGGAGTGCTCGCTTTTTCAATCTCATTAGCTGCGGAGCACAACATGATCTAAATGGCAGCGTTTGTGTTCTGCGGAGCGTGTGTGTGTGTGTAATGGGCTGAGATCGGCCTGACAGCTCTGTTACAACGAAATGGTGCTCCTACGGTCTGAGACTGTCTAAAAATATTAATAAACATGGACAACTCTGTCCCAAATCTAAAAACTAGAGTGCTAATGTTATAGGGTATAAAGTCTGGAGCCGCTCCATAGACAGTCAATTAGGAAAGATGTTATAGACGACACTGAGAGCACTCAGAGGAATGTTCTGAGTATATGGGGACATTTTCTCTTTCAGCACTGAGATGCTGCACTGCAATAAAATAAAGCTAATCTGAGTATAAAAAAGAAAACTAACATCCTGTGAGTCCATAAAATCAGCCTCCCATTCACTGTCTGTGGAGCAGCTCCAGACTAAATGACACCACAAGTTAGAGACCTCTCTGGTTTCTGGCTTTGAGGGAGTAGCTCATGTTCACAAATATTGATTTAACTTTCATAGGCCGTGAAAATACACATATACAATAACATGTTTAGCTCTTAATTTGGGTGGTGAAACGCACTTTCACTATGATATATTTAAACCCTCAGTTTCCAACCATCACTCAAACCGACATGTTTTCACATCTCGTCATAACCCTTGCTGGTTCACGTCACAGAAAATACGCCATGGCAGACTGGAGTCCATATCTCATACCTTCATTTGCTTTTTACATCAAAGTTAGTTTTTAAAGGATCAAACCCAGACAGAAGCAAACTGCACGTCATATCTCCTGCTTTTCTAAAGTAGTACAAACAGATGTTTGTTTGATCACCTAAAAACAAACTCAAACTCACAACTACAAACTCAGATCAAATAGCTTATACTGTGTATGTCACTTAGATTTAAAATACTGTCAGTGTAAATGTATATATTCTCAGATTTGGGTATAAATATGCACATTATGTTGGTGAGCAAAATGTTCTCTGCATATTGGATTTATCTTTTTAACTGGACATAATAACTGTTTAACAAAGAAACAGTAAGAATTAACGGCAAATTTAACAATAATCATAATTAAACTACAGAAATTGTCATTATTATTTCTACTGGTTCTGTTATTACAGTGTGCTGCAGTTCTGCGTGTAGTTTGTCCAACTGGTTTTGCCGTACCTCAGCAGAAGCTGTTGTTCACCTGCTGTGGGTACAATCAGTCACACACTGGACTGTCTCTCTGTTTCATTTGTTTTCAAATGTATTAAAAGCAGGAAAACTACAATGAAATATGAGAGTTATAAAAAATTTAAAACACAGTATGTCATTAAATATTGTAGTGTAATATGTCATAATATCCTCAGTCATCAAAACTTTTAAAACCCTGATTCAAGATTTCTGTTTTAAAATGCTCTTAAATGGTCAATTAAGCCGTTAAGTTTTTAAGAAATACCTCATACATACTTTAATTTGGATTCAGCAAAGTGCATGTTAACTAGTGTATGAATGAGTAACTTTAATAACATTGCAATTAAAGAAAATAACATCGACCAGTCATATTATGATTTAAGATAATAAAGCTTGTTGTTCAATGATTTCATCTCTAATATTGAATGTTTCTAAATAACTTTTTAACTGTTAAATGACTTTGAATATCCAAAATAAAATGTCTTTTATTTAGAGTTATGTAGTGGAGTTATGAATGGATGTATGAAGGTGCAACCCATTTACAGATATTTACAGTTAACTGTACACATGGATTTCATACTTTCATACACTGTGGCTATGAAAATATTTCCAACAGTAGTAATTCAGTTACTTGTGGGATAAAGCAGTTTAATGTTGATATCTCAGGTGCCAGAATGAAATGTTGGCATTGCAGTCTGTGTTTTGTCAAACCACCAACATGTTACAGTCATACGTTTGTTTCATATCAACGTTTCTAAAATGGTGTAGTTAAGATAACATGTACATGAGCTCAGTGTCTCATTAGGGGGACGAGGGGGTGGTGGACGGTGGGACACTGTGACGAGACGGCTACCAAGCAGCAGTCAGCACGGACAACCGTTCAAGACCAACAAACTGCAAAAGCGGGTAGTTTTAACGACACGTTGGGACCTTTCGAGGCGTGTTTGTCGGAGCAAATGCAGGTATTTTATGACAGCACATTTCTAGCCATGTCAGTGTCCTCTAACTCCTCACCTGAGCCAAAACCTGATCTTTCCCCAAAGTCCTAACCTAGTCATTTTAGTACCTAAAGCTAACCACACGTTAACCACAGCATTATCACAACACAGAGCTGAAGCAGAAATGTCACAAATGTAGTTTGTTTCAATATCTGGCAGATATGAAACAAATTTAACATGAAACAAGCCAACATTTACTCTGCAGACTGGTTTGGCTATCTAGATATGTACATATGGAGAAATAAACTTTTATGTTCTTTTTGTGAACACTGTAATTTCAACTTTGTTTTACTGTTAATAAATATATTAGTTTCCCTTTTTTGTGATCCATCAGTTTCTCTGTGAGTCAGCCTCCTCGATCCCTCAGAGCATTAACAGCTTGTCTCTGTATTTTAAACCGATATTTTCCTCTCGCTGATCGCTGAGAGTTCCTGGAAAAGACCTAAAGTCTGATATCGTTGTTTATTTGGATCTATTCTAAGCTCTCAAACTTGATTAGTGCTTCATTAAAGACAGGTGCAATGGAAAGGTCAGGCGGTTAAGCCTCTATACGTTAAACACAGAGACACTGCTGGAATGAAATTTAACACAACACATGCTCCGCTGCATGTGGCTCATTATACTGATTTAAGTTTTTATTTGCCATATGCTCGTACAATATGCCCAGGGAGGTGCAGGGTGGCGTACTCTGGAGGCTGTGCGGATAAGACTAGTATGCAAACAATTATAATGAGGGTTAAAAGAAGCATTAGAAAAAAAATAATAGTTAAGACAGAAATGACATAAATGAAGATTTAAATGTTATACTGGCCTGCTGTGAATGTGAGCAGTGTTTTTTTCAGTATATAAAACATGTCCAAAGTTCACTGAATTCTGATTTTCCAAAACATGTTTCAATATGTGGTGATAAAAAATAAAAAACAAAAATCTAGAATGAATGTTTTATGCACTAATGTGTTTAACTTTTTCTTATAAATTACTTTAAATAATGTCTGTATTATGATGAGTAACTGAATTTGAATTACCAAATGAACAAACCCAAAATTAACTGAATGTATTAACATAATGGCACAGTGTGTACCAGCCCCAAAATGACTGATCAATGTTTAATTTTCTATAATCCGTCTAAATGAACAGTTTAAAAGGCTTACCGCGGGTTTTCCACCCCCATTCACGTAATAAGTGTGAGTGTGTGACAAGTAGATGTGGTCAACATGCAGCAGCTGCTCAGAGACAGGCCCAGTGAGGCAAATCTGCTTGCACAGAGGGCTTGATACCAGTTTAACTTTTTGATGAGGTGATGTTCTTACCATGGACTAATCTTGTTTGGAGTTTCAACTCTCGACAAACTGTTAAGCGTTCATCAGACAGAGTTTAATGCCTGTCAATACTGTAACAATCTGTTGTCTGAGCGAACAGCATTAACGCCTACGCCTGTCCGGTTTTATGTTTTTAATGGTCTCTACGTAAGTTAGATTTTTTTTTGTTGTTGTTGTTGTTGTATATTTTAATTTAATCAATAAAGATAGATAATTAAATTATATTCATTTATTTACTTTTATTAATTGTGTAAAATATGAAATAATTCAAATTTATTACATATTTTTTATTATGCTATACACATATAAAATATTTTAAACATATTTTTTTAAGGTCTCTTTATAAGTTAGATTTTTTATATATTTAATTTTTATGTAATTTTTATTTAATGGATTTATTTTAATTTATTTAAATAAGAGTGTGTATGTCTTTCTAAATCTTTGCCATTCTGCAAAAATTTGAAAATTATCTTATTATTTATTTTTAAAAAACGTGACAGATGCAAAGACTCCAGTAAGATTGACTTGAATTCAGATATTTAACAAGGTATTTATGAATTAAAAACCATTACAGTCATCTGAAAGATGGATTTTTATGCTCTTTTTTTTTCTTTGAAATAATGCAAATAATAGAAATTTGTTTTCAGCTTACATAAAATACACATGCCCATTAAACATTGCATGATAAGAAGCTCTGGGGAAAGAAAGCCTGTACGTGGAGCTTGATTTAAGAAACAACGGTACAGACAAGACATTCAAGATTAACATGAGACTATCATATTTAATATTTACAGAAGCATCACAAAATAATCACTTTTAAAACGTAAAAACAGGCACGTACATTTTAGTTGTTTTAAAAATTTGCAACCTACAATAAATTTTAAACAATTTAAATATTTCTCTACTTACCAACTGTCTTTTTTCCCTTTTTCTTAAACCTCGCTCTAATAATCGCTCAAATGTTGGAATCGTACGTCCACAAAAATATTTCACACTTCCTTTGTGAGTTTATGATGAGTAAGTATAAATACTCCAGTGAATACTAATGGCTCGTCTCCAACGTCTGATTCCAGGTATTCCTCACAAACGGCTGAGGTAAACAACAAGACCTTCCTATTTCAGATAACAATAGACTTCTGATTTACAGTCATATTTCCTTGCCGTGCACACAGGGTGTCTCTGCGGATGGCGCCGCAGCACAGTGGCCCTGCAGCAGGCTTTTGCACAGATATATTCCCTCCCTGATTGATTCTTTCGGCCTAAGGGGGTTCAAAGCCGGTCATGAACAATTTTTGGATGTGAGGAATCTCTTTCACCCCGGGCCCTCAATTGACATGAAGCCCTGCGCCAGATGTCCCCGGCTACTCTGTGTTACCTGTGTAACCTTTCCCCTTAAAGTTCAGGGTAAGCTCAGGGGAACAACAGAAGGCTTCCATCGCTGAAGGTTAAAGTTTGAGAGGATTATCCCGCACTTTGGATTGAAGGGCAGGAGTCTATTTTAGATACTGCGCTTCATTTTGACTTCATTTTATATGCTGAGCCCTAAAAGGACAGTTTGCCCTTCATGTTGGTGGAACAGTACACAGTCACTGAGTGCTGAATCTCTCGTATTGCTTTGAATCATTTTATTCACACTGGGATGTAATTTGCCATTTTAGAGATTCTGCAAGAGTAAGAAGGCAGTGCATTCTCAGGTTCTTTAAAACCTGCCCAGACACATCAGGGGGATTCATCTGGTCAAGGTCAAGTACCGCAAGTTCAAGTGCAGCTCTTCAGAAAGAAAAGGAGCCAAGTTTCCAAAAGAATGACGTCCATATTGGATTAAACATCTCAAGATTTACACATGCAGTGTCAGTGTGCAGTGCTGCTGCAGGAAGTCATGAGTCTGTCACATGTGGAAAATGTTGCGTGAGTGTGTAGTAAGTCAGACTTTCACATCCTGTCGAAGACCTTTAAACAACACTCACTTTTTTTTAATCAACCATGATTGCTATCTTTTAGTTGCCCATCCCCGATCATAGACGGAGCCAGTTTGTCTTAACCACAATAATTGCCTAAAACTGACCCTACAGCGCAAAGTACAGAAATTTACGTTTCTTTGTATGTAAAAAAAAAAGGAAAGGAAACTAAATCCAATTAATATATATAGGATATATGTATATATACATATAGTGTTGATTATGAAATAAAATAAAATAAAATAAACCAAAATATAATAAAATAAAGTACAATAATGCCTCTTCATTTGGCCTGCTCTGTAGTTTTTCCAATAGTTGCTCAAAATTTTATTAGTTTTTCAATGAGATTGCCTTTTTTTAAATTCTGTCTTAAAGGCCCTTCATGTATGTTTTTACTGTAATCTTCTAATTTTGGTTCTACTTAAATTTAGGGCCATGCGATATGGAGATATTCAAATATTACAATATTTGTGACCACATACCTCGATATCAAAATTGCAAAAATATTGTAGAGTTTACTATCGGTGCTTTCACAAACTATTTACACAATGAGATTTTTAATAAATAATCATCAGTAATCTTGATATAATGACTAAGTGTGTGAAGGCATATTAATAGAGCAGCTAGAATAAATAGTAGATTCATAAACTTATATCAGTTTACTGTAGACAACACTTACAATATTACCAACTCCAAAATTTAAGACAATATCTAGTCTTATATCATGACATCGATATACAGTAATATTATCATTGTGGTCTTATGACTCTTCTCCTTGGGGTTGCATTATACAGTGTATTTATTTTGGGCCATTTTTAAAACTGCAATTTTCAATTTTTTTTTCTTTAAGATCCATCTGAAACTTTGGAATAAATATCTTTTACATGAAACATTTCTCACCTTGTTTAATTTTCTACCTTGTGTTTTATGTATATTTCTGGGATTAAATCCAATTTGTTGTAATTTCCTAATTTTATAGGTTGAATGTGTTTGCTGTGTATTGATGTATATTTATCAGAATTTTTATGGTTTCATATTATGTGCAAAAAGAGATTGTGCTTATTTTCACTTCACTGTGTAAAAACGACATCATTAAGTCCATACCTGTCATCTGTTCTGCTAACTAGCCAAACAGAGCACACGTGACACACGCTGCTCACAGAAAATGTTTTTAAAATGTCCAAAACTTCCAGAGTGGCTTTTTTGTGTTCAGAAATATATTCTTTTTATTTCCCTCGTGTTTGTATAAAAATATTAGATTTGGAGTAAAAAAAAAAGAGTATACAAAAACAAAGAATATGCACCGTAATTTTCAATCAGAATTGTTCGTAGCGAATAAATAAAAACTTCTTTAATAACCACAGCCTCACTCTTCTTGGAGTAACTGTAACTGTGGGCGTTGTCATGAACAATTCATCCGCGCTGCTTTTGTTCCCCTCGCTGACCTCATTAAGAAGTCTGCAGACAGGCCACTGCTGAGACACAGATCTAATGAGTGAATCATCACGGCAGAGACTTCTGGAGGCAAACATTATTGAACCAGATTTCCCCATAGACACATAAAATTCACTTCAAACTTAAACACCAAAACAAAGCTGACAAAAGCGCCCTGTTTGTGTTGCTCAGGGTCTAACGGACAGAGCGCCAATATATTGAGGCAAATTGAGTGATATTAGGTTATATGCATAAAACTGATCTGACTCGGACGACGTATGAATGTCTAAATTCTGGACACGCTACAAAGCAGAGCAACACCAAATAGAGCTCAGCGTCTCCTTTAGCTGAACAGCTGAGAGACAGACTGTGGAGATGATGTCATCGAGAGACAAATGCCAGCTGCTCCATAAACACTGATCAGCAAGAAAACCAGTAATAAACTGGATTTATACAGTGCAGTCAATCCTGATGGAGATACAGTGTGCTCACTAAAGCAGATTCAGACTGTAACACGAACTTGTAAATAGACAAACCATCAGCTTATTTTCTTTATCGTAACATAACTTTATTAAAAGGAAATTGTATTCCATTTAATGTGACGAATAAACTGACTGATTGATATCACAGAGAAAAGCTGGGAAAACCAGATAGATTTGTTAAATTTTAATTTATGTCTGAAGACGATGGCGATTTTTCTTTTTCAAAGCCATTTTCAAAATTGAGAATTATTAATATTTTCAGCAATTTACAGACTGACTTTGATAAAAGAAGCACAAAAAAACTGGATAAAAATCACTTCACAATCATAATTCACTAACCTTTGTCTTCAGTATTTGTGTGGATTGATAGCGAAAATATGTTTTACAATGTTGAACTGTTCTGTGTACAGATAGACACCTGAGTTTTTTGTTTTTTTTTCTGGCATCTTTACTTTGTTAAATTGATGAAATCAGTCGGACTTAAAGGGACAGTTCAACACAAAATCAAAAATACACAGTTTTCCTCTTGCCTGTAGTGCTGTTTATCAGTCTAGATTTTTTTGGTGTGAGTTGCAGAGTGTTGGAGGTATCAGATGTCTGCCTTCTCTCCACTATAACAGACAGCACTCAGCTTGTGGTGCTCAAAGTGCTTCAAAAAATACATTTGAAAAACTCAACAGCAATGTCTCTTTGCAGAAAATTGTTTAACACAATCTACAAACTTTTCATGTAATAACTATTTTCTGTTTACCAAGCTACACCCGCCGATTTTATCACTGCACAGAAGGCGTACATGTACTGCTGACTCACCTGGCGCCACAGAGCTAGCTAACATTACAGCTCACCTGAGGACAATGCCATTAATGTTTACATCTCATGCTGTCACAAGCACGAGCCTCTTGTCCATGAGTACATACACCACATGCCGAGTACTGTCTAGCTCCATTATATTTAAGAGGAGGCAGAAACCTCTACGGCGAGCGCAGCCTCATTCCGAAGTTGTTGAAATCCGGCACGTGGGCAGTGACTCGTAGCGTCAGAAACTAACAAAAAAGAAGTGCTTTAACATCGGCATGATGCTTGGCAGGTTGCTGCTGTAGTTTAACAGCACCCGGTGGCATCAGGGGAAAATGCAACGGGATAAGGACAAAAGTCAGGGTGGTGAAAGTCCGAGCAAGAGCGGTGTTTGTGTCAAGCCAAACTCTGTTCTTTTTTCCTAAAACTAACCACATGTTTATGTAACTTAAACCCAACCATGTATGTTTGTTGAAGGAAAGAAAACGTCAACTTGTGGTGTCGTACCAACATAATGTGTTCAATTTTAGAGAGACTATATGTAAACATTACATTTCCTGTGACAACGGAGGTGTATTTTCAAATAAGAAGATGCATGTGACAGTCTGAACTTGACATGGTGTCCAAAAATGTCAACAACCAACACACCCAGGGTGCCTTGCCAAGTCCATGACCATACGTCGATATGTCACGAGGTCAGGGTGAAAATGTGTTGCTACAGCTGATGTCTCCAGAACTCTGCGACATACACCAAAATAATCTAGACTGATAAAACAGCACTACAGGTAAGAGGACAAAGTATGTACTTTTGATTTTGGGGTGAACTGCTCCTTTAAAATTGAGTCTATGTTGACAGAAAGGACACCCGTATGTGGGGTAAGGACAAAGACAATGATTGATGCAAGAATTAACCAAAATGAACCCGGACTCAGGAGATGAATAGATTATTTTAAAAATCTATTCCAAGTGTTTTCACAGACCTGCAATATGTCCTCAAATCTGTCACAACGGTTTTATTTCAGCACTAAATAATACAGTGACTTCTCTCAGCAGACATAGTTTGTCCTCAAAGAACCTTTAAAGTGAAGAAGCACTACGAGTCATCCGCAGCGTCGCCTGATTCGCACTGAGAGCTCACGGAGACATCTGTGACAGTGAAACTAAAGGCTGTCAGACAGCCGATTAATATCACAACGTCATCAACATTTTCACATTCAGTCATTTTACTTTTGCAATGATGCATTACTGGTTTATACTGATTCACACACACACCGCAATTTAATAAACTCATTCGCTGTGCTACATTTAAGATTTACCAAAGCTTTTGGTTTTGTTTTTCATGTACAGATGTGACACATTCTGATGCATACTCATTTAGTGTGTAGATCAAAACCCCAGTGTAAGTAAGAAATCAGCCTTATAGACACCATCTCTGTGCAGTGTCTATTTCTTTAAAAATTTGGCTCTGTCTTGTAGTTCTTTCCTAGCAAAAGATGAATGATGCTCATTATATTACTCAGTTTGTTTCTTATAAAGAGGAGAACACTGGGTAGTTGACTGACAGATACTCTCAAGAGAGGTGCAGGGAAAAAACTGAGGCAATATTGAAGACCAGCGGCTGTCTGTACTGTCAACACTGATTAACAAAGTCACATCCAAGTCAGTGTGTTTGCTTTACTTATCTATTGCAAGGACCAAGAGGAGCAGATATGATTGACACAGTGTGGAAAGTGTTATCAAGACAGTTCACACCATCTCCTCTGAATGTGCACCAGACATGCCCTTAAATGAAGAAGTGTTTCTTATCACCCTCTAAACTCAACAAATGAGAGCTGTAAAATCTGAATCGAGGCAGTTCAGACTGTACTGAGACAATTTAAAAGTCATCCTTTTGTGTGAACAGTGTTCACAGAGGACTAGAAATGAGTGTAGTGTATTCTCAACAGCCCAGGCCTCCATGAAAAGTGTCCTTGACCGCACCAGCAATCAGCGCAGAGTATAAAACACCTGCCAGCATGATAGACACTTTGTCTGAGAGACTGTGTGCTGCAGCTCCAGCCCAGTCACCAGAGGATAATGCTGGCATTAGACTGTCTGCAAACCAGGAAAGTGCATTTGAAAGTTTCATATCTGTCATATCAACGTTTCTAAAGTTCTGCTTACAGGTATAGAGGCTGACTTTATCATCGGGAGGTGGAGGGGATGAAAGATGGCGTGATACTTAGTTGCTGCAGACCATTGTTTGAGACCAACAAACAACATCACTAGTTGTTTCAGAGTGAGATATTTTGGCATTTCCAGCGGCAGTTGTGATACCAAAACTGTCCGTTTCTTTGCGATATCAGCATTTCCAGCAGTCACTGCGCCATCAAAACTTGGCATGTTTTTAGGAAGATATCGTAGCATTTCCAGCTGCGTTTGTGTCAACCAAAACTAGTTGTTTCTTTGTGAGATATTACAGCATTCCAGCAGCAATTGTGCCACCAAAACTAGGTCTCTTTTTGTGAGACATTGCAACATTTCCAGCAGCAACTCAAAACTTGGGTGTTTACAGCAAGATGTTTTAGCATTTCCAGCTGCTTTTGTGCCACGAAACTGGGTGTTTTTGGGGAGACATCTGTGGCAATTGGGCAACCAAAACTGGGCATTTTTTTGTGAAACACCTGCAGCATTTCCAGCAGTGACTGAGCCACCAAAATTGGGTCTTATTTTGCAAGATGTTTGCAGCATTTCCAGCGGCAGTTGTGCCACAAAAACTGTCCGTTTCTTTGCGAGATATCAGCATTTCCAGCAGTAACTGCGCCGTCAAAACTTGGTGTGTTTTTAGGAAGATGTCATAGCATTTCCAGCTGCGTTTGTGTCAACCAAAACTAGTTGTTTCTTTGTGAGATATTACAGCATTCCAGCAGCAATTGTGCCACTAAAACTAGGTCTCTTTTTGTGAGACATTGCAACATTTCCAGCAGCAACTCAAAACTTGGGTGTTTACAGCAAGATATTGTATCATTTCCAGCGGCTTTTGTGCCACCAAACTGGGTGTTTTTGGGGAGACATCTGTGGCAATTGTTGTGAAAACTCTGCGGCATTTCCAGCAGTGACTGAGCCACCAAAACTGGGTCTTATTTTGCAAGATGTCTGCAGTATTTCCAGCGGCATTTGTGCCATAAAAACTGTCCGTTTCTTTGCGAGATATCAGCATTTCCAGCAGTCACTGCGCCGTCAAAACTTGGTGTGTTTTTAGGAAGATGTCGTAGCATTTCCAGCTGCGTTTGTGTCAACCAAAACTAGTTGTTTCTTTGTGAGATATTACAGCATTCCAGCAGTAATTGTGCCACCAAAACTATCTGCGCCATTTCCAGCAGCAACTCAAAACTTGGGTGTTTACAGCAAGATATTGTAGCATTTCCAGCGGCTTTTGTGCCACCAAACTGGGTGTTCCTGGGGAGACATCTGTGGCAATTGGGCTACCAAAACTGGGTGTTTTGTTGTGAAACTTCAGTGGCATTTCCAGCAGTGACTGAGCCACCAAAACTGGGTCTTATTTTGCAAGATGTTTGCGGCATTTCCAGTGGCATTTGTGCCACAAAACCTGTCCATTTCTTTGCGAGATATCCACATTTCCAGCAGTGGCTGGGCCATCATAACTTGCGTATGTTTCTAGCGGGTTTTGTGCCACCAAACTGGGTGTTTTTGGGGAGACATCTGCAGCGATTCGGCCAACAAAACTGAGTGTGTTTTTGCTAAACATCTGTGGTATTTTCAGCAGCGACTGTGCCATCAAAACCAGGTATTATAGGCAATAACAATCTTTTTCTCACCATTACCAAGTGGTTTTGTGCCTAAACATAACCACACATTAACCAAAGCATTGCTCAAACATTAAGTTTCATATGTAACTGTGTACAAATGTAACTGATCCATGGTTTGTAGACGTGTATGATGCCAACATTTATTCTGGCGACTGGATCCTGCATTTCATTTAAAATGTTAGGAACAGTGTTGGAAATTGGTCTTGCTGTCCTGCTGTCATATGAAAAGCTTTGTAGTGATAGTGTTGCGTAAGAGAAAGGAAAGCAGAGATATAGGGGGAAAAAGAACATCTCCACTGCATGCTTACAGACCTATTAGTGATCAGTTAATTGTGATGTTTTTTATTTAATCCTCTCGACAGAGGATTCAGTCATCTCTATGCTTATGGCGTGATACAGCCAGACAAGAACAAGCTATAATCTTTTAACACCTGCATTTATTTTCACGTCCTCGTCACTAAAATGCATCTGTCGCAAACATTGTAAAATCTGTCTTATGACTCCAAAATGCACATTTCTATGCATCCCATGTTTGGTTTAATGTTTGCTGCATCTTGAGTTATGTTCATTTAATGACTGAACCTGATGTAGACTTTAATTTGTCATGAGCTGAATTAAGAGATCTAATCATTTGTCTATGCAGTCAAAAGCTTATTTCTTTCAAATGTTCACAAATTTGTTTAAATCTGTGTTAGTGAGCACTTCACCAACATCATCCATTAAGCATCCACCTGACAGGTGTGACATATCAAGATGCTGATTAAACTGCGTCATTAATACACAGGTGGGCCTTGGGCTGGTCTCAATAAAAGACCACTCTAAAATGTGCAGTTTAATCACACAACACAACGCTACAGATATTCCAAGTCTAAGGTAGCACCAATGTTCTTTCTGAAAATTTGGCAGTACATCCGACCTGCAAGATCATCTGACACCAGCCACTGATCTCAGACGAGCTCAGATTAGCTTCCCTAAAACAGGTTATGATGATGTGTGCAGTAACTTTTCAGTTTTGCAAACCAGTTGTTGCATCAGCTGTTTAGGTGGCTGTTGACGACCAGAGGTCCCGAGCTGTTGTGGCTACACATGGTCTGCAGTTGTGAGGTCGATTGGATGTACTGCCAAATTCACAGAAACAATACTGGAGACAGCTTATGGTGGTGAAATGAACATTCAGTTCACGCGCAACAGCTCCAGTGGACATCCCTGCAGTCAGCCTGCCAATGGTACACTCCCTCAAAACTACAGACATCTGTAGCGTTGTGTCCTGTGATAAACATGCACATTTCAGAGTGGCCTTTTGTTGTTCATTCATTTCCATAACCGCTTATCCCGTTAGGGGTCGCAGAGGTGCTGGAGCCTATCCCAGCTGACACTGGGTGAGAGGCAGGGTACACCCTGGACAGGTCACCAGACTATCACAGGGCTAACACATAGAGACAGACAACCATTCACACTCACATTCACATCTACGGACAATTTAGAGTCACCAATTAACCTGCATGTCTTTGGACTGTGGGAGGAAGCCGGAGCACCCGGAGAAAACCCACGCTGACATGGGGAGAACATGCAAACTCTGCAGAGGGCTCCTGCACCCGGGATCCAACCAGGAACCCTCTTGCTGTGAGGCGACAGTGCTAACCACCACACCACCGTGCCACCCACACACTTTTCATGTAATAACTATTTCCTGTTTACCAAGCTATACCCGCCGATTTGGACTGTGGGGGGAAGCTGGAGTACCTGGAGAAAACCCACGCTGACAACATGCAAACTCCACACAGAAGGGCTCTCCCACCCTGGGTTCAAACCCTCTTGCTGTGAGGCGACAATGCTAACCACTGCAGCACCGTGCCTTTTGTTGTGACCATCCTTATTGTGACCTTTGTAGTAATGATGCTGTGTAATCAGCATCTTGATATACCACACCTTGCAGGTAGAGGGATTATCTTGGAAAGGGAGAAGTGCTCACTAATTTAAATAAATTTGTAAACAATATTTGAGAGAATAAGTTTTTTTTGTGAGCACAGAAAAAAATATTTAAATCTTTAATTTCAACTAGTGAAAATTGGAACAAAATAAAAGATGTTATGCTTCTATTATTGCTCAGTACACATACAGTACATGATGATTAGACACATATTACAGCTCCACTTACTTGTCAGTGTGATCAAATGTGTCTCTGATCATGTCTCTAGTTTCCTTTTGCTTTCATGTCAGTAATCTAATTATGTTAATTAGCAAATTAAAGAGATTCTTTGTCCTTGTTCCTGAAGACAACACCACAATGGATATGATGAAATGTCTGTGGTAATTTCTAATCCTGGAAAGAATTACATAATTTAGTACTAATTTTGGGGAAAGCAGAGACAGCTGTTGACTTTTATTGACGTGACTTAAGTTGTTTGTGTTGATGATTTCGAAGCACATTTGAATTGTCATTGGACTTTATTCTTAATGTATGTACTGTATGCTCGCCTGTAGGGACGTTTTCCATTTTTTAATGTTGAGCTGACCTGCTTTTTCCGCTGACTACAATACGCTGACTCAAACTCGGTATTTAATTGAAGGTTTTTAATTTTAAATGTGCCAACTGAACTTTTTTTATCCCTTGGTTTCTCTTACTTACCCAAGTCACCAGATATAAACAGAATCAATCGAGTCATTCAAGGACTTTCACAACATTTAAAGCAAATGTGAAGGAGGTTAAAACTGAAGCAGCTCCTCAGTTTCTTAGTGGAAAGCTCTACAGTTCTCATGAGTGCTCCAAAGCTCACCCAAACTGACAGAGAGGAGGAAAAGCAGTGCTGAGAGGGAGGATAAATATTACCATTTTGAATGGCCTCATCTTTCCAGCGGGGGGAGCAATTTTCTGCTGGCTCTAAAATAGATGGGAGAGGCACTTTTACAAAAAAAGCTACTTGCTCAGTGAAACAGGTGAGAGACGCTCCTCTGCTTCTCACATCAAATCAAAGGAATCAACAGTCTAATAAAACAGCAGGTTAATGTGAAGCATCAGAAACATCACTTTGTCACAGTGTGTTGTTGTTGTTGCTCTGGTGTTACAGTGAGTGAGCGGATCAGGTTCATTTCCTCATGTGATACATGTAAGCTCGTGTCTGTACGCTACGCTGAGGTCGATAACATATGTGGCGGGTCAGCCAGGTCAGTGGGACCGGCTAAATCCACACGCGATGGCCAATTTGCCCTGTACACTATCTGTGCTGAGTAAGCAAACACACAGAGTGGCACAGACTGTTCAACGTGCAGGACATCCTGTCTGTAGACAGCGACACGTCCATCTTTACATTACGAGGCAGGAGATTTAACATGTCCTTAACTGCTTTAGTCTACTGTCCTCGTGTGCACTGTATGGAATGTAGTGAACAGTTAAGGATGTGAAAAAGGAGGTAAAATGGATTTTTCAAAGTTCAAACTAAAACTTTTAAACTCTACAATTATTAGACTATTGAAGAATAAAGCATTTCATTTCTATTTTGTGAAAGACTGTTTGAATATAATGCAGAGACTAGACCAGTTCTGGCAGAAATTACTATTCTCACAAAAGGACATGATTGATTTAAACTGATTTTCATCTTTTATGTGTCTTTTCTTGCTGCTAGAGGACACCATGAAAGGGTGTCTTACAATAAACAAGGTCCTCTGCTGATGAGGACAGGATTCAAAAGGTGTTTCTGAGGCCCTCCACACATGATCAGTTGTACAAGCAGTGCGCCATGTAAAGCGAGGAGAATGTTCTGTGTAGAAAATGAGCATTTAGTCAATGGCTTTTATGATATGCCATGGCTTTCATCTCATTACAGTTCACTTTACAGTTCACTCTTGACCTTGGTAGCAGCAGTTGACTACGTCCAGTTACTCAATTTGTTGTGGAGCTTTTGATCTTCATTAGCAGACTGAGTTTCCTCGGTTGTCATAGAGCCTAAAACGGCTGTGTTAAAATGATCTTCAATGCATGGGCTCAAGTGCTTATAGGGTGTGTCCAGCTCCACTTTTGCTTGTTGAACGGTACATAATTTGGCTCCAAAGCAACATGAAAGGGTTGTATTTGTCTCTTAATTAATCATAGGAGTGTTGAACATGAATTCAACCCGTCAGAGAGTCATCTCCCAGTCTCTTTAAAAGCCAGATTTGAGAAGCGAGCAGTTTTCTGCTGAGAGTAGTGCAGTGAGAGCAGTAATGTCACCGCAGCAAATATTGTGGGACATTTTTGCAGCAAAACTACAAACTGTAGTTCTAAACATGGCAGAGAAAACAGAACTACACTTTTAGCCTCTGAATAATCAATGAGGTTACACTGCTCCTGCTTACTGTATGGGGTGTCGGACAGCAGCTCTGCAGCTCTGCTCTGCTCTCTGCTACGTTCACATTTTAGAAAACGCAGGAAAATACAGCACCATTCTGACTTTAGACGAGATTTTGTTGGGTCAGTGGTGCAGTTACTTTCTGCTTTTTCAATATAGCAGTACGCCAACAATGCGCCTGTACACATGTTGTTTTAACACCTACACACCCATGTGTGCACAGATGGGCATAAGAACATTTACTGTTTACACAAATGGGCGCTGGCTTTGAAAATGACACCTGGGCTATGTTAGTTTAAAACTAGCAATGACAGCTGTGCTGCACTGTGCACTTCTTTGCCCCAAGTATAAAAGGCTCACATACACGCAACTGATTCTGCCACTGATCATGTTTAGAGGGTCCTATTAAATTTTCACCTGATTTTAACTGATTTTTTTTTGTTTGAATGCATTTAAGTTCCCAGACTTAAGTCTGAGAAATGAAAAACACAAACTAATGAGCTGTTGGTTTATACCCGAGATGTTTGTATCTCAGTTTTAGTTTCTCATGATTTGTCTATAAATGTCTATTTGCTATATCAGAGTCTTTCTAGCCTGACAAGAATATAATTCAAGGGAAACAGAGTATTTGTTTTTGGCGTGAAAGGTTGGTTTTAGATTTAGTGAATATTGTTTTAAATATCAACTCTCAGCAACTTTAAAGTAAACTTTAAGTCTACTTTTGAATAAACCTGGGAGTATGAGGCTGTGCGTGTGTGTCAGGATAATCAGGCCGGACATCTTACCTGACATACTGGTGGGGTTCAAGGCCAAGTCGTCATCCTCAGAGCCTCCTCAGACATCTGGGTACCTAGCTGAACACAGAGCCAAGAAACCATCAATCACTGAGTGCATTACTTATATAACAGCTGACAATAACAACACTTCAATCTAAAAGCTTAAGATGAAGGTGTTTTGTGCTCACAGCTCGTCCGTCCTAAAATTGTGAGTGAAGAGAGAGAGGGGAAAAAAGTGCCTCTGGATGTGATCAGCATCTTCAGCTTGATAAAACTAGTCAAAGAAGGTGTTTGATGCCTCTGTTTGGGTCTCACAGGAGAGTCGAGGATGCAGCTATAGATGTGTTGTAGGCTTATCAAAGGGAATCTTTTACACACACACTGCTCAGATGTTATGGCACTGTTAATGGGTGACATCTAGTGGTCAGACTGGGAAAACCAGTTTACGTAAGCTCACAGCAACGTTCAGAAATGACAAAGCTGAGGTGTTGATTGCAGACTTGTTACTCTAAAGGCTTGATTGTTATAATTTTCTCTATGACATGCTGATAATAAAGGAGCAGACACATTAAAGGCACACAGTGTTACATTCACGGCAGCATGTGTTCATCTTTAATAATACAGCTGCACTGTGGCAGAGTGAGGTGAAGTTTCAGTCTGCCTGAGACACATGAGCCGCTGTAGTTCATCGGGAATACACACACTCTCCGCTGGAGTTGCATTTATTGAGTCCATCAGAAGGACTACCTGAACACCAGAAACATTCACACACACACTGAGTATGAGTACATGCACACTAGTATGATGGGGTTGATTTTAATCCTGCAGGATATGATCTTCACTCATCTCCATCATCTACATTGGGGCTGATGTTTCTTTGTGAGATGCTCTCTCACTCATTCTGTCCTGACTGAGTTACCTTAACACTTTAGGATAACCTCAGTTTGGTTTCTGGCTCCTCAATAAGACCAGTAATAGGACCAGAGAGGAGCAACAACACAACTTATGTGACAACCTTGAAGCAGGGATGCCAGTTTAGCATCTAAAGAGTGACAACTGTAGCCACTCGTTGGCAGGCCGGCCATTCGGGGGACAGAGGGACAACATTTTCTAAAGTGGGCCCCGCCTCCACACCCAAAGCGGGTGGCGGCAAATCACTACACATATCACTATGCATTTTTTTTTTTTGCCGAAACAAAAGCCCTTCAATGAAAAATTACAGAAAAGTAAAATCTGCAAGGTATTACATCATAAAATCAAATCAGGGTCTGACCCCTCTGTCAGACGGACTGTACCATTTCACAACACCTGCAGGGGGTGGGAGCATCAGATGACATGTTGAAATGTGTTTTAATGTTTTAATGATAAAAATACATTTATTTATCGTGTAGATACATATTAATTGTTTTGTCAGTGATCTAAGTCAGTCGGTAAACTGTACATGATCCAATTTGAAGGTCAACCATAGACCTTTTTATGGGCACCCCCTTGACCTTGGGCTGGGGTCACCTTCTACCCTTTGACCCCCTGCTTGTTCGGTACGCATTAGCTGCCAACTATTTAATGGAATCACCCGTTTAGATCATCATTCAACCCTTGGGTCTTCAACAGTGGGTCTGCCACCCCTAGGGGATCCTCAAAGTTACTGCAGGGGGGCCGCAGGAACCCACCCCTCATCTGAAAATACGCTATAACATGAATTGAACATACAGTATCATTAGCAAAGATGAATCGGCCTATTCATGTAAAAAAACAACAACAAAAAAAAAACAACTGTTAGCCACCATGCTAATGTTCACATCTGGAAACATATTGAAACATATTGACCAATTAGCTGTATAACTATTCCAAGAGTACGGACATTTTTAGAGCCACTATGGACTGTAACGTTTTGTGCAAGACACACCGACAACTCAGAAACCACCGGTGAAAATGCGGAGGGTGAGGCTAACACGTGTGGCCATGCTACATAGCAGCTACAGGCAAACCCAAATATTCAGAGAATTATCTGAAGTGCAACACAATTTTTATACCGTACATGTAGCAGAGGGTCCCTGCTTCATCTCGTTATGACTTAAGGGCTCCTTGGCCTGAATAATGTTGAAAAGCCCTGATTTAACTCAACAATGATCAAAACCAGACCTTGACTAGCTTAGTTAGCTTCAACCTCTACAGTTTGTTTGGGCATATTAGCAACTGATGAGTGTCAGGATCCCACAGTTTTCCTATTCCTCCTGCTGATGCCTTGGGTCTTTTTTTCTTTATCCGCTTTTGTCTTCTTAAAGGTTCTTTTCTTTGGTTTGGCATCTTATAAAAACTTGGTTCTGGTTTCTTTTTCCTGTTGGCAGTGCTCTCACTGGGGCTGTACTCACTGGTGCGTAGTGCCGACACTTCTACATTTCACTCTTTGGTGTACCATGACTTTTCTCTCCATAGCTTCTCTGGACGATTCATAACAGCCCTAATAAATGCATTACCAAAGGGGCACTGGGGGCACTATGTAGGCTACCCATGCGGCACCACGTGATGCTCCCTTGGTCCTGCTCTCACCTGTGTGCTTTTCTCTGTTGGCGGCTAGTTGTGATGCTACATTGCAGTAATGGTGACCTGGCTCCAACAGGGAAACACAAAGAGAACACTAACAGTCAGAAGACGACACAACAGAGCTTTGAAAGTCAAATTTTACGTTACTAAATGAAGGCCAGGAGCAGCAGGCTGCCAGAAATGAGAAGACTAGTGGTAACAGATTTGTGTCATCCAGCCACTACTAGCTTACCGACTCATGATATGACTGTTTTGGTCCCCCCCGCCCCCTGACACACACGCCAACATGCAAATAAGGGAGTTATTTTTTCTCACTCTCACTCTTGTTGCATTTTTGTTTGTTTGCTTTGGTTTTTCACACAGAGGTGCCGTCAGTCTGAAAGCAGCCTTAGGGAAAAAATCAAAAGGTTTTTTTTTGATCTACCTGTTATCTGGAGCAGGTTGTGTCTTCAAAGGTTTTCTTGTGATCCCAGCGATGTCTCAAAAATGGTTACAGAGCGAAACCAGTGTTCCACAGACTTAACTTACAGCACTGTACATTGCAGCGAAGAGACAGAGCAGAGCACAGTGGTACGGTATAGTCTATGGAAATGTTAAATTTAAACACAGGTTTTGCCCTTGACAAACATCATGTCATTGAAGACAGAAAGCAGACCTCTGTGAGATCCCCAAAATACCCTTTAAGACACAGCCCGCTCACAAATAATAATGATTAACAAAGAAAGTCACATTCAGCGTCACATACTGAGTCATGAGGCTTGTTCTGGATGTACAGAAATAAGATTGATACCAACGTATGCTGTATGACTCAGCATTAAACAAATAGAGATCCCAAAATGGTGGACTGTTCCTTTAAAATTGAATCCCTTCTCCAAAATATTCTAGTCCAGTTACACAAGGCTTACACTTTGAATAACATCATTTGAGAAAGTGAAAGTCTCTCTAGGCTAGCTCCAGGGCTTTTTCCTTGAATGCTGCAGCTGCTACAATAATCCAGATTGTCTGCATGTTTCATCATGTTCGATCTAGTTACAATGGGCACATGGCTCATTTCATAACCCCCCAAAAAGAATGAAGTAAAAATAAAAATGAAGACTTAACATTCAGGTTATAACTGATGGACTGGGATGTTTCCTCACTGCAACATTTTAATGTTTAATGTCAATTTAACAGCATTTAAACCATTCAAACCTTTTCACATAAAAATGTGAATCATAGCTGCACAGAGAAACAAACAAAAATGCTTTGTGCCCCGTGCCAATCCAAAGATGCAAACCAGTCATCTCGGAAGACATGACACAGCCTCGCAGTATGTCCTCAGCTGACCGAGCCAGCGCATCTATTTTGTAGCTCAGCCTGCATGTGTTTTCAAAATCTTACCATCAACAGGCTCAAAAAACAAAAAAATAATGCAAAAAGAATTACAGCTTCCATCATTTCTTTGCACTGGAGGAACAGCTGGTTTGAAAAGCATTACAGGAAACTCTGCGTCGGTTTTCTGCTTTTCACCCTAGAGAGCATTTAAAATCCAGACAACAGCTGGGGAAGGCCTGAGAGCTGCTTCATCCATACAACAGAACTATAATGAGGACAGACAGAGAGAGAGATGCCCAAAGATTGTCTGGCTGGGACATGTATGAAGATAGATGGACGGAAGGAGACAGCAAAACAGACAATAACGTTCACACGAAGACAGAAGAGATAAACGACTGTAGGTCACGAAGGGCACTGAGATAACGAGACAAAGCAGATACTGAGCGAAGAGAAAGTCCTCATGGGGACATTTTTATCAATAACTTCATATCTATATCATGGACAGTGGCTGTCTATTGACTGAGCAACTGGACTGGAGGAAACAGCTCGAAGTTACACAGGATATTGACGGAAAAGGGCAAAACTTTGATCCAATTATCTTAAAAATAATAAACATCATCCTCCTCTGTTTTAATAGAGTTGCTACGGTGAAGAGTCTGCTGGTTACTTAAGTATTTTAAAGACTGTAAATTTGAATTTGAAGTTTTCTCTTATTGGTATTCTAAATGTTCCTGAACATAGATAATATAAAAGATACTATAGGTTTATGTTACCACCAGATTTAATTATTTCAACTTAATTTCTGACAAATAGGGCTGACCCCTAATAGTCAACCACACGTTAGTCGACTAGAAAGGTCATTAGTCGGCAAGATTTCATTGGTCGCCGCTTGGTCGCAGGAAAAAAAAAGAAAAAAAGTAAACTCTATCAGGAGCTGCGCCTTGTCAAAATAAATCAAAACCTATATGACTGGACCATGTGGAAATTTAATTTGAAAGGACAGACAGGAAATGGCCACACATGTTAATTTCCAGGGCTGGTACCTGTGGTTATTCCACAGGCTAGTTAATAACATGTCGGGCAGGAAATCCAAAGTGTGGGATCATTTTGAGAAGGTGAAGGACCAACCCAAGGTGATATGTAAACTCATCTTCATTGGTCCACTACAAACATGACGTATCATGTGAAACATGGAAGTAGCTACATGCCCATTAGCCCACAGAGTCATTAACAGGCGGCTCGCTCAGTGTGTGACGTGCACTTGGAGATAAAATATAGGCCTATATTAATGAAGGTTCATTAGTACGGTTTGTATTTCTCTGTAATGTAGCACAGTGTTAACAATGTTACTGAGACTATTCTTTCTCACACCTTCAACTCAAACCACCAAAATATATCATTTAATACTTATTAATATCGTTAACATGCAGGCAACTAGTCGACTAATGGCCCTAAATGACGACTATTGGTCGACTAGGAAAATTCTTAGTTAGGGGCAGCCCAGGATTTACTCCCTTCAGCTGGATTTGGTGCAACCCTTTCACCAGACAAGAACTAATATTTGATGATTCTTCAAAACCCAAACCAATGTTTTAAAAATTCTCTTTTCACAATGGTAAATGGACTGGTCTTCTAGTCTTAGCGACCACTCGAAGCGTTTTACAGCACAAGCACCATTCATTCATTCACAGACACACAAGGTTCCATTTGCTTATCCGCTAAACATTCACACGCAATTTGGGGTTCAGTATCTCGCCCAAGACTCTTCTATATGACTGCAATGGTCATAGATTGAACCATCATTGATAGATGACTGCTCTACCTAATGAGCTACAACCACTACAATGTCGGCGCACGGCAATTACAGTATGGTTAAGGTTAGATAAAGTTTAGCAACAGTTTACAAAGCAATCTCAGCTCTATGGTCACTTATTTGATTGTGTTCATGGCAAATAATCGGTGATCAAGTTCTAGTTAGGGTTAGGCAACTAAAATGCTTGGTTAATGTTAAAGATAATTGTTACAATTAAAAGGAAAACTCAAATTTCAAGTATGTGACAGGACGCAAACTATCGTCCTCCAAACTCTTACTTCTGGCATCACAGCATACTTGGCGTGCTTGCACCATTGGCACCAGATGTATACCGTTGGAATCAGAATTGTCAGATATGTATGTGTGTTCATCCAGTAGTGTAAGTTCTGGGCTGAACGTGAGTGGCTGTAATTACTTTGATCCTCTTCAGCCTCAGCTGCCTTCGCTATAGACAAGCAGCTGGTCAAAAGCAGAAATCAGAGCTGTAGCAAATTCACAATGCTACCAATAATGCTATCATATGAAACTAGAAGACCTAAGAATCCATTGGTTCCATGTTACGCTTGTTGGGAAGGGAGATGAATCGGGTTTGACTAAAAGCTGAGACTCTTGTGGATTCAATGAGCCCAACTGTATTCATGTGTGATGACGTTAGCCCCCATAGTAGCCATTTCATTGTAGTGAGACCATTTTTCAAAATGGACATCACTGTATAAAAGAGCCCATTGTGACCTCCAGGATAATCACAGCCCCATGAAAGTTTACAGCTACAAACTAGAGACAGACCTGCAGCATTCAGAGAATATTTGGCTTTTAGAGGTACACTGACAATTATGGGGTTTCTCAGCAGTGCTCAGAACAGACGTGCTCTGTATTCGACTGCCGAAAAACACAGTTCTTACAGAAATGTCTAAATGTCAAATGTGTTTGATATCAGATCAAAGCATGGGTTTTTTTTTATGTTGTTCCTCAATGTCTCAGTGTTTTAATATAGTAATTTGGTGGGATTTTTCACCATTTTTATCAATTTTCAAGTGGTAAAAAACACTTGAATTTAGCACCAAATTTGTATGAGAAATGGTTTCAACTCAGAAATTGCTACAACAACTTATGAGACATAACGGAGCACGGGAATGGCCATCATACACTGCCATCATAATGTTCTAAGGCCCTGTCCACTGTTAAATCTAACAGCTTGAAAAGACACCTAAACAAAAAACGAAAAAATTGAAACACAATTTTGAGTTCACATTAATCGTCAGGCTTCCAGCTTTCAGATGATGTATACCACTTTTATGTAGCATATACTGTTGACCTGCTTAGTCCCCTTAAAGAACCCCTGTCCCCCAATAAAAGACAAAAATGGCTTAGTAGTTAGGTGGAAGAGGTTAAACCAGGTGAACATTACATTCTTTAATGAAAAATACTGCGTTGGGAGTATCTGTTGGCGTCTGTCTTTATGTTTTAAAGGGTTGTACCTTTGATGAAAGAACACTGATGACTCAACCAGGAGAGTTTCATGCCTGTCCAGGCCTTGGCAGTGGTCCAACTGCCAATCACCCAGCAGACACTACCAAGAAAATGAAAGCGACTTTTACGTCCTGAGCCCCTGGAAATACCCATTAGCATTTTGTTAAAGCAAGGTTTGTGTTTCTGCCTCTGTACAAGGACATTACCAGGGCTTATGTTAATGTATATGTAACTTGAAAACAAAACCACCCACACATCAGAGGAGACAGAGTTTGAGGTAAAGCGTCCATCCCACAGTCGCACCTACTATAGGTGCTCACAGGGAGGCATTTCAGGACAACGCCATTCCATCCGATGGGAGGTTCACAGATGGCAATTTATTTTGGAGGGGGGAAAAAATCATACAGCTGAGTGCTTTTTGTGGCTCTCTAATTGCCATTTCTGCACATTAGTGTCCCAAATAAACAAAAGTGACAATAATGGACTTCCACCGCAGGCGTAAATTAGCTGCCCCAGTCCACCCTTTCCCTTTTCATCGAGCTATGGCCTTCTCCACTTTCCTGCTTGCCCCATCTGATTTTTTTTAATCCTTTAAAAACTACTCTGTGTGGCTTTAGCCGTACAGCTGAGTAACTTCACTGTGCTTTCTTTGCAGGGATTTTCTTTCAAGATACAAAATAGTGGCTGATGCCAACTTGTATACAGCTGATCTGAAGTTGGAAAAACTAAGGTTGATACTGATTTACACTGATAATTCAAAAGTTTCCTTATAATCCCAGCAGCTGGAGTAACACCAGGCATGATGGCAACAATATCCAACATTCTGAGCCATTATAGCGAGGACAAAGGAAGCTTAACCAAGGTTATCCTGCAGAAAAATTCTCATTTCTTCTCTTTTCAACTACACACAAACAGAATCTGTCAAATTTATAGAACCCTCCAGGGTTCCCTCCCTGGCTTTGAAACACAGGAGCACAGCTCCAGGCGTGGAGCTGCGGTGTGTCTCACATTTTCTCTGCTTGTACTGTATGTGCACATATTGATTTTTACCCTTGACTTTCCTGGAACAGCCAGGAGCCCGAATGGAGTCCTGAAAGAACCCACATATTTTCTTGATGAGAAAGTGCTGAGCTATGATGCTGAGAAATTTATACTGCTGCCTGGTGTTTACTCTGTGACTGTAAAAGTTATGTGTCATGGTGCGTGCACATGTACTGTATGTGCATGAGCTAACATGCTACAGTCATCAAACTGGCTTTGTTTCAGCGTCACAACCGGATACAGATGTCGTTCTTTTTGCCCCAACCAGCTTAAATCACATGATACTGCTGTGTACATTTTGTTTAACAGCTTTGATCACAGTATGCACAGTTAAAAAAGTACCTGCCCTACACAATACTGCTGTATTTATAGGAGTATAACTGGCAGTTACACAAATTGAAATGCAATCTATAACTCAAACAGGTCCAGTGCATAAGATCTAGCAGTTAGGATTACAGACTGCAACCAGCTGAAGCTTCTTGCTGATTTCCTTCATTGTTCATTTTTCAGGTTTTTAACGGAGCCAAATTATCTGCAGAGGGTCTCCTCCTCTCCAAAACAAACAGAACGGGTGATTAAAACCAGTAAGAACACTGAATAAAGCAGTTTCACATTACAAATCAGTGTTTCTCTGATGCTGTTTGGTGTGTCGGAGACAGGCTGTTAGCCTAGCATCTGCTAATGTGTGCTCACCTTTTTTCCCTGACAACTTCACATCAAGATGTTCAGAAGGTTTTTACCATGACCTCTGAAACAAATGAACCCAAATGCTTGTGTTGTGTTTTGTTCATGGTGCTCTATTGTGTGCTGGTGTTATGTGCGATACATGAGTGGCTAATGTGCAGTAGTAGTCGCGTTTCCATTACAGTTGTTCGCAAAATAAAAGAGATATTTCTGAAATTTCGACAAAGTTCAAATGCTACTTGCAGGTGTTTCCATTGAACGGTGTTGTGCGAACTAGCCGTAATTCTCGTAAATTCTTGTCCGTCCCGTGAGACTTCACTTTGAGGAAGATGGCCTGAAAGCGTTATGTGTCTAGGGACACTGATCATTCCGAATTTCTTTGTTGTTTGCTATCCAAGATAACTGTGACATTTTTATCACGAATAACTGTTAATAATAACTCCGTCTCCTCCTCTGTCCACACATACCGCGCCATCTTCCTCGAAATGAACTGGTTGCGTGACCCCCTGCGTCATGTCCGTTGACCCCGGTGACGTGTAAATGCAAAAAAAGTGTTTCCATTACCAGTTTTTTATTGCGATATTTAGGTTTTGCGCATTTCTAGGGGTAATGGAAACACGACTACTGTCATTTCTTATGGACTATTATTGTAAGGAAGCAATACTTGTGCAGCTCCTGAGTCCGAGACAAATTTCCCTACAGGGACAACAAAGCATAGTGTATCGTATCGTATCGTATCGTATCGTATCGTATCGTAACCCAGTAATCTGAACCAAAAAAAACACTGAGTAAAGCAGTTTCCCCTTAAAAAAAAGTGTTTTTCCAACAATCCTGTCACAGAGGGTCTGCTAACTACAGTGGTTGATGCAAAAACACAGAAATGCAAATGACCCTATCTAGGTCCAGTGTTTGGTTTGTCCGTTTTGAGCTACTACAGAAACACGGCAGTGCAACATGGTGATCTCCGCAGATGAGGACTGCTCCCTATGTAGCTATAAACTGCTCATTCTGAGGTAACAAAAACACAACAATTCTTATTTACAGATGATCACACTTCTTATATTATAGTCCATCTTTGCTGACAGATCCCCTAAATCCCAAACACTGGACCTTTAAAACAAAATTAACGTTGTGTTCACTATATCACCACCATCACTGCTGACATTGCCGGGCATATTTTAGCTCAGAAACTTCCCTCATAACGTCAGCAGCATCTTCCTACAGGTCTCTGTCCAGTATCATCCTCTGTTGCACCAACAGTGTAACATCACCTCCTGTAGGCTACAGTGTCATCCCATTAATATCATGACTGGATAGCTTTGCTTTAGAAAGACGTTTCTTTTTAATCATCTAACCTCATGTCAAACTCTGCTTCGCTCTGATGTCACTGATGGCTCCACTGATATTTTTTAGTTTAGAGTCCTCTAATAGGACTACTGACACAGATACAGTACAATTGCTATGTGTTTGTGAAGCTCCTTCCACTGAACAGTCAGCCTCATGTAACATGTGCAGGACGTTGATTATGCAAATTATAAAATCCCTCATGAACAGGTGACACTCATCAGGCTCAAACAAAGATTTTACAACAAGTTTGTCCAGTTCAGAGACTTAAACAAGTCTCACAGAAACAAAGTAAGAGAGGTTTCGAAAAAGAAAACAAAATGTTCTTGTATCAGGCCCAATATCTCTTTACATTCGCACTCCTGTGCACAAGACTTCCTGTCCTCTCAGAGGAACGCTTTCTGTTTCTTTGTACTGAACAATACAAACAAAATCACAGGTGACTCTGAGTAACATGTTATTAACATAGTGAAAGGTAAAAACCCTTAAGGCATTTATTTGTTAAACAAGGAATTGCAAAGTAACAGGCTCAGCCTCACACAGATTAGCAGTGAGGCTGATTGGCGTTGTTTTATCTCTTTATACATCTGTGGTGCCCAAACAAAGGACACAAGCACAGGCTGACTGACAGTGACTGACTGTTACTTTGGGTTGGATGACAAAGCTGGGTGTGCACTGTGCGATGTTTGTGACCCCATTTTTGAGCTGCATGACTCATTTTTGAGTCGGACCAAATTTCAGCTTTGTTGGGCTTTTACTGTGCAGAGAAGAGGGCGGATTACAGCCTGATCAAATGCTCCCAACCGGACTTCGCATGTTGAGAAGAATTTCTGACATCACAAACTTTGACGGCCATCATCAGGTTCTCGCACAGTTGAAGCAGAGTCATGAGTTGGTTCCCACGATCAGTGCCTTTTTTTTTTTTTACTTTATGAATTGTACAGTGTATACTGAGCTAGTTTGTTGGTGTTGCTAACTTGTGTGTGGGTTTGTACAAAATACAGAGAGAAGGAGCAAGCAGGGGAATCAAAACATCGACTGAGCTGCAGGGGCATCGTAGTGGGGTAAAAGTGAGACTGATTACGAAGGGCCCAAATGGGAGGGGGGCCCTTGAAAAGTCTGGAATTAAAAGTCTGGTTTTGTTTTCAATATTTTATTCTTATTTTATTTTATTTTGGAATTAGTGCCATAACTAAATTGAAATCGGATGAAATAATTGATTGAAAGACTGAATTTTGTATAAACGAAGTAGTAGAAGCTCTCTGAGGCCCCTTTCACATCTAAAAAGCGCAAAATGTGTAGCCCACCCTTGCACTAGGATTTATCTCTAAACACGGCTAAAACTAAGTGAGTGACTGCATTTGCCGCTGGAGCACTAACGTTCGCTGTCATGCCTCTCCCCAAGAAAAGGAAATCAGAGCTCCATAAAGAAAAGAAAGAAAGGAAAGGGTAAGAAAGCAAACAAACAAACAAAAATACAGATCAAGAGAGGAGGGACGAGGGGCCCAAAAACACTGCTTGTGCATAGGGGCCAGAATTTGGTGGTACGCCCCTGCTGACCTTTTTTTGCAGACATGGACTTCTAAGCTGTTTTTTGGACGTCTGTCTCTATTACCTCTGCTAATAAACTTCTACAGGCCTCAGAGCTTTTCAGCAAATCTAAATTGACAGTTAGCCAAAACAGTCTGCAGGGGCCAAGGGGCCGTCTTAATTTTTACCCACACTGTAAGCACTCAGGACAAAGCTTGATGATCGGACTACTCAGTGTGAGCACATAAATCATAAACTGTGCCTTTAAATTACAGATGAATTACTCGCACAGTGGGAGTTTGAATTATACAACATTTCTAAGATGGGCTCAAACAGTGCAGTGTGTGCCCGGCTTAAAGCAATAAATTTACCAAAATCACCTTGAGTCATATTGGAATTTCATTCAGTCTCACATTCAACTTTAAAATCTAGTTTTCTAAAAAAAAAAAAAAAAACAAGTTGTGTCTTCAGGGTGAAATAACTTCACTTGTTTCCAGTGCAGTGCAGCAATGCTAACATTTTAAAACAACTGAAAACAAGTTGGATTTCTGCACTAGTGTCGAGAGGTCCAACCGGATTCAGAAGTTTTGATGAAAGGCTGATTTACCGTATATTAGAAACAGATTAAATAATCTAATTCACTGAGAAAATTTATATGAAAGCTATATGAAACTGCCTAATTACTGAAGAAACAGACTAAATATGTGGTTCACATGTTTATTTTTTGGATTCAAAACACAGTTGACAGCTGTTTGGTTCTGCTTTGATCTGACTTGGATGACAAACAGAGCGAATGTGCAGGAGCCAGCAGGGACAAAGTTTGAGAAAAGGCAAAATACTAAGTGAGTCATTCAAAATGGCATTGTCTCAAGAAGCCAGTGAATCAGTCTGGCATGAACTGCCCTTGACACTGATGATGCAAAACACTTCCATTTAGGAGACTCAAGGGGTCGCCAAAGCCGTCATGTTTCAGACTGAGCTGTCAGCAGCTCTCCAGTTAGAGCCGGCAGTCACACTCAGATTTGAGCCAAAACGGGGGTCAAAGAAAAACCTTCTGATATGCATTCAAAAAGCTGCACAATAATCAGCTTCCTTGTTCCTTACGCAAGTTTTACATGTGACAAGACTCTACAGACTCTGTGCCTTGAGGTCACTTTCACTCATGTGTTTGCATTGTCTTGTGGGTGTGTTTTATGTGTCTGGCTGCACTCTGAAGCACAGTGGGTTGAACACTTCCTTCTTTACACCGGCACACACAATTTCTCTGCAATAACAGCTACCACATCCTGCATGACGAGAGGAGCGAGAACACTATGTACAGTGCACCGCTTTCGCAAACAAAACAAACACGACAGTATGACAAAGAAATGTAAACTCACCAACACGCCCTCATTAAATTACTACCTCTCCTACTCCTGGCACCAATTACAAAGCATTATGCAGCTTCAGCTGATGCTATGTAGTGTGTGCTGAATATGACAGATAGAAACAGATAAATAAATAAATAGAAAACACTGAAGTTATGGCACTGATTGTAAAAGTTGCACACATATGTTAATATCTTTGGCCTTTTACACAACAGATCCACTGCTAGACTTTGGAAAGCTGTGACACAACTACACACACCTTTTGCAATGGAACTGTTTTTCTTTTCACTTAAAAAAAACATGTACTGTCTAATAGTGTCAGCAGGGTTATCTCTGATGACATCATCGGCAGGGGTCTAGCCCTAACGCTCCATAGGGCCCTACAGCCCTATGGAGCATTTTAGCGTCTTTCAGACAATTGTTTCGTCTTTTTTCTGGCCCTCAACTCTCATCAATCCAGTTTTCAGCACCCAGTCCTGCACAAAATGGCGCAGAAAATTAAAAGGTGAACCCAGTGGAGCATTTAGCAGCTTAAGAGTCAGATATTTTCCTCAGGTGTTGTTAGAGACAAACACAGAGCTAAAAGGAGAAAACATTGGACCTCAATTTGTCAGTTGGCCAAATGAATGAATATCAACTTTTAAGTGGCTGTTCAGTTTTTTTATGCTGACCCACATGTTTCGAAGAGAAAATAGCTTTAATGGAGAGGTAGTATTATTGAGTGTTTGTGGAACATGACCCAAACAAGAGCTTAAAAGTCAGGATATCTTGGCCTTCGCTTGTACAACTTTAAGCAATCTCTCTCTTAACCCTCCTACAGACTGTGAGACTTTAGCAATCTTACAAGTTTAGTGCAAGCTACACAATATGACATGGACCTAATAAACTTGTGTACGACATCAAGTTTGATGTGCGCAGGCTGTATAATGACAATGCCTGCTGAATCACAAGCTACGATGTATGTCAGTCGACGTCAGTATGCAACAAGAAAACATCATCAGCGTAGCTGCTGTAGTGGTGAAAGAAAAATTAAAACAAACACGAGCCCTCACTATAGTGGCATTTATGTGTGTCAAAGTTTGAAGAGGAGGAGGAGGAGGATATGGACGCGGTGGTGGCTGGGGAACGGAGGCCAATTTGGCACACCACTTGTACAACAAGAGCTTAAAGTGTATTTATTAGCATCTATTAGCATTTAGCATTGTCGCGCTGATCAGTGCATCATTTCTATTGGTTGGTTAGCAGACAGAGGTCATAACGGCAGTCATACAAAGAGATGTTCATCCCAAATTTCTGACACTGTCAGAGTTTTATCCCGGGCTGTCTTTGATCGCAAGACCGTGACGACGGCCGTCCTTAAACCTCTCTCACTGTTGTTGGATTGTTTGCGTTGTCTGCTCACGGTTCTAAACAATGAGGTGGCTGAGCTGGCAGTTAGCAGCTAATGGTGCTAACTCTATAAACCATGTTCAAAACTGTGCTGGCAAAGCTAACAGTGTTACCCTCGGAGGAACCAGAGGCTGGGTGCTAAGCCTCTGCAACAACACTGTTCCTATATTAGCGGTAACAGCCGTATGAGCGCAGTGCAAAGCTGCAGTCCAATCCAGCTTACCACAACAAACGGCAGAGAAGCTTGGATTACAACACACACAGGAAGCATGACTTAAATCTCTGCTCAGGACAGCACTACGCCACTATGTCTTTACATAAATCAGTGTGCTGCTATAATAATGTCATAAATGTTGCATACAGGACCTTTAAACACCCGAACTTCACGGAAGAGCGATAATACATTAATGCATCCGTTTAATGTCTCTGATGAGGCTGTATGTGCACTGATAACAGCGATACAGGGTTTTATTAGAGCCTTGAAATACATTTGGCAGCTGTGTTTTTCAGGAAAGGGTTAAGAGAACTTTTATGTGAAGTTGTTTCGCTAACGAGTTGACTCTTAATAGGTAATTCCACCCTCACCTACACTGTGGCATCTTATCGATTGATATAGTGTAATATGCACTTTCCCATAACCTGACCTGACTGTAACCTCATTTAGAGATTCTCTGAGTTACCAAGACCTGCCTTCAGTTTGGCACGACCCACTTTCAGTTTGGCTGAAACATGTGTAGGTGGAGTAAATGATAGAGAAGATAACATCAAAGCAACCTTGCAGCGTTTGGTTATCTGTATCTTTCACTGGTAAACCCTCAAACGTTGTGTTTTGCAGCTGCTGCTACGATGTCTTGAACATTTTCTGCTGTCAAACTTCAGTCTGCACCAAAGGTCTCCACATGAAATCATATTAACTAGTGTAAGAAAAGCAGATTCTTAATAAGCTTATCACTGAATGAAAGCAGAAACACAAGTCATCTGAGCTTAATATGGACACACGTGCGACACTGCCATTGACAGACAGCTATTATGAAAAAACATATTGTGAAATAACTCAAGTGTACACACAGACGCCTGTGGTAAGTCAGGAAACAGGAAACAAGCTCATAATGGAGTACATGCTGTACTTTTCCTCATTGCCAGCACTCAGATGATGTGATTATTGCTGACCAGCGCTTGATACCTATGGCTCAAACAGAAAAGCTGTCATTTAAAATTATTTTTTGAGTATTTCCTCCACATAAAACTACAGCTGATATGAGGATTCTCTAAATCCCCCTTTTTTCTTTGCATCCAGCTTGAGTACTGCAGATACTGTTTGCCACAGCACTGTATAAAATACAGTAACACAGTGAAGAATAAAATACAGATGAAGACCTTGAGCTTGCTCTTAACTAAACATTTTCGTTATGCCCGCTGTTAGTTCGTTTTACACGCTCTCTTCAAATGTCAAGCCACCCTGTAAAACCTTGTGCCAACATGAACGACTGCAACAGATCAACGAGAGGGGAAGCGCAACAATACAACAAATCATCAAAATGGGCCCGAAGCTTGAGGCATGAAAGAAGTAGTCAACATTCTTCTAGTCTGACATCAAGTTAATGAAAAACACATTTGTATCAACATCCTCCACTTTCAAACCAGAGGAGCATTTTTCTGACTGTGACGTGTTTTTTGGATGTCACCGGAGAGCATCCTGTAAACCAGCCACTGTCGCATTGAGAGAGAGAGATGGCATGAGAAAGACCAGATCAAAGGTTTAACTCTCACCGTGTTCACGCTCCCCTCATCTTCAAACAGCTTTCAGTGAACCCATTTCTTGTAAATGCTCTATTTTGGCAATGCGAACGTTTAGTTAAAAGGAGAACACAAAATGATGCAATGCATGTACAGGCTTTCCCACACATCAAAAGTTCAATTCCAAAACATTCAAAACTTAACACCTACACTATACAGCCAAAAGCGGACAAGCACAAGTCAGTCACAGCTGATGAGAAGCCAAATGCCCAAAACAAACTCTTCAACAGAGCACAAAAACTCTATACATGAGTATTTATTCTGAATTATATTAAGTATGGAGAACAGTCTTATCATCGTAAGCTCTTTGGTCATTTATTGTTGAGTCTTAATGTCTCCCTGGTGTTTTGGACATATGATATCATTCCTTCCGGAAGATAAACTTTGGTCGCACAGGACAAATCTAATATCTGTTGCTGGCAAATTGGTTTGTGTAAAGGTAGAATGAACATCAATGTTCTGATTGGACCTCTGGCCCCCTGTATGTACAGATCTCATCACACTTGAGTAAAAATGAAAAAAATTAAGCTATTTTTCAAAGCTCATTGCACGGCCCTCTTTAGCAAATAGGACTTGCTTAGGTTTCATCATGTGGTTGTGCGAAACTTGCTGAAGAAAGCTAAAAAACATGTGATAGTGTTCTAAATACAACACATCTCCAACATTAAAGCTCAGGTAGGCTGTTTTATTTCGGCTGTCATTGGGCAAAACTCCTGTAATAAGCGTTAAACATGTTTTTACTCAAGTGGTTTGAACAAAAAGTAGACTTGTGCACCTTCTCTTGGCTCTGCTTTCAGGCTTTAGAAAATCAAGCCCATGACAGGAGACTCTGGCCAATCACAGGCTGTTCCAAAGAGAAAGTATTCTACACATGCAGATGTGTGTGAAGCCTGATTCAATGGCTGAGATTCCTGCAGAGAAAATTGCTATTGCAGAATTGGCAACAATTGCTTACACTGCAAAACAACCCAAAAAAGTAGGATAGACTAAGACAGTCTAAAAGAGAGTCTGACAGTAAATGAAATAAAACACGTGTCGATATCAGTAAAGTGTTCCAGAGATAGAGACAAAATGTTGCTAATCTAATTGCTCTCTGCCAACTAGAGCCACAGGCTCACAGCTGCGGTTTGAAGTTCACGTTTTTTTTAGCTTATGTTGACTAGAGCCTCAAATCACAGTGTGCCCCCACCTCACTACTTGCTTCAACAGACAACATCACCAGGAAGAGAGCAGGCAGCTCCGGAGATGAACCATCAGTCAGCAGCCGCAGCAACCTGAATCCAGCCAGCACAAACCTCAGCTCCAGGGGACTGAACACCCCTGACTCCCCGTCAATCAGCAAACTTTCTGTTGCTGCAGTTACACAGGGACACACAGTGCTAGGTAGTCGACCAAATGTTCATGACTCCTGAGCCAATACCTGCTCTCCTTGTGGCCAAGCAGTCTGAAGCAACAGAGAGGGAAGTGAAGGGACTCTGGGGTGGCTAGCTAGTTAATTCTTGTCTCATTTGTGGTCAAGGAGAGGCTAAGAGCAAATCAGCTGCGTGCAACTCTACTATAAAATAAGATAAAAATAAATCAATGTATGGGACACACTGCACTGGAGTACTGTATGAAGCACAAATATATGCCTGTTGTCTTCTGGTGGGAGGGGCTTATAGGACGGGGAGTGAGCTGCAGTAGAAGGGTGTATTTTCATGGGGGGTCGCAAGGGGGCTGGAGCCTATCCCAGCTGACATTGGGCCAGAGGCAGGGTACACCCTGGACAGGTCGCCAGACTATCACAGGGCTGACACATAGAGACAGACAACCATTCACACTCACATTCACACCTACGGACAATTTAGAGTCACCAGTTAACCTGCATGTCTTTGGACTGTGGGAGGAAGCTGGAGTACCCAGAGAAAACCCACACTGACACGGGGAGAACATGCAAACTTGACACAGAAGGGCTCCTGCACCCAGGATCGAACCAGAAACCCTCTTGCTGCGAGGCGACAGTGCTAACAGACATTAAGCAGTTAAAACTAGCTCCACCTTGAAAAGCTACAACAGTAAAATGCTGCTGTATCAGCATTAGATCAGTAACATTCAAATAATGTCACTATAATAATACTTTATCAGTAACAGGGGACATTTTACTGCAAAGAGTGCTCTTACTTTCGCTATAATTAACTGACAATGCTTCTGCACTTTTACTAAAGTAGGGTTTTGAATGCAGGTATAACTTATGTTGTTTTTATAGTGTTGTACTATTACTTTTACTTCTATTTCTTCCCCGACTGAGTGCATCAAACAACACAAGGTACACTTAAACAAACATTGGTACAACATTATGTTAAACAGAAGCAGTAGATGATGCATTCAGCTGTAAAAAAAGTGATGACTCTAGTTGTTTTGAAACCTCCACAAAGGGCACCAGCGCCTCATCTGAGTCTAAACATCAGCCCCTAAAAGTCTTCAGTGGTACTGTCATTGTGTGCAACCAACGTCTGCTCACATCATGAATCAACACCGAGTGGCTGCGGTAAACAATAGTCATAGCCTTGACCAATATGCATCTTATTTGAGGTGGCATTCAGATAAGAGTCGATCTTGATCCGCCGACCATTATGCTTAGAGCGCTCTAATACTTAATTTACGAAACTGCATCACACTGTGCAACGTGATACAGGCTCGTCATCATGGCAACTGGTATCACAAAAAGGACAGCAGATGGTGTTTTCATTAAAGAATTCAAGCTGATAGAAGAGCCAACCGATTGACTTTGTGTTGGAGTCTCTGGTGCACTTATCATATTACATTAAGTTCTCTAGCTGCCGGAAAAAACACACACCCAGGCCAATGTCAAAAGGGATGGCTGATACACAGCAGCTATCTGCTGTGTTTTGGAAATGCGACAGTGTTCCTGTTACACCGTGCACAGTCATGAGCGTGATCCCTCACTGGAGACTGAGAGCTGAGCATGTCCAAATAATGCATCGGTAGTATTACAACCAATAATCCATGCAGCGCTGTAACGACCAGCAGCGAGAACACAGCCATGACAAATGGCCGACAGCTGGAGCTAACAGTCACCTGCAGACCTGTGAACGAGGTCTGGCATCTAAGTTATCTTCATTACATTTTAGCTCCAACACATTTTCCCATTTTATGTGTGCAGATGGAAGCCTTTTTGTTTTCATTCTGACATCTCCTCTGAGCTCCACGGCCAGTCTGTTAGTCTTCATTTTTAATAAGCTGTCACATATATTTCCCCTTCTTGCAATATACTGTATACAATGCTGCCTTTGTGGAGATTTATGGTAACCCGAGCCTTTGCAGTGAATGTAGCAGCTGCCATTATTTAATGGTCAAAACAATTTCACTCATAATGTTCTGTTCCTTTTTAATTAGCTGACATTAAATCAGTCACAGTCAGTTTTTGATGTATCAGCTGTTGTTTAAAAAGGCGACAGCTCGTGCTGAGTGCAGCAAGACTTCCAATACACAGCAGCGTGAGCCTATAGAGGAAGTGTTTGCATTTTGTGCTTTTTATAGCCGCCGTTCTGCTCCAATGCACCCATGTGACAGCCAAACTGTTAGCGAGGAGTTTGGAGAACAGAGTGTCCATTGTGTTTATGTCCAATAAAATATTGGATTATATCTGTGGTTAAAAACTGATCTGATCTGTGGGCCTCTATGGGTCCTCAAACAATAATATCACATTATTGCATTACATCATGAATTGCCATGTGCTTCTCCTCTACTTAAGATAAAACTGTTGCAAGAGAATTTGGATCTGGATCAGTTACATGCACTTAAAGGGAAAATCTGGATTATTTTAACTGTGTTTCCAATAAATGTGCCCACTGTGACTCCCTATCATAAACTGTATGGATAATAGATGTATCATTGGGTGTGTGTATTGCTTTGTGGACTTCCAGCTGAAGCCTCAAGTTTGGGATTTTAGCCATTATTAGCTTGGATTTCTGGAGCCAGAAGTGACCACATTTGGATGAGAGTGATGCTAACCCTAGCCCTATGCCATGGTTACATTACCAATCCAATGTTGTTGCAGTGCTAGCGACTTCTCAACGGACAGCACCCAGTGGTCACTAAAAGTAACAACATCCTTAATTATGCACAACTTCGAGCCTAATAACATGTAAATAGGTGAGGTATATAAAAAGTCACACTTCATACAGTTGTCACAAACATTAAAATTAAGTGTAGACATCAAAACCTTTTTTTGTACCCGGCTGTAAACATGTTTATTCAACACATTCTCACGCCGGCCCTTGTCACATATCGACGTTAGGTCATGGACTTTTCACGTCCACATACAACTGGTTGATGTTGATGTGCTGGGACACTGTGTCAAGTTCTACTTGTTACATGAATCGTCTTCTTTTAAAACACATGCCCGATTTCTAAGAAAATTTACTGTTTACATACAGTCTCTTTCAAAATAGACGCATTACGTCAGTACAATGCCGCAAATTGACGTTTTTTTTTTCCTCCAACAACTAATGCACGTGGTTAAGTTTAGGAAAAAGAACAGGGTATGGCATTATGGCTGCTGCCCCATGTGAAAGTCGATGTTTGTTGGACCAATACACCACCCCTTCCACCTGCCCTACTTGGACTTTCGCCACCTTAACTTTCGTTCTTGTCCCACCACGATTCCCCCTGACGCCACTGAGCGCTGTTTAACTACAACAGCTACTGGCTGCATATCCTGCTAACATTAAAGGATGGCTTTTTTCATCAGTGTCCGACACTGCAAGTCACTGCCCAAGCACTGGATTTCAATGACTTTGGAGTGAGGCTGGTTTGTTATTCCTGCTGTTACGCTGGACATTTTCACAGTGGCTTGCTGTAGGAGCCAGCCTCAAGTGGCCATTCACTACAGTTTTTGGCAAAAGTTGCCACTTGCTGCTGACGCAGTCAGCCATTACGTCTGTTATGGCTAAGTGCTAACTGCCAGTGGGCTACTTTCTGTATTTATTGGGTCACGCTCACAGAGAAGCATTTGAAATGATCCATGTAAAAAACATTTTCTTGGAAAGCTTAGCTCAATTTATTCTTGACCCTGGAAAAAGCTGCTGACATTTTCACCTCCAGGTCCATTTAGCAGCTACTCTAAAGCTTTTGATTACATGATTTCATAAGCAGATGGTGTAGTCATCACATTTTAGATGTTGACTTTCTGTTTTTCTGTGAGCACTTAAAGGAGATCTCGTCCGTGTTTGCTTCTTGGTAAAAAACATCTCAAATTCCCTGACAACATGGGAGACTTAACCTGCTGATCAAAATCATGAGATATGCCCGAGAGCTTTTAAAGACTTAACTTTTAACCAACATGCAGAAAGGAGCCCATAAAGTGTTCAAAAATAAACCTCATTAAAATGATACTTATTTTACCACATCACCCAGCCTTATGACACCCACTACGAAAACCACGCACAGTCTGCAGCTTTCAAACCCAAAGACAAGAAACAGAACAAACAGACAGATCACCAGTCTGGCACATGGTGATTTAGCCTGGATCAGCCCCAAGATTTGGGCTTCATTACATTTACATCACGACTTGCAACTGCTAGAGACGCTGATTTTCTCTGTGTATGTGCGTGTGTGTGTGTGTGTGTGTGTGTGTGTGTGTCTTGGCCACAGCAGGGAGGTCTAGCAGAGAGAAACACTGTGTATTGGCATTCTGCAGGCTGCAGGACTCTGACTGTGCGGAATTGAGCAACATGAAGGTCTTACCAGAGGAAGTGGTGAAGTCTGACTCCAGGCAGCGCTGAGGAGCTGCTGAGCTCCCCGAGAGAAACACCTACAAAAACACACACACACACACACATATAGAGCCGAGTCAAGCTAATGAGCAACCGAAATCAAAATCACAGTCCAGCAACGAGTAGGTCCTCAGGAGGGCTAGAAACGATCGAAAACATATTGCCATGGCATTATAAATTGACCTGAGCCATTTTAAAGTTTAAAAGCTTCTCACTGATGAGGGCAAAGACATTAAGAGAACCTCCAACTCAGATATCAGCCTGTGTTTTCATTGCACTTTGAAATCGTATGTCAGTGGAGGCAATTTAAAGGAAGTAAATACGTCACGGTGAAGCACAGACACCAGTTTTAACGCCTTTTGTGCTGCGTTTGTGTGGCAGGATGTAGTCAGAACACTACATCCGGCTAATATGACATCAGATAAACTCCCACAGTGGCTTTTAAGTATTCTCCTGTGGCTGCCACATGTGGTCACAACCACAAATAGCCCCCCCCCCCCCTTAACTCACACACACTGCAGTAAGGGTGGAGAAATCCCAGTATAACTTTCTTTTCCCTTTTGGACTGGCGTCCCTCAAATGAGTCAATATATCTTTTCGTGTGTGTCAGCCCCTGAAGCGCAGAACGGCATTTTGGAAGGAAAACGGCCATAAATAAAACAACAGTGACAAAACAACATGTGCAGGGAAGCAGAAATGCTCGGCTTGGACTCTCAGTCTGGTGTTTTGCCAAAAATCATCAGGAGTTATGTTAAGTTTGTGGTGAAATCGTGAGGGAAGAAGGAGAAAAAAAAAACAGGAGGTGGTTTGATTATGACAAGAGTGAGAAGGGAAAGCATTTGTTTATGTCATTAATTCAGTGGAAGGACAGGGCTGGTCATCTCTCTCCGACAGACGGCAATCACTTGTAATCAGACTTAATGGGCACTCTAATGGGAATGCTTTTCCTCTCTCCGTGCTCTGTCTGTAGCACTCTGTAACACACTTGTCCACACACAAACAAGCGTGCACAAGCATGCGTGCGTATACGTATGCAGCTTAAAGTAACAGCGCACTTTTGCCTGAAAGGAAATTATTGTTTTAATAACACTGTCTATCCATAACAGTACAACATAATCAAGTCCTATTTGTGTGTAATGCTAATTTACATACTTGCTTGGTTTATACTCTCTTCGGGTCTCATTTGCATTCATTCATTTGCAGAGGCTGGTTACAGCTGAGTCTCAGCTGGTTAAAACTCAGCTCTGTCACCTCTCGCTCTCCATCAACACTCAAACAATATAACAAACACAGTTTACGTTGCTCATTAGTCTTCACCATCATCAGTTACGATAACATTTATTTTATTTAATGACTATTTATATAGGGACAAGTTTACACCGTAAAACAACACAGTATTTATGGCTCACGCTAATTTGTGATTCCCATCTCTAGATAAGCCTTTACATTGTGGACACTAAAGTAATTGCTAAGACTTGGACACACATAGTACACAGTAGAATCACAACAACAACCCAGTGCTTCCTCAACTCTTTTGAAGCGTCAGCACCCTTCACGGTGCCCCATCCGTGTGCCAGAATGCCTGTTGCACTATTATGACATCTGAACGCTGTGAGCTGTCACAGTTGTTTTAAATGATGTTGCTGTGCTTCCAGATTTCAGCAATTAACCTGCAGTAAAAGAAAGGGTCCAGATACCTGTCTTTCTTACATGGTGATGACAAATGGCCAGTCACAGGTGCCCCCCCACACCCCCAAAAACAACCTTTTTATATTACAAACAAGGACAAAAGCTAATCAAAACACCAACAAATACACAACTTAGTTAACAAACAATAGTAATAAATATATATATTGTGCCTGCGATGGCTTTTGCCTATTAATTTTCTTAAGTTTCTTGAATTTAAGTGCACGCTACACTTAGGATATTTTCTGACGGGTAACTGAAGCCATTATCTCAAAGCCACCTGACTCCATTGCTAATAACAGTAATTTTGCCTTACAGAACAAAGGGTTGCTGGTCTACTACTGCCTCCATCAGCTAGTGTGGAAGGGAAAGTGGAAAAGATATTCCAAATATAGTGTACACTTACTAAACTGCTATTCATTTTTTTAGGTGGTTAAAATATATTTTCTGTGGCCCAAGTACATTGTTTAGCCCCCGCCTTGATACATTTGGTTTATTGAAGACGCTAGCAAAGCAACACGTAAGATAAAATAAGCGCAGCAGAAACGTAGGTAGGTCGGACCACCCTGTTTAACTATATATTAGGGCTGCAACGATTAGTCGACTAATCGATGACTAATCGACTATTAAAATAATCGGTGACTATTTTAGTAGTCGACTAATTGGTTTGAGTCATTTTTCATAGAAAAGTACTGCAAAAGTACTCTTATTGCAGCTTCTTCCGTTCAAATATTGGCAGCTTTACACACTCTCCCATGACAGCAAACTAAAACCCTTTGGCGTGAGTACGAAACAAGACATTAGATGATATAATTTTGGGTTTTGGGAGGGACAGACCATTTTTCAACATTTTAATACATTTTTCGATAAAATGATTAGTCGACTAATCGAAGAGATAATCGACAGATTAGTCGACAATGAAAATAATCGTTAGTCGCAGCCCTAATATATATCTTTAAATGCTACAGTTAAGGTGGAAAATGACAACAGAAATAAACAAGTTTGCAGATTTGAGATTTCAGCACACTTACATCTATGCAGTATTTCACTTTAGTGTCATACATGTATGCTCTGATGAAGGTCTAATAGACCAAAATATCAACAATAAAGTGGAACACTGCAGAGATGTAAGTGTGCTGAAATCTTTTTCTACCAATCTGACTTACTGATGTCTCGAGCACCTTGCCAAGACCGAGCCAGGTGGAGCAGTAGCTATTCTGCATCACACACCTCCACATTTAAAATCAATTGCCAGTTGTCTACATGGAAGTGATTGTTGGAAGCGCAGCATCATGACACTTCAGTCCATATGTACTATACAAAGTACACAAGTAAAAAAAAAAACACCAAGGAGATCCAGTACATGTTGACTTCTTGGCAAACTAAATTTGTTGAAAGTTCCAAGTGGAGTTTTGGACCTGTGGTAGCACTATGGAGCTGCTTTTCTCTCAGTAGGTCCTCATTTTGTTTCTCGTACACACACACAAGTACGCATTCGCACACACAGGTGATGCATTACACAGTCCTACCCATGCTGTCACACTTTTCCACTGATCAACAGGTGGTGGTAACACATCAAGATGCTGCAATGGGACAATTAACGCAGGCAACAAGAAGACTGCACGCTGGTAAACACTGATGTAAAAAAAAAAATCCTGAGTTTTAAATACTTGAACAACTTTTGCAAATGTTTTATGCTGTTTGTGAGCAACACTGAAAATAAAGCGAACTTTTGTTTGTTTACAAGAAAACTCCACAGGGGCCCCTTTAAGAAGCTGAGGCAGACACTTTCACATTAACACTCTGTTGACAGGGGGTTTGAAATGCACCATTTTGTGGTGTGAAAAACACTTAAGGCTACAGTTGCTGCATATTTGCTGAAGCTGTCACTATATTCTGAAAGAAGTCCATGAGATAGAAAGTCTGTGGAGAAAAAAACATGTCCGTCCTCCTCTTCCTGCTGCTTCTGATGACATTTTCTAGAATCAGACCGCACTGACTGCAACCAATCAGAGCAGAGGAGTCTCTCACACAGCTGTCAATTATGTCAATCACGGCTCGTTACCTGCGGTCAAACTGTCAAACTAGGCAGCGCTGATCAAATATGAATCAACACAGCCACCATGTTGGAAAGAGTTGAGCCAAAAGATTATCTGTCTCGTTTAGTGCTGTGGAAATGTAGTGACAGTGTCAGTGAATGTGACAGTTAGAAAAGTTTGGAGAATCAAGTTTTTAACCTTGTTAACATGTCCATATGGTGGCTTTATTATATGCTGTAAAAAATATATTATGAGCAAAATAAGCAGGCAACGCCATGGCTGAGCGTCTCCCCCTTGGAACTGCAGTGTACCAGACAGTCTCAGACAGCCAGGGTTTCATATGTCACATATCTAATGAACCAATCCCATAAAGCTGCAGCAACAGGAGGGCTACATATGCTGTCGGAAAAGTTTGAAAGATGGCAAACTTCTCTCATGTGTGCAACCCTTTTTGCAAACTAAGTTTCACTTTAGCTTTAACTTGTCAGAGCTGGCGATCAGGAGCAAGGTTTATCAAACATTATCAACACAGTGTCAGCTGTTTGTTTACATAGTCAAGCTGATGGATGTTATCTATTACTGGAGGTTTGTGTGTTTGAGTGAATGAGCACTTGAGCTGCCGGGGAGCAGCTGAGAGGCAAGGCTAATTTACATGTTACTACATCTGCGTATACTAAATTAAGCAAAGGTGTAGAGTTACATCTAATTCCTTTGAAGGCAGGAAGTGGATTTTTTACACGAATAAAACTTTCTAAATGTGTAATTTGGATGATTAGAGTTGAGTTTTTAAGAGTTTGATCAATGCCTGATGAGGAATATTAACAAAGACGAGAGAGTACATTCCCAAATTTGGCCGTCTAAGAGTAAACCTGCCTAAGTCGCCAAAACTGAAATGCACGGAGCATGGGGGAGCATTTTCCCCCAAGAAAAACGACTTAATTATGAATGTATAATCATTGTTACATCATAAATCAGTGAGTTTTCCACTGAAAATCAAATCTCCTGCACTCTGTTGTTAGTTATTGATCCATATGTGCCAGTCAATCGACACTTTATCGACACTCTCAGCCTTAAATGCCATTATTTTCCTGTGTTCAGTCAGGTGACAGCTTCTATGTCCAAGTTTAACGCCTGCAGAATACCTTCTCTGTCGTTTAACAGCATAATAACTGAAACTATTTGTTTCAAGTCACCTCTGAATTCTTCTGCAACAGGTAGTTAACATTATCTTTGGCTGATAAATGAGGCAGGCACACAGAGAATATGTCAAAGACAGAGTGGCTGATACCTTCCTTCATTCCAACTTTACTAGTCACGTTTTCCCCTTAAAACAATGCAGCTGTTTCCAAAATATTTTCAGACTGTGATGCCATTATCCAGTCAGAAATGTGTGTATGTGTGTGTGTATTTTGGTGAAGAGAGACACAAGGAGAGAGAGATGAAAAGAAAGTGCGTGTGAAAAAAAAAAAATCACCCACTGATACACTCTGTTACTCAGTTTCCATGGTGATTTGAGTTATATTTGACAATGTGACGCACATTTTCAGCATCCACTTTTGCTGTTAGTCATCTTCATCTTTTCCAGGGCAGTGAGCTAAAAGTATGAATGGTTCAGACCGAAGAGAGGTAAGATGAAATGACATTCGGGCCTGCGCCCGGGCCTGGAGAAAGTCGAGAAGAGACATCCGGATGAGGATCGACAGGCTGGACTGAAACAGTTGTAAATGGTTAAGTGAAGGCTTTGCAGGGCAGAGCTCCTCCTTGGCATTCTCCTTTAAGGGTGTGTCTAGTGGTTTGCGGGAAGCTTAATGAAAACAAGGCTTTCTTTTGCCTGTGATCCCGACTCGCGAGTCCCCACTTGATGTTTCCAGTGTGATTAGTACTGTGTGCTCCAATTACTTCACCATTAACTCCGACGAATCAGCGCTCAGTCTGAACATAAACTGAATGTGAGCTTGAGGTCTGGAAAGTACATCTAATACTTGAAGATGCAAGAACGGAGCCAGGAATGCAAGAGCTGATGTTACTGGCTTTAAAAGCTCACAAACATTGTCCTATTATTCCAGTGTTGTTCATGCTGTGGCGTTTCTGTTGAATCCGCTCATATTAGCTACAGTAGCTTAAGGGATGATCACCCCCCCGTCACCTTTTCTGCAGCGAGAGGCGCCTCTATCCAGTTGTTTATGACAGCATTTTTGCACACTGCTGTTGTTGTGCTTCAGGCACCTGGCGTGCCTTTGTGGGTTTTTAGAGAAACGGTCTAAAAGCGCCGCAGGTTACCAAATGTTCAAATGCCCAACATCACTGCTGCTTTTTCCCTCCTGTCCAATCAGGTAAAAACACATGAGAGACGTGCTTCTGTTGTGAATTATAAACATGTAAAATGGAGGAAACTTTGAACGAAGGAGGATATCATGATAAAAACAGAGTTTCAGGCTTGGGTCTTTACTAAAACAATATAACATAAGCCATTATTTAGCTGAGTAACTGGCCGCAGCACTTTAAAGTAACGTCACTGTTCAAGTAAATATCACAGGACTCTGCCTTGTGCTACAATCTAGAGCTCGTCTAAATCAAATAGTGGTGGATTCTCTAAAGGCTGCAAAAGATCCTTGTTCCAGGACAGTGTTCAACACTGTGCTTAATGTGTGGTTAGGTTTAGGCATAAAAACCAATTGATTATTGTCAGAAAAATATCATGTTTTGGCTTAAAATACCCAGTGTTGGTGGCGTAATCAGGGCTGGAAATGAGGCAATGTCTGTGAAAAAAACAATGGCTTTTTGTAGCACTATCAAACACAGCAACGGGTAACTAAAACCACACAAATCTGGGGGACAACCACAGGTCCCTGAACAACGGCCACCTTTCAAGGCTAAAAAGCTGCAGGAAAAACAGCAAAGGGTGCCTGAAGATGACAGATTTGGGGGCTGACAAGATGCTGGAAAAACAACAGGTTTAGTTGTTTGTTGGCCTCGTACGGTGGCCTGCAGCTTGGCAGCTGTCTCATCACTTAAAAAATGCAGCTTCGGAAATGTTAAGTAACAAATATTACGTATTCGCGCTTTGCACAAACATGATGCCTACATTTTCTTTCGGCGACTAGCCTGCCAGGAGAGAGCCATCACTGCACCTAAAGAGGCCCCCATCTGGTTTAAAGCAGCTTTTAGCTGTGGGAAACACTGGGGGACATAATGATATGCACAGATGAAGGGTTGATACATGATCGTGGTTTTTGAATCACAGCTCTGTATTTTCCACTACAGTGCAGAGTATAAAGAAACCAAAACTGTGCAACTGCTTTTCTAGTATTTTGAAATGTAAACACTCCGCAGTGACTCATTATCAATCTTGTGGTTATTGTACTGTCATGTTGGGGAGAGTCATGCGTCATGATTTATGAGCTAAATGCATCATTAACAGACCTCCTCTGGATACATCACTCATTACTACCAACTGCTCAACATTCTCACTATTCTCTGCTCATTACTCCAGAACATGCATGTTACGACACAGTTTTTGGTAACTGACAAATGTTTACTGCATCGACTGAGGTGATCGCTGCGCACATGCACACAACAGCAGGGAAACAGAGTGCTGCGCTGAAGGCTCATTAATGCTCCATGTCAGATACGCACACAGACGCGGATGGAGCCTTCTGTCTGTACTCTGTGTTTATGTTGTCCGTATTTGTGCATGTTGACTTCAAGTTTATGGATATGACTGAGCCCTACCACCTGAAATGGTGGGGCGGTGCAGTGTAGTTGAAGTGAGACCCAACCAGGGAAACAACAAAGACATTTTAAAAATGGCAGAATTGAACAAATCAGTAATATAGTGAAAAGAATTCCACGTCCTCATGTCCTGGTGTATTTAATGGCCTCACAGACCACTGCCATCTGCATAGCTGCCGCTGTCAACAGCCACTGTGGCCATGTTTGTTGGTGTCAGAAACTTTTGACTCTGCCCTCTAGTGGCTGTATCTATGACAATTTAAAGGAGGCATTGAAGAAGGTGAGCAGTAACATGCACCACGTTTGAAAATGAACAGATCTATTTTCATACGTTTAAAGAGTATAAATGAGCCTTAGGAGTGTTTATGTGGCTAGAGCATGATCTAATGTGACGCATTTGCACTTTTTGCATCAATCCTATCACACATTAGCCCGTTGTCTTCCCCAACTTCTAAAATACTGACGGCAAAAGAACCCTTTGGCATTACTAAGTGATGCACCGGCTTGCGACCAACTCCAACGTAAACCCATTCAAGACAATATTTGAGGCTCAGAGCAGTAGTAGTATAAAGTAGTGTTGGATGGGTCAAAGAAACTAGCCTGTTCTCATTCCATCCATCCATCCATTTTCTAACTGCTTATCCTCTTGAGGGTCGCGGGGGGGCTGGAGCCTATCCCAGCTGACATTGGGTGAGAGGCAGGGTTCACCCTGGACAGGTCACCAGACTATCACAGGGCTGACACATAGAGACAGACAACCATTCACACTCACATTCACACCTACAGACAATTTAGAGTCACCAATTCACCTGCATGTCTTTGGACTGTGGGAGGAAGCCGGAGTACCCGGAGAAAACCCACGCTGACGTGGGGAGAACATGTAAACTCCACACAGAAAGGCCTGCACCATGGATCGAATCAGGAACCCTCTTGTTGTGAGGCGACAGTGCTAACCACCACCCACCGTGCAGCCCCTTGTTCTCATTCCAAAGTCGTTAAATATCGCCACTTTGCCACGGTCTGGCTGTGGTGTGATACGCAGCTGGGTGACATCAATCTGTAACACGGCCAAATCAAACATTTTGCGGTGTTATGATAAGCTGCTGGTTGCTGGACGGCATCTGTCGCAGCAGTATAAGTGAACAGGTGACATTAGATGATAATGCAGTCGGACGGCACCTGTTGGGGCAGTTTGATAAGCTGATGGATGGCATCAGTTTGAAACAATTCCAGTAATGACATAATATAAGGTGCTGGAATGTCCCTATAGGGTTGCTGGGAGGGGTGGTGGACGGGTCCAACAAACCCTGGACTTTCACCCGGGAGGCTGATGTTTGCTTCCCATATAAATGTAAAGTGTTGTACGATGTAAACTGACACGCTGTCCGGAACATCAAACGCAGAAGGATACCTAGCACGTAATACATAGACGTGAATGGCACTGACCAAGCGGTGATAAGTGACGAGTTGGGATAAGAACAGGTTAAACAAACACGGACTTCCACTTAGGAGACTGCTGTTTGTGTCCAATATGAAACCAGAGTCACTGCTGTTGTAATGTTATGTTCTGTAACTTACGTCTGACTGTAACCCAAAACAATAAACCTTTTTTCCAAACCCAACAAGACCGTGTGACAACGTTAACCACGTGTTACAATGTGTTTCACCCAGGAGACAGCTATGCGTCACATAGAGACGTGAAAGGGTACATCTCACAAAGACGCCAAATAGTGCCCTCGGCATTAGTATCACACACTTGGTATTAGTTTTCCATTCGATAGAAACATGTTAGAAAATGTTCTATGCCTAGATGATGTGTCATCTTCAGCTCCTAATCTAATAACTGAGCTGTGACTGCTATCTTCTGTTCCTCCCTTGCAACATTTAAAACTGATTAGCCGAGAAAAAATGCAAAAACTCTCCATATACACCAAACCATGTATACTTGTCTGCAGTCATTCAATAACCTCAAGGACCAAGGCTACACGTATTGTGGCTGCTTTATAGTAGAACCTTTTCATGTGAGGCAGCAGCAGCAGCATTTAGTTTATACCAACATTAAAGCAGTGGAATTCATTACAGCTTTCACAGCACAAAGGAGATTAGATCAGAAAACAGTGCAGCATATTGAAAAAAAGTCAATGTAGGAACATGAAGGTAGGAGTAATACTCAACTCCAAGGATGGCACACACCTTTGAATTTATGAGTCAGACAAAAATTCACCTCAAAGCACAAGAAAGCAGAGAGCCGTGGCAATGCTGGAGGCTGAGAGTCCTTAAGTGAACCCAGTCTGAGCATGAGCCTCACTGGAATGAACACCTCCTCTCAGAATCACGCTTGTACACAGCTATTTAACTAAACTGCATCACGAACAAATTGTGCTATAGGATGCTGGGGCGGGGGAACACGTACAGAGGAGAGGCAGGAGTCTGATTAGAAAGAGGAAAATAGAGTCTCCGTGGACGATTTAAAGAGACACAAGACAGAAGACTGTCGAGACCACCCCTCAAGGAAACGTTACCCTTGAGTGAGTGGACTTTAGTGAAGCAGGCGCACAGGTAAAGATAACTGACCTAATTAGTCTGAGTCAAGCACCACTCTGAGCTGTCAGCACCTGAGGAAACGACTGGAACCAAAATGAGTCAAAGCTGTAATCACTGCCTGCGCTAATTCTACAAAGTGCTGAGTAAACTGTCTGCGTGTGACTGTTTGACGATCACCCTGCATCAAGTGTGATTTGCGCTCAAGCGCTCAAAGTTCATTCTTGACCTTAGGAGCTTTTTCTGAGGAGCTTTCAACCACATTACAAGGTCGCCATCAGCCGATGGAGTTTACTGGAAAATCCATCTCTAAACTCCTCTTCAAAAGTGTGACTTGCATGCTGCATCTGATGAAGATTGCGTGATATGTTTGAAACAAACCCCCAGAACATCGGCAGGCTTTGAAGCCAATTTGACATAGTGGTCAGACTGTGGAATTACAATTTCTGGGCCTGTCATGTGACGCCACTTGGCCCCAAAGACTTTTTCCCATAAACACTGTTGAAGACATTTTTTGAGCGTCACAACCCCTCGTAAAAATGACTCATTTTATTATCCAGATTTAATCTGATAACATTTTAAAAATCGAGAACAGCGTCACGGTCAAATCATTTGATCCCCATTTCAGTTAGGAGAGATAAACCAGAAGGTATTCGCTTGGCGTCTGCTGTATGGGCCCAGTGGCGTGAAAGATTTGGGTAATTTTATAGTGGGGAATTCACATTCATGCATCACTGAGCAACTTCCATAGAAATAAATGGGGGCTCCAAAACTGTAGCCAGCGCTCTTTAAACATGCATGGTTTGAAAGCTGTGGACAAAGATTTTGATTGGACCTTGAGTTGGGAGATTTGTCAACATAAGAACTAGATTAAAGGATCTATCTATCAATACTGTATTAAATTAATCTCAATTTATGGCAAGCTTGCTGCAGCTTTCAACCATATGTTAAAGTCATCAGCTGTGGAAAAGGAAAAGAGTTGAAAATTCCATCCACTGATGAAAAACATGTGATGTGCTCGAAAGCTCCATATTAAGCAAGGAGGTGGACCTTGAGTTGGGATTGTTTTGTCAGAATTTGCACTTAAAAAAGAAAAGGTCAGTGTAAAATGTGTGCATCAAAAAATCCCAGGTCTCTTTACTAGATGTCAAAGCCTTTAAGCCTAACACTTCATCAAAACTCACCTAACCAAATCGCCAGAATAAAAAACAAGAACTTAAACAAGAAAATAATTAGCACTCTCCTGCTGCTCTGGAATAAAGGCTTCATGGGAAGAAATATTCTTTAAACTACATGGAAGGTCTAGAAGAGGGTCATTACCAAGCAGCACCTCCTGAGCTGAAAAACAAAGCCAGCACGCAAGTGCCAAAAACTGCAGTTCTTTGAACGGCCACTGGAGGCTGGCTCCAAAAGCCAGTAAGTCCCCACAGACCCCCATGTTAAATGCCCAACTTTACAGCAGAAATAAACATGTTTACAGCCTGAAATACAAAAATGGTTTGAGTCTCTTAAGCTAATTTCGCCCTTCATGATAACTGTAGAGCTTTTATTTAACTCACCAGTGTACATTTTATCAAGGCTTAATGTTGCGCATAATTAAGGGAAGGGTTGCTTTGAGTGACAGACTGTCCGCCCATAGCTTCTCAGTCGGATCCAAATCTGTCTTGCTTCTCCACAGTTCTGCAATCTCACCCAAATATGGTCACTCTTGGCTCCCAAAAACAAAGATGGTGACAGCAAATATGTTGAACTCGAGGTTTCAAAACAGGAGTTCACAAACCAGTGGGCGACGTCATGGTAGCTACGGCCAATACTTTTACAGTCTACGTCAATACAAAGCAGAATTTGGCCTTTAGATTATACATGTGTCATGATAGACATGGACGGATGAGTTGTAATGTGATGAATTGTGCGTTAGTAAAATTTAAAAAGAGGTCCATAACGGCATGATATTGCGTATTACTTTTACGAGAAAATAAACAAACAAAAGCTTTTGTGTAATTCGCAGCAACTGGTCGTGTGCATTTATTTGTTTGTCTACTTGTATCATTGCTTTCTGTAGCTTTAGGTGAGCATAGTATGATGTAATTGTGGTTTGTGATCTTGATTTGTAATTTGTTTTCATGATCAGTCCACCCAAAAAAAGTGTCTTGTCAATCTTGTCTATGTTCACAATGAAAATAATCATTAGTTGCAACCAAAAATCAATGTACAATGAGAAAAGCAGCAAATCCTCACAAGTTGGAACCAGACAATGATTAATCAGTTTTCAAAATTCTTATTAATGTTAGTATAATGATAAATCATGTTTATTTACTAAATTACATGACTACTTGAATTAACTGAATTACTGTTTTACCAAAACGTACAACATGATAAGAATGAATGTGAGAGAGGTTTACCACTGCAGAGAAAATACAACCCCATCACAAAAAAAAAAAAAAAAAAAGATTTGTATTGTACATGTTTTGCAAACCACTGATACGTTATTTGTACAATTGTATGTAGTGGATACATCGAAACCTAATGTTTCAACAATGCTGTGGTTAACATGTAGGTAGGTCCAGGCAAAAAAAAAAAAAAACACCTGGTTATGGTCAGGAAAAGATCATATTTGGGCTAAAAACACCTGGTTTTGGTGGCACAATCACAGCTGGAGAAGCGTCTGTGTCTCAGTAAAAAACATCCACTCTGTGGCTCTGTCCCCGGTGAAAAACAGCGACATGTTGCTAAAAACAACCCGTTTTGTTGTTTGCTGCTCTTGAACAGTGGTCTGCAGTGGTCTGCAGCTTGCCAGTCATCTCGCCTGGATGTCACGCCATCCACCGTGCCCTCCTCCTCTCAGTGACAAAGTCAGCTCATATACTGCGTCACTTTAGAAACGTTGATATTTAAAGGTATGAAATGTACAAAAAGAGCACATTTGTAGTTTGCAGAGATGTACAATGCTGATGTTTTCTTCCTCCGACTAGGCTGGAAAAAAATACGTGTGTGTGACGCATGGGTTAATATTGCGAACATACAGGGTGGAAAATAATGTGCAGCATTGGGATGTTGCAGATAAAGGTTAGGAAAATATCTAAATTTCATGCATCTCTTGCCCTACTAACATCACCACCTTACACAACACACACAGACACACACCTCCCTTTCAGCCTGACAGTCTCTGCTTTCGCCTCTATGAGCGAGTGTGGGTCACATCAGGACAATGCGCCGGCTTGCAGACTCTGTCTGCAGCAACACCGAGTTTTTTTCCCCCCCTTTTTTTTTGCCAGCCTCATGGACACTATTTCAGAGCCCGAATGAAAAAAAGCGAAGAGGGGGGGGTGAAAAAAAAAGCCCTTTTCAAATTGATGACAGCAGTGGGCGCTGAGGGAAACCATTGAAAGGAGTGTATAAAGCAGCATCATAGCGTCTGCCTGTCCTCCCCCCTCCTCTCTCCCGACATCAAAAGTGTGCGCCCATCCTGAGCCGACAGAGCTCCAGATCGCTGCGGTGCATGCTGGGTAAGAGAGGACAACTCAGGACACATGCAGGGACTTTAAGGATACTGCAGTAAGCTGTTCACAATGAAAAAAAAAAGAGGGAAAAGATGCAGAGAGACGGAGGGAGGGAGAGGAGGGGAGGGAAAGGAGACAAAAATACTGGCTGGATCAGCGGAGGATGGAGGAATTCAACTAACATTTCATTCTGACAAATATGAACGCAGCAGTTTTAACTGTTTAGACCATCAGATGTGCATCAGTACACTGATAGGAAATCACTGTTTCGCAGCAGCGTACGACTGAGTCTGACGGAAATGAGATGAATTAATTATTTGCATCTTTCAAATCAGTATTGTTTTTCATTTTTTATTAAGGCTACCACACGTCGTCTTGTTGTCCTGAGAACAAGCCTCTTTCTTCAGTTTGTTGTTAACCGTATTGGACCAGAGATGACGCAGTAGGGCTGAAACATGAGCGTATGAAATGCTCAATGAACTTGTTGTGTGGCTGCATGTGTCGAGACTGTTAACACGATTAAATAATGCTGCACGTCATCAAACTGACGACCTTTTTGAAATTTAAATAACTGCAGAAATCTAATTGTAAAAGAACTGAGGCTGCAATCAACACTAATTATCATGATCAGTGAACAAACCTGTTAATTATTTTGGAATCATTCATGTAGTGAGTAAAACTGTGAAAACTGCCCGTCACTAGTTCACTAGATATTCAGTGAAACAGACAAAAACAGCAAATGTTTGGCATTTTTTTTGCCTGATAAATGACTTAAAGGATTAACAGATTATCCAAATTGTTGTCAGTTAATCTTATTTTTACCGACTGGATATTTTACAGCAACACTTTATATTAATTAACATCAATATAAATGTGTTAATGTGAGTTATTTAGCATCTGTAGCATCCGAAGAGATGTTATAGTCCGCCACTGTCACTGACATAAGACATAAGCATGCAGAGCAATTATACAAATATTAATATTAGTGAAAATAACACTACATTGTTTGCATATTTTACTAAATGAACAGGCACTATAAGCATCACAGAGTGCTTGCAATCTAATTAAAAAGGAGGTAATTATTGTACTATGTGCCTGCTAATGTGCTGCTTTATAAACTATACATCTTTTTTACATCCTATATATCAGGGACACTCAACTTGTTTTGCCCCTGAGCTGCTGTGGCCAGAGGCTAGTTAATAAACAAACCTTACTAATTAATATGTTAGCCTAGACCCCCTGTTGGGAGGTCTGGAGGATCAGATTCCCTCACACTTTTTTTGACAAATAAGCTTTATTTTGATTATTTTTTTATGCACTCTGGCACCTGATTTACATTCAAAGTATGAAAAAATCCCAGTATGAATCAATAAATTCTCATTGTGAAGTAGAAGATGGTTGTCAGGCCACCTGGCACCCTGTTGAGGGCCAGATTTGGCCCACAGGCCACATTTTGTGTTAATAAACTTGTTTGTATTCTCTGCTTCTCTCCTAAAAACTGTATACTTATTTTTTTATTTAAATACATTTTAGAGAGAGACATATTAATGCCTGGATTAGATTGTTTTAATAAACAACAAGTTATTTAAGATATGTACAAAGATGCAAAATATTGAACATATCTGCATAACCTTCACTGACAATGTATTTCATTTGTTTTCTGACACTATGGAAATTTTATTCTCATGTTTCCATAACTCACAGGGTAGGGTGAGGGTAAGTATCAGGTGCCAGACCGTGGTGTCAACCATTCACCCGGCCACCTCCCTACTGCAGTAAAAAACACCTCTCAGTGTTGTGGTTTTTATTTTAGTTTTGCCACTGAGCATAATCCAGACAGCAATTGTGTTCCTTCCAAAACATATTTGGCCACAGCATTTAGTATATAAATGGAATCAGTGGGAGACAGGTTGATTCTGCGCTCTATAGAGCCGTGGGGATTTATTTAGACACAGGCGGTGAGGAGGTGGGACAGCAGGAGTGATGACAGGGACGACGGGTATGTTGTTGGATATGAACTGAAAATTATAAATAAATGGCTTCAAAAATATGCAAAACAGACGCAGTGAAAGCAACACATATATTACAAAAACAACCTAAAACCTAACTCTCTGCAGTGAGTGCCTTCATGCTTTTTTATTTACTGGTGTGTCACGTTCAATGTCACAAATGCACCAGAAAACAGGATAGTAAACAGAAGAAAGCAGCTTGGAAGCCAATGAGAATGTTATGGTTGTTACTTCCTTTTATACCTGTTACTTATTCCGTCTCTCTCAAACTCGGTGCTGACAGATTCAAAACGATGTTTGCATGCTGCTTGGACGGAGATGAATTATATTTGTGGCAGCGCATCAATGCTTCGCAAAATATCACGTCTACCTATGTGCCATATTCCCATCAGTGCTGACTGGAGCTGATGTGAGCTTGGCCCCATAAATGCCAGTGACTACTACAGAGTCATTTGTCCCACGAATTAATGCCAGTTGTAACCTTTTCCTCTGAATACAAAAGCCAGATGTTAGTGGGCGTTAGTGGTTTTATGTCCAGTGAGACAGAGGCCATATAAATCTCACTGTGCCACTGACACAAGATTACAATGAAAGAAATGCAAACAAGGGTGTTAAAATATCTGATTGACTCATTTTTTCAGCACTCAAAATGATATGAAATTCTAAAAGCAGACTACTTTTAACACTGATATGAAAAGAAGATGTAATATAAAAAAGAAGGATTAAAAAGATATTGAAAACATTTTGGCACCTCTTTGTCTTACATTTAGCCTCTGCTTCACATCCTGTGTGTATGCATCTAACCTGGGTCACAGTTTTACCCTGGCAGCGTTGTTAACACTGACCTTGCATGTTGTGCCAACTCTCCCTCCCCCAGCCTGCCCGCTAGCATTTAACTGTCCACAGCCCTGACATAGAAGCGTCTGCTGGATGGTAATATATGAATCTCTGACCCCTCCACGACCTCTCTGTGTGCACAGCAGTATTTGAAATGTGTTAGTGTGTGAATTACTTTCACCACGAGTGCTGCGAGCGTATGCCTGCAGCAGACAGGCAGCGCTACAGGGAATACATGTTCACATAGCCTGTGTCAGCACCGATCAGCTGCCACTGCTTCCTGCCAGATGTGACAGTGAGGCTACCAGCGTCCAGACTGAGGCCAGGCCAGGGGGAGTCCCCCCGCAGCCGGCCCACAGGGTGCTGCATACCTGTTCTGCACAGTCACACTGTGAAAGGTGTTTTTAAGCATCATCATATCAGTGTCAAATTAACATTGAGACCTTGATATGATTAGGATGATCTATGGAGGCTACAGCGAAGCAAGCTGGTGGCTTCCAGCTCATCACTGAGCATGAATGGTAACAACCCAGTCGCTAGAATACAGTAGATTTTGGCACTGTACATTTCTGCAAACCAAGCACGTTACGTTTCAATATGTCTCAACAACACCGTGGTTAACAACAATGTCTTGGTAAAAAAGCAACCGCTTTCTACGACACTATCCCATCTAGAAACAAAGCGACGGGTCACTAAAACAATCCACTTTGGCAGGCTGAAAAGATGCTGGACAACTATCTTGTTGTTTTATGGTCTCTGACTATGGACTGCACCTTAGCAGGCATCTCGTGTTTCATTCAAATACGACATTCAAACTGTCAAATATATTCAAGGGTTGGTACGTGTTACAAGTAACCCACATGAGAAGAAGAGTAGTTTTTTAAGGAACGCTTTTCATGGTATTTTTAAAACTGTACCCTTACACTTTACTTGAGTACATTCTTGAGCAGTAATCTACTTCTGACCTTGCTACATTTGCCATTTACCTTCACTGCAGCTGGTGGGTTCGTAAATCTAATCTGCACTCTACAAAAAAGCAAACAGCTCTTACATTTTAGTTAAACTATAAATGGTTGTCAGGAGAGAACGAAGGGAAGGAAAGAAGCCTTGATACTGAAGCCTATTTGTGTTGGCGGAGCCAAATAAATGATTAAATAAGCAAATGAATCCTAATCTGTTGTCGCTTATGATAGATGGTCAATAATAATAATAATAATAATAATAATAATGATAATTTAATTGCCCGGCTTGGTTGTTCTGTAGCTTCTCTTGTTCTGCCACAATCTGTATGGTTGGCATGTTTGTAGCACAGCGGATCATTCTGAATGAATGGAAGGCTACCAGCACTGCTATTGTCTCTAGATGGTTTATATATTAGGGAACTAGTCTCAGGGATTCACCTTGAGAGACTTTGTAACGATAAAACTGGGTTTGCAGTATAAACCTGAGAGTATTTGGCACCTTAATTCACTACCTATAAGCTTAAGTCCCTACCATAAGTCACCACGTTTTGTTATTACTGGCCATTTTTCCGTTGTTGGTTGGTTGCAGATACAAGCGGCCGAAATGAATTTTCTCCATGGGGTGTCTGGGCTCAGCCTTAGAGATAGGATAAGGAGCTCGGACATCTGGAGGGAGCTCGGAGTAGAGCCACCGCTCCTTCGCATCGAAAGGGGTCAGTTGAGGTGGTTCAACATCTGATCAGGATCCTCCTGGGCGCCTCCCGCTGGAGGTGTTCCAGGCACGTCCCACTGGTAGGAGGCCCCAGGGCAGACCCAGAACATGCTGGAGGGATTACATATCTCATCTGGCATGGGAACGCCTTGGGACCCCGGGAGGAGCTGGAAAGCATTGCTGGGGAGAGGGAGGACCTGGCGGCGGATAAGCGGATGAGGATGGATGGATGGATGGATGGATAGTTGTATTTATCTCAGTCAGATCTGGCTTTTTGATATTTGTTTTGGTCTTTGTATGTGAGCTGAAGATGTTCGTTAGTTGTTTGTATATGTCAGTGTTCTGTGATGAAAATTAAATATAATATGGGAAGCAAATTATTGGTGCTTGAAGAACTGTTGTATAAAAGCAGCGTCACACTTGAGGTCGTGCTGTTGTATTGACTATCAGCACAGATGTTATTATCTTAAGCACTCGGCCGCTCTCCCTTTCATGTATGAGTAGTTAATTATATTTGCTCTACTTCATAAAAAAGGTTTCATCAATCAAGTGTTGCACTTTTTTTTTTATTACTTTCCACTAGCCTGCAAACCCTATAAATATTGAAATGGAGAGTAGCTTGTACTCAGAGTAATTTATTAACCAATTTATTATTGTTTTTTTACTTTTAGGTTTCTCGGAGGATAACTTTCCCTTTTACTTTGGTCATTTTTTATGGAAGTAATTATACTTTTAACTATGGATTTTTCAGTACTCTTCCCACTACTGCACAGATTCTAAAAGGATAAATGGTTAACTCCATTTGTTTTTGAAAAACATCGCCCTCTTCCTTCGTTGTGTGACAAGCAATCCAGCACAAAGTTGCACAAAGTGCAGTAGCAAACCAGCAGCAGCAGCTCAAGTGTCTGCTCTCCGTCAAACAATGCACAGACACATGCAGTAGTAAGCCCTTCACAAGAGTTCTCACAATCACTTTAAACTCAGAGAGACCTGCGTGTTAAGCATAAGAGCATCTATTATAAGATTTCAACAGTCATTATAAGAGATACTGTGGCACAGATAGACAGACTGCACAGCCAGACCGCCTGTATACAGGATTACTGTATTCCTGAATTGCATATGAAGATGCCTTTCAACAGCTTATCCCAGACAAGACCTTAAGTGAGGCATTATCTATTATTCAGAGCGGTATGTAAACACAATCCCTGAAAGCACAATGCGCATTATACGCTATCTGAGCAATAACACAATGTATTCCAGCAATAACATTAGCACTGTCCTGAAAGTGAAACTGGAAAGTTATCTTGTAATTCAGCACCATTATGTGGCTGCCTGCGTGCTGCCTTTCACTCCGAGGGAACAAAGTGTTTTGTGGTGTTTTTTTTCATGGGGAGGGATTTGCAGGCCGGACACAACAACAACACTGATTTCAAGTAGTGACCTTTGGACCCAAACTGCTGACCTTTTCTTGCACCCGCCCTGCCTGCCCTCCTTCAGTCACTGCTAGCCTCCTTTTCAGGGAATGTAAATAATGAACTGTAAGAGCTGATTTTATGCATTTATCACCAGCCATAATTATTATTTTACAAGTCGCTAACAAGGGCAATGAAACTGCACACAGACACACTAAAACTGCAGTGAATTCTGCACTGTGCACACCGCACCACGTACCTCAAAGAGGAGCCTATTCATAGAACGCACCACACTATAAAGCGTGTCTTTGTTAGAAAGTCTTCCATGTCGTTTTAGGACAAATGTTTTGCTCATTAGTCTTTGTAGTCTGAGGTCCCACCGTAGGAAGAATATATAGCATAGGAAGTGAGCTTTATGCTCAAGGATCTAAATTCAGACAGCAATAAACCAGTGAAATCTGGGATTGTGTTTTCCTCCCATTGGTTTTGCAGCACTGCCCAGTTCCCTACAGTAAACACTAGTTTTTCCCAGACGGCAGGCAGGCAGGCAGGGCTAGGGGGGCTGGAAGGAAAGGAAAGGAAAGGACAGAGGCATGATGGGTGCCAGCCTGGCAGCACCATTATTGGATGAACAAGATGTTTCTGGGCAGACGTGCAGGAAGCTGTTTGCTGCAACATTCCAGGCAGTTAAATCAGAAGAGACGTGCAAGGAAACAAAGAAAAGGCGGAAAAAAACAAGTCAAATTAAAATGAGAAACTCATGTGGAGAGGATTCTGCTGACTAGTAAACAAGAGCTTCTAAATGTAACTCGATAAGCAATGTGTTGTTCTGACTCGATCCAAGTCCACACGTCTTCCTAATAAGGCTGCTCTGATAGTTACAGGGTTTGCAAAGAGTGTCAGATCCTGCCTTACTACAAATAGGTCAGTAATGGGCACCCTAGGATTTTCTCCAAAACTGCTCTGATTGGTCGGTTTCCATGTCTCTGGGGCAGAAACCTGGATATCACACTGGCGCAACCCTCGCTAGCTAGGAACTCTGCCAGGTTTTAGGAGACACACACACACACACACTCAGCTAAAATCCCAATTACACAACATTACATGCATGTGGGACACAGTGTAGATATCTAAAATGCCCCACATACATCCAGACTCTATGACCTCCAGCCCTCCAGCATTCACAGCATACATACAAGCCTGAAAACATAGTGATGTCACACTGGGCTGAAACCAGAAGCTGGATTCCTTGGATTCTGGATCCATAAAGATTTGGCGTGTGGTCAGCTTTTTCAGTGTACACTGCGCTCATCTCCGTCCAACAGCTGGGGCCGCAAGGCTCTTGGAAGATTGATTTCTCCGAGCCTGAACAGCACACACAGCTTTTCCCAACAACCGGATAGGGAACAGGCACGGCTCCGGAAAACCCAACACACTGCTGTTGTCCTGTGAAAGCTCGTTAATGGATCACTCCAGTTTATTAAAACTTGGGTTATATTTTTATAGTTTTGGACGTCATTTCTATTTGCAATAATTGGATTGTGCCCGCCAAGGTAACAGCTGAGATATAAAAACATGGCGACACTAATAACAGGAAGTTTGACAAGACATACAAGCAGTCAGATGATCACACAGGTTGTAAACAAACACTCTGAGTACGTTAACCCTGAGATGAGGTAAACTCTGGGTTTTCCATTTCAGAAAGAGAGGCAGCTTAAACTCTGGGTCAGTTACCATGGTAACTGACTTTGTGACCTTTCCTCTGACTTTCCTCAACAAACCCTGAGTTTCTGTCCGTCTCCTCCCTTTTGCAAAACAAAGCACACTGTTTTTTCCCCCATCTATTTGGTCCGTATTAAAGTGTGTATCAAAGTGCATTCATTAGTGAGGTTTACTGTATGTCTCAATCAAAATCCTGATTGATCCTGATTTTCCTTACCATCTGCATTCCTACAGCTATCTATATTACATTTGTTTTTCAGTGCACATTGCACAGTAAAACCTCAATCAACCATCTTGGGGCAACCACCCAGCAAACAGTGTCGCCGTGATTTGCAAGTGAGAAGACATTAATTGAAATCAGGATAAACATGGTCGAATAGTGATGTCTACCTGTTGTTTCAACTCTTTTTAGAAGGATTGATTTCATTGTGAACATGTTCAAATCAGGAAGCAACCGGCAGGGCTGAAAAATGAAGCCACGGGTGAAGTGCAAAAAACTGCAGACCCTCGAATGGCCACTTGAGGCTGGCTCCAAAAGCGAGTCAATCCCCATAGACAGCCATGTTAAAATGGTCAGCTTTGGGCGCCCAGTGGCTCGAATCCAGCCTGTTGCTGCACGTCGTTCCTTCACTCTCTCCCCCTTTCACACTTGTTGAATAAAGGCAAAAGCTAAAAATAATCTTTAACATGTATGTACTCTGTTTTACAGCAGAAATAAACATGTTTACAGCCTAGTATAAAAATGGCTCTGGACTCTACAGCTAATGTCACAATTTATGACAACTGTTTAAATGTTATCAAGGCTTAACGTTACCCATTATTAAGCGTGCAGCCAATTTGAGTGACAGGCAGGGTGATTGGTTTACAAGTTGGTATAATGGTGACCAAGCTGGTCAGGTAACATAACCATGGCAAGACAGTGAGTTCACAGAGGGCCTATATGTGTGGCTGTAGCTGTCGCTTTTTCAGTGTCTCTTTAGTTCATGAAAGTTAACATTAACAGTAACATTTTGGTCACCTAACAAAGTCTTGTTCAGCTTTTGGTTGTACTGAAAGACCCTCAAAATAATTTGATGTTCAGTTTTTCCAGTAAGTATGTTTCATTTATACAAATATATATTTAGCAAAAATTAGCATTAGCAAGGTCAAACAATTTCCGTTTTTCCGAATATGAGCTAGTTTGAACCAAGACATCTCGACATCTTTTGACGACATGATCAGTGCTTTCTTTGAGAGGAAAAAGAGGGGCAGATCTTTACCATAATAAAAAGAGAAATCTCTTGATGGATTGAAATAGATGCTGCAAACATTGTATTGGAGTCAAGTAAGTCGAATACAAGCTTTTGCTCTCTGCATTCAGTACCATATCAAAATATCAAAGTGAAGTAGAGGCTGGATCTTAATCATAGCAAAAATCACAAGCGTGTGACTGCCAGTCAGGTGCATGAGCTGCATCAAATGTGTCTTTCTACTGGATCGTGTTGACTGAATGTTGGGTGGAGCAAAGAAGCCGAACTCTTTGCTTAGTTTACCGCTCAATCTACATTCCAACACATAATTATGATAATGAGCTTTGGAGACTGTCCAAAGCATGAGTTTGCAATGCAAGTAGGCAGACATGCGGTTCTCTGCAGAGGAGTTGGCCTCACGCTTGATTTCAGAGGAAGCTATGTAATCCAGGCCTACTGTAGGATTTACTGAGCATTACTGCCTGCTGAGGGTCTGACCACTCCTGCCTTCAACAATGTTTTCTTTTGGAGATTTCCAATCTTGCAGGAAAATGAGAATTTGATTTTTTCCCCCTGTAACATAATAATATTATGGTTACTCATCTGTTAAATAAACCACCTTTAGCAGGCAGGACGTGGAAATAAATCTTATTAAACACCTTGGGAAAAAAAAGAAAGAAGTGGCAGTGGGAACTAAAACCACCTCCGTGCATCAGATGTTTTCAGCTGCCACAACCAATTGTCACAAAAGTACAAGGAGTTAACTATGAAATATTTACCACAGCAATTTACTGCGCTGAATGTGGGCCAATACACTCACACTCTGCGTGTGATAAGTCAGTGTTTATTGGCCTCTCAGTCTCCGTCAGCCCGACCCTCGTTAACCTGTCGCTGCAGGAACCACAGCCACATGTTGAGGTCTCACATATGTGATTTGTGGCATTCTATTTTCATATATAGAAATCTGGACTTCCATCTGTTCCAGCTATTGTGAATTTTAGGAACTTTTATCGGCTATTTTTGTTGCTTTTGATGGTTGGGATATAGTAAAGCTGACAGGAAATGACAGAAGAGAGAGGGAGTGAGGGCAGACTCGAAAGAGGGAGAAATTGGCAGTGACATGGTCTTTAACCATTCGGCCACCAGGACACGCCAATAAAGCTACAGCGACATCTAAAGGAAAAGACTAATGATACTTTTTTGACCAAAATTAAGAAAAGTGTTACTTCCCGCAGGACACGATGTCAAGCTCAGCTCACATCCCAGCTACATCAGCTGATCTCAAACAGCCAATCAACTGATGGATCAGCTGATTGATGAAGGGAGTCAGCTGATAGATCACATGATTCCTTTCTATGCAACCAATCAGCAAATCTCATCCAGGGCGCCCTATTTAAACTGCTCTGACCTGCCTACTGTTGCTGCTTCCTCTGCAAGCCGCTTTGCAACTGGCCTCCACCCCAGCTCCTCCTTTTCATGTTGTGTCTGACTTATCTACATAACATAACACCACCGCACTTTACAAGAAAGGCCAGAGCAGACTCTATCTGCTCAGGAGACTGAGGTCTTTTGGAGTGCAGGGGGCACTCCTGAAGACTTTTTATGACACTGTGGTGGCATCAGCCATTTTCTATGGAGTGGTCTGCTGGGGGAGCAGCATCTCGTCAGCTCACAGGAAGAGACTTGATAAACTGATCAAGAGGGCCAGCTCTGTCCTGGGATGCCCCCTCAACTCAGTGGAGGTGGTAGGAGAGAGGAGGATGATGGCTAGGCTGTCATCCATGATGGAGAATGACTCCCACCCCCTGCAGGACACTTTGAGAACACTGGAGAACTCCTTCAGCAACAGATTGCTTCACCCAAAGTGTGTGAAGGAGCGCTTTCGTAGGTCCTTCCTTCCTGCAGCTGTCAGACTCTACAACCAGCAGTGCTCCCAGTAGACCACACACACACACACACACATACACACCAACAGACTGCACTATAATGCACATTTGGAAAGACTGTATATATTGTGTATTATTTCTATATTTTATACTCCACGTGTTCCTCTTTTAATTTTTCATACTTTTTATATACCATTTATATTGCTACTATTTATTGTCTCTGTACTGTTGTTCCCTATCTTTGCTGTCCACTTTGCTGCTGTAGCACTGGAAATTTCCCCGCTGTGGGACTAATAAAGGATATCTTATTTTATCTTATGTCATTTTTTGTCATTGATGCTGCTCTGTTCCGTTCCTGGGGGTCTTTGCTCCTGCTCTCCCTGTCTTACGCTTTCCATGTAGACGCATGGAAGGGCAGGGAGGTTTGGTCTCTCTGCCTCAGGCTGTCCTTGTTTGCATGTGGAAGGGCAGACAAGTGTGCTCGCTCTGCCTTAAGGCTTTCAACATAGGCAAGTGGAAGAGGCTTTCTGCGTTAGGCCAGAGGAAAGGCAGAGGGGCCCCAGAACAGAGCCATGCTGCCAAATATAATACTGCAAATGGAAATGAAGTTTTCTTTGACTAAAGAGTGAGTGACTCAAGAAGTGGTTCTGACTGAACTATTAGTTTGAGGAAAGGCATTCGTACATCCAACTGTCTCAGATGCAGGTGGGTGGGAAATATCACTTGAATCTTTGAACAGAAAATCCCGTACTCTGCTCTTGCTCAGCTTCACAATTTATTAGTAACACTACCATTTCCTGCTTTCTGGACCTTCCTCAAGAGTGTTCAACGCCATTATTTTCAGTGTTGAGCTTCAACAGAAACTGCCCCAGCCATTTCACAGGTGTGCGCAGGTCTAAAGGAATTAATCAGCTGTGGGTGTGTTCCTCAATAATCGATAGCCTGTGCACCATATGTCACAAAAGAACAAGGGAACAAGAAAAACAAATAGAAACTCACTCACACAATAAAGGCTATTTACAAGATAATTTACAAAAAAATGTTGATCTCATGAATGAACACACCGGCCGCAGCTTTCATAGATCACTCAAAATGTTCAACATTGTATAGTCTCATGCTGTGTATCATAAATTGGTCTTTTGAGATCCCCAAATCCATTACAGCATGACGTGCCATGGTATCTCATCATTTCATCCTCTGGGAGATAGTGACTGTGTGGAGAAAGCCTATCAGGGAGCCTTACAGGAACAAAGAAATGAACTGTTAAAAGAGAATTCCCCACAGAAGAGCAAGAAACACTCTATCATGTTTAGTACAACTTATTCCCACAGTTTCCACTGACTGGGCTCTGTTATTAAAAAGAGCAAGAGCAGTGCGCCGGATTTTCTGTCCAAAAACTATTCAAAAAGAAACCAATGAGTTTGTGAAACACAGAATTTGTGAAAAAAAAAAAACAAGTTCCTCTGGCTGCTCCTGGTGCTAGTCATGGCATTTCCAAGAATCCACCAAGCCTGAATGAAAACAACCAATCAGAGCCAGGAGGAGCCACTAACTCATATCTATCATCGGTCATGCACACGCTGCGCTGACAACAACAGCATACACGGCGAAGACAAGTAAACAGAAGCAGGCCGATGACAGAAAGCTTGCTTTCACTTTCACAGAAGTCGTCTTTTGTTTACTTGTCTTGCGGGTAGTTTTTTTCTTTGCCGCTGTGCCTGCAAAGTTCTTCCTGACGATGGCCGCCAAAGATAAAGAGGTCGAGTGAGAGCAATGCTGCATGAGCAATGATTGATACTGTGTTAGAGGCTCCTCTTGGCTCTGATTGGTTGTTTACATTTCAGGCAGTGGACCATCTCGTACTACTGTCGGGATATAGAGACAGTTTCAGCAAATATGACACCTACTGTAGCTTTAAAGAACTTTTTTTTTGTCATGGCAACCTTAAATAAAACTTTAACAGTTTTAGATTTAATGCTATTATATTATAAATTAATATGACATTAAATAACATAGGCTCATTCTCACCCACTCAGAATAAAAGCAGCTCTGCAGATTCTCAGATAAATATCTGACTTAAAATAAAAAATGAATACAATTAAATTTGCTGATATGCAATTCTTTGAAACTAAAATTATATGTAAGGCGCACAGAGACAAACAAACGAAGGAAAACAAGGCTTGAGGAATTGAAATATGAAACTGTTGATGCTGTTGATGAGGAGAGGGAGCACAACCTGCAGGTCTGCCTCCACTGACAGGTTCTATCAGACTTTGTCACATCTTTCCATCGCTGTTTGACATTGGCACCAACTTTGGGAACCACTGCAATAAGACGTTCTGCACTGCTGCTGAAAATAGTCCCCAACGAATTCATGTTTTCCTCCTGTTTCTGCCGGAGTAAGACTTCCTAAGAAGAACTATAGTGCTGCAGCTGTTAAAGAAAATTACAGACCCTGTCAGAAACTATATATTTCTGACCAATTTCCTTACAAAAAAGATAAGAAAAAGCTTTTATTTTTAATAACACTGAGACCGTGTGACCTACCACAGCTGCCCAAAAGGGGGGAAATTGGGGAAAGCTGTCTGTTATGGGGAGGGGGGCGTGGAAGCTAGCAATAACAATGTTTATCCCAAATTTAAGCAATGACATTTCCAATTTATGACAAATTTCTTTAAAAATTTCAAGTTTTTTACTCTTGTTTGAAATAAATATTTATTGTTGTTTTGGTAAAATGTCGTCTGTTTCATGATTTGTATGCAACTGTTGTCAAAAAATAAAAGAGAAAGAAAGAAAAATGTGGGCAGGCAGCCACGTGACTTTAGAAATGTACTGACCTGACCTAAGGAGAGCACACGTTTTTTGGGGAGAGCCCATTCACTGAACCGTTTCAGGGACCATTTCTGTGCTTGTGACCAACTGTACTTCATAAATGTATTTATAATAAGCCTAAATAAATCTGCACAATTGGTTAAATCATCACCAGAAAATCATTTAAATCCACGCCACCTTGATTACTTTGAGTGCTTTTCGCAGGCAGCTGCTACAGCAGCCTGTCACTACGGAAACAAAAAGCACATCAAACAAATTGCTTTTGATTATCAACACAAAATATGAGGTTTGCAAAGTAAAGTTTACACTTTTCCAACTGGCACATAAGGAGAAGAGGGGGAGCATGTTTGCGTTGCTCAGGAAATTCAGATAAAAAACAGACTGATTGGTTTTTATCAGAAATGTATTCATTGCAAATGTAAAACTGAAAGCAGCACGCTCAGCCAACACTGGCCGGACAAACCCTCCGCCATCACTGTGACGCTTTGTTGATTCAGAGCAGATATTTTCACGGCAAAGACACAAATATATAATCTTCAGCCATTTCTCTGAGCAATAGAGAAAATAGTCAGGGAGAAAAACGTACCTCTGCCAACACATTAAAAGCAGAGTGCAGAGTGCATCTGCATCAACCTGGAAATTGGTAAAAAGCTACACCCAGATCCTTATGAAAAAGTTGCACATGTACCCAGTGTGGATTACCAGAAGACAAAACTAGGAAAGAAGAAAATAATTTAAAATTCTCTTTGTTCTCAGCAGGCGTTGGCGTTGCTTAGTTGCTGTGTTTGTTTCTTGAGATGGATATGAAAAGCCTCGAACCAAAGCTGCATACCAGAGAAAAGGGATTTGATTAATTTCATCCAGTAAAAAACAGGTGCAGTGTTAAAGGTACCCTGTGGAGGTTCTCTTAGTACACAAACACTTTTTTTACATCCCACAATTCGCAGGATACAGCCACACTGTGTGTATCCTTAAGGCCTTATGAACATGTTGAATTATTTTCATACCACAAAAAACATTAGCAAAACCCCTGTATGAATATCTAACAACCTGCATTGTTAAATTGGTTTTTGGCCCTTTTATTTTTCTTCTCTTTTACAGCTACCTTTAACAGCATATTGCTCACGGATTTATCACAACAACTGGATTCCTCGAAAATGACGCCTATTGACTCACTGAGCACAGAAGCCAAAAATGTTTTCCTGGTTTGCATGTGTGCCGTGCAGCCCGCTGCATGTGTGTTCTTCACAAACATAAAACCTCCATGGTTCAAAACATAAATAAGGCTGGACTTCGTTTGCAGTCGGAGGCATCATGCTAACGATATCAGACATGTTTTACAGTGGTGTGGTGAAATACTTATTGGTCCTCAGGGGATTTTGTTGCAGCAATACCAGTGGCCACTGAGGCAAACTGGGCACAAGGTTGAGTGGCAGCACCATAACAGGTTCCATTAATACATCCACTGCCACCAACTGTTGACTTGCCTTCACAGTCTGAAGAATAGCCTCTTTACATATGACATCAGACATTGGTGTGCTTTCCAGATGGAGGCAACTGGAGGCAAAGGCACCAACACTGCACAAATGCTTGTGATTTTAACTGTTTACTGCTGTTCCAGTCAATCAAATTGGGAGAAAACAAAGGCCACTTTAAATCCCAGAAATAGTAGGATGTATGAGCTGGCCAAAAACAAGATGGTAGTTGTTTCAGTCACGGACCCAACCACACCAAATACAGTTATAATCCACTAGACTCTGGTATGCTTTCATTGGCTTGCAGTGTAATGTTAGCAATGTTAGGAGGTCTGAAGATCGTGTCCACATTGGGCAAATCAGTCAAGTTGTAGGAAAAAAAATCACTCTTCTTCATTTTGTTTGGACCACATCAAACATGAGTGAGTTTTCTTTCAATACCTGCTGACTGTTGGTTCATCCAGCCCATATAGCAGTCACTTGGAAGAACACTTTGGATTTCTCACTTCCTGCTCTCTGAATTTTGCACGTCATAAGAAGGCCCCCAGAATGTGCGCCAGGCTTTAAAGCCAATTTTCCTGGTGGAATTACAACTTCTGGGTTCGTCACATGATGCCCTGCTGCCCAAAATGACTTTTCCCAATGACTCTCATGGTGAAATAGACGTCTATAAAGTGGAGTAGTAGTAGAAATGACTCTTAATATGCTGTACAATACTTAATGTATTGGGTCTAATAACATTTGGAAAGTTTAGAACAGCCGCATGATTAAATTAATTTATCTCCATTTAAGTTAACAGAGCACTAAACTGGAAGGTAGCGGTTTGGTCAGGTGGAAGTCTCTGGTGCGTCTGCTCTATGGGCCGCACAGCGCGGAAGCACAGCTGATTATCAGGGTAATTTTACATGTGGCAGTTGTACCATTTTGACGTCATGCACCACAGAGCAACTGCATGCTGTATCAAGGTCATCCATGGTCATAAGAGCCACACGACTGCAAACAACTTATTAACCTTTCACTAAACCCCTTCCTTGTGCAGCATTTGTCCAATCATAGTATAGCATCAGTATGGGCAAGACGGCAGGGCTAACAGGGCTAACAGTGTTAACCGTGGGGAATTGGAGGGTGGGCGCTACGCTTTGGTGACAACACCGTCCTGAAATCAGCGTTAACTGCCATATGAGTGCAGTATAAAGCGGCAGCAATGAGCTACTAACACGCATGCATGCCTGTACTGGCTTACCACAACAAACCATAGAGGAGCTTTAATTACAACACACACAAAGTAGCGTGCTTTCATTCCCTGCTCAGGACGCCATTACTCCACTGTATCTTTACAAAGCAAATCATGGTTTGCTGCTACATTAATACTCCATACAGAACCTTTAAAATCATACTCAGACCTACTACTTAAAATAGTATTTAAAATGCACTTCATGTAACCATCAAGTGCATTTTAAATATCACTTTTATAGAATAGGAATGAGAAGCTGGTTTTGTCCTTGCCTCTGCACTAAATCAAGGACCCATGGTTTCAGAAATTACTATGATATGCTTTCTGATGGTAAGTCTGCCTCTGTTATCACTGTAAATTACATATGTACAGGGTGGGTCTGGAAAGTTTTACTTTGGTAGAACATGTAACAAGCTCATCAAACATTGCTCTGCTGCATGACTAGTGGTCGAAAAACTCCACAGATTCTTTTCACAGCCAATCTGTCAAGAGTTAAATAAAAGCAGACACACACTGTGATTTGGCACCGTTGCTGCATGACTGTGGAAACACATTAGGACCACAGCGGGGGTCTTTAGCGAGCTATACACACCTCCACTAGACAACAAATGTGTGTGCGTGCTTTTACATATGCGGGCAACTTGAAGTGTAAGGCTGAGGTCACAGATTGATCCACATCTAGCAACAACATCTGCACAACTCCTGAACGTTCAACCTCAGGCAAGGTACAGAAACAGACTAGGATGCACAGTCTGCCCTTATCTGTGTCAGTGTTACCCGCTTATTCATTCTTACCACTTTAGAGCCTTTAGCCATCACACAGTGAGGCCAAAAACAAACACAACATGAAAGGAACCAGATGTGGTATCTGCTAACAGCTCAGTGCTTTGGATAAAAAACTACAAATGGCTTGTGCCCCTCTTTGTATCCCCACTCCTTGACTAAATTTAGAGACAGACAGACACATGTCCTATTGGCACTGTAAGCAGGGTTAAGCTGAAATGTGCACCGTACGAACGCCTAAATGTCGAATAAAAAGCATCAGCCCTGGATGCCATGAAAGGGTGAGGAGGAGGTTACTGTGTAAAATCCCATAATCCAGTCGGGGCAGCAACAGGCTTGGCCCTGCTGCGACCAACGGCGGCAGTACAGTAACTGAGTGACTCATGATACATGTGCAATGTATTTTTCCATCAGTTACAAACTGACTCCAGACGCTGACATATTCACAGAAAAAACAAAGCTGTCCTCGCCATCACCTTCACTTCTGGTTAATGTTCTGGCATATACGTACTACAATACATGACAGCACAAAGGGATGCTGTCACTAACGATAACTGTAAATGCACAACAGTGACTGGAAATGGAGAATGAAAGAAGGGTTCAGAGGATGTGGGTTTTTGACAGCACATAAATAGCAAATAGTTTGGTCAGTACCACTTTAAAGGTTACACAGTTCAACATATAATGAAGAGTAACATTTCCAAAGATAACTTAATAATGAATTTATGAACTCAAGACTCAAAAATTCTCAAAACTTTGTCTCAATTTTCGTTTAATTAGTACCAAAACACACAATCCCTTCACAGTAATTTATTAACCCCCAGAGAAGACACCATTCAATTTTCCAGGAACCCATAAAACAAAGTATAACTCTACTGCAACAGACTGCATCATACTGTATTCTGAGTGACTACACCTGACCATATTTACTGTTAACAACTAGAATTACCGCCCCTTGGTTGTATGCCTCAAGCAGCTGGCCAAGTTACAGTTAACATGCACATCTCTCCAGACCCAGTCTTACTCCCAACTCATCAACTCATCGGACACTGACGCACCAAGGCACCCTTTAGCAGCAGTATGAGATGCAGCAGGCGGCAGAATTTTTTGGTGCTCCGAGCAACTGTTTCTATAACAATAATAATACGAATATAATAATGACGTTGTATTATGTTAGTAAAAAACTTACTTATTTTAAGCCGTACCATGATGTTTCTTTTGCAAACCTAAGCACATGCTTTTGTTGGCTCAAACCTTTGAGGTAAACATGAAAATGAAGTTGTTTACCTGCACACGAAGTTTATTTTGAAAAGGTACTGTATGCATTTAAAAAGCACAAAATGTACAGTTCCAGTAAAAATGGACATTTATTTTGAAAAGATGTAATGCATGTGGTGACAACTAACTACGTTCAAACAGGCAAATTCAAAATAAATAGTGACAGCCCTTGGTCACAGTGACCTTGACCTTTGACCACCCAAATCTAATCAGTGCATCGTTGACAAGTGGACGTGCCAAATATGAAAAATGTCCCTCAAGGCATTGCTGAGCGATCACAGTTCATGAGAATGGGACAGATGGACGGATGACCAACCAGCGTATGTCTACCAACATAAACATCAGTCCAACCCTGTTAGAGGCCATTATCAATACCTTTCCCCTTTTCCTTGCAGTCACAGCTCCCACCTGTGGCCATTTTGCACCCCTCTGAGCAACCCGCCAGTTCCTTTTGATCAGGAATACAAAAAGGCCTAATTCAGACTTACTGGTTATGTGACTAAAAAAGGCACAGGAACCAGTTTGCAATGCTGAGCCTGAGAAAAAAAAATCAACTCCCATTTATGACCAGTTCACTGAGCAACCACATTCAAAATGGAAAAGAGAAAGAGAGGGCGGTGACAGTGCCAGAACAAACTCAGCCCCAAATTAAAACCATGACACCAAAAAAAGAAAAAGACACATGTTGATATCAATGAGCTCTAACGTGTTATTAGAAAGCTTCCTCTCCCTCTCAGCCCGCAGCTTAATTTAAAGGGAATGACAACAAACATTTCTTTCCCCCTCTCCCTTGCCAACAGGCCGACAAAACATGTGCATACATGGTTTGATTGTGACACCGTAGCCTCTGGGATCCCAGCATTCAGCAAATAGTTTCACAATATGTCTCCCTGTTTTATTCATCCGTTACTTCCTTCATTCCCTCGGCCTCGATCTCCTCCTTTCCCTCCGTCTTTCAATGCTTGAAAGCAATCCAGTTTTCAAGCAGCACACATATTTTGGCAGGCGCCCCCCTCCCTCCCAAGTACTGTATCCACATCATGCTTTTGTTTTTGACACAACCCTTGGCACTTGCAGACAGACTGAGAGAGGCGGGGGGGTGACAGAAGCTTTTGTGCAGTTATTTTGCTTAAATGTAAATCTGTAACTATTCCAGGAAACTTTGCCTCAACACAGACTAAGGCAGACAAACAGTGCACAGTTGGACGGACGCTGAGGAGACACAGCTAACTGAGATGAAGAGGGACAGGTCCCAAATCTGATTCTTCCTCTCACATGTGACACAGATCTTCTGTTTTCTAATTTGAGAGAGCAGCGAGAAAGCAAAAATCCATCTGGTCCACAAACTGAAGATACAGTGTGTGCTACAAAGTAAGATCAAGATATAAGCAGACTACAAGTGGCTTTTATTTGCTCCCGTCCTACTGGATTTTCATGGTAATTAATACATCTTAAAGGTTCTGTATGCGACATTCGGAGCATTAATATGGCAGCAAACGACTATTTGCTATGTAAAGATATAGTGATATAATGGCGTCCTGTGCCGAAAAAGAAGTCAGGCTACCTTTGTGTGTTGTGATCTGAGCTTCTCTGTGGTTTGTTGTGGTATCCCACTGACGCTCATACAGTGATCACTGCTGCTGTTGGGACAGTGTCATGGAAGTGTAGCCCCCTTCCTCTAGCTCTCCCCAATTAAAACTGATAGCTCTGTCAGCACTGTTGTTCAGCACTGTTTATAGAGTTAGCACTATTAGCACTATTAGCATGTTGAGATCCATGTCCAGACAACGTATACATTCTGGATTTCTGAATCAGAACCCCTTTAAGTGCTAATAATTATAATAATACTGACACTGAGCAGTTTGGCTGAACCAGCATTCACAACATAACATACAGCCTTGATTCAATCACTCATACTGGAGTGTAACCACAATTGTCTGAGGAGTCAAACTGTTCACACAGCTTTTGTCTGATTGTTTTCAATGGCTTTTAAGTGCTTTGCTGATGCAACCTTTTTATCCATCCTTGTGTACCAAGTGTGTTCGAAGAAACACTCTTGAGCACAATACAAACAGTGCTCAGCTCTGAGCTGTGAAATGCTCCACATCCTTACAGCCTTTTCTCTGCTGTCCAGTCAGAGGGAGAAAGGCGAAGGCCTGTCTCTCATTAGGTCTAAGTGGAGGAAAAGCTGATAGTCATTGCTGTTGCACTTCCTGTTTCATTATCGAGATTGTATCAATAAGCGGAGTCAGACTTCGGGTGACACCACTAAGCATAGTGAGCTCTTTCCTCTTCAGTTAGGTAATGATATTAGGTGATGTCATCAGCCAGGCTAGCTGAATGATTGACAGCTGCTGACTCTGCAGCTGTCTAATAAAAACAAAAAGATACTGGATGTTGGGGAGGCTGGAGGAGAGGAGGTTCAGATGCTGTTCGACCATCTGACAAGTATAATGACGCTTCTACCTTCCATTTTGCTTCATGAAGAAAATGCTTCTTCCTGCATCGGCCTGAAGAGGTGCAGTTGACAGTGTTTGTATTGTGCAATTTTCAGATGGCCCATTTTGAAATCAGGGTCAGATCACTGAAGCTTAAAAGGCCAGTTCACCCCAAAATCCGAAGTACATATTTTTCATCTTATCAGTCTAGATTGTTTGGGTGTGAGTTGCCAAGATTTCGGCCGTAGAGATGTCTGCCTTCACTCAGATATAATGGAACTAGATGGCGCTCAGCTTGTGGTGCTCAAGCGCCAAAACGTACATTTGAGAAACTAAACAGCGATGTCTCTTTCCAGAAATCATGAGCCAGTTACTCAAGGTAATCTACAGACCTTGCTGTGAGCAGTTCCATGTAGGAACTATTTTCTTTCTACCAAACTACAGCGTCCAACCGTATCACTGTGCAGAAGGAAGTGTGCATCTCCTCATGGGAGAGAGGCTTGTGATGTGACAGCGTGAGATGTAAATATTAATGGTGTCTTGCTCAGCTGAGTTGTAACATTAGATGGCTCAGTGGTGCTAGGTGAGCTAGCAGTAGATGCACGCCTCTTTCTGCATGGTGATACGGTACGGTTTCGTAGAAAGAAAATAGTTCCTACATGAAACTGCTCACTTCAAGGTCTGTGGATTATCTTGGGTAACCGGGTCATGATTTCTGGAGAGAGACATTGCTATTGATATTTTCAGATGGTTTTTTTTGGCACTTTGAGCACCACAAGCCGAGCACCATCACCCAACACTCTCCCAAAACAATCTAGATTGATTAACAGCATTACAGGTAAGAGGAAAGGTATGTATTTTTGAGTTGGGGGTGGAGTGTCCCTTTTAACACAGTTCCATCACAGTTTATGCTGAGAATATTGTGTAACCACCTTGACATGGGAATACTACAGGTCATCAGGTCTGGTGTCAAACTATTTTTCCAAGCACATACCCATGATAATGAAATTATGATAATGAAATTACAGAACAGTGGAAACATCAGCACCAAGACCTGCCTTCATAGAATAGTCCTTAACAGGCCTGCATGAATTTCCTTTGGCCTCTGGAGCAAGTTATAACAAGCCAAACAAAAGTAATATTATACTTTAAAACAGTCCTAACTTTTCCCCTTTCCACATCCCCCTGGAAGTGACTGCAGATGGCTGAGCCTGACACAATCACTTAGGCAAGACGTAACCGGTGCTGCAAATCTTCAAGCGCTGACAGAACCATACATACGTAAACTGAGTGCCCTCTGTGTACAAAGTGCTACTTTAAGCCACAGCAAACCAGTTTGGGGAATCTGGGCCACATCACAACAAGGAACAATGCGAGCTGCGACAAACAGGACGGACAGGGGTCTCTTTCATTTGATCAGTGAGGACACTCTGTGGTCTAATACCACATGCTGTTTTGCCTTCCATGTCCCATGTACCCTGAGTGCTGTGTCTTGCTCTTTGAGCTCCCTGTGCTGACTGTATTTGTGTGTCCATATGTGTGTGTGTGAGTGTGAGTGTGTGAGTGCGTGTGTGTGTGTGTGTGTGTCAATATGCAGCCAAACTAGGGCACCGAGTCCAGCTGAAGCCTCATGCACAGCTGTGAGTCTAGAAGAGGCCCTTTGTGTTGGGATACATTCATGCGCCCTGCAGGGACATAAAATTGTAAGTCAGTGCATAAGAAAGGGCCTGGTATAGTTAGGGGGTAATGGATGCATTTTGGACGTCTAAAGCTAAGTACAAAGCTCTTCACTGCTGCTCTCTCTGACAAATATTCCTGTCGTCGTTAGCCTCTTGATTATCTCATTCTACATCCATTAGTGCCGGGTCGCATTTCTACATCCAGTAATTCACCATTTTCCCCTGACTCCCTGCCAGGGGAATTGCTCACACCAACACCATCAACAGCAACTCACTGGAGTCCATTAATTTCCGATAAAGCGCAGCTAGGTGACCTGGGAAAGTCAACCGATGTGTGGACGCTAAGCACGTTTGTTGGTGGAGGAAAGTTGACTGATCTTTTGGTGCTAATTGGCTGTCAACAGCAGCCTCCATTTGCATTCCCCTTGGCTGACCAGTGTTTCTGCTTTTATGCTAATTTGAATTTGCATTTAATAAGACTGGATTAAAACACCAGAAACTCATCATTCAAAGAAAGGTTTATGGCTTAGGCGGAAAAACTGTACTGATAAAGTGATTATATGAAAACAGTAGAAGTCTTTCCACAGCTTTCAACGGCATCTTGCAGTCTTTTATCAACTGATTGAGAATGCTCAGCCGCACGAAACCCAATCACTAGAGAAAAATGTTGCATGAAAAATGAATTTTATACATTTCTGCAGACCACAGTTACGTTACATTTGTACATTACTTTGTGGCGGATACATTGAACTTTACGTCTTTTTATGACGCTGTGGTTTAGGCACAAAAACCATTTGGTTATGGTTTGGAAAAAACATGTTCTGGCGTAAAATACCCACATTTAGTGGCACAAAAGCTGTTAGAAAAGCAGGAACGGGTCAGTGAAAAACACCCAGGCTCAACGGCTCAAACACTGCTGAGAAATGCCACAAGATGTTGGTGAGTAACATCCTGCTTCAGTGCCACAAACGTCACTGAGAAATGCTGCAGTGTGTCAGTAAAACAGCCAGGTTCAGTGGCTGATATGTTGCTTAAAGCACCCAGGTTTAATGCTTCAGATGCTGCTGGGAAACGCAATGATATGCTGTTAAAGAACGACCTATTTTGTTGTTTGTTGGTTTCAAACAGTGCAACTTAGCAGGCATCTCACCCAAGTGACAAGCCATCATGCCAACCACCATCCATCATCCCTTCCACCTCCTAATGACAGTCAGCTCATGCTACATCACGTCCGAAACTATGCGTATGAAACGTACAAATGCAACGTATTCATGGTTTGAAGAGATGTACAATGCCAACATTTTCTACTGCCATCTGGGCTGTGTCAAGGTAGACTGTGAAATGTGGTTGAAACTATTAAATGGACCTTCAGCTATGATTTTTTTTTTTTTTGTCAAACTACATTTTAAAATGTCAAGAGTGAATTTCCATGCTCAAGTCATGAGAAGCTGTCAAAAAATAAAGGACCACCTTTCACTTCTTACCGTCTTATTTCTGTCAATGTATATTGCTGCCACTTAGTTTATATAGTTCTATACTTTAATGTAAATGTGCCAGACAAAAAGTTAGATGCCTGTACTCTGCTGAAAACCCTGAAAAACCAAATGCAGTCGTCAGTGCGTTGCAAACAAACTATGACCAAGTTTGCAGATAAAACTATCTCCTCTCAAAGGCATTCATGGTGTTGCACATAAAAAGTGATGAGTAAATGTTTGAAGAAGGGAAAAAAAGAGCTTGAAAAAGATGTCAAACTGTCTATTTTCACATCTCCAGACGCCTGGCCAGTCACTCAGAAAAATGGGGAATGATTGTTGAGTTGAGGATTTCGGAAAGTGAGAAAAAGTCTTAGATACAGCAGCAGCTGATTTCAGACACTGAGTAACCATATTGCAACACCAAAACAGCGATATCGGACAAGTCGGAAAAAAACATGAATTATGTTAAATAACAGCAATTTTTTGTAATCAAAAGAAACATTTTTAAAATTGTCATTTTCCACAATATCTAATACATGGAAACTACGTCACGGCAAATTTGGATGTAATTCTCAGGCATACTGGGCTGCGCTGTCAATCTGACAAACAGCAGACTCTTTATTTATTAAATTTTATCCATTTATTGTTGTTTTTTAAATCTATTTTCATCTATTTTATTTGCCTTTATGTTTCTTATCCTATTCCTAATTCTCAAGGTTAGTCTCACAATGTTTTAGTCCATACATTATCAGCTTGCCATTCATCTGTAAAACACTTTAAAAAAGATGTTGTACAAATTACTTTAGACTGATTAATTTATTGTCACAACAAGGTAAAGCATTAATCAAAAGCCATAATGTATCAGGGTTACTGACATTCTTGCACAATTGAGCAGAAACATACGCTATCTAATGTGATTTTAATAAGTCACTGGGAAGCACTGAATGGCTGTAATGAACCACTTGATTAATAATTCAAACACTCGGAAGTTGAATAAAACACGACAGAAGCAAACATCGTTGGGAGAAAAGTGACTTTGTGTAAAGTTCAGAAGTAATTTGGAGGTTCTGTTTATTTTCCACTAATGCTATCAAGAGGCTGACTCATCATGATAATGATGTAATGTTGTGACAAAGCATCACAGACACTTGACTTACCGCTCAGTGCTAAGGAGCGGCATGAAACCACAGTGTGCAGCAGATGCTCTCAGAGCCTGTAACACCACCCATACGCAGCCAGAACAGGGACACTTAGTGAACGCATGGTAAGATGGTCCGTACTGATTGTTCAGCCTGTCACAGCAGGTGGTCTGCTCAGTGCTCCAAAGCAAGATCACCGGTTATGAAAACACACACACACAAACACAAGTCGAGGAAATTTTCTCTGCCACTGTGAAATTAGAGAGAAACCTTGACCAGTGAAACCCTGACCTGAATCCAAAGCTTAAAATCACCATGTGAAATCACTTTAAAGAGGACTCAATGCTGTCTCATCCCTCCACCCACCCACATACGCCCCCTTCTACACACACACACACACGCACACACACACTGTACTGTACACACAGAGTCTGATGTTCCTGCTCATCCACCTACAAGTATTACTCAACAGGTTTTGAAAGACTAAATGACTTAAGGCCTGATCACACAGGATGCAAATTTGGCAACGAGAGCTGCTGTTCTCTAATTATTTTTTTTTTTGTTTTTCGATGCGCTGGCTCTGCTCCCTGTGCGCCTCACTCCTGAGCACAAAGAAGAATACTCAGTATCCAGTGCTGAGTGGAGCGGCCTCTTACAGTCCAGCACTGCAGCGTTTCCACTGCTGTCCATTTAGATATAAAAACCGACAGCCTTTTTCTGTAAAGCTAACTAAGTCTGCAGCTTAAACCTGGATTCAATAAGACTGTTTTTTTAATAGTTACTGACATTACGCAACGCCGTTTGTTGTACTAGCTTAGTGACTCACTGTCAGTCACTTTGTTATGCTGTCATGACCAGGATGTTCCTGTTCCTGTTTGTACAGGCTTCTACAACAAAAAGCTAATTGGTGCACCTCATGTTTACAAGCCCACAAAGCAAATTGAGCCAGTCTTTGACCCTTACGTACTGTTCCCGTCAAATCTGACCTGTTTGGACATTTGACAGCAGTAAAAAAAAAAACCCTAAATGTCATTCTTTTAGCCTGGAATTTAAGGACTTTTCCTAACATGACCCAAAATACACACAAAAATAACTTAATTTGAAAATATTATAATTTATTTGCTACTTTTTTAAAACATTGGAGCTGTTCTGGGTCAAATTTGACCTGCATCTGTTAAAATAGATTTTAGATGCCAAAGTTGGGCTCAAATCAAGGATAATGGTGGTTTTACGGAACCTTGAAACTCAGTGTATATTTTTTTAGGGGGCAGGATTGACAGAGTGGAAGGGGAACTGCCTGCGTTCCCACCACATTTGCCCAGGTCCCCTCCAAGTCAGGCACCTGTTGGTTTGTATATATGTTTCATGGGGAATCTCGAAAGAATAAAACAGCATATGTTTGATCATATATGGTGCACATAAGAAACAGAGGTCATAGGGTGACTTCAGACTGTCATGAGACCTGCAAGCAGAAGCACCTGCAGTGCCTCAAAATAAACACATTTCAGGGACTGAAGGACGGCAAAACAGGGACAAGCTGCTGCAAATGTGGGACACACAAATGCAAGTCACACACAAGGTTCCTACCACTGCTTTGAAGGTGAGGCCTAGTTTGAAATTAGCACTTCTTTTTTGTTTTGTTTGTTCGTTTGATTTTTATTGTCTATGTTGAATTGATAGTTAATAGTTATAATCAGGGATGTCCTTTTGGGTCCTTTTGTGACCCAGATCCAAGTCATTTAATATTGAGTATCTGCTGATACTGAGTCCCTATACGTCTATTTTTTTAGGTAATGAAACAGCACAGTGCACACTTTAGGTACACTAAAGTTATTTAAATTAATCCAGTGTATGTGCTTGAAAACTGAAAAGCTCTGCAACACATTACAAAAAAATCCTTCCATCCAAACTGCTCCATAATGTTCATTTATTTATTTATTACCAAATAAATAGTTTTAAAATAACAAACCGTCCCTTTAATCTTTTTTGGCCTTGTCACTGTCTCAAGGGAATGTCTCTCATGTTTGTTGCTTCAGCGAGGCCTTTTCCTGAGTTACCAGAATGAACTGTATTCCTTTGAGTGTTTATTCTCATCTTCTGTAGGTTTCTTGCACGGATCAGGAAACTTTAATATAAAACTCTTTGCTGTCGAGGCTTTTGTTGACACTGAGCTGTGATGAAACAAGTGCTCATAGTTTTGGTTAAAAACATGAATAAACAGACTCATACCGAGTTTTGCTGTCTTCTATGTCGTGTTGTATTTGTGGTGGGCGGGGTTCAGCCCCTGCTTTTACACACACACGGGAGCTCAGCAGAGTGGAGCAGAAAGGAGAGTGAAGAGGTGGGTGACGGCTGCACTCTTAACAGCTTCGCAAGTAAAAATACCTGTGTGACAGCTGACGTTAAACAAAGGATCAGATCTTCTATAACTCAGCTGCCGACCTCTACCAATTAAAAAAATGCTTTGACCAGCGATTGATGTTTGAGATCAGATCGGGACATTCCTGGTTATAATTAGATTGTAGTTATGAGAATTTTTTGATGATATTAAGTAACAGTGAGGACAGTGTTTAATGGATGTAATTGCTATAAATAGTTATATAATAAACCCTACAATTCCAGGATGTTCTTGCCATTTTCAATTTTAATAAATACATCTAAATGTTTTCATGTAGGAGAAAGGACAAGCTGTTGTGTGATAGAACGTTTTATTTCTCGCCCCACTCTCCAAAACATAATTTAAGATATAATTGCCTATTTATTAATGTCAAATAGGATAATCATACATTTTAAAATAGATCTGTAGTTTAAAATTTGGTATAAACGTTAGTATAGAATGAGGGGATTCTTGAAGGTATAAAATATAAACAGTGTGTCAGGGTTAATGTCTCTGTTAACCCCTGTGAAAGGATGACTCGATCCCCAAAACAGGAACATAGATAATTCACGAGCGCCTTCATTAATCACCCATATTGTTCCAAATATGATTCATACGAGTGATTTCTGACACACTGACAGTTGGTGGAGACTGAAATGCAGTGTGGAGGTTCCTGTGTGTGGGACAGCCAGAGCAGACTACCCTCATATCAGCCACAAAATCAACCCATCCTCACCCAAAAAAGGCCATAGGCAGTTTACTATTTTGCAACTTCAGTTGAAATTTGACTTGAATATGTGCACAGACTGTGTGGGCACCTTTATGCACACATTTTATTTTGTTTCATGTATGAGCAGCCGTGCAGGGTGCCAAAAGGCCGGGTGAAGGTAAATATAGCCCAGATCAGTGGTTGTGGTGGTTATTAAATAGTCTCTCAGCCAGTCACATCGCTGGTCTCCATGCTCTGAAACAGCTGTGCCAATTACTGATAACGTTTTGCTTTAGGAAATATCTGGATGGTTCAGAGCGTCACGGCGTGAACACACATCACCACAAATCCGCAGTCAAAGATAGACAGAGTATGATTTTCCATTACTATAATAATGTGAGATAAAAAATAAATTGATTTGGTGAAATAATTTAAATGATTATATCAGACCAACACTACTTTAACAATAATATATCTCACCTTGTACATGGTCACATAGTTTAGTTATTAAATTAGACAACAGCATTTAAAACATGAGGCAAAAGTTTGCTAAAAACAAGTTTAGAAAGAGGCTGAGACATGCTCTTGTAACCAGACGTCTCCTTCATATAAAAGCAGAATATTGATTTATTACCGACCAGTCTGATGTGTGTAGAGGTGTGTATGGTCATACTGTAGCAGCCTGATGTAAACACAGCCGTGTAACAGCGCTGCGCTCTGGTGCAACATTTCTCAGAGGCTGCGGTTTTATGAACATATCAATCTTGTTGCCTTCAATGGCCTCAGGGATTGAACTGTAGGAAGTATTCATACATAAATAAATTCATTTAGAGATCAATGCAGACTGACTTACTGACTTTCCTGCTTTAACCACATTAAATGTTATTTAATTTTTATATATATGTTTTAATTTTAAATTGAAATACATTTTTTAAATAACATTCCACAGTATTTTTCACACTGCACCGCACTGTGGCTACAAGTGTACCCCACTCATTTTTAGATGCACCCTAAGTCATTTTGTGCTGGGACCGGGCATACAAAGAGTTAATTATGACGCATAGTTTAGTTTACTATTAGCTGACGATCTCTAATGTCCATACTAATTACAGCAGAAGCAAAGGAAGAAGTCAGGTGACGTACGATTAAGTGCAACAAAGTCCATGTAGGGTGGTGATCGTGTCAAACAAACACAGGACTTCCACCCAGGAGACTGGTGTTCTTAGTACGTGCACCTGTTGCTGATACTCTTCAGTGGTCACATCTGTCAGTTTCGAAGCTATTCTGTCATCAGAGATGGGCAATATTTTAATTAAATGTATTTGATAATTAATTACAATTGAGTTTTTTGTCATTTGTATTTTGCCAGACAGAAAAAAAAGATCTAATTTGTAACACAGTCCGTTAAGAGCTTGTGTTTGTGTATTTGAAATACATAAAATACATTATGTTATTTTTACTCTCAAATAAGATGCAACTTTACCCCCAGGTTTTAAGTTGTAGAAAAAGAAGTAGAACAATGAGCCTAAACACTGTCTTTGGCTGAATATGAGTGAATCATGTGCCATGTCCTGCTGGGTCCAGCAATGCTCTTATAGTAAACCACCATATTTTACTTGTTCTCCAGGACTGTAGTGTTTGGTGTATGCAAAAGGAGATTGCTGTTTTATGCCTCCAGGCCAGCGACGGCCATGGCCAGAAGCAATATGTCTCCGGGTTGTCCGTATGTTCATTGATATGTAGGTCCGTTTGCGGAGGCATAAAACCACAGGAAGATAATACTGGTTTTTAGGGTTATTGTTGGTGTTGGAGGGTGGCTTCTTTCTCTTCTACTGCATTGTACTGTATCACAACTCTGCTGTAACGGCACTGTTTTGTATCGTTTGCACTTGTTCAGTTGACTGCGTGTAAAGCTGGAGAGCTTAGAAATGTACTTACTCCACTGTAATTGTATTTAATCGCTCTTGAAAAGGGCATCTGCTAAATGCCCAGTTTTATTGTACTCTAAAAGAACTAGTGCATCACTGTGGCCTAACTGGTCAGTTCCTCCAGTTACATTTCAGCTGGCCGTTCGCTCAGTCAGTCAGTGGTCGCTTTGACTGACAGAAACCTCCACCGTGCACTCCTGAATTTGCAGCCTCCCTCTGTGATGTGGGAAATCAGTAGAGCTCATCTCCCCAGTGTAGGCGGGTTAAGGTCAGACCTGTATGGAGGCTGCTACATGCCTAAAATGTGATAATATTAGTGTGCATATAATGCATTTTTAAATAACAAATTACTTGTTCTTTAACTGAATACATTTTGTCATACCAGTATTTTGTATTTTAATTTGATACATTTAATGAGCAAGTGTTTCTAACTTGTACCAAGATACTCTCTGATGTATTTGTGCCCATGTCTGTCTATTGTTTAGGTATTGTTGCACAGTTCAAGTACCATAATTATCCAGTATATCTGTCTATATGACCTAATTTCCTATGCCCCTTACCTGCAAAGCTCAGCACCAGAACCAAACACATTATTCCTTATCTCTTCATTTACTCTGTGAATATAAGGCACGTCTTGACTCGTTTAAATGTATTAATTATCCCTTACAGTCTGCTAAACTCTAACCTGTAAGTGCACACTGTACAACCACCCAGCAGAGAAGAACAAGCTGCTTCCACTTTTGGAAGCGAGAGGTTGTTCTAAGCATTAAACATCAAACAGGCAGCGCTGTAACTCTTCTGGTGAGGACAGTCTCTTTTATACCTACCACTTTAAAAAGTCTACCAGTTTGGCGGTCTCTGTAAAACCATTCACTGTGGCAACGGAGCTGGAAACAAAGCACGCCAAGTTGTGATTTAGAACCACAGAGCTAAAAATACTCCGGAGAAACCAGTTCCATCCACTGACACGACAAAATTAAGAAGATGCTTGTATTTTTTTGCTTCACCTTACACCGTCTGTACTAAAGCACTTTGACTAAAGTGTATGTAAAGCTTTGACCAGGGGTTTTCAAAGTCCAACAGTGTGGGGATATGTATTTTGGCAAATTAGTACCATAAAAAATACACTGTATTAGCTGTTAGAAGTTCCTGTTTGCAGTGTTTCCATGAATGCACAGACAAGTATGACTGGATTACTTTGACACTGAAACAAACTTAAAAATACGAGAATTCTCAGGCAAGTTTTTCAGTTACAAGAGCGTCTTTTTTCCGATGATTTGTAAGCAAATTTGTAGATAATTCGCAACTGACATTGACAATAATCATGTTGCCAGGGAAGGTAAGTCACACTGACTTTTAAAAATATGTGTTTCAAATCTAAGTGTTAAGATTTTTGGAGTTTTGACTCTGAGAAGAAGCGTGATATTTGCAACTTGAAACTTTCCTTCCCAGGGGGCACATCAGTGTGGAAACCTCTGGCTTACACAAACTATTATCACCAGATAAAATGCATTCCCTCTGGCCTTTTTTTTATGTCATTTATAATATACTTGCTCCCTAAATTATTTAACACATTTTACTGCTTACAATAATAACTGACATTACTGTTAAATCGTGCCTGTAGTCCTTTATAATGCCTTGTTAGAAACTCATTTAATTCAAATTAGAATGTTTTTATGTCATTTTGAAAAACAATCTATATGCTATTATGACAATGAAAAATAATGATATTTACCTTCACACTGTAATGTGACAAATAACACCCAGCTTTACTTTCCTCTGTGTATAAAACCAAATGATGTATTTTAGCACACACTAAAATAAAACCCCAGTGGGAGGAAGTCGTCCTCGCCTTATCCTTATTCACAGCTTCTTGTTAGACACAGTCTCAGTGGAGGGGGAATCACAACGGAGAAGCAGATATAAAAACAAAATGGTGCAATAAGACCATGCTAGAGCGTCAGCTATTTCAGTGCATTATAATTTCAGAGAGCGCAGTGAGTCAGCAAAAGAGGAGAGAGCGAACGAGGGAGAAGACAGAGGGTTTAAACAAGGAAGACTATCAGGGAGACTGACAGATGGCTGGTGTAAAGGAGGGAGAAGGGAGAAAATGAATTAGGCAAACTAAAGAGCGGCACTAAACAATATCCAGAGTCCAGAGGGCCCTTTGAAACAGCGGGGTGATGAAACCTCCTGTGCTTGTTGGCAGTGGGACAGCGCTGGGGCCACGCAGCTCTGAGCGCCACAGCCAATGCCTTACATAACAGGCCACAGTGCTGAACGCTCCCATTCCAGCACCCCTTAAAGGTGAAAGCACGCTAACCACAGGAAAGGGGGACTGACAGTCGACTGCAGACAACACGCTCAAAGCCATGCCACGAGATAAAACGTTCATTACAACCCATAATTTCAAAAGATTAGATGGAACTATGGAAACAAAAAGTGTCTGAAATATTCAGGGCTTGTGACATTTTCAGAAATCATATCCCCTTGACAGTCTGTTCTCAAGCACTGTTTGTACTTTTTCCTACAAAATTAATGCACCAAAGTTCAGACATATCCCACGTGAGCCTGGTCTCACTCTGACTTTGCCAAAATCCGACACTTGGGCAGTGACCTGCGACGTCAAAAACCACTGAAAAAAGGCGTACTTTAATGTCGGCAAGATATGCAGCCGGTTGCCGTTTTAGTTTAACAACACCTGGCAGTGTCAGAGGGAAATGCGGCGGGAGAAGGACGAAAGTTAAGGTGGCAAAATTCCAACTGGAGCGGGCAGGAGGAGTGGTGGATGGGACCAACAAACACCAACTTTCACCTGAGAGAGCGGTGTTCACCTCCCATAAGAGCCAAACCCTGTTCTTTTTTCCTAAAGCTAACCAATTGTTCTTGGTGGCCTAAACCTACCACGTGATAACCTCTGCATTGTCAAAGGAAAAAAAGGTCAATTTGCGGTGTTGTACTGACGTAGTGGTTTTATTTTGAAAGAGACCGTATGTAGCAGGCAGAACTTGACACGGTGTCCTAGAACGTCAACAACCAATGCACCCAGGGTACCTTTCACGTTGTATCTGGACGTGTAAAGTCCATGACCAAACGTCAGTATGTGCCGAGGTTGGGGTGAGAATGTGTTGCCCACGTTCTCATGAGTGAGTAGTTCATACTGTATATAACCCATGTATTTGGGCAGGCTACTGTCCTAAAACAAATTCACTGATGGGAGTAAAGAATAAAGAAGGAAGTGATCCCATAAGGTTGCAGACTGGGGCGGTGGATGGGTCAAAAAACACAGGACTTTCCCCAAAACACTGGCATTTGGAGCCATGTGAACTTTGAGACATTTTAAGATATGCCGTAACTATGTTTCTTTTCTTAAAGCTAACCTCCATAACTTTACTTGCCTAAACCTAACCTCTGTAAATTTACCTTAAATGCGTAACTTTACGTTGAGTACACAAGGTTATTCGTGGGGCGGTAATTAGTAGAATACCATATGAACTGTTATAGAGGATATGTTGCCTTTGAAGACAATGAAGAATCTGAATGCAAACTTAATGGCAGAATCCAATTATCCAGCTCATAGCCAATTATCCAATCAAAAATGAGCGTTACCACCCTGACAGTCTCCAAATCGTACACATCTGATTCCACATGGAACAAAAACATGTTAACAATTAGGCTTAACCAGAAGTCCAGACGTGCAGTTAAAGCAAGATCAATTTGATTTTTCTACTTTTTTTTTGTTTCTTTTTGCCTTTACTGGACAGTTGTACCTGAGACAGACAGGAAACAGGTATAGATCTCTGCCACTGTGATGACCCTATCATTATTTTGATATGAAAAAGTGAACAGGTTGCTGTGTCAAACCGACTAACACTGCAGTTCAGCTTATAGCTTGGTTTACATCTTGCATCATTTACTGTTGAGTGTTAAAAAGAAAGAGGCTCTGATATACCCATTGACACTGAGTGGCAGACAGACAAAATAAACAACCTGTCTAACATCTGGCAGCTATACAAACCCAGTAGTAGTAAAAAGTAGAGATGTCTTGAGTCAGTCCTAAGGGGGCTGATCAGGGTGTATTTTAATTGGTTAAAATACAGCCCATCTAAATTCAGTCCTTTCTTCATTGAACTCTACAGTGTTTCATTCACCTCTGCCTGCAAAAGGATTCAGCTGCACTTGTGATTGATTGTTTTGGCACCTGCTGTGGCAAAATTCCAACAACAAATCTGTGATGTCTTCCGTCTCTTTCGGACTGACTGTTTCTGTATTCCCAACAACTCCGCCAGCTCATCACTTCATGTCAGTTTCAGGAGTTAAATTAGAATAAATATTGGATCAGGCTTGTATGTTTTGTATCAGAGGTAGAGGCAGATGGCTGCCCACCGCAGAGTGTTGCTCCTGCTCAAGGTTTCTGCCTCATAAAAGGAAGTTTTTCCTTGGTGCTGCTGCACAGTGTGCCTGCTCTTGGTGGGAATCCATATGAATTGTTTGGTCTCAGTTACTGAAAAGAGTACAGTCTAGACGTGTTCTAGGCCAAGTGTCCTTAGATAACTTTTGTTATGATTTGCTGCTATGTGAATATTTATTGACTTGACTTAACTGATTATCAGCAGATACCAGGCTTAAGGGACTTTGATCGGGGCCCAAACAAACGGGAAATCCCTTGTAAAAATGCAGCAATAACAACTTCATGACGCAACAGAGGAAAGGCTGAGGGTTGATTTCCTGGACGTACTCAGCAAAGGTCATCACAATCATTTTTATTGCCAAAGTATTTTAAATTTTTTAAATGTCGTCTTGTAATGGTAATATTTGGATTTGTCCTGTGGGGGCCATGGATATGCACAGAAAGGATACTAATGGTGAAGAGAAAAGAGTGGAGATATGTCTACCTTTCCACCTTACCTCTCCCTTGTCTTTCTCAAGATGAATAAGGTACAGTCAGTACTTATAAAGTACAACAAAATCAGCCCTTTGAGGAGCCAAATCTCAACCCATCATCCCACTCACAGTGCTCACAATGTGCACAGACGCAGAGCCTGAAATACAGCCTTATATGTTTAATAATATCTAAAACAAACAAGACATTTTATATATTTCAGGTTTTGCAATGCATCTAATCTAAAAGATGGTTGAGACTACAAAAGTTCCATCCTCCCTACCCACAGTATCTCTGAACATCTGTGGTGCACGGCAATCCCTAGTTCCCAATTTGCAGTTCCTTGGATAGCGAAGGCCTGACCTGCCCTTCCCTTCCTCTGATTGGCTCGTACTCGTTAACCTCATTGGTTAGGTTGATTAGGTTTAGGCAAGAGGAGAGGGACTCGTCAGGCCTCCAGGAAAGCAGCTCAGCCTTGCAGACAATTTTTCCAAAAGGCCACTCGCAGTATTCTAGTGAAAAAATCCCCTGCAGCAAAAAAGCATTTTCCCCACAGGCCATCACTGTAAAGGGGACGTCTGTAAGACTGTTGACAGCACACCTCAAACTGCAAATGAGGTCAATTATGGCTCTTTGTTATGAACTTTAGATCGATGGAGGACATCTTCCAAACATAAAGTCTATGAGTCCAGCAGGAACTTGTGGGCGGGGCCTGCAGGAGAAACATTACTGCGCATAGTCAGCTGGCTGCATACTGCAGAAGTAAACTCAGAAGCTAAAAACTTTTCTGGGTGTATGTGCCAGGCCAGCAACTCCAATGGAATGAATTGGCGCCATCTTGGAGTCCAATATCTCGGGATCAGTGTTGGGCAAGCTAATGGAAAATGTGGGGAGCTACTCTACATCAAAATGAAGTTTCACTACACTAAAGCTATCCCCAGAGAAATGAGGCAAGGTATGCTACGAAAAAATGGTAAAAGTAACTTGCTACTTGCAACTCTACCACTACTATTTTTATTTTATTTTTTTTACTTAATCAAATCAGCATTATCTAACTGAAAAAATATCAGCCAAACATAAAGGCAGGCCAAAATATGTTCAGTTAAACTGTTTACCATAAATAATAGACTATAATTAAAACTTTCTTCTTTTTTTTTTTGAAGACTTTGTGACATTTGAACATCAGTCAGCCTGTTGCTCTCTGTCTTCTCTCTCCTCTTCCTACTTAATGCATTTCTCTGTCTCTGTCTCTTTCAGTCGGCTCTCTGGATCGGTTACTAATTCAAAACCAGAATTCCAAAATATATTTTTCTGTCAATAAAACCATCATAAATAAATTGTCTGTCTCTCAGCTCTCTTCTACACCCTTGTTGTGTCTATGTCTCTGGAGTCCACTGCAAATCCACTAAAAATATACAGTCTATGGGCGAGACATGCAAGAGACACGTCAAGAAGTGCAGCTAATCAGAGGCAAAGAGGCGGATCTTGCCAAGAAAAGCCAACAGCGAAGTAGCAAGCAGAATAAACTGAAGGATTAGTATGTGATGTCATACGGAAGCCCTTCCCTTGTCTACATGCCTCAGTGTGGCGCTGGCATCAGTCACATTACTTCACCTCAGTTTCATCATCCTCACTTTTATCCAGACCTCCACAGAAAAAAAAGTCTGCTGCACTTCAGAGCTTTTACTAAAACAAAGAGCTTGGAACTTTAATGGACGCTACAGCGCTACTCGGTCAATTAAATAACTTCGCTACTGAAAAGCTATTTGAGCCAGAAAGTAGTGATGTTACCACCACGCTACTGAGAAACTAAATGAAATTCATAACGTCACTATTTGCAGTGACGCTACTGCCCAACACTGCTTAGCATTATTATGAATCTATGTAAGAATGTCAGGGAGAGCCAATCAGAGGCAGAGTGAGCCAGAGTGAGGCTGGTCATGCTAAATTTGGCAGTCCCTGAACAATGTTTCAGTCCAGTTGCTGACACCAAGGAACCCCATGCCAAGCTCTGCAGTATCTTCACTTAGCCATCAGCCATGATGGTAATACATGCTTCAGACTAATCTTATTAAAGGATAAGGCTGGCATTATTCTATGATTTTCTTATTGTAAACAAGTCCCATGGAAAGACCAAACCCAACAACTGCCTTCGTCTGTTTCTCAGTACGTTCTGATGTCCCTACTCCCACCTCAGTGGCCCTCCACCCATTTGTTTTCCACTAAACAAGAAAATCTTTAAAGCAAATGTCACAATTAGTTTCATTTCTCGAAGCAGGTGGGCGCTGTGGTTTTGTCAGATGTGACTCAAGCATAAGTACAAAGTGCTTTTTCAGGTACAGATCGATCCACATTTGGTGCTCAACTGAGTAGCAGGATGGAGTATGTGGGACTGAGACAAAATAAACTGCAGTGTAATGATGGAGCATGTGACCCAGTGCAACAGTGTGGCTTGCTGATGTGTTTTTAATGGTGGAGCTCTATGGCGCAGAGGAAGAAGATATATCAGGCTCTGCAGTGGATACATTCAGTGGGTCTTTTCATTGGATTTGTTGACAATAAGTAAAATACAGACTTTTTAATATGACATTTCCTTTAACTTCTTTCTCAATGTCAAACTCGACCAAACCAGTATTGGAGCAACCTTTGCTAAATTTGGATGCATATGATGAGGGAGGTCTCACAGTTTGTTTGTCTTCCATTCATAACATGTAAACCACAGTATTTATCAGATTTCCAGTAGCGGTTAAACTTGTTCATCCATATAACTAAGTACTGCAGTTCACTGCCAGCGCTGCTACAGTTTGCCTGCATGCCTTCTAGCATTACACAGTGCTCCTGATTTTACAAGCTGCTGACAGCCATGACGGCTTCAGTTCTCCATACGAGAATGTCAACATGACTACCAGCGGAATGGCTGAACCAAAATACAAAACAGATGTTTAGATATGGATCGATGACATCCCAGAAATTTGTGGTCTGGATGGCAAACTACAAGGAAAAGGATATTGGTGCACCCCATTAGCATAGCCCCCCTACTAGCTCTCCCCATCAGTCTATGTGGTATCGATATTCTACGAGGATAATCATGTGCCTTCTTACCCCAACTCACCCCATCACTCAGAGTGAACCACCGAGCCGCACAGCCAGGGGCAGAAAAGTGAAGATGAAGGCTTTTACAGCTCCTCTCCCTCCATCTCCATGAATAATTCAACCCCATCCAAGCCTGAGAGCATTTTTCAACTTTCCCTGAAGCATGAAAACACAGCGCAGCTCCACACTGACTGCCAGGGGGTTCATAAGCTCCTCATACCTAACATAAATCCACTCGCGATTATAACAGGATCACATTAGGCCACACAACTAGAGGTTTTGCTGAAGGCACAGGCACAGGTAGTGTGTAAACCCGCACAGTGCCCTGTGTTATCCTTTTTGTAGGAATCCTGCACTGAATCAGGGAATCTAGATTTAGAGACAGGATTTGAAATTGATGCAGGAAACCAAAGACACTTTTCTAAAGAAATACTCTGAGTGATACAAATAGAAAAACAACCTTATATAATAATCCAACATGTAATGGGAGCAAAGCTGCATTTCTTTGTGGGGTTTTTTGGTGGAAAATACAACAAATCATGTCAAATCTGGAAGCAGTCATTAAGTCTTTTGCTGCGCAAAGATGCCAAAAGTGCAGTTATTTGTAACAGCTTTTATATAGAGCTGAATCCTGCTACCTTTGTGCATGAGTGTGTCAATATCTATCACTTTTTTTCCCAAACAAATATAATGCTTCTTTGTAAAGAACTGCATGTTTTGCATTGTTTTGAATGCAGGATGAATACAAAAATAAACCTTTTTAAAAACTAGTGCTGATGGGAGAAAGTCATTGTTTTACAAGTCCCAAGTCTCGGATATTAAAATCCAGAGTCTAGACAAAAGACAAGGAAGGTAAGGTCAAAGTCCAAGTCCTTAACAAGGCAATGAGGAAGTACTAAACAGCACTGGATTAATTTTGCTGCTGCTACCACCTATTAAAGACAGGCTGCTAATTTTAAATTTCAAATGAAGCTGGAAGCTGCCTCCATCTGTGTCAGCTACATGTTTTCCATGTTGCATTCCATGTTGACCACAGCATGCAAATTTTTGTGTATTGTCAGAGGTATCATCTGTTTTTCTGTCTGCTGGTCTGGACTGACCTGTTTTTGATATCTTACTTTGTGGAACACACACATAATGAATCCTTTGTATACTGCTTCAACGAACGACACCAAAGGTCAACAATGTTAACTGTTAAACACAAGCAGATGTAATAAAAAAAAAAAAAAACTTTGCCTGGATAAAGTACAATCTTAAATTGTTTACATATGAAACTATCTGATGAAAAACAGCAATCAGAACTAAATCTGACCTTCCTGTACTCTGTGCTACGGACACATTTATCTGATTAGACAATATGCAAATGTAGTTTCTGCTCTGAGTTGAAGTGGGTTTTTTTTTGTTGACTCGAAGCGTTCAGGGCGCTCCTGCAAAATGCTACCTGTTCAATCTTTTCGAAGACCACAGCAAGCAGCAGCTCTTTGCAGCAATTACATTTTCTATGGCTGGGAGGTGTGTTCATGTTCCAGGCAGTAAGAAATTCTTATAGGTCTAAACAGGTCAACACCACTCCGTTGACTCACCTGGCTGCTTATTCTCTGGCTGCAATTTGCCGCTTTAAGTTACACTATCACAAACTTTTAGTTGGGTGGAACTTCACCACTGAATCAAAGTGCTGCAGATTTCCATAGACACTAAACTGCACCTCACTGCAAGCTGCACTTTGTCGCTGCTTGGTGTGTTTTCAGCATTAGCGTCTGAAAAAGATGCACCAGGCCAAGTCATTATTTGACGCTCTGAGCAACGGCTGTAATATAAAGAGCG